>CM035627.1:95420279-96047111 GCA_020496765.1 Gossypium stocksii | reverse complement strand
TTTGATTGATCTAACTTTCTAATTCCCCACTACGTTCCCAATCTTTTTTTACACTTACACTGCACACAACAAACTTTTTTTTTTAATATTTTCTGAAAAGAAAGATCTGAAAAAGCAAAAGCAAAGGAAAATAAGAGAGAAGGAAAATCTTGGAGCTTTGGTTTTGGCATCTTTTATTGCGGTGATACTCGCAATTGCAAAGCACGTTTTTGTTTAAGATTCGTTAATTACTGTTGACGTTTTTAAAGAAATGCTTGTTTGCGAATTCGATTGATTTGATTCCTTTGAAAAGCATTTAAGTATGTCGGCTGCTGAATCTTGATTTTACAAGTGTATTTTCTTTTTCGACCTTGATTTTGGTTGCAAATGGCGGGAGAGATTGAAGAGACTTTCAGCGTTTGTTTACAGGTAATATCTATAGGTTTTTTTTTCCTTTTTTGCATTACCTCTCTCTCTCTGATTTTATTTAAAAGAAATGTTTCTCTGTTTGAAGATTATAGTTTAAGCTTCTTAAATCTGTGTACTTGTTATTTAGGTTTAAGTTTCTGTTAGTTCATTAGTTGATTTGTTGTAGTTTGATCATGATAATTATTTCCTTTTTCTATATTTGATGTGTAAAAGAGTTCAAAAGATTTACTAGACTTCATCCTATGTTTTTTAGCTTATTTCTTTATCTGTTTGGTTCAGTAAAATTCTAGAGTTTTTGTTTTTGATTTGGGGGCAAGGCCGCTACTAGTTTTCTCATACAACTACAAGTTATTCTGTAAACTGATTTATTGCTATACGTTCTTTCCATATAGCATTATCCATCTGCCTTGGCACCAGAGTAGTTATCTTCTACACTACTCGGATTTTAGGCTGTGTTGGATATGATATGTATCCACTATCCATCACAAATAGGCTCAATGTTAGTTTTTTTATAAATTTTTTACGTTTTCCCTTAGTAGGATTATTCACGTCTTCCGACTAGAATTGTTATCTTATATTGAACCTGGATGCCATGTTGGGTATGGTATATACAGATAACATGTTAGTTTTTTCATATACCAGAGAATGATCCATATCCAAATATGTGTGAACAAATACAAATAGTTTATATTTGAACAAAAAAAAAATACAAGTAGTTTAGAAAACAAGAATCTGGCAACGAAAGGGATAGCAACTCGGAATCACCATCAAAACTTGTGGGTACTAGACATTAGTTTCAACTCCACGACTATAAAAAGTCAATATTGAGCTTAATTGAAAGTACCCTAGAGGAGTTGAAGGCAGAATGCAGAGAAGATAAATTTATTTATTTAGACTATAAACTGTTTGTTATCTTTACGTTGTTGTATATAGTTTACCACTTGTTTCAGCATTAATAGATAAAATTGTACTATTATATATGTCAGTTCTCTTTTATATGTCAAATTGACTGTGGCACCAGTTTTGTGCTGTTAGAAAGTTCTGTATTATTTCTGGAATGTCGACAGTCCATAGAAGATTGTCATTAACTGTAGTGTCTTACAGTATCCCGAGTGCCTCCCAAGTCCCACTACCATTTCAAGCCCTGATGGAATTTCACAATGCTAACCTCTTCCATGAGTTTCCTATCAGTGATTTGGCTCAGAAATACAATTTACTTTATACTTTAGCAGATAACTTTCCACCTATTTAATGTATGTAACTCCATCTTTTTTGAACTGGACAGGCAGAATCTGTGCATTGTGGTTCTATATCATTTGGTAGATTTGCAAATGAACCCCTAGCTTGGGAAAGGAAATCCTCTTTCTCACACAATAGATATCTTGAAGAGGTTGAGAAATGCTCAAAACCAGGTTCAGTTATTGAGAAGAAAGCTTATTTTGAAGCTCACTTCAGGAAGAAGGCACTTCTTCTTCAAAGTTCATCATCTGAGGACCAAAATGGAGGAGAAGATCAAACCTGTGAGAGTGACGCTATGGAGAATGAGAATTATAGACAACATCAAACTGGCGAGAATTATGCTGCGGAGAACACTGTTTATGGAAATGATTCTGATAGTACAAGTAAAGGTAGCAGTTACAATCATTTTGATGAAAATGGATTATGTAGTACAGATCATGGGGACGACCTTTATTGTGGAAATGAAGGGAGCTTCTTTGATCATGAAAATGAAGGGAACCATTTTGATCATTCAAATCAAAGTGGCCCTCGTGCTCAGTTTGACATGAGTCCGGAAGATTCAGAATATCTTGGTGAGGGTGCATTGACTGAAGGTGGAAGCGAATATCCAGTAGATGTTTCGGTCCCGGTCCCTATAAATGTTGAACCTGAGGAAACTTGTCAAATTCAAATTGGATACTTTAAATCATTTATAAGCAGTGATAATCCAGAGAATGAAGTAGAAGAGAACCTTGATGATGATGTAGTTAACATTGAAGAATCCTTTAAGTCCTCGGAGTGGGGTCAATGCCCCAAAACTGGAAACACTAGAAAAGTTGAAACTACTAATTCTAAAATTCGGCTAAATCATTCTCCCAAGGTATAAGTTTATTTATATTATCTTCAGTTGAAACAAATTACTAACATGTCAGAATTACCAAAATCATAATTCTGAAGGGCACCAGTCATGGAGTAGATAGAAACTTGAATTCACATTGTTTTCTGATGTGATGCCTGCATTTCCTTTTATCTCCTCTTTCTCTATATTAAAAGATACTCAGCTTTGCCCTTGTGTTTACCTCCCTGTGACTTATACTGATTATTATTACTATTTTCATTCTAGTTGAAGCCTGCTCCCATGAGTCCTGATCATTCCCCGAAAAACAGTTTTTCTTATCCTTCAGAAGTAGCTGCAAGGGTTCAAGAAGGAAAAGAAAAAGAGATCACAAAGAAAATAAAAGCAGAGAAACTACCAATACAAACAGTCTTTCCAACTCGACGTTCAATGCGCAAATCTCCAAAACAAGAGGTGAAGATTTGGACTTTGTCCTGAAACCTTAAAAGATAAAAATATAATTTGGAAAAAAGGCAACATCTGTTTTATTTTTATTTCTATTTAGCATTTTTGTTAAGATTTCATGCTGCTATTCTAATTTCCTTCTCTTTGGTCTTTCTTGTCCAGGACTCTGCAAGGTTCAATGCAAAATTAAACACTGGCAATAAAAGGTATTTGGTATTTCTTGCATTTTAAGAATATGTATGTTTGATTTGTAAGGAAATTTCAAAAGATTAGTTCACCTGACAGTGTAAAGGAACCAATAAGAAAGAAAGTAATTGAAGCTCAACTATCTTCATACAAGAAGATTGAAACTGTTGCTCGTCAGACACCAGACAGGTGTGTGGCAACATCACCGCGATTTCTTTGTGCCATCAGACTTTCGATTTTAAACCTTAACGTATTATTTTATGTAGGATTAAGCAATCAGTCAGTTCAACTAGGGGAGACGCGAAGTCAAATGCCAGAGGATTCCATTTTAAAAGTGGAGAACGAGCAGAAAGGAGAAAAGAGGCAATAATCCATACTGTCATTCTGAAAATTCATTTTATTCTTTAGTGTAAGCCTTTAAGGTATGCTCTTAAATCTCTTCCTCTGTTCATTTTTTTTTCCATTACTATGGTTTCAGTTCTATATGAAATTGGAAGAGAAAATGCATGCGAAAGAGGCAGAGATGAACCAGATTCAAGCAAGAACACAGGTAGGGAAAGTACAATATTCAGAATTTTTACTATTTTAAAGGAAGATGAATTGGTTTTTATCTTTATGCTTCCTTCTTAGTTTTTGAAGGACCGCTCTGATATTTTCTGGATTAATGCGTTGCTAAATTTATATAAAAATTGCACGTTTGGTTCACTGTTGTTGCAGGAAAAGACAGAAGCTGAGATTAAACAGTTGCGGAAAAGCCTTAATTTCAAAGCAAAACCCATGCCTTCTTTCTATCATGTCTCCGCAACATCAGGATCTACTAGAAACAGGGTAAATTAGAGTCTGCTATCCTTGATTTTATAATGCAGCTCATATGTTTTCTGATGTGATTAGTTTACATCATAGAGAAGCATGCACTCTTGAGTATTTAGTCTGTCTAACTTGGAGGTGCTTATGTTGTTGGTTCGTATGTAATCATACCATTGCAGGATGGCTTTAGTTACTCTTCTTCATTTCTATGTAATCATCTTAAAAAAGCTTTAACATTTTTTACCTTGCACGCGGAATAGTCTATTTACTTTTATATATAAATATATAATGAATAATTGGTAGCGGGGTTTTTTAAGTTAATGATAAGGTATTAACTTGATGAAATTCTTATCATTCGAGTGATTCAGGTCTATGATGATTTTATGTCTTCTTTTTATTAGATTTAACACCAACTAGCTTCAATTTTTTATATTCCAGACTGCAACATCTACTATGAAAACAGCAAAAGTACAACAGAATTCACCAAATTGGAGGATGAGAGCAATTCCAAGATCGCCATCACGCTCAATGGAAACAAATAAACAAGCACATTCTGCTGCTGGATTAGAATGCGAGTTGAATTGTCCTACAGTATACAAAAACATCGCATATCAGAAAGCGGTAAGGTTGTTAAAGATCATAAATTTGGTGGTAGCAGGCCAAAAGTGGGTGGCTATAGAATTAACAGTGAGCTGGTGACAAAGAATATGAAAAATGCTGGAATTGCCGGTAATTCTGGGATGGGCCGACTTGCAGTTGTGGCTTCCTGAAATGAGCTGCCATGGCGTATTCATTCATTCATTCTCCTTTCCAGTTCAACCAAGCCAACATATGTATCAGGTATCCTCAATCGAATCATATATTTACTGCCTTCAATGTACATTGAATGAAACCGATCCTCGAATGTAGACCGTGTTTGTTTTCATACAGCAGTACAGACTGTAGAGTATTCCTTCATTGTAGTTATTCTCATTACACCGAATGTCGGTCGTTTGCAATGTTGAGTACTCCTACATTGCTAAAAACCGAATAAGTTAGCCGATTGAGTTTCCATGACTGGTTTACATAGAGTGGGTTACCTATTTGTGATATCGAATATATAAATATATATATATATATATGTTATAAGTTACACATATATGGTAAGTTGCAGATGTGTTTGTCTGACACATCAACAATAAACTTTCTTACGAATCCTTTAGAAAAATTGTTTACAACATAACACTCAAAAATATATACCTCATGAGTCATAAATGATCATAATCTCCCTCGATAAACCATAAATTCAACCACCTTATATGCCTACGAATGATAATTACAATTTTTTATTTTTTTGCCAATAACAATAATCAATCCCATTAATTATCTTCCCATATTAATCCAAAATTTTAGCAACAAAACTCGACCCTTTATCCGCCTCGACTTATATTTGGCTAGTAAGCATTTCCTTAGAGATTTATTACCCATTCATGATAAGATCGATTATACAAATGAGCTAAGAATGTGGCTAGATAAATCATAAGTTCAACCACATCACATGCCTATGAATAATTGCAAACTTTTTCGTGCCAATAACAATAATTAATCCCCTTGATTATCTTTCTGTTATCACAAATAAAAAGAAGTCAAACTCTACATCAATCTAAAATTTTAACAACAAAATTCTACCCAATTCTAATTATCAAAATTAATTAATTAATTAATTAATTAATGAACATTTCCCTAATTCATAATAAAATTGATTCTACGGATATTTTTAACATATATATATATATATATCTAAAAAACCACAATGACACCATGCTTTTAGCTTACAAATTAATAGTCATATAACTTTTTTTTATCAAAATTTCCCTTGAATCGAGAGCATCACCATATTGCTTCTAAAGCTTCTTTTACGATTATAACTTTTGATTTTATAATAAATTATCTTTTATTTATAGTTATGGAATATCAATCTCCACAATAGTATGTATTGAAATGGCTGGCATATTCTTTGGTTTTATAATGATTGTGTATTGTTTGGTTTTTATTTATTGTTATGATTGTGTTAGTAAATTTTAGTTTTACATATCATTGTGTATTGATTGGTGTATTGGTGGATTTCGGATTTTTATATCATAGTATAATAACTGGTGTATTGATGTTTTTTTAATGTTTTATTTAAATCACATCCAATTTATGTTTATATTCTCCAAGTAAAAAATATATTAATTATTGTTGAAAAATATAGAAAGATTGAAAAAGTGTTTGAGGGAGTGTCCACTCTTTGGCCAACTACAACAGATTGGATTGTTTTCATATTTGTGTTATTGACAATTTATTAAATCTGATATTTGAGTTGTGCGGCTTTTTTACTTAAATAATACAAAAAAATAAAATTAATAACTGAAATGGCATGCCCATAAGATTATTTACCAAAATGGTATAATTTTATTGGTGCCGTCTGTCAAATTGATGGCACCGAAATGAAATGTAATGATCTAAAGTATTTAGGAACCTTATATGCAAATTTACCATTTTGAGTGATTGCTGAAATAAAAAGTGAAAGGGTGCCGCTTCACAGTGTCGCGACACCAAAATTTAAATGTGGTTAATTGCCTTCTAAGCCCTCTTAATTTATTATTTTATATTTTTATTTCCCTTCAACTTACTATATTGTGTTTAAACAAGCCCACAACCTATTTTTGTAGTTAAATAAACTCTTAGCCTATGATTTTTACTCATAAAAGCCCTTTATTTTAATATTAAAGTAAATATATTTTACCCAAAGTATAGATATTTAAAAAAAAATATAAACTAATTCACATTTTATATTTATGTGAATTTGATGAGAATAGTTTATTAAATAAATAAAATAAAATTTTAAAATTTCTTGAGAGTGCTTAAATACATGATATTCTTAACTACTCTTTTGAAATTTTTGATTACTTTTTTAAATTAAAGTGTAAATAATTTTTATTGCATTAACAAAAAATTAAGATAAAAGTTTGAAATTCAAAATAGATTTACTTTAATATTAAATAAAAGGCTTTTATGAGTAAAGATAATAGGTTAAGAGCTTATTTAACTACAAAAATATGTTGAGGGCTTGTTTAAACACAATGTAGTGAGTTGAAGGGGAATAAAAATAAATAATAAATAAAGAGGGCTTAGAAGGCAATTAGCCACATTTAAACTTTGGTGCAGCCACAATGTCAGGCGGCACCCTTTCACTTTTTTTCAGCGACCATCCCTAAATACTTTAGATCATTACATTTCAGTCCAGTGTCGCCAATTTGACAAGCAACACCAATAAAACCATACCATTTTAGTAAATAATCTTATGAACATGTCATTTCAGTTATTAATTTTATTTTTTGTATTATTTAGGTGAAAAAGTTGATTATAGAATGTATCTAACTTATTAATAAAGATCATATCACTTAAAAAACACGTATAGAGAACCGGATCATGCTTATCAAATCTCTTGTATCAATAAAATTGAATTGGATTGAAACATCCTTTGGATGACCTATTAGCTCCATTTCAATGTGTTTGAGCCACTTTTTAAGTTGAATCTCACTTATAAAGTGTTTGGATAATTCCTCCAATTCCCTGTGAATTAATTCTTCCTATGCTGCAACTCCTAGTGGTAGTTTTTGCTTAAGTGCACTCAACACAGTCTTTTCCCATGGCCCTTTCTACTTTTTTAATGTTTCTTTTCCCTTCTAATGTTTGAAGTTGAAAAGTCCATGCAATTTTATCTTTAGATTAGGTTGGATAAATATTTATATTATATAATAATTAATAAATAATATAATTTATAGGATAATAAGTAAATAACAATTAAGGTGTTTTAATATTATAACTATAGTTTAAAAATATACAAATATTTTCATGTGTCGTTATTCATTTTTGTTTATTTTTAATTATTTACTTTTATTTTATTAAATACAATTATAATTTAGAAAATTTTAATTATTATTTAAGATAAATATAATTTTATTATATTCATTATATATACTTTCATGCTATTTTAATGTTTTTAATAGTAATTTTTCATTTTAACCTTACTGCTGTAGTTGTGTTTGAATCCAAACATGCATTCCACTATTGATTTTAATCTTACTGCCAGAGTATCTAATCTTACTTCTATCATATATCATTTCTAATAATAATAGAATAATATTTGTCAGTTCTCATCTAATGTCTTTAATAGTCGTTTTCTATTCTTACCTCACCGCTACAGTTGCGTTTGATTCCAAAGACACACCCCACCGATGTTTCTAATCTCATTGCTACAGTGTCCAATCTCATCACTACAGTAACTAGTTTCACTACCACTATTGTTTTTAACTTCACTAGAGATAAACACATCGTCCATCCAAATTAGGCCTAATTGTCAATAGTCCTTGTTTATTATTATTATATTGTATTCAATTGATTTAGATGTTGTACGAAAAATATAGAATATTTTATATAATTGAGTTTATATAGTTGTCATCAGTCCTTCTCATAAAAAGAAGGACCCTTGACAACTATATAAAATATAAACACATATTTAGTTGTTGTACGAAAAATATTGAATATTTAGTTTATATAAATTTCTCAATTTTATAGAATATTTTAAGTCCACTCATACTAATTTTTTTGAAATTAGAAAAAATATTCATGTTTTTTAATTTAATATGTAATAGTTTAATAATTTTTATTTATTACATTTTTAAGTATAAGAATCTTAACACTTTCTAATATTTATATTATTGTATTATATTATATATACTAAATTTTTATGTGTTATAAATTATATAATATATAAAAATAACATTGAAAATAGGTCAAACTAGGTCGGGCTTAGATCTTGAATTTTCGAGCCTTCACCTAGTCTCTTTTTAAAACAAGCTTATTTTTTTACAAATTAACTTAGGTTTAAACGAAAAATTGATTCTTACACTATGATATTTTCTCACTTAAATGCCTATTTTTTTTAATCAAAAGTATTACCTAAATTGTGATTCTCAATACCTTCTCATAAGTTAGAACATGACACATCATGATGTGAGCTTCTTTTATTTTGAAATAAAAAAAATGTTAATATACATATATTTAATTAATTAAAAATCAAAATACAAAATCGTAAATACATTTTAATTTCTATGGTAATGGCTTAACTCAAAACTTGGCCATCCTTCTCTTGACAAGAAACAAGCCATCTTAGGTTGGATCCTTCAACCTATCTTTAGACCCAATGATACATGTATGGATAAGGTGAAATTTATAAAATTTCATTCACCGAAGCTACCAATTTTTAAGCTTGGAAAATTAGTAAAATTGATGACTTTTTGGATAGGATCTTGGCATTTCTAAGTTGAGATGTCTTCATGGTGTTAGAAGATCTATCTCTTAGCTTTTAAATGCACTTTGAATCACTTGATTTTGAGTTTTAGATCTCAAGTTATGACCGTTTTAGTGAAGACTGCGCGAGCAAAATTTCTGGACTGGAATTACAAGTTTCAGGCTTTTAATTCGAGTTTAAATCATATTGGGTTTTGTTTGATGGTTAATTTTTATTATATATGTTGGGGATCGACTCGATTAAGCAATAAGAAAAAAAATAGATGAATAAATTGAGAAATTGAACATACAAATTTAACGTGGAAAAACCCCTCCAAAGAGGATAAAAAACTACGGGCAAAGATAATTTTACTATAATGGCAAAAGAACGAAGATAAAAACTAAACCTCGAAAACCCGAAAACAAAGAACTCTCAAAACGTAAACACAAAATTCCTAAATGTGTGATGAGTTCTAATCTCTAATGGGTGTATTTTCTAAGGTTGTAAAAGAGCCTATTTATAGGTTAAATTCATAGGTCAAATAATAATAAAATAATCTAAACTAATCAGAGCTTAACTAGAAGATTATTTCTCAAATTTGATTGAAATATGAGTCATACTTAACAAATCTCAACCTTAACTCATATTTCCACAACACCAACTTTGCCAAAGCCCGCCACGAGCAAATCTTGAACTATGCAGGGAATTAACTGAGTCGAACCTATGCTTAGAAACTAGAAGACTTCTAGTCTTTGACTTGTACATTGCCAAATCAAAACTAACCTGGGTTTGATTTTCATAAACATTGTGCCTTGACTTTTAAAAACCTGAATCCAAAAGAGAATATCTTTTCAACTAAAAGGTCATACATTTTTCCCTCCTATGACCAAGTTGCCTTTGCTCCAAACGAGTTGATTTCGACTCCGTAATGGATGAGGGACGTCCGATTTCATTGGTCTCTGTAAAACCTTCTAGAATATAAAAACTACCGATCTTTTTCCTTTTAACAAAATGAGAGCTCCATGAGATACCTTAATGTCACTCGATCGATGTTGATTCTGCACCCTTTCAAGTTTAAAATACTCAAGAAGATGAGATTCTTTTATAAATCAAATACGTACCTGACATCTAAGAGTGTCTTAATCGTTTCATCGTGTATCCTAATTTTAATAGTACCAATACCAATTACCTTACTAGATGAATCGTTTCTTATGCACACAACTCTACCTTCAACCGAACTACATGTGGAGAACCATTCTCTATTGAGACACATGTGGAAAGAACATCCCAAATCTAGGATCCACTCGGACGTAAGCTTGAAGTTATCATTTGTTGACACTAACAAGAAACCATCACTACTTTCATTGGCCAAATAAGCACCAGCTACATCTTCCTCGTTACTTTCAGCAGCTCTTTTATTTCGCAATTTATAACAATATGCTTTGACGTGACCTAACTTTTTACAATAGCGACACATTTTGTCTCGTTTCTTTGATGCTACCAAAACGGAAGCTTGCCTATCTGCCTCACTATCCATACTAAACTCATTATCGAGTTTGTCTCTACTCAACAAATGACCCGTATCCGTCACTAGAACAAGATTACGAGGCATTATGCGAGATTTATAGAACAAGCATAACTAAATCGAATCAAGTACTATTCATTTTCAAAATTTTATCAAAACGTCCCTTGATTGGACCTTCGAGGCCCAGAACGAGTATTAGAATCAAGTCAGGACTAAATCGGGAACTCATGGAATTTTTCGTAAAGTTCTACAATTTTACTCACATTTAGGAGTCATACGCCGTTGTGGTGAAGGACACGCCCGTGTGATGAGGCCGTGTGAGCAATACCATGTCTCAAGCCATGTGATGACATACGCTCGTGTCCCTTACCAATGTAACTTTCTGACTCGCAGCCCATGAAAAAATTTAAGTCACTCGGCCAAGTCGCATGCCCGTGTGCTAGGTCGTATAGTTAATTTAATTTTTTGAAAATTAAGTGCAGGTTTCACATGGCCAAGAGACATGCCCATGTTCAAGGCCGTGTACCTCACACGGCTAAGACACACGCCCGTGTCTCTGCCCGTGTGCTCAATTCAGAGCACTCCGTTTCTTAATTTTAGGATGCAGGGGACACACAGCCAGGCTACACGCCCATGTATCAAACCGTGTATCACACACAGCCTAGGCACAGGCTCATGTGTCTATCTGCTTGGACAAAATAAGACTATTTTCCAAGCCTTATTCTTCACATTTTTCCTTTAAAATCTGCATAACACTTTACTAATACCAACCAACTAATTCAAGCATTCAAATTCAACCATACCAACATACCTGTAAAACCATGATTTTCTTTATAAACATACCAAAATCAAGTCATCACTAGCCATACTAATAGCTAGTTCACATTCAATCGTTTCAACATATACATTAGCTTTACTAGCCTATACATGTCATTATACCAAATAAGATCCATATTTATACCAAAATGAGCTGGAGGATAATGTGATGTTGCTCCGACCGTTTCCAACCTTCACGAACTTTCGAGCATTATAAAATAGAGAAATAAAATCTAGTAAACATTTAATGATTAATAAGTTCATGTAACAAGAATTTAACTTACCATGTATTTCCATGCATCTTAATCACATACATATACATCCAAATAAGTGAATTATTAGCCTATCACACAATTTAAACAATTCAAGTTAGTCAAGTGACTTCACATAATCGAATTAACTTAGATGATCTCATCATATCATGTTTTCCACATGCTTATCATTTCTGTATCACATATACATTTTCAAGATAAATTCATTCAAATTCTATTAATCCATTTCCAAGTTTTTTTCCCGTTGAAATTATTGGAAATATCGATGGATATTCTCATGTAGTACACTTTAAGTGTACAAAACTCTCGAGCCACCTTTTTAAGTCATTCGGGTAAATCGTGTAACATGTATCATGAAACTTATTCGGGCTACTCAAATATGCTCATAAGAGCCATGTCTCATTTATTAGTTCACAAAAACCCTTTAGTTCACAAAGAACTTCAAACCGAGAAAGTCGTGTAATAAAAGCATCGGATAGCCATATCTCATATAGTTCGTGCAAGTCATGTCTGGACGCTCATATGGAGCTGTGTTTGTGTTTGCAACGTATGCAAGATCACAACCAGTCAAATATCATAATGCTCACAAGAGCCATGTTTTTGTTCGCAACGTATACAGGATCACAACCAATCAATTATCATAATGCTCACTGATAAACCATAAATTATACATATTTTTACCTCATGCTTAGCTTATTTATGGATGAATTATTCCTTGATTTGTGGAATTTGATGCTCCTAAACCTTTAATTTCATGTTTTAGACTCAGATGAGCTTAGGGGAGTGAAAAGAACAAGAAACGGGCCGAAAACGGATAAAATGGGCCAAAGTAAGGAATCAACACGGCCTGGAGTTCACCACACGGGCGTGTCACACGGTCGTGCCACATAAACAGGCTTGAACACGGACGTCCCTGTCATGATGAAGTTTAATTTCACTCGAAAAAGGCTACTTAGGGGATAATAAAGACATTCTAAACTCTATATAAAGACCCTAGGAGGCCACCATAAGGGTGTGCATTATTCCCGCCAAGACGGAGAGCTAAAGGCATGGAATTACTCGAAGGAAAGCTGATTGATCCATCTCAGAAGCCAAGATCTACATCAAGACAGAGGGTTTCCCTTCTATCCTTTCAAGGGTTTTAGGTTTTTTTATGTTTTGTTATTTTATTTATTCTGAGATGTTTCTTTTTATAATTATGAACTAAAACTCCAAATATCTAAGGGGATGAAACCTAAGACGGATCTTGTTATTGTTATCTGAACTATATGATAAATATTTGACTTGTTCTTAATTGTGTTTTTAATTCTTGAATTGATATTTTCGGGATATTGATTTAAGTCGAATGTGCTTAGGCAGAGGAGCAAAAGTCCCTGTTTAAGAGTAAATCCAACACAATTAAGCGGAGTTGATCGCAATCCTATACATAGGATGACAGAAATCTGTCTGATTAGAGTCAAATCTAATATGGGGATCCATAAATCGAGTTAATGCAACACTAGGGGTTTTAATTAGAAAGAGATTTCAATTAGTCAGCCTAGGATTAGTTGTTCTTATCCTCGACGGAGGTTTTAACATAATTTAGGGATCTCTACGGATCAAGTCAAATAAAGAAATCGTCTGGTTCAGAGTTAGATAACAAGTGAAGTCTAGGTGGATTCTTCCTTAGGTATTGTCCTTATCAATCAGTTTTCCCAAAGTAATTTCCCAAATTTACTCTTTGTCGCTTCTTTAGTTTAGTTTAGAATAGTTTACAACCAAACCCCTTTTATTTCTTAGGTTAGATAATAGGAAGAAAGTCATTACTAGTACTTTTAGTTCCTTGGATTCGATATTCCGATCTTGCCACTAGCTATACTACTACTCGATAGGTGCGCTTGCTTTTTATCGCGATAATAGTTAGTTTTTTAGGTACGATCAATTTATGACTTTATCATCATCACTCGAGATCACGATCAAGTTTTTGGCGCCGTTGCCGGGGAACTAAGATATTAGGACCACTCGATTCCTATTACTTTAGCTATTTTTACTTTTATTGCAAATTATTTTCTGTTTTTTTTATTTTAGGTTTTTAATTTTTTTTTTACCTTTCCCTTCTTGGTGTCTCTAGTTTATGACTAGAAGAAACCCAGGAGGACCATTATTGTTTGACGACGATTTAGAAGCCACAGTTCGTAGAACTCGCAGAGAAATAAGAAGAAGCTTGCGATACTCAGAACAAGGACAAGAAGAAGAACCTAAACCTACTGAAGAGATGGAGGCAAATCAAAATAATCAGCTACCTCATGTGGTAGCCGCAAATCCTGTTAAGCAAAATCCTGTTCCTCGTACTATGTATGATTATGCTAAACCTAATTTGGCTGGTACAGAATCCAATATTGTTAGGCCTACTATTGCTGCAAATAATTTTAAACTAAAACCTAACACTATACAGATGATACAACAGTTTGTTCAGTTTGATAATTTGCAGGATGAAGATCTTAACGCTTATTTAGCCAACTTTTTAGAATTTTGCGACGCGTTTAAAATAAATGGCGTTTCTGATGATGCCATTTGTCTTCGGCTATTCCCATTCTCCTTAAGGAATAAAGCTAAACATTGGCTAAATTCGTTACCATGAGGGTCCATCACTACATGAGAACAAATGATCGAAAAATTTTTACTCAAATATTTTTTGCCGGCTAAAACGGCTAGATTAAGGAATGATATCTCTTCTTTATGATGCTTGGGAGAGATACAGAGATTTATTGAGAAGGTGCCCTCACCGTGGGTTACCCCTTTGGTTACAAGTTCAAACCTTCCACAATGGTTTGAACCCTTCAACAAGACAAATGATCAACGCAGCCGCCGGTGGAACAATCAATAACAAAACGCCAGAAGCAGCTTACGAAGTTTATAGAAGAGATGTCACTAAATAACTATCAATGGCAAGTTATGAGAACAAAACCACAAAAAGCTACAGGGGTACATCCAGTGATGCAATATAACTCAATCTAAGGGAACATGAGCAATTCTGAGTACCCCACTTATAGATATGGCATGGAAAATGAGTAAGCCAACTATATAGGTAATAATCCTAGATCTCAAAATAACCCTTATAGTAATACTTACAATACAGGTTGGAGGAATCACCCCAATTTCTCATGGGGAGGATAAGGAAATCAAAGAAATCAAAGACCACCACCTCCTCCGGAATTTCAGCAACCACCATACCAGCAAGAAAAAAAGTCGAACCTTGAAGAGATGCTCACGAAATTTATCGCCATGTCAGAAACCTGTTTCCAGAATACAGAGACGGCACTCAAGAACTAGCAAGCATCCATTCAAGGACTCGAAACTCAAATAGGCGAGCTCGCTAAGTTAATATCTGAAAGACCACAAGGTGGGTTACCGAGCAACACCGAGACCAACTCTAAGGAGCGACTCTATGCCATCGACACAGTTCATGAAGAAGGATTAGCTAAAACCACACCAGAGCCAAGTAAGGAGACTGTGGTAAATAACGGTAAGGATGAGGTAAGTCACAAAGAATCGGTTGTTAAAGAATATAAACCTCATGTCCCATATCCTAATGCGCTAAGGAAAGACCGCACAGACGAGCAATTCGGTAAATTCCTTAAACTCTTAAAGAAATTACATATCAACTTACCGTTTATTGAAGCTTTGTCACAGATGCCAAATGCTGTTAAGTTTCTAAGAGAGCTCTTGACGAACAAACAGAAGCTAGATGAGACATCTCATGTGGAACTGAATGCAGTGTGCTCAGCAATTTTGCAGAATAAGCTACCCGACAAACTAAAAGATCTAGGAAGTTTTACAATTCCTTGTTTACTTGGTAGTTTAGATGTTAAAAATGATTTAGCTGATTTAGGGGCTAGTATTAATGTAATGCCATATAAATTGTTTAAGCAACTAGGACTTGGGAAACCTAAGCAAACTAATATGAGCATCCAATTGGCTGATAAAACTATTAGATTTCCTAAGGGCATAATTGAAGACGTGCTTGTCAAAATTGATAAATTTATATTCCTAGTTGACTTTGTTGTTCTACACATAGATAAGGATAGCAATGTCCCCCTAATTCTAGGGCAACCATTTTTAGCAACTGTTAGAACCATAATTGATGTAGGCACAGGTGAGCTCACACTTCGTGCAGGTGATGACAAAATTACGTTGCAGGCTCGTAATTCTAGTAAGACGGTTGACGCTAAAGACATTATTACGAGTCCTAATAATAAAAGCGACCTCACCACCCAAACTTCTTTGTAGGATACTCTTCACATAGGTAAGATCAAACAACAGACAAATCCATCCAACGGGACCATGCATGAAAAGCGAATTCTACAGATTGAAGGATTAGACGAGTGGCTGAATTACCGACAAGAGAAACCCAAAGTATGCCACAATACACCAGAGCATCATCACGATGACCCTAAGGTAAAAACAAATCAATTTAAGGTAGGCGATAAAGTATACTTAGAGGAGGAAGATCCTCGAATTTCAAACTCAAAAGTTCATACAGGTAATACTCATTCTTTCACAATAATGAAAAATTTCCCCTATTGTATAGTCGAGATAACACATAAGACATTTGGCACTTTTAAGGTAAATTATACTCGACTCAAATTTTATTTTGATAAAGAAACTAAGAGAGAGGAGTTTGAACTCCTCAAACCACCGTGGCCATGCAAGCTTGAAAGAAATCAAGCTTAGACTATAAACAAGCGCTTTTCGGGAGGTAACCCGAGCACTAACATAGTTAAGTACTTTTGTTTAAGCCCTTTATTTCATCAACTAACCTTCTGAATGAAGGTTTTTTACGTCATACAGCCATACCCATGGGCATGCTTAAGGCCGTATGGACGCCATGGGCAAAGACACGGCCGTGTGCAAACAGGACAAAAATTTTCCCAACACAAGCTTCAACAAATTGCCTCGGCCATTCGAGGTGGCCGTGGCCAATCCTAATAAATCAATGAGGGCATACGACATGCCCGTACCCCAAGGCCGTCATTGATCCTGAGAAATCAACACGAGCGTGAGACACGCCTGTGTCCTAACCCCATGGTCGAACCAGCCAAATTAACATAGGCGTGTGACCCCCTACACGGGCGTGGGAGAAGCGAACATGGAAGGACACGGCTGTGTGACATGGCCGTACGACACAGCCGTGTGCCCCAACACGCCCAAGGAACACGGGCGTTTTTCATGACTCAGGCGTGCCAAAACCCTTGAAATTTAAACCACATAGGCTAAAAACGATTCACACGGGCGTGTGACACGTCCGTGTGCCCCAAATCCTATATAAAACCCCCACTATTCATCTTCTTCTTCACTAAAACCCTAAAAACTCCTTCACCCACAACCCATACTAGCCCTCTCTAGCACCGCTGCCGACCTAGGCCATGCCACCATGCCCGTGCAACCCTCGCCACGACCGTTCTCTGCCCCTACACCTGCCATTCGGTTTCCCTTTCTATCTTTCATTTTTGTTATTAACTCTTATTTTTTCTATTTTATTTAGTTTAGTTTCTATTTATTTTCATAGTTTTATTCATTCATTCATATTTTATTTATTCTCAATGCTTATTTGATATCCATGCCATATCCATGATCTATTGATTTAGAATAATGCCACTTTGAATCATTCTCTTGCTGCGATCTTTAATTATATTGTAGCGACATAAAAAAATTTCGCTTTCGTCGCTAATTGAGGCTATTTATTAAAAATCTGAAAAGCGAATTTCGATTTTATTAAAAAGGGAGTCGCCACCGATCTTTTTCTTAGGTGTGATCGGACACCTAATAAATCGTCTCTTTAAAATTTATTTTTAGGAAAAGAATGCCAATTTTAAGTCTACGCCAAAATTCAGAGTAAAGTAGGGTTCGGGAGTCAGTTACACGCTGGGAAGGTATTAGCAGCCCCACGACGCCCAAAAATTGGTATCTCATTAAACACGTGTTGTTTTGATTTTCAAAGATACGAGTTCGATGTAAAAATTTAATCGTGATCCGGTTGAAAGAAATGAGAAGTTTCGAGTTTTTGGTTTCTTAGAAGTACGTCCCGTTTTAGCACGAGCTGTCGACTTTCACCCATCATAGCGATGAAATCAACGACTTAGTGTTAAATCGTTACATTACCTTATTTTAGAAAACATGGAGAAGTATTTTGAAAATGATACAAGACTTGTAACAATATTGTAAAGCAATACAATCTAACATACATTAAATTCACAACGTGCAAACAATAAGGAAAAAGAATACGAATACGGCAAATAATAGACATAGTGATTGCGAAACATTAACAATACATGCGATATTAAACAAGGTAATAATAATATTTAAAAAATATACACGTATAGTGTAGAAAACATGTTCATGATATGATGTTAAAAAGACATGCATAATATAGTATTAAAAAACATAAGATAATATATATAAATAATATGAATAATATAATATTTTATATATATATATATATATATATAACATATAAAAGATATACTTAATATAGTATTAAAAATATACATAAGATAGTATATGTATAAAATGTATAATACATAAAATGTACTTGATATAACATTAAAAGTATACACAATATCTATATATATGAGAAAGAATAATAATGTTAAAAGCAATGAGATTATGTAAATGTATATACATATATGTACTAAAAATATATATATATAATAATAATTTTAAAAAAACACACGTAATATATATATGTTAAAGGTATAATAGTATAAAAGGGTATATACATAATATACAGAGTAATATAATATTAAAAAGACATAATATATATATTAAGTAAAAGATGATATTGACACTAATAGTAGTAAAAACTAATAAAATATAAATTTAATAACAATAACAATAGCAATATTAAGAAAACAATAAATAATAATAATAAAAATAATATACATAATGGTAAGAACATAATATATAAAAAGAACTAAATACAATATAATAATATAAGATAATAATAATAAGGATGATAATGATAGTAACGATAATAAAAAGAACATAAAATAAAAAGTCGGGCTATATATATATAACGCATATTAGGGACCAAATCGACAAGGAAATGAAAATGGAGTGATAAAATAAAGAAGGGATTGAAATCCAGGTGAGAAACATGCGAAATTATGAGGATTGAATGGGCAAATAAACCCAACCTACAAAGCGCATCGTTTCACTTTAGACCCAAATGGGTTAAAGTCAAAGTTTCAGGGACAGATTGTAAATATGAGAAATAAATATAGGACCAAATTGCAGCCCTCGAGAAAGAAAGAAGGACCATAAACGCAAATAACCCATTTGGGTCTTAAACGCGCGGATCCTCTTTCGAATCGGGTCGGGTCATCGGGCTCCATCATCAAACGGCGTCGTTTTATGCACCAGGAACCCTTACCCTAAACGGTGCCATTTTATCCAACTTTAAAAGTAAAAGATAGGGCTTTTTTTTGTCTCATTTGCGCCGAACTCTCAAAAATAAAAAGGAAAAGGGTTTCTTTTTCTCTTTGGCTTGAAGCCAGAGCTCGGCGAAGCTCCGATGAGCACCCACCGTATGTCCACCATATCCACCGCCGTACGTGGTGGTCGAAGACCAAGAGAATAGGCGATTTTAGCCTTCCGAAACCCCTGAGTTCGAAAACAGACCCAAAACGAACAAAAAAAGACCACCAAAACCTAGATCTAAGCAGGACGATTTGGATTCGCACTCCGACCGCGCAACCAAGGTAAAAGCTTCGATTTTTTTATTATACTCTTATATATGTGTAATATTTAGAACGAAAGTATGTTAAAAACTAAAGAAAATACCTTTCTTTTTTATTTTTGTATTCTATAAGAGCGTCCCTTTTACAATCGGTTTTTTGGCCTTTTATATAGCCGAATACATCCAGTATTAGAATCTATATTATTGTTCGATTTTTATTTTTCTATTACTGTTTCTTTCTGCTTCTGTTTGCTGCCTTGGTGTTTTCTTTTCTGTTGCCGTTTCCGTGTTCTGTTTGCAGGTTGAGGGTGGGTCAATGGGGGCGAAACCTTACCGTTTCGGTGCTAGTGGCCAGTACACCAAAGAGAGTAGCTCGAGGCCAGGGGCCTCGGGACGAGGCGCCTCGGGACGCGGCATGGGTGATGTGGCCGAGGAAGGGTGCGGCACATTAGGTTTTTTTTTTGTTTTCTTGAGTTAGTGTTAGGGTTTGGGTTAATTCGGTTTGGGCCGAATGGGGTTAATGTGGTTTGGGCCAAATGGGTCAGTTAGTGGGTCTTGTAATAGGGTTTTAAATTTATGTAATATGGACTTTGGACATTTATTTTGTAATCTAGACTTTTTTAATTTCAGTTTCAGTTTCTGGTTCTTTCTGGTTTAATAACGGGCCCGGGCATATTGGGCTTCATATAGCTGCCCCTCTTTGCTCATTGTCGTGCAATGGGAATGGAGCAAAGACTTTCAAGGAAGACCAAATTGGCCCGGTCTTGCTGAGTCTTGAGTTGCTTTGTTGTTTCTCCTCTTCAGGTAGCCTTGTCCTGGTCCACTTTATCTTGTTGCCTTGATCATTCGCTTTAGTAAGATAAGGTTTGTGATCTTTTCTTCTGTAACTTCAAAGTGATAAGACTTGCAACTTCGATCTGTTCCACTGCAACCTCTGAGAAGTAAAATCTACTTCTTCGATTGATTCTAATCTTTATTCGTTAATCAGTACGTGGCTCTCGGCTCAACTTACCTCTCGCAATATAAGTTAATTTTTTGAAAAACAAACATTAAGAACAGAATTTTGAAAATATCTCGGTATGTGACTTGAAACTCAACTCGTCTCTCGCAATACGAGTCGACCTTTGAAAAAAACATAAATTGAAAATACCTCAGCGTTCCCTGAGGCTCACCTCGTTTCTCGCAATACGAGTTAATTTTTCAAAATCGAAAATTAAATAAAACAGAAATTAAAAATACCTCAGCGTGTGACTTGAGGCTCAACTCACTTCTCGCAATGTAAGCTGATTTTTGAAAACATAAATTGAAAATACCTCGGCGTGTGATCTGAGGCTCAACTCACTTCTCGCAATGTGAGCTGATTTTTGAAAACATAAATTGCAAATACCTCAGCGTGTGATCTAAGGCTCAACTCGTTTCTCGCAATACGAGTTGATTTTTGAAAACATAAATTGAAAATACCTTAGCCTGTGACCTGAGGCTCAACTCACTTATCGCAATATGAGCTGATTTTTGAAAATGAAATTTAATATAGTACCAAAATATGACATCTAGTGAAATTATGGTGTTTAGTACAGATAAAGCTTTTTGCTTTGCTGGGGTACCTGTATATGTCATGCATGATGCCATCATGATATGCATATGTTTGTCTTAAATGTCTTTATGCCTATATGATTATGCTATACGCTTTTAACTCATTCATCGCGATTTTCGTGATAATCTACATTCTTTGTTTTGATTCTTGACCTTCTCTTCACGCTTTGTTTCTATCCTTAAGTTTTACGAGTGATCTGCGTTTCTCAAATATCACCCTTTTACCCGCTGTTGAATTTTGTCCTTGTTTAGAAGCTTTTGCAATTTTCAAATTCTCCAACAGGTAATGCTCAACATTATTTTTGTTCAAGGTATGTCATTCTACTTTTTATCATTCAAATAAACTATACAATGAGATGCATGAAAATGGTTAAAATAGGTACAAAAAGAGATGTCCCACATTTATATTCACTTTAAAGGTAACAAATAAAGAAGGTCGACCAAAAGGTCAGAAGAGTCATAAGAAAAAGGGAATTGTGTTTAGTGGATACGACGGTTATGGATATTCAACGCATGAACTCTTCTACGTTTCTTAATCAAGAATCTTTTCGAGTATGGCTTTTTGCGTAGAAGATTTCAAGCTGCTGAAAAGCTTCAAATACTGTAGTCTTGCTGTTTGACTCACTGTTTGAATTGTCTTACTCCTTGGCCTCAAATCTACTCTATTAGGACTCCCTTTTTGGGTTTTCGTCCTGATCCCTTAGCTTTATCAAGATGCCCTTTTCGGTTTTTCATCCTAATCTTTTTTTTTAGGCATGGTACTTCTTCACCGCATCAGAGTTTATTGGATTCGATAACTCCTTCTCGTCCATCTCAATGAGAATCAAAGCTTCACCCGAGAAGGCTTTCTTTACGACGTATGGTCCTTCCCAATTTGGTGCCCATTTTCCTCACAAGTCTCTTACGATTGGGAGAATCTTTCTGAGTATAAGTTCTCCTTCGTAGAATTCTCTTGGCCGTACCTTCTTGTCGTGGGCCGCGATTATTCTCTTCTGGTACATTTGCCCGTGACAGATCGCCTTCAAGCGTTTTTCTTCGATGAGATTTAGCTAGTCATATCGAGCTTGAACCCATTATGCTTCCTCTAATTTTGACTCCATTAAGACTCGTAAAGAAGGGATCTCAACTTCAATAGGTAGCACAAATTCCATTCCATAGACCAACGAGAAAGGAGTTATTCCCGTAGATGTTCGTACAGACGTGCGATATGCATACAGAGCAAATGGTAGCTTCTCGTGCCAATCCTTATATGTCTCTGTCATTTTCCCGATAATCTTCTTGATATTTTTGTTGGCTGTTTCCATAGCTCCGTTCATCTTTGGGCGATAGGGCGAGGAGTTATGATGCTTTATCTGAAATTGCTCGCACACTTCCTTCATCATTTTGTTGTTTAGATTCAATGTATTATCTGAAATGATTCTCTCAAGCAAACCATATCGACAAATGATTTCCTTTTTCAAGAATCTACAGACTGCGGTCTTCGTCACATTAGCGAATGAAGCGGCTTCTATCCATTTTGTGAAGTAGTCTATAACCACAAAAATGAATCGATGCCCGTTGAAAGCTTTTGGGGAGATTGGCCCTATAACGTCCATGCCCCACATAGAAAAAGGCCATGAAAAGTCATGACATGAAGGGGCGAAGGAGCTACATGAATCTTATCGCCGTAAATTTGGCATTTGTGGCATTTTCTGGCATAACTGATGTAATCGCTTTCCATCGTCGACCAGTAGTACCCAAGTCTCATGATCTTCTTGGCCATAGTGAAACCATTAGCATGCGTCTCACAGATTCCTTCATGGACATCTTCGAGTATTTTTTTGGCTTCAACAGTATCCACGCATCTCAGAAGCACTTGGTCATTTCCTCTTTTGTATAAGATGTCCCCATCGAGAACAAATCCCGTTAACATTCTTCTGATAGTCCTTTTGTCGTTCTTATTTGCTTGTTGAGGATATCTCTGGTTCTTGACATATTCCAAGA
This sequence comes from Gossypium stocksii, assembly GCA_020496765.1. Taxonomy (NCBI): domain Eukaryota; kingdom Viridiplantae; phylum Streptophyta; class Magnoliopsida; order Malvales; family Malvaceae; genus Gossypium; species Gossypium stocksii. Next base: position 96,023,969 of record CM035627.1, on the reverse strand, counting down.
TTTCGTGGAACCATGGCTGTTCATCTGCCTCTTTCTCAATGCTACAACAGTGTGCAGGGGCCTCATATATGCTCATTTTTAGGGCCATTATTTCTGCTTCTCTACTTGCTTCGAACATTGAAGCCAAAGTGGCCAAGGCATCAGCCAGTTGGTTTTCTTCTCATGGGAAGTAGTGAAAAGTTATTTCTTTGAATTCTTTGCTCAATTCAGCCACCAGATCACTGTATTTGATCAATTTTGGATCTTTCATTTCTCAATCTCCACGGATTTGGTAAACCACTAGGGCTGAGTCCCCATACACCTCTAGGGTTTCGATATTTCGCTTAATGGCTGCACGAAGTCTCATGATACAGGCCTTATATTCTGCTATGTTGTTGGTACAGAAGAAGTTCAGTCTTGTAGTGAACGAATAATGATTCCCTTCTGGTGATACTAGGATTGCTCCAATGCTCCAAGGTATTCGACGCACCGTCAAAATTCATCTTCCATGGCTTTTCTTTCGATGACTCGGATTCCTTTTCTGTGATGCACATTAAGTCCTCGTTTGGGAAGTCAAATCTCAAGGGCTCATATTCTTCTGTGGTTCAAGTTGCTATGAAGTCAGCTATCGCGCTCCCTTTTATCGATTTTTGACTTACATAGGCGATGTCGTATTCCGATAGGAGGATTTGCCATCGTGGCATTCTTCCTGAGAGTACAGGCGATTCCATCATGTGTTTAATTGGATCCAGCTTTGAGATTAGCCATGTTGTATGATATAGCATATATTGCCTGAGTCTCCGAGTTGCCTAAACCAAAGCGTAACAATATTTCTCAATGGACGAATACTTTGCCTCACATTCCGTGAACTTTTTGCTGAGGTAGTAAATCGCCTTTTCTTTCTTTCCTGACTTGTCGTGTTGCCCCAGTACGTAACCCATTGAATTTTCGAACACAGTCAAATACAATATCAATGGTCTTCCTAGAGTTGGCGGTACTAGCACCGAAGGACTTGACAAATACTGTTTTATCTTATCAAAGGCCACCTGACATTTCTCGTTCCATTCTCCCGGGTTATGTTTTCGAAGAAGCTGAAAGGTTGGGTAGCATTGGTTGGTAAGTTAAGCGATGAATCGAGCGATATAGTTTAACCTCCCTAAAAATCCTCTGACTTCCTTTTGCGTGCGCGGAGGTGGTAACTCTTGAATGGCTTTTATTTTATCTGGATCGACCTCGATACCTCTTTCACTGACAATCAAGTTCAGCAACTTCCCCGAGGTAGCCCTAAATGTACATTTGGCTAGATTAAGTTTTAGCTGAAACTTCCTCAGCCTTTCAAATAACTTCTTAAGGTTCACAACATGCTCTTCTTCTCCTCGGGACTTAGCAATCATATCGTTGACATAGACTTCTATTTCTTTATACATCATATCATGGAACAACGTCACCATGGCCCTCTGATATGTTGCCCCAGCATTCTTTAGTCCAAATGGCATCATCTTGTAGCAGAATGTTCCCTACATCGTTATGAATGTGGTTTTCTCCATATCTTCAGGAGCCATCTTGATCTGATTGTACCCCGAGAATCCGTCCATGAAGGAAAATAATGAATGTTTTGCTGTATTATCCACCAACATATCAATGTACGGTAGAGAAAAATTATCTTTGGGACTTACCCGATTCAGGTCGCGATAATCCACACACATCCGTACTTTGCCATCTTTCTTTGGTACCGGAACTATGTTAGCCACCCATTCTGGATACTTTGAAGCTTGTAGGAAGCCGGCATCAAACTGTTTTTTGACCTCTTTTTTTATCTTCAGCAGCATTTCAGGTCTCATCCGTCTTAGTTTCTGTTGGATAGGTTTACATTCTGGTCTCAATGGGAGCTTATGAACCACTATATCCTCATCCAATCCTGTCATGTCCTGATACGACCAAGCGAATACATCATTGTATTCACGGAGCAAAGTAATCAAATTATGCCTGGTTTCTCTGAAACGGAGGTCCCAATCTTCACTTCTTGATTCTTTTTTTCGGTTCCCAAGTTTATTGTTTCAACAGATTCTTGATGAGGTAAGATCTATTTATCCTCTTGTTCCACCATTCTCAGCAAGTCAGGAGACGAGACATAGTCTTCGGCATTCTCCTCAGCCTTAAATTCTCCTAAGCAACTGGCCCTCTCAAAATCGATTTCAAGATTCGTAATGGGTTTGTTCATGTTATGGATATCCGAGCACCTGAAAGTTAAATGGAAAAGGAAACTGTAGAGGGGCATCGAAGTATTAGAGACAACAAGCAAAAGGATGGACTGTGAAATGAGAGCATAATTGTAAAATTAATAAGAATGTAAAATATCATGGCAAAATGCATCTTCATTGATATTCATTCAAATGATAAAGAGCGAACGTAAGCTCTTACAAAAGCATCCTATTACATCTAAGGACACAACAAAATTTAATGTTGAGCATTACTCTGAAGACTTAGAAACTACAAGAAGGTCCTCAGCAGTCCGATTGTTCAATTTGAAACCAGGAGGGCAATGGCGTATCATCGAAACATCTTTACCCATATCAGCTCATCCGTCAACGGCATTTATACTGATATTCTGAAAACCCTTTTCAATTAGTACCAGTGCGCTTCGCGAATTATCTTATCTGGGGTATATCATTCCCGCAGACGTGAACGTTCTTGACAGAGGAGGGTACTTTATGGACTCCCATTCCAGTTCTCGGCCCAAGGTTCTTGCAACCCTTCTTTCTTGATCCTTCTTCCACTGTTTTCTTATTTGATACGCATCTGGCTGGAACCCTAAACCGTATCGAGCCTTGTGGGGTACTGGTTTTAAAACCCTGACTATCCCTTGATGATGTCTTCCCAAACCTTTTCTCGCTCGGGCTCCCCTTCCTACGGTCAGCTTGATTCCCATCTTAGTGCTCTTTGACAGTTTAGGCACAGGAATTCTGTTTCCCTCAGCGACAAACGTGGCACTGACAAATTCGAGGGATCGGAAGGAGCACTCCATTACATCTTGGCTCACTTCAAGGTAAGGCGCATCAGCAGAGATAGATGCGACAATATCTTCTTCACCTTCGACAGTGACCAAACAACCGTCCATGATAAACTTCATCTTTTGGTGGAGTGATGATGGGAACGCTCTAGCAGAATGGATCCAGGGCCTTTCCAAAAGGCAGTTATAGGAAGGTGTAATGACCATGACCTGGAACTCAACATCATATATGTAAGGGCCCACTTCCAGAGGGATCTCAATCTTTCCCATTACATCTCGCCTTGTTCCATCGAAAGCCCTTATCGTGGAATGACAGGGCCTTAGGTAGGACAAGTCCATCGAAATTCTAGAAAGCGTGGCTAAAGGCATGACATTGAGTGCCGACCCATTATCGATGAGCACGTTCGGTATTATGTAACCCTTACAGTGGGGTGTGATATGCAACGCTTTCACGGAGCCCCTACCATTGGATGGTATTTCATCATCGTTAAAAGAAATAAAATTGACTGCGTTCAGGTTGTTCACCCACCTATCGAGCTTCTCGACAGATATGTTGTTTGCCACGTAAGCTTGATTTAACACTTTTAACAAAGTGTTCCGGTGTGGCTCCGAATTCAAAAGCAGAGATAATACCGAGATTCGTGCAGGCTACTTGCTTAATTGTTCCACCATATTGTACTCGCTGTGCTTGATGAATTTTAAGAATTCTTGTGCCTCCTCTTCGTCCATAGGCTTTTTAATCTCTTGTTCGGGCACAGTTCCATATTCGGCTTCGGCGTCATGCATCAATGCTTTTCCTTTTTGCTTCAAATCGCTGACCTTCTTTACTGGCTCAACTTCTTTAGAATAACACCTCCCACTACGGGTGAAATGACCTATTTCTCCAACACTTTCGGTCATGGCTTCGGCCTTTTCACCTTTAGGTGTGATGATGTTAATGCCGTACTTCCATGGTACTGCTTTATTGTCCTTGTAGGGGAAAGGAGGAGATGGTACTTCGATTATCATTTTTGGTTTCATCTATTCCTTCTTTGCATCGTAGTAGATCACCAATGGTCGATTAGCGCTATAGGGGAAACCCAATGATTGATTGTTAGAGGCGCATACTTCTCCTTCGTTGGCCCCTTCTCTTCCAGTAAAGATCCTGATCTCTTTACTATCCATCATATCCTAAAGTACTTTCCTAAATTCCTCACAAGACTGAATATTATGTCCTTCAGCACCATGGAAATCACAAAAAACTTGACCTCTTATACTTCTTTCCTCGAAAGCTCTGTTGGGATGACAGAGCAATCCCTTTTCGACTAGTACCTCACAGATTCTCTGCAGAGGTGTCCTTATCTTTGGAACCCACCTTCTAACTTGCCGCTTGTCCTTCTCTCCTACCGCGCTTATATTCCCTTCAGTGTGGTTTGGGAATGGGTTCCCGATCGTACCGCCAGTACCATCGAATCGCAGAATGCCCGCATCGATGAGTCCTTGAACTTTCCTTTGGAAAGTGAGGTAGTTTTCCGTAGAGTGCCACTGATTTCCCACATGGTACACGCAAATAGCACTTGGATCGTACCATTTCGAGTACGGCGGCTTTAAGGGTGTCATATAATGAGGGGATATTAACTGTTTCTCCAAAAGCTGTGGGTATAGTTCCCCATGCGATACAGGAATAGGGGTAAATTATGGTCTCTCAGAATTTGGTCTTGCCGACCTTTGCTCGTTTTTGGGTTGACCTTGGGCATGCATTGTGTTTTGTAGGAATGTAGTAGGTGGTCTCGGGTTACTTATGGCATAAACGGGGTAAGAAGGGTAGGAAGGTGGTGCTTTGGTAGTAAGGGGTCTGAGGAGGATAATAGAAATTCGGGGGTGGGTAATTTTGAGGTCGGGGTTGGTTCGGATATAGATTAGGGGCATAACGGCTTCCCGTTCCCACCATATGAGTTTTTGGTTCTTTCTTCTTCATGGGCATTGCCCTTATTGAACTTTCTTATCTTTCCATTCTACCGCTCTTGACAGCGTTCTCAATAAGTTCGCCGGATATGACAATATCCGCAAAGTCCTTCGTGGCGCTTCCCATCAGTTTGTCATAAAATAGCGCTTTCAAAGTGTTAATGAAAAGGACGGTTATCTCAGTTTTTGTCAGTGGAGGTTCCACTTGAGCCGAGGCGTCCCTCCATCTCTGCGCATACTGTCTAAAAGTTTCTGACGACTTTTTCTCCATCATTTGCAACGTCATACGATCGGGTACCATGTCAGACACGTGCTTATACTGCTCACAAAACGCTGACGTTAAATCCTTCCATGTTTAGATCTTCTCTCTGCCAAGCTGATTATACCAGCGAAGGGTCGACCCAACCAGGCTGTCTTAAAAACAGTGTATAAGTAGCTTATCTTCATTTACATAGCCGGTCATCTTCCGACAAAACATGACCAAGTATACTTTCGGGCATCTTGTCCCATCGTATTTTTTGAAATCAGGTGCCTTAAATTTTGGCGGTAGAACTAGATCGGGTACCAAATTAAGCTCTTTAACGCTAAGTGTGAGAAGACCTCAGTGCCTTCTATTGCTTTGAGTCTTTCTTCTAAGCTCCTGTATTTTTCTTGAGCCTCGTAATCATCCGTCCTCAACCTGACGATTTCTACCGGATCATCTAAATTTGGGAGGGGTGGATTAGTAGGAGTGGCTTCAGGATTTGACACAAGAATTCCTTGCCCCAAATGAGTAGGTGGCACAGGTCATTGTTCCAAGCTTGCAGGTCCCCCTTGAGTGTACCCTCTTTGCGTTGCGTGGGGCGGAGTAAATCCTGGTGGGTAGGGTGGATCTTGATTGAGATTAACAACTTCAAGGTTCTGCATGGGTCCCTTCCCTTTTACCAGAGCTGACATCATTTCCATCATCTTAGCCATTTGGTCTTTTTGTTTAAGCGATTCCTCTCGGGATCTCAACATCAGATCCCTCGTTTCTTGCTGTGACTTAGCCAGTTGCTCTTGTAATTCCTTTTGGACTCTTTCCATCCTTTCGATTCTTTCATTAAATTCAGCCTCTATTACTCTAGCTTGTCGGCGCGTCCTATACGAATGTGTGATTACAGCCTTGTATTGTCGCAACTGCAAATTGTACGATTCTAACTTTAGTGAATGATTATGGGATATGTATATGTAATGAATGAATGAATAAATGTCAAATGAATGTCAGTCATGAATGAATATGCAAGAAATTGGTGTTGATTTCAATATAGCCCCTATTTAGGCATTTCATTCATCAAAAGAGTTCATTACAAAAGATTTCGTCATTTTTTATTCGGCCATTACACAAACTTCCTAGCTATATTGCTATATTTCTTTACTCGCTTTAAGAATTTCGATATGCTCAATCGTTGGCTCGGCAGGAATTGGCAACTGAGATCCTCTGCCTCATCTGATAGTTGTACTATATGCATGGCCGCTTCACGGATTTCGTTGATCACAAAGCCAAGTTGTATTTCTCTTTCTTGGAGGTCCGTTTTATAAGCGTGAGTGTCTCTATCATATTGATCATTCTTTTCTTCCAAGGCTTTTAAGAGAGTATCTAGCCGTTGCTGACGAGCTTGCAACGTATCTTCCAAATCCCGTATTCTCTCTCTTAACTCTTGACATTCAGATTGGCTAGTCATTAGTTCAGTAGACACGGTCTCGTATTCGGCGCTTTTCTTTCTCAATTCTATCATAACCTGGGCAGTCTTTTCCTCCTCTTTCTTCGCCTTCCCTCTCCAAAATTCCATCCCGCCTTTAAGGTTACCTAATTCTCCTTTCCACTCCGTTGGTGACTTACCCAACCCACTATTCTTGATAGTGACTCTTAATTTTTTATTTTCGAGATGAAGGTCCCTTAAGTCATTTCTTACGACTTCAACTTCTTTTTGTACTTTCTCGGTCCTGGACTTTTCAATCTGGATGTCGATCTTCAATTGGTAATTCTCTTCTTGAAGAGCGCTAAGGTCCCGCAACATCTTGGACTTTTCACGTTCGAATTCCTGTCTCGCCATTTCTAGCTCGGATGGTATTGCTTCTGAGAAGGGATTCTGGTAAGTGAAATTTATCGACGAGACGTGCCGGCTATTCACTTGTTGCTTTCTCCATATGTTGTAATCTTGGGTGAGAGTATCAGCGCATAGAGCCAATTCCATCAAATGGATTTTCTTCCAAGTCTTTGCGGTGTCTCGAACCCTTTTCATATATCCCTCGCCCGCGAAAGCAAACTCGGACTGTGCTAATCCTCCGGTGGCTGGTACGAATTATCGTGAAGAGAATTGCCTTTGGACCAATAATGGAGCGTATCCGATTCCTCCCCATAACCCTAGCAGTGGCACCCAATCTTGATTTCCAACCTTGTATAACAGAACTGACGGGCGTATCCACGGTGCTCTCCAAGTTACATCTTCGGCGCGTAGATTTTGAAAGACCAAAACCCAATGCTACTCGGTGACTTTCTTTGGCCATTCTTTCTTAAGATAAGCTTCCAACGGGGCAAATTTTTTTGAAAACATATGGAACGGTGTGCGCTCTACTTTCCAAAAAATGGCTCAAAATCCAGACATTGAGCAATTGCGCGCATCCGATAAAATGTCCTTCTCCCTTTCTTCTACAACTACTTAGGGATCTGAAGGTCTCGGCCAAAATAGTCAGGACAGGGTTAATTCCTTGTTTTAACCTTTCAAAGAAATCCATTACTGCCACTTTTATGTGTTCGAGAACTTTCGGAAAGATGATCAATCCATAAATGGCTAAGGCAAACAAATTCACTCTTTTTAACACATCTGGATGGTTTAGAACCAAATCTCGCAAGGAAAACCACGGGATACAGATGACTTCATTCTTCTTCTTTATTTGTTTTTCGGCCTATGTGTCAGTCATGTCTGTCAATCTCACTAGTTTCTTCTTGAAGGTCATTAGCTTAGGCTCCTTCACATATATCTTGTAGGATTGAATATTATCGATACGTAGTAAAGCCGCGTACTCTTCTATAGTCGGAGTCATATCTTCTTTGCTGAACGTAAAACATTGATAAGCTGGATCCCAGAATTTGATCATGGCTTGAATCAATTGCTCGTCCACGCTGACAGCAACTAGATTGGCTATATCCCCATACCTTTCAGTAAAGATCCCTCTAGTGTCTGAGTCCCATTGATTCCAGATCCGAACCAAATCTTCAAGGTTGTTTTGACGAACGTTCACAGTTACGTGCTCGGGCAAATTAGCAACACATCCCTCCATTAGACTATCCCCTTTCTCTTTCCAAGTTTTCAGAGACCAATCCTGAACTACGGTATTTTTCTCGGTTGTTTGTATAATCGACTCTTCCATCAGAAACCCATTTTTTGGCAACCGATCTCTAATCAACACCCCTAATATGATGCCTATAATGCATGATAAAACAACGACAAATAATCCTCGGTTAGTAATTAAATACAGGTAAAAACACGAAAAATTTAACAAATTAAACTACCTGACCTAGTTTATTAAATAGACCCGATCCCTTGCATAAAAAGTGAAGATGCAAAAGGTTGGGGGCGTTTCTCCCGCGTACTTATTTCGGTAACTACTAAACGGACGGAGGTTCGGTATGGCTTTAGTTAGGTGGCTCGTATGGTTCACTATATGTGGTTTTGGTTCAGATAGGTACTCGAATTGTTCGTATTATCGTCTACTAAGGCTAGTACAAAGCCTCGGTCATGGCCCATCATAGGCTTACGAGTCCAATTCGAGGAATTACATTTACTTATGCATATGCGGAGGGACAAGTTAACTCACGAAAGCATAAGTCGTATGTAACCCGAAAGTATTCACTAGCCTGTGCTAAGGGACGAGTTAACTCACGAAGGCATAGCGTTTACTTTCACTTAAACAGACGGAGCCCGGGTACAGAGCTCATGTTATGCAAGAATGCACGTGCACGGTGTGTGGGGAGAAACTCACAAACCTTTCGTTTTATTTAAAAACTAATAAAAGCTAAAACCATAAAAACTCAGAGCTGAGAAACAAAAATACAAAACAAGTTAGAAAAATATTTACAACAGAATGCAAATGTTTGATTTTTTTTTTCAAATAACAAAATTTATGGATCATGACTAAATATTAAATTGAACAAAGAATTTTGAAACTTTTGACAACATGCGTTTAATTCGACTTGACTCTCAAAAGGCTGTCCCCAGTGGAGTCGCCAGCTGTAGTGACATAAAAAAATTTCGCTTTCGTCGCTAATTGAGGCGATTTATTGAAAATCTGAAAAGCAAATTTTGATTTTATTAAAAAGGGAGTCGCCACCAATCTTTTTCTTAGGTGTGATCAGACACCTAATAAATCGTCTCTTTAAAATTTATTTTTAGGAAAAGAAGGCCAATTTTAAGTCTACGCCAAAATCCAAGGTAAAGTAGGGTTCGGGAGTCAGTTACGCGATGGGAAGGTATTAGCACCCCCGTGACGCCCAAAAATTGGTATCTCATTAAACATGTGTTATCTTAATCCACCGAGCAGGAGGACCCCGAGAACATTACTGATGATGTCCCCCATCTCAGAAGGAGCCACCACCTACTCGCTGCCCAGTTCATACTGCAGCTTCAGACTATGTCACTTTTGAGCAGTTTGCCTAATTCCAGCAACAATGTTTTCAGCGCTTTGATCACATTGATGCTACTCTATCTCAGATTTGTCAACACCTTCGTCTCGCACCGCTATCCCTACCTCACGAACTATTTGAAGATTAGGACTCACGAGTCCTCTTATCTTCTCCTTTATTTTCATTTTTATTTTTCCTTTTTCTTTTATCTTACCTTTTTCATTATTTGAACTTTAGTATTTTAAGAACTTAGTTTATTTTATTTTAAATGCTTAATATTGTTTATTTCCTAACGAGTACATTGTGCTAATCCAAATTCCCTAAACTTGATAAATGCTATCGCAGTTTCAAAAGAGCTTTACAGCTCAAATCTATATCTAATGGGAAAACCCTGCCACGACTGCTGGTTCCTACACGACCACGACCCTCGCCACCACGACCCCGATCATCATATCCTTTTGGCATGGAAATTGTGGATAAACACCCTTCCCTACAAATCTTCACACCCAGCTCAAGGAATTCATCCAATATTCAAGGAGTTTCACTTCTCTCCCTATCTTATGATTTTATGCTTCTATTGCTACTAATGTTATCTTTGTACATTGAAGGCAATGTACATCTTAAGTGTGGGGAGGAATTCACTTTCGTTCTTTGTATTATCCTTGAACCCCTGAAAATTTTTGCCACTAACTTGTTGCATTTTTCTCAAATCCCGAATTCTCACTTTCACTCTCTGCATTATTCTTAATTCCATATTAAAATGAATTCTGATTGATTTATGATTTTTATTGATATGTTGAGAATTAAGACATAGGTACTTATGCTTTGATTATTCAAACTTTAAGATATTAGAGAATCAAGCTTGATAAGTTGAAATTTTTGAGAATTTAAATTTTTCTAGGTTGTTTTCCCCAATTTTAAGTTTTATCTTGAAATTTGAAATTCGCAGGATTGATATCAAAAGCCATAATTCTGGTGAGATTTTTTAGCCTTTTGAGTATACATCCTTTTGTGCTCACTTTTATTATTGCTTTGAGTGAGTCAATACTGATTTATTATTCTAGAACTTGCTTTGATTATACATGTCAAGACCACATAATTGATTTGATATACTGAAATGATAAAGGCACTTAGGATTTAACCCACTTACTCCATAAAAGCCCACATTTATAAATTAACCCCTAATGAACCCCATTGAGCCTAACAAACCATTCATTGACTTACCTTCAATATTAACCTATAACCCATTTTTTGTTGAATTCTCTTCAATTATTTTGATCCCTATTTTTGTCGAGATTCGAGTTGAATAATTATCTAGCTTTGTTCTCTTTTTCAGTTGTAAAATTTATAAATATTCAAATTGATTTGTTCTTAAAAAAATGAATGTATATTTCAGTTGTAATTCAATATTTTGCATATTTCCATGTAGTTTTTGAGCTCTTGTTCTTAAACAATGCCATCCAAAAGGCTTTATTCTAAGAATATGTTTCGGGGATAGAGATTTTTCTAGTTAGATGATTTTTCAATTTAATCTCGATTCTAACCCTCTTTTTTAGCTTGCGACCACACCTCTAACCAAGGGCACGTTACAACCCTTGAAAGACCTTTTGATCGATGTATCATGTTAACATATAGTGGTGGAGATTTGATTTTCCTACAAGCTTACGGTAATAACTTTTCAGGTTGACTAATGAGTGCTTAATTTTTGAACCCTAAACACTTCGAGTGGATAGAGTGAATCTTTAGTGAGGATGTAACTCTTGTTGATTTTGAGTTCAAGGTAATTACCTAGAAGAAGGGAGGAAACCTATGTTTCTGTGATAAAATTCTCAACTTAGACTGTTTGAGATTTTAATTTTCTTTTAGTTGAATTTTCAATGTATGATTACTTGTGGATTAGTTTGAAAATTTATTGATAAGGATTATAAGTTGAGAGGAATGATTTTTAATTGTGAATTGAGATTTTGCTTGAAGACAAGCAAAGGCTTAAGTGTGGGGGTATTTGATAAACTGTAAATTATACATATTTTTACCTCATGTTTAGCACATTTATGGATGAATTATTCCTTGATTTGTGGAATTTGATGCTCCTAAACCTTTAATTTCATGTTTTATACTCAGGTGAGCTTAGGAGAGTGAAAAGAACAAGAAACAGGCCGAAAACGGAGAAAATGGGCCAAAACAAGGAATCAACACGGCCTAGAGTTCACCACACGGGCGTGTCACACGACTGTGCCACATAAACAGGCTCGAGCACGGCCTAGACTCGATTCACACCGGCAACCCACACGGCCGTGCCACTTTAACAAGCTTAAACACGGCCTAGCATCGACTCACACGCGCGTGTCCCTATCGTGATGAAGTTCAATTTCACTCGGAAAAGGCTACTTAGGGGCTAAGAAAGACATTCCAAACTCTATATAAAGACCCTAGGAGGCCACCGTAAGGGTGTGCATTATTCCCGCTAAGGGTACAGCCTTCCTACTAAGACGGAGAGCTAAAGGCAGGGAATTACTCGAAGGAAAGCTGATTGATCCATCTTAGAAGCCAAGATCTACATCAAGATAGAAGATTTTCCTTTTATCCTTTCAGGAGTTTTGGGTTTTCTTATGTTTTGTTATTTTATTTATTCTGAGATGTTTCTTTTTATAATTATGAACTAAAACCCCAAATATCTAAGGGGATAAAACCTAAGACGGATCTTGTTATTGTTATCTGAACTATATGATAAATATTTGACTTATTCTTAATTGTGTTTTTAATTCTTGAATTGATATTTCCGGGATATTGATTTAAGTCGAATGTGCTTAGGCAGAGGAGCAAAAGTCCGTGTTTATGAGTAAATCCAACACAATTAAGCGGAGTTGATCGCAATTCTAGACATAGGACGATGAAAATCTGTCGAATTAAAGTCAAATCTAATATGGGGATCCATAGATCGAGCTAATGCAAGATTAGCGGTTTTAATTAGAAAGAGATTTCAATTAATCAACCTAGGATTAGTTGTTCTTATCCTCGACGGAGGTATTAACATAATTTAGAGATCTCTACGGATCAAGTCAAATGAAGAAATCATCTGGTTTAGAGTTAGATAACAAGTAAAGTCTAGGTGGATTCTTCCTTAGGTATTGTCCTTATCAATCAGTTTTCCCAAAGTAATTTCCCAAATTTACTCTTTGTCGCTTCTTTAGTTTAGTTTAGAATAGTTTACAACCAAACCCCTTTTATTTCTTAGGTTAGATAATAGGAAGAAAGTCATTACTAGTACTTTTAGTTCCTTGGATTCGATATTCCGGTCTTGCCATTAGCTATACTACTACTCGATAGGTGTGCTTGCCTTTTATCGTGATAATAGTTAGTCTTTTAGGTACGATCAATTTATTACTTTATCATCATCACTCGAGATCACGATCACTCACAAAGAGCCATGTTTGTGTCCGCAACATATGCAGGATCACAACCGGGCAAGTCGTGTATCAAGATGCTCACAGAGAGCTGCGGTAGTCCACAACTTATGCGAAATTACTACCAATCACTATACTCACAGAAATTTATATCATAATGCTTGAGAGTCTTATCAGGATTACTCGTCCGAGCTAAATCCTGTCTGCAACACATGCAGAATCATGTTTAACACTAATCCATCAAATTCCTTCATTCAACCGGGACTTACCCTTTTCTTAAGCATTTTTAAGCATTTAATTCATTTCGTACATTTAACAATCATACAATTAAACATGTAATTCAAACATATCATTAATCATAATTAGGTTACACAAACTTACATAGATGCTTGTTTGTACAAAAATCTACTCATCCGAAATCTTTTCCTTTCCTTAATCTAGCTTCGTATTTGAGTTTTCTGGATCTACATAAATGAATTTAATCATCAATATATCACATTTCATATTCATTTAGACTCAGTTTACACTCTAGGTAAAATTACTATTTTGCCCCTAATCTTTTCATTAATTCCAATTTCGTCCTTAAGCTCGGAAAATAAAATTCATGCAATCTAATCCTTGTTCCAAGCCAAACCAAAATTTTCATGTATCATTTACAGCACCTTTGATTAACAAAAAAATTAAAATTTTTCTTTGAATTTCACAACTTTACAACTTAGTCCTTAAATCTCAATTTCATGCAAATTCACTTTGTAAAAGTTTTTTTATCTACTAACAACCTTTCATTTTCTCCCAAAAATTTCCAATTTTCAGCACACTCATCCATGGAAAAAACTTTATACTTTGATAACTTTTCAAATTAATCCCCAAAATAGAAAGAATAGGTTATCCCGATCTCAAAAATATAAAAATTATTAAAAACGAGAATTGAATACTTATTTAATTAAGCTAAGAAAGTTTCTTCTCTCTCTCTCCTAGGGTTTCCATGTAAAATTAGGGAAGAAGATGATAAAATGATAATATTTCTCATGTTAATTAATTATCATCTTTTATTTTCTTTGAATTCTAATTTAGTCCTTTTTTTTCTCAATTTTCATGGATGATTCATCCGTAAATATCTATTAATTTCTAATTAATGGTCTAATTACCATATAAGGACCTCAATTTTTAAATTCTATAACTATTTAATCTTTCTAGCTTCTAGAATTCAACTTCTACATTTTATGCAATTTAGTCCTTTCTCTAATTAATCACTTAATTGGTAAAATTTTCCTATCAATATTTTCATATGACTTTCCTATTATAATATAGATCATGCAATAATATTAAAATAAATTTTCTTTCTAGCTCAGATTTGTGGTCCCGAAACCACTGTTCCGATTTTACTGAAATTGGGTCATTACAAATAGCATAGCTTGATCTTCATCGTCAATCTGAACCTCAGCATTTTTTAGATCATTTAAAAAAGTAATGAATTGACTGATATGATCTCTAAGAAGCTCATCTTCGTTCATGTGAAACGTAAATAGACGTTGTTTCAACATTAAACGGTTAGTCAGAGACTTAGTCACATAAAGAGTTTTTAACCTTTTCCACAAAGTGGATGAGGTCTTCTCTATCAATACCTCCTGCAATACCATATTCCTGAGGCACAATTGGATTGCAAACAAAGCCTTTTCATCAAGCTCTTCCCATTCTATTTGATTTAAATTCTCATGCTTTTTTCGGGTAACAACCTTTTTCAAGCTAGTTTGAACTAGAATTGCCATGATCTAAACTTGCCACAGATTGAAATTTGTCTCACCATCAAACTTCTCAATTTCAAACCTTATTGCTGCCATCTCTAAACGGGCTGATATATGAAAATTGAACTAGCTCTGATACCACTTGTTGGGGATTGACCCGATTAAGCAACAAGAAAAAAATAGCAGAATAAATTGAAAAATTGAACACACAAATTTAATGTAGAAAAACCCTTTCAAAGAGGATAAAAATCCATTGGCAAAGATAACTTTACTATAATAGCAAAAGAACAAAGATTACAAAAGATGGAGATAAAAATTAAACCTTAAAAACTCGAAAACAAATAACCCTCAAAACGTAAATGATATATATTTTTACCCCATGCTTGGCACATTTATGGATGAATTATCATTAGAATTGAGGAATATGATGCTCCTAATCCTTTAATTTCATGTTTTATATTTAGGTGAGCATAAGCAAGAGAAAAGAGCAAGGAACAGGTCAAAAATAGACACAATGGGCCCAAATCAGCATTAACACGGCCTAAAGAATTTTCACACGAGTAATCCACACGCCTGTATGGATTTATCAGTGTTAAACACGGCCTGACCCTGAGTCTCTCGGGCGTGCCACACGAACGTGTCCCTGTCGAGCCCTGCTTCAATTTCACGCTAAAAAATCTAATTTTTGGGTATTTTGGGCATTCCAAAGTCTATATAAACACCCTAAGGGGGGAAACAAAGGGGACACGGAGTAGGAAACAATGAATTACTCGAAAAACGCCGATTGATCTATCTTAGAAATCGGAATCTCCTTCAAGACTGAAGATTTCCTTTCAATTTCCTTCATGGGTTTTTGGGTTTTCTTATGTTTTGTTATTTTCCAATTCTTGAGATGTTTTCTATTATGAACATGAACTAAATCCCCTAAATACCTCAGGGGGATGAAACCTAAGATGGATCTTGTTATTTTCTGAATTATACGATAGATATTTGATTTGTTCTTAATTGTGTTTTTAATTCTTGTGTTAATATTTCAAGATATTAATTCAAGTCGAATGTGTTTAGTCAGTGGAGCAAAAGTCCTTGTTTAAGAGTATATTTAACACAATTAAGCGGAGTTGATCGCAATCCTAGACATAAGACGACGAAAATCTACCGGATTAGGGTCAAATCTAATAGGGAAATCCATAGATCGAGTTAATGCAACACTAGGGGTTTTAATTGGAAAGAAATTTCAATTAATTAACTTAGAGTTAGGTGTTTTTAGTCTTGAAAGAGATAATAACATAAATTAGGGATTTCTACGGATCAAGTCAAGTGAATAATTCATCTAGTTCAGAGTCGAATAACAAATGAAGTCTAGGTGGATTCTTCCTTGGGTATTGTCTTAATCAATCAGTTTTCCTAAAAGTAATTTCCCCAATTAACTCTTTGTCGTGTTCTTAGTTAATTAGTTTAAAACAATTCCTCTTATCTCTAGGCTAGATAATAGAAAGAAAGTTATTACTAGTACTTTTAGTTCCTGTGGGTTCGACATTCCGGTCTTGCCACTAAGCTATATTACTGTTCGATAGGTGCGCTTGCCTTTATCGTGATAATAGTTAGTTTTTTTAGGTTCGATCATATTACTTTATCATCATAAATATCACACATCAGGAAACACAAAATTCCCTATATGTGTTATGAGTTCTAATCTCTTATGTGTGTATTTTTTAATGTTGTAAAAGATTCTATTTATAGGCTAAATTCATAGATCAAATAATAATAAAATAATCTAAACTAATCAGAGTTTGATTGAAATAAATAAATAAAGTTTAACTACAAGATTATTTCTCAAATTTGACTAGAATTAGGAGTCATACTTAACAATATATGAGTTCGATATTGTATTTATCAACTCTTATTGTTTTATCATTTTATTATTCTGAATATTTAATAATTATTAAATAGTTTAAATTATTTAGGAGTTTTATGTCAAGTTTAGTTTAAAACTACTTCTTATTTAGATTAATTAGAGTTCTAGCATACTTAAGAGTTTTATTTAGATTTATTTAACTAGCCTATATATAGGCCTTTACATTGTATACAAATAACACAATTCATTATTACTTAACTTCTCTTTTGAGTTAATAAATTCTCTTTGAATTTTATTTTTTAAGAATTTCTCTTGAGTTTCTTTTAGAAGAGTTTTAACAATATTTTTAGATTGTGGGGATAATAATTTTTTTTTGGAGGGGAAATTAGAACCGCTTGAAGGGGTTGTGGATTCTTTGTGTTTCCAAGGCTTCTTAGGACTTCTACATAACACATTCTATCTTCTTTATTTTCTTCCTTGTTGTTCTAATTGTATATTTATTATTCTATTTTAATTATCTTTTTTAATAAAATGAACTGGGCTTTATAAAATAATATTATATTGTACAAGACATCAAAATTAAAAAAACAAAACCCACTTGCTCGGGAAACTTGTGAAAAAATAGGAAATAAAATCCTATTGAATTGCCTAGTCTATTAAGATAATATAGAAATAAAAATAAGAAAACCTGTGAAAAAACAAAAATGTCAAAAGTAAAGCCCACTTCCTTGGGAAGATTCACACCCGTCCCATCATCTGTCCCTCCATTAATTTCCTGACGGTTTATCTTTCCCTAAAGCTTCCTTTCCGTTCAAAGCAACGCTTCCTTAATATCCCAAGAATCATCTTTTTAAAACATTTTACTCCAACTTTTTGATTTCCACGGAGCAAACCTTTATTTTCCTTACAAAAACCTCAATCTGATTCTCTAACCCATTCATCCTCTAGTGTTTTGACTGCATACCTTAGTATGGCTCCTTCCAGGTAAAATCCTCTCCTTTGCTTTATCTTAGTTATTTATTTTAATTATTTTATTTGACTTAGATTTGATTGCGTTTCAGGTTGTATCAAAATCTAAGTTTTTTTTTCCATCGTCTAGAACCCTAAGTTAAATCCGCAACTTGAACAAATTCTACGATTCGTTTTCACGTTTATCCGCTTCATTCTTTATCACCCAAGTTTTCATATCAATGTCCCTTTAGCTTTCAAAAAACAAATACTCAAGTTTTTCTCAAAAAAAGAAAAACCCAATTTTTAAATTTAATTTATAAGTTGTTTAACATCCACAAACAATTTTCTATTTTTTTAAACAACAAAATTTCAAAGAAAAAGGGCAAAAACAATAAAACTAGCTAACCTATATCTGCTTGTTTTAACTTCCCCTCCTCTATTTGCAACAAACTCCAAAGAATGCCTTTTTTTCTTTCTACGAAGAAACTGTTGCTGATAGTAATAAAATATAAATTTATTATCTTATAAAAAAACACGATCTTATAAAAAGATATCTCATTAAAAGATATATTTATATGAAATAATATACACCAAGATGTTCATATAAATAACTTTTCTATTAGTCATTTTTGTTGTTCTGTTTAGAATGTTTATGGTTTTGTTCTATCTTGAAAGTATATAAAATTCTTAAAAGAACGTGTGTTCTACACACCTCAAAATCATCACATTTAATTTAATTTATTTTATTTCTTGTTTATTTTTTCTCACAGAAACCACATCGATTTGAATGGTAAAGTCTTAGATATCACCTAACTTATTGATGTAATTAGATTGAGAATGGTTTACGAGTTTGCGCAAATCTTTTCGTTGGAGATGTGTGTGTCTTTCCTAGTCCCAATGATGAAGAAAAGGCCTATACCTTCAAGCTATTTGAAGTTAAACTGTACTGATGGTTCAGTTGTAGGAGACCCCAGTCCAGCTGGAATTGGAGGTATCCTCTGTGACGACCAAGGTAAAGTGTTAATTTCTTTCTCAAAGTAAAATAGCACCACTAGCCTGCTACTTGTAAAGTTGTTAGCCATTAAAGAAGCTTGTACTTTTCGTAATTAGCTTCCAACTGGTTGTTGAATGTGACAGTGGTAATATTCTTTGACTAGATGAATGGTGAAGCCAAAAATTTTGTTAAGGGATGTTGAGTTAAGATTATAAAATTTGAGGGATCAAAGTTAAAAGTTTTGTACTAAAGATACTTTAAATTAAATTATTATTATTTAAAATAATTAAAATTATAATTTTTTTTCATTTAATCAAATGTTAAAGGATTAAATCAAATTTCTTAATTTTGAGGAAGGATTATAAAGCAATTTTTTCATTTGACAAGGGGCCAAATCCCTTACGCCCCTAGACTGAATTAATCATCAAGCTTCTACTATGAAGTTGTTCAGGAAGCTCGTCTTTTCGTATATTGGACTCTCCTTTAACTGTAAGAATAAGTTTTACTGGAGGGAGACAAATGAGGAGGCTGATAGGCAGCAACTGTTCAAACCCATTGTTGATTGTTTCTTATTAATGGTTGTGTTCACAGTTTTTATTTTTAAATTAGATGTAAAAGGTTGTGGTTTGCATGGTGATTGAGTTTAAATATTGAAGAAGATGATGAACAGTGTAATTTAATTGGTTAAGAGAATTTGTAATGAAAATAACAATTTATGCAATAAGATTATAGATTAAGTAACAAGGAAGATTTTTTTTTTATTTAAGGTTTAAATTTAGGATTAAATAGTAAAGGTATAAAACTTACATCATTCTCTAGACTTAATTATGGGTTAAGTCAATTATCTAAATCCGAAGGCCTGCACAAAAAGTGAAAAAATTTTAAAAAAATATAGATCAAAAAAATAAATTTTAATAAAAATAAGACCCGTTTTTTGAACAATTTGAGCATTGGATAAGATTTTTTGATCCGAGCCGGCCCAAATCACAAACCTATACTTCCTTATCTTTTTTTCTTAATTGCCTAGCTTTTGAAACTCGCATATGCATGTTTCTATCTAATGGTTCTAAGATTGAGTCCATTTTTCCGAGGAAGGGAAATTGAAATAAATAGAGTGAGCAAACTAAATAGAAATGATATTCATGTAAAATGATTAAACAAGAAGTGTATGAAAGCTAACTTTAAATGTCAATAAATTCAGCTTCAATAAAATCAAATCAATGCATCTTTCCAACACAGAATCCTAAGAAAATTCCAATCTATAAAAGATGCAAACCGAGATTTGATTTATCCTTTTACTTATTTTTTTTAAATTTATTTTTATATAAAAAATAATATGAACGAATTAAATTTAAATTTAATATTTTTAATTTAAATTGAACTTAAAAAAAAAAAAGAAATTTTAAGTTAACCAAATTCAAACCTAAAATTCTACGTTGACACAGCCTCACACAACCCAGAGTTTTAATCCGTACCCTTAAACAATGTTAAGTTGTGCCCAATATTTTTGTATTGATTCAACTCATAAGTCATCATGACCGACCAATGGACATTTGGATGTCTGAAAATACCAAATTGAAGTGCTAAAATGGGACCCATCAGTTGGTGATAATCGATGTTGATCTTGATCTCATCTAGAATCGTCTATTTTTGTCACACTGAGTTATGTGTGTTGTTGGTTAATGATAGGCAACTCAACATTCATCCATCCTTAAACCTCCTTTAACTTCTTTTTTATTTAAGTATAAAATTAAAAATCAGGATTTTCATTTTTGTGGAGTGAGTGAAATTTTTATATTTAAATTTTGGAATGATTTTAAAAAAAAATTTTCAATTAATTTATTTATTTTTAAATATTATAAAAATTTAAGAATTTTGAATTGGATGCTTTTATAAAATGACAAAAAAAAAAAATCCAGCCAACAATCTCTTTACTATTAGTTAGTAATTGCAAAATATTAACATTAAATGAAACAATAAATTGGTACTCATAAGCCGAGTAATAAATAAATTATGCAGGAAACTAAATAAATAGATTGAATCCACCCATAACCTAACTTCGCATCATCTATCCGCAACTTTCCACGAACTATTAATGCCTTTTAAATCTTTCAAGTAATAAATAAAACTTCCTGATATTGTTTAGGTTATAATAGGTCATAATTACATATATTTTTCTTTATACTTTTATTTTAAAGAATTTAATCTTTTTATTTTTTATATTTTAAAATTTTTATACTTTTATTTTTAGGAATTTAGTTTCTCTATTTTCTATATTTCAAAATTCATGTCCAAAATATCACTACTATTATTATTATTTGGTTAAATTTATTGGTGTGACATTTTAAAATAAAAAAAAACTCACTTTATTCCTAAATTTAACAAAATAATTTCAAGAGCGTTAATAGTTGGATCTGAATTTGAAATTTTAGAAAGTAAAGAAACTAAATTCTTGAAAATAAAAATACATAGATAAAATTTTAAATTTATGAAAAGTCCAGGGACTTATGGAAAATTTTAACCTATTATTTAACTTGAAAGTTCTGCACATTCTGGGACATGTGAATCAAATGAATTCAATCTTGAAAGAAGCTTAGTTTTCTAACATTGACAAACAAAGTTATATATTGATTGGTTGAGGAGGTAAAATGAAAAGTGGGTAAATTTGTCATTACACAGCAATATCAAATGGTAGAGCAGGTAAAGAAACAAATAGTTCCTTAAACTTTCTATTCCGACAAATTATTTTCTCTTACCATATCAAATTCTTGAACAAGATCCTAGGAACCCTCCCAATTCTAAATCTATACTAATATAATCCCATTCAAAAAGCCAGAAGGAGCATGAATCCAGAAAGCAAAGCCAAATACCCCACCTGGAAATTCCGGCTCGCACCCCCAAAGTTCTGGTCAATAGGGTACAGGCTCCCCGGTGGACCAGTTGTGTATATAATAGATGGTGGAGTAGGGGGAAGTGGACAGCAATGGGTTGGCGGCTTTTTCGGTGTAGGTGGCGGAGACAGCGCTGGAGGTGATGGTGGGGGAGGGCATGGCGGAGGTGGTGGAGGAGGAGTTTGTGTACATGACGGGGTACACTTGACGCCTTGATTACCACTCTCATCAAGCTCCCTTGATTTCAAGCCGTTGATGGGGTATGCAAAGGTGGCGATTACCAAGAATATGGTTACTGCTGTTGCCGGCGGATTGAAACGGGTGGTTTCCGCCGACATGGTGGCGAACTGAAGAGGAGGAAATTAATTTGTGAAAGAAGAAAGAAGAAGAGATTATGGGAGTTTGTAATTGTAAGAGGAAAATGGAGTGAATGAGAGGGGTTGTTAGGGGCTCTTCATTTTGTTTTTCAATTTCTACTACAAGGAGGTATAGGAATAGGAATAGGATGGTCCAAAAGTAAAGGCCCCCACCATCTACACTAATACATATGGGGGAGTTTGAAGTGAGGGGGATTAAGTGACGATAGAGTATTTAATTCGTAATCACCGACAATCGTAATTTGCGTATCAATAATGAAGTTTATTTATTATCTATGAACAGTATGAGTCCACTTTAGAATGCTTCATGTTGAGCACACATGGCATGATTAGTTCATTGAAACAGAGGTCTAATCATTCAAGTTTTGATAACTACATACCGGAGATGCCATTCAAATCAATCAACGTGTTAAAGAAATATATGGCTTTTCCTTTTAATTTATTCTTGTTAAATAAATTGATTTTAACTCAATTTGCATACAAAATTATGGGCATATGATTAGCGATTTAACGAAAAACAAACGAAATTCATAATGGACTTGAAGCTGGCGTTGAAGCTTGAAAGAGGTCAACAATCGCTTGGATTGCATTGGGATTTCTATCCTTTTTTTTTTTTTTTTTTATTAAACTACATTTAATATGTACCCTACTAATAATTTGAAGTTTGGGAGATTTTATTATCATTTATTAAGTTTTTTGAATATTTAATACAATTTCAAATTATTTCAAATGAATTATTTTAATTAATTTTATTTTTAATAATTAATAGATTTTAATTTCCGAATTTTTTATTGAAAATACGAAAAATCATTTAACTTTTAAAACTTTTTTATTTTGTAACTGTTCATATATTTTAAAAGAGTTTGGACTAAATTGACAAAAAAAAATATAAATCATTAGAGTTAAAAGAGTTGTTTTACTTTTTTTTATAACAACCATATCATCAATTTTAACGGAAAAATTTATGGAGGGATCAAGATTTTTAAAGGAAAAAAGTATAGAGACTTATTGTCCCAAAACTAAAGTATGTAGACTAAATTTTAAATTTCAAAAGAATATAAGTAATTTTGGTATATTTAAACCTAAATAAAAAAATAACTTATTTGAATAAACTTTCAAAAGAAGTTATTTGATTCTTTGCTAAAGAGAGAATGTACAGACTCATGTCACGATCGGTAGGTATGGTGGGTGAGAAATAGCTTTCGTCAGTGTCATATAATCTTATTTCAATATAATTATTAGAGAAATGTAAGTATATATGTTATAGTTCCCAAGCAATTATCTCGATATCTACGTTGGTACAAAGTTTCCTACTCAAATAATAAGATTTGAAAAAGTTCCCAAATAAAGCAAAGCATGGTATAATTCTAAAAAATAAAATGAATGGGAAGTGAAAATACAATATGTTAATAGGGAAGATAATAGGATTACATATGCTAATAGGGAAGATAATAGGATTGCAGATGCTTTGGCTAAACAGGCCGTTAGATGGGAGCTAAGTTTTTACAAATTCTTGTAGCTAATTGATCATATTTTTAAGCTCATTCATGATTATTTAGAGGGATTGATTAAGACTAAATGAATTATTTATAATGGTTTCTACTATCATTATTTACCAAAATAAAAACTAATAAACCAAAATAATTAATATTTTGATAATAAATGATTATACCAATTGCTAATGCAAATAAGTTTATTGTTCACTAAAAGGGATTTTAACATTTTAAAAGAAAAAGTAGGAAGAAAAGTTAAACATGGTGATGATTATACTAATTTCATGATAATGATTCTTGTTTGATGTTTGTTGTAAAGGCTTAATTTGGCTCTGGATGTTGTTATAGATGATTCTACACAAGTTTTGGTTCCAAGATGAATTAACCTCATTTTCTCCCTTGTCAATAGCTGAGAGCATGGATTGGTTTTCCCCTGTGTCAATCCAAAAAAAAAAAGAACTGAGAGCATGGGCGTGGAAATGGTTCTTATTTTATTTATGTTTTCTAAATAATTATGACAAGAAATAAAAAAAGGTAAATTTTTATCGAGTCCCTTTTTCTACTCTGTATTGACTTTTCAGTGTGTCCCACAAAACCACGTGTCATTTTTTTAGTGAGCCACACGTCCTTGTATGTCAAAAATTAATACCGTCTACCTCATATACCAAAATTTTAGAGGGTAAAAAAGTTAAAATATCAAAAAATTGCAGATACCACATTAACAATTTTGTCAAAGTATAGGGAGTTTTTTTATCATTATCCCATTAAAACAAGGCTTTATTCATAATTTTACCTTTGAACTAAACCCAATTTTTCACATTAGTACCTAAATTTCTTTCTGTCTCATTTTGGTACCTAAATTATTTATTACACTTTTTGGCCCCTAAAACTAATGGTATTAAAAAAAAAACCTCAAGCAATGAAGAATTATCACGTGTCAATCATTGATCATTAATGTTGCTGATGGTTGGTCAAAATATTTAAAATGTAAAAAATATTAAAAATTGTAAAAATTATGAAAAAAAACATAAAGATTATTTTAAAACTATTAAAAAAATTGTAGAATTTATTAAGCTTATCAAAAAGCTAGTTAAAACTGAATTTATTGCTCAGAGGTTATTTCTACGAATAGGGGTGAGCAAAATAAGATTCGACTCGAAAAAATAAAAAAAATTTGAATTTTGAGTAAAACGAATCAAGTTATTTGAGTTAATCGAGTTATTCGAGTCAACTCGAATTTTTTTCGAATTTCGAGTTCGAATGGAGTTGAATTTTCAAATTCGAATAACTCGAATAATTCGAATATCAAACTATAATATTTTACATTTTTACCCCAAACTATCAAACATTTTTACTTTTCCCTCAAAACTTTTACTCCTTCTCACTTCCCCCCAAAACTTTTACTCCTCTTCCATCCCAACCCCCCATCTACTCAAAATCCATTTTCCCATCAAAATTTTACTCTTCCATTTACTTTTCCTCAAAATTTTACTCCCAAAAACCCTCAAAACTTTTTATTTTGCCCCCAAATTTTTATTCCCTCCCACTTCCCCCTAAAACTTTTACTCCCTTCCCATCCCACCCCCCATCTACCTCAAACCCATCCCCCCCAATTTCTTTTCATATTTTCCCTCCAAAATTTTACTCCCTCTATTTACTTTCCCTCAAACTTTTACTCCCCAAAACTTTTTATTTTCCCCCTAAACTTTTACTTCTCACCCTTTACTCCCAAATAAAAAATTAAAATTATCCAAAAAAAATCCCTAAACATAAATAGTAATAATTTTATTTATATCTACTATTTATATTATTAAATTAAACTTCACTTTTTTATATTATTTATATTATTGAAATTTTTAGTCATATTGAATATGTATATTAAAATTGAATTATTTATGATGCCATAAAATATTCGTGTTAAAATTTTACACTAGTATCAATTTCACATTTTATCTTTAAAATAACTTTTATTGAAAAATCACATTTTTACATTTAATATATTTTTTAATTCCAAAATACATAATGACAAGAATCTAAAGATAATTGAAACAACTAAGCAAGCAAAGAAGTTAACCCCTATATAAAGCATTAATAAATAAATTATGAAGTGATGAAAGTTAATAAAAAAATTAATTACGGTGGACAAATTTTATTACAGTGAGTGACAGCGGTTACAAAGACCCAAAATTATTTTTTAAAATTTAACTCAAACAAATATATTCGATTCGATTCGATTCGAATTCCATTTCACTCGACTCGATTCGAGAAAATTTCAAATCAAATTAGGATGATAAAATATGATTCGTTAACTCGATTAACTCGAAATTTTTTCATTCGATTCGATTCGATCGAACGCTCACCCCTATCTACAAGGGATAATGACAAAAAATCATGTACTTTAATGTAATTGTCAATATGGTACCTCTACTTTTAATTTGTCTGATTTAGTATGCCAAGAGTCACTTTTGTCAGAATTTTAATTTTAAAATATGCTAGGACCTCAAAATTAAATATTCCAAATTTATTTTTAACCAAAATAAAACAAAATAAAACTCCAAATAAAAATTCTCAAATTTCTCCTAGTTTTTCGACTCAAAAACAAGTACAACTTTTTTTTAATATCTTAAGTTTCAGTTTCTAAGAAACTCAGGTAAACTTTGATTTCAATTGAAAAATATTTTCTGAACTTTGAATTGTAGTCTGCCTTGGTACATTAACAAGTTGAAATTTATAGACAAACAGTGATCAGTTATTGTTAACTGCTTAGTTTAACAACTCTACTACCTATTAGCTGTATAACAACTTCGTAACTGACTATTTGTTACTACTCTAACATGCATCCATCTCGACCGGTAAAACCTGAAGAAAATGACGAAATCTAGCAAACGATGACATGGAAAGCGGCTTAGTAAGAATGTCATCTACTTGATCATTGGCAAGAACTTTGCCGACTGTGATAGACCCATTGACGACCTTTTCACGAACAAAAAACAAATTATGCTCAACATGCTTGAATTTAGAGTGAAGTACAGGGTTAGCGACAACTGCAACTGCACCAGAGTTATCACACCAGATAGTAAGAGTATCAACAGATTTAACTTGCAACTCTTGAAGTAGTGAAAGTAACCAAGTGACCTCACTAGTAACAGTAGTAAGACTCTGATATTCGGCTTCTACAGTAGAACGCGAAACCACCTGCTGCTTCTTGGATGACCAGGAGATTGGAGTCTGTCTAAAATATACACAGTACCCTGACATAGCACCGGCATAGCCGACAAGCGACAACCGAGTGGAGGGTCGAATAACAATACCATAGTCAAGTGTACCACATAAGTACCTCAAGATCCACTTTAAAGCAACCATATGTGTAACTGTTGGAGTGTAAATGAATTAGCAAACACAATTTACAGCATATGCAATATCAAGACGAGTAAAAACAATATACTGTAAGGTACTTGCGAGACTGCGGTACTCAGTTGGATCACTCAGTTTATCCCCATCATCCTTTAACAAAACTGCTGAACTCACCATAGGAGTATAGACCTTCTTTGCATGTAACATCGAACATTGAGCAAGAATATCACGAATATATTTCTTCTGACATAAATGCACACAGCCAGTTGAAGACCTAGTGACTTCAATCCCAAGAAAGTAGTAAAGATTACCTATATCTTTGAGAGAGAACTCAGCATCTAACCTCCTAATGAAGGTGTTGATGACAGTAGAATTAACACCCTTAATAATTATATCATCAACATACACAAGAACATATAAAGTAGAATTGGACGTAATCCGCACAATTAAGGAGGCATCAGATTTGGAAACCAGAAATCCATCACAAGCGAGAAACTTCTTTAGTTTGTCAAACCAAGCCCGCGGAGCCTGTCGAAGACCATACAAAGCTTTCTTCAACCGACAAACCAATGGATTGCCATCTAAATCACACTGAGTAAACCCTGAAGGTTGTTGCATGAACACCTCTGTATCAAGATCCCTATTTAAGAATGCATTGTTCACACCCACCTAGCGAAGCGACCATCCTTTAGAAATAGCAATGGACAAAATTACCCGAATAGTGGTCAGTTTAACCATTGAGCTAAAAGTCTCTTTAAAATCACAGCCATGTACCTGTGAACATCCCTTAGCAACTAACCGTGCCTTCTTGCGATTGATGCACCCATCCAGATTTCGCTTAATCTTGAATAATCACTTGCACCCAATAGCCTTCCGACTAGGAGGTAGAGATACAAGATCCCACATTGAATTTGCCATAAGTGCATCATACTCTGCTTGAACAGCTACCTTCCACTTAAGATGGGTCAAAGCTACCACAACGGTGCATGGTTCAAAATCAACAGCCTCTGCAGAAAAAATCTTGGGTTTAAAAATTCCTACCTTTGACCGAGTTACCATAGCACGCGTATTTACAGGAGGATTAACCGGACTCCGTTGTGACACTGGTGATGACTGAAGAATTGGAGAAGAGGAAGTCTGTGGCTCCCGTATAACAACTTCGGTGTCAACACTGTCTGGCAACGTAGAGGATGCTAGGGAAGTACCATTACCAGACTGCACAGCTGCACGAACTAAACCATTCTCAGAAGAGGACGAGGAGACCGGAGGGAACTGATGAGAGGGTGCAGAGATAGGTGAAGATGACATCGTAACAAGAGGAACAAACGTGACATCTTGCGAAGATCTAGAAGACTTTCTGATCTAATAAATTATCAATTGGTAAGAAAAAACCTAGCAGCTACAACACAAAGCTTTCATCTCCGTAGCCTTCAATGCCAAAAATAGTTGTCTTAAACCAAGCCTTTATCTCCAGCAATGTTGTAAAAAAAAATTGTTTCTAATCAGTATTTCTGTAACAAAAAAAAAACCAACTCCTTTTTAAAAATTATAGAAGACTGCATAACTTTAGAGCACAACCAATTTGGAAAAATTTAGCAAATGCAATAAAAAAAAAACCTTATGAAGGAATAAGTGCTACCAATACTCAATAAAAACTTTCTGTCAATTATATAAGAGTTTCAAAATTTACTAACATATTAGAGATCAATTACAACTTAAATCTTTATTAAACAACAGCGAAAATAGCAAGATACAATATAATGATAAACATCAATATAAAGTGGGCTATTTGGAGATATGTCTTTAATGTTATCTCAATCCAATCTTCACAATCTAATAGATCCAATTGTTTGATCCGATCTAATCTAATCCAGTTTTCAAGATAAGTCGTTTCAAATAGATTGATCTTTATAAGAAGCTTGCAGACTTCACATTATCAACAACATTTAAAGTCTAAATATATTATTTCATAAATTGTTAACTTCGTATATGGCAAGTAATATCCTATCCCAATGGTAGTCGAAATGGCTACTACCATTGGCACTAGCCACATCAAATAAACTTGTCATTCAAGATCAAGTTTAATTGATATTGCTTCATTGAAGAGAAAAATCAAAGAATTTATTACAATTGTAACTCAAATTTTACAAATAAAATTCTTTAATTTATTTCAATTTTTAAATCTTATTCCATGTATAATGAAATACATAGAATGATTTCACAAGATTTCCATCCATAATCATTCCGAGCAAAGGTTACATCTCTCACTCTAAGCTCTTTCATAAATTCCCAAAAATAAAAGCTTGATCATAGATTTAATGTATGTACATATGAGAATGAAAATGTAGGGTGAGGTTGGGGAGGATGCGGAAAATTGAATATATATGAATGAACCCTTATTTTCCATTGCTCTGATTTGTTTATTTATTTAGAATTTACGTAATTTCTCATATCTGGGGTTGCTATGACGTTACCGGGATTTGGCAGCTCCCTCCATTGATTGGCACGAAACTCACCCTTCTCTGCATGAATAAAAATGAATCAAATATTTCAGTTTGAAAATACTAATGATGTGGAACCATTTTCGAGGTAATAATAAACACAATATGGTATATTTAAATAGGATTGACATGATAAATTAATATATATTTATGTTTATCATATTTTTATATAAGGTTTTGATGCTTTTAACTATTTATTTTGCATTATATTTATATTTAAACGGGAATAAACTATATATATGGGTGTTTCCCTTTCACCTTCATCTTTAATTTCTGTTTTAATAAAATAATATGCATGCATCCCGTTAGAAGGCGTGCATGCACGTCTTGATAGTTGAAATAGAAGAAATTAACTCCAAAATGACGTAAAGTATAAAGAGATATGTGATGATTTTAAATGCGATTAATATGGCATACTAAAAATTTACATGACACAAAGAAATCTCAAATAAGAGATGCATGTAATTAATTGTAGAGCGAATATCCAGATGTGATCAAATGCACTGAAAAGCCCAATTAGTTAATGATACGAAGTCGTCCTAAACCTATAATACTTTTTGTACTTAGGAGTGTGACTTTGTTTTGGTACACCCACTTCCAAACATCCCTTAATTACTTCCCATTTCTTACGTCATACCATTCACACTTTCCAACTAAACGGATAAACATTACTAAATAAATGTCAACTGTTATGAGTTAGGCTCATTTAGCCTTTTTTTTTATAGAGAGTTTAGTTTACAACAAAATTAGGTTTACAAGAAAACAAATTTAATATCTTTTATTATTGTTTATATTTGAAATTTATGATTATTCCTTTCAATAATATAATTTTTTAAGTTTAAATCTATATTATTTAAAAAATATATATAATATATTTTATTAGTCCACCCTATATTTATTATTGAGTGTGTGAAACCATGATTTTGATAATACAACCCTAAGAGTTCAAAGAAAATGCTAAACATAGCCTTAAATCTAGCTTAAGAAAACAAACAAACAAACAAAGCTAATGAAAAGAGGAAGAATTGGTGGTGAGAACAAACCCGTCTGCCCTTGAAACCTTGTGCGACGGCGCTTCCATGGTCACCCTTCCAATGCAGTTGCTGTCGTTTCACCATGCAAAGCTGCATGATTTTGTGAGCAGCGTCGGCCTCGTTTTCGCTCTCTTTCATCAACCTCTCCACTTCCGCCTTGGGAATCCTCATCTTAACCCTCACTGCTCCACTTTTAGACCCTTCACTTTTGTGTTTGAGGAGTGAGAGATCCGACACAGATCTCCTCGACAGCCTCAGGCTCTCCAGCCTGTCTTTAGCACTCATGTTTAAACCCGATCGAACCCTCCTTGGGACCCTTTCCTCAGGCAACTCGACCAAGAAATAAAGCCTGTTGGGTTCCAGTTTCTGAAATGGAAACAATGGCTTTGCTCCAATACCATAACGTTTAACCGCCTCTGATTCTAACAAAACATGTCCTGGATAATCCTTAACAACCTCTTCAGCTGTTACTGGTGTCTTCAACTTGAATGTTTCCCCATTTATCTTCATCACTTTGCTACTCCTTTTCCCACCCAAACTATTCCCCATTTTCAACCACTCAGGATTATTTAACAACAAAACTGGCTTGGTTTCTCTTTGGCTTACTTTAAAGCATACAAGATTAATTCATGGTGGGTGTAACATAAGGGTATTTATAAATACATGTGTGTGTGGGTTGGGGGGGGGGGGGGCATGGTGATAAGGGATCATGGTCAATAAAGAGGGCAAACCTTTTGAAAATAGGCCCAATTGTTTGGCAATACCAAAGAACAAAAGTACGTAAGATATCGCTTTCACATTAAATTTTAAAAAAAAAAAGAAAAAATACATCACACATATATAACTAACAAAATTTTAGGCTTTGAATAATTTAACTAGATAATTTTAATATATACTCGTTATTAACGTTAGTTTAGCATGTTTTTTTAAAATAATTTTGAGCTAAAAAATACTTTTGAGTGATAAAAATTTTTACTTACGTTTTTACCAAAAAAAATGCATTTCTAATTTTTATTTTGTTCTAAAAGTACTTTTAAAAAAATTAAAAACGTCTTGTTTAGTAATATTTTTATTTTAAAATAAATGTTTCTAAAAAATAAAGCTAAACAGACTCCAACTCAGATTAAATTAAACACAATATTAATATAACACCCAATAAAATAAAAATACATAAACTATTTATGTATCAAAATTATATAAATATCTAATATTTTAAAAATAATTATAATACCTTAATCATATATGGTATATAAGCATTTTAGAAAATAACCCTCTGTTTCATTGTAAATTGTGACCAGCGATTATTTTCATTACTTAAGGCTTCATCTATTATAATATTAATATAATTGTTGGATAACACATCTTAATCAATATAGTAATTTATTTAATTTAAAAACGGATATAAATCTTTCTTTTATAATTAGAATCAATTCTCTTAACTCGATTTCTATTTAAAATTCATCTAATTATTATTTTTAACTTTTTTTTTTATTTGTAAACCCATTTAGTTCAATACGTTTTAATTATTAAATATATATATAATAAATATATAGGGGAAGTGAGTGAAGAAAAGGACATGGAATTTATGGGGGTGGATAACGAAATGGTTGATGTTGTCTTGTTTGTGCTGTCAAAAGTGGTTTAGGATCATCACACTCCCACATGGGATTAAGACAGCACATGTGGGAATATTAATTTAACAAAATCCACATGTGCTAATTTGACAAGAAGGGGAGAGAAACCATTTTCTCTCATTGTTCCTCCCAGGTATTAGAACGACTTCTAAGCTTGATTTTGAATGAAACAAGGTCTAAATTGACAGTCTGCTCATCTATTTGGATTTTCACAATTACTTGCTACCTTATCTAAGTTTAATTAAATCTCATCTACTTTACCCAATTCTATCAAAACAATTACTAATGCAAAGGGTAATCATTGTTGGAAAATTTGTAATTTATGGGAACTTTGAGACATATTCTCAATAGGTAAAAGTGGAGAGTTGAATCATAAAATTATGGTTTCAATTCCACTATATGAGACCTTTACAATGGTATATTACATGCTCAAAATGGTTGAGTGATGAATGAGAAATTGATGCTCAAAATAAGCTACTTGGAAATATTTATTAAGGAAACGAAAAGCTTAAATCTCATATTGGTTAAATACCATGTGTGAAATGTGTCTATATATGAGAACTTACTTAAAAAATATTTAAATGATTAAGTTTGGAATCTTACTTCTCGCGTGTTGGGGGGTGTAGGTCTAAACCCATTGAGGTTGGGGCATACTTGTACAACATGAGCAATACAAAATGTTGGGCTCCATAAATCTAGGATTGGATAAAACGGTTACGCCACATCATCCATGTCCCTTCCCAATCAATTAATGACATGTCAGCTATTTTTTACATGTCATTTACACCTCATTTAATTAGATTTTAATCATTTAATGACATGTCAATTAATTTTTACATCTCATTTACACATCATTAAATTAGATTTTTTAATCATAAATCCCTAAAATCCCAATTACAAATTACTCAACCCTAATAAAAGTTATATCTTCACCACGTCTCTGCCCTGCTGCTCTTTTCTTTTCCGGGATTTTTTCTGGCAACTGCTTGGCTGCTTCACGTCTCTGCCATGCTGTATTTTTTTCCAACAGCTGCATTGCTACTGCAATCCTTGCTGATTTGCTTTGGTTTTTCTACGTGGCTGCTGCAATTTATTTTACAGGTGAGTTTTTTTTCTATTATGCTAAAATAGTTTTAAATAGTTGGTTTTTTTTTTTCACGTGGCTGCTGGGTGGCTGCTGCAATTGTTGGTTTTTTTTCTAATCTTTAGGCAACTTTTCACGTAATACAATATAATTAAATAGTTTTAGATAAAATTAGTGAATTCTAGCATTATGCTCAATTGGATCAACATGTTAGGTTATTCAAGACTGATTGGGTGATTTAGTTTGGGATGTTAAGTATTTTCACTTTGTTTTTATTTGTTTGAAATATAGTTCTATTTAGATTCTTTGAAATAATTGTGATTTTTAATAATAATAACTTAGCATATTGAAAAAAAATTATATGATTTTTGAGCCGTGTTTTTATTAGATTTTAATTGTTCTTTTAAGTTTTTTAACGATTTCTTGTTTTATCATGATTTTTTATTATATATTAAAATTTATTCTCAGGTTTTGTTAATTTATAATTTTCATTTATGGAGACAAATCAAGATGAAATAGTTCATCTTGTCGGGAAACAAGATAATTCTGTTGAAAAAATAAAAGTGGGACTGAAAGTGCATTCCGAAGAAGAGGCTTATAATCTTTATAATCAGTTTGCTTTGAGTAAGGGGTTTAGTATTCGAAGAGGAAATAAGAGACGGAGTATGACTGAACCTATAAGACAACGTGAATTTTTATGCTCAAAATCTGGGTATCATGAACACGAAGATATTGGCAAAGTGACAAAATTTAATCGTCTAGATACAAGGACAGGTTGTCAAGCTAAAATTCTTTTTACAATAGAAAAAGGTGTTTGGCTTGTTTCTTACTTTAATGATTATCATAATCACCATTTAGCAACTTCAGAAGAAAGAATTAATTTAAGATCAGAAAGAAAAATTTAGGAAGGACATAGAGATGTGATTCATTCAATGGTTGCTGCAGGAATTAAACAAACAAGTTCATATTCGTTTCTCAAGAAGGAGATTGTGTGACAGCCCTAATTTGACCCTAGTCAGAAAGTGGTTTCGGGACCACTAAACTGAGTCGTATAAATAATTGAATGTTAAATTTCGTGCCTATTGTATGTGAAAAATGCATATGTGAAGTTTTGATGCTTTGATTTTTGTCATTGGATGTGAAATTAATTGAAAGGGACTTATGTGTGAAACTTTGAAAGTGTAATAGGTTATAATTAGAGGACCGATTAATCCATGGTTTTAAAATAATAGGACTTGCATGTCAATTTTCCATTTAATTCTTTAGTGGCCGGCCATGGTGATTTATTTGATACAAATATATGTTTTTATATTAGAATTTTTAAGCTGGTTGGTATTCTGGAAATTAAAGAGTTCGTAGTACTTGTCGAGCGAGCTTGCAAGGCTGAAGAGCTTGAAATTGAAAAGAGAAAGGCTGAAGACCGGGCTAGAGAGTTCCGTAAGAGAACTTCGGGAAAGTCTATTCAGCAATCATTTAAGAAAATTTGAGATGATTCGGGTCGATCCAAGAATACTTCGGGCTTTTCTAGACAAGATCGCAATCGACCACCTGTGAGTTCACGAGCTACTTCAGTCGCCAGTGTCGGCAATAAACGTCGGGACAGATCTGAGTGTAAACATTGTGGTAAATGGCACTCTGGGAGCTGCAGATTCCATGACCGCTCCTGTTTTAAGTGTGGATCTGCTGACCACTTTATTAAAGATTGTCCGAAAGTAGTTGAACGTAATACTGATCCGAGTGAGAGACCTAGTAGCACGGCAGCACGAGGTAGACCACCGAGGCGTGGGGGTAATACTAGCGGCAATCAGAGAGGGACCAGAGACACTCCAGTCAGATCTGAAGCTCGTGCACCTGCCACAGCATACGCTATTCGTGCCTGGGAGGAGGTTTCTTCTCTAGACGTTATTACTGGTACTTTTACTCTCTTTGATACTGACGTTATTGCTCTAATTGATCCTGGTTCAACCCATTCGTATGTGTGTGAAACTTTAGCATCCAGTAAGACTCTACCTGTTGAGTCTACTGAGTTTGTAATTCGAGTATCAAATCCTCTGGGTCGTTGTGTATTAGTTGATAAAGTGTACAAGAAATGTCCCCTAATGATTCGAGATTTCTGCTTTCCGGCCGATTTGATGCTATTACCATTTGATGAGTTTGACATTATTCTCGGGATGGATTGGTTAACTGTGCACGATGCTGTAGTGAATTGCAAATGAAAAACTATCGATTTGCGATGTTCGAATAATGAAATAATTGGAGTTGAGTCTTATGATTTGAACGGGTTGCCAGCAGTGATAGCTTCGATGTTAGCTCGAAAATATTTGAGAAATGGCTGTGAAGCTTACTTTACTTATGTTTTGGATAGTAAATTATCTGAACGAAAGCTTGAGACTGTACCTGTGGTTTGTGAGTATCCAGATGTATTTCCCGAGGAATTACCGGGATTACCACCTGATAGGGAGGTTAAGTTCGGCATAGAGCTTGTACCAGGTACAACTCCGATTTCGATTGCTCCGTATCGTATGGCCCCGACTGAGTTGAAAGAGTTGAAATCTCAGTTGCAAGAGTTGACAGACAGAGGTTTTGCATGACCGAGCTTCTCCTCTTGGGGCGCACCAGTTTTGTTCGTGAAAAAGAAAGACAGAATTATGAGCTTGTGTATCGATTATAGGCAGCTGAACAAGGTGACTGTAAAGAACAAATATCCGTTGCCTTGAATCGACGACCTATTTGATCGATTAAAGGGAGCTTCAGTGTTCTCAAAGATTGACCTGCGATCTGGCTACTATCAATTGCGAGTCCGAGACTCAGATATACCCAAGACTATTTTCAGAACGAGATACGAACACTACGAGTTTTTGGTGATGCCGTTTGGGCTCACTAATGCCCTTGCAGTTTTCATGGATTTGATGAATCTGGTGTTTAGACAGTATCTAGATCGATTTGTGGTTGTTTCATCGATGATATTTTGATTTATTCTCGTGATAAAATCAAGCATACTGAGCATTTGAGACTTGTGCTTCAGACTTTAAGAGATAATCAGTTGTACGCAAAATTTAGTAAATGCGAGTTCTGGTTACGCGAGGTCAGTTTTCTGGGACATGTAGTATCCGCTTCGGGCATACGAGTCAATCCAAACAAAATTTCAGCTATTCTTGACTGAAAACCTCCGAGAAATGTTTCAGAAGTTCGGAGCTTTTTGGGACTTGCCGGGTACTACCGACGATTTGTAAAAGGTTTCTCAATGATTGCAACACCTTTGATGAAGCTGTTATAGAAAGACGTCAAATTCGAGCGGTCTGAAAAATATTAGAAAAGTTTCGACCAGCTGAAAACTCTTTTGACGGAAGCTCCTGTGTTGGTTCAGCTCGAGTCCGGTAAAGAGTTCATGGTTTATAGTGATGCCTCTTTGAATGGTTTAGGCTGCGTTTTGATACAAGAGGGCTGAGTTGTCACTTATGCTTCGAGGCAATTAAAGCCTCACGAGCGGAACTATGTGTTCGCTCTAAAAATTTGGCGCCACTACCTGTTTGGAGAGAAATGCCACGTCTTTTCCGATCATAAAAGCCTTAAATATTTAATGATCCAACGAGACTTGAATTTAAGACAAAGACAGTGGCTGGAATTGCTGAAAAACTACAAGCTTATTATTGATTATGATCCGGGAAAAGCTAACGTAGTTGCGGATGCTCTCAGTCGAAAATCCTTGTTTGCGTTACGAGCGATGAATGTGAATTTGTCAATGATTGGTGATGATGTGTTAATAGCAGAATTAAAAGCAAAACCAGTGTTAATACGGTAAATTTGTGAAGCTCAGAAATTCGACGATGATTTGGTGGCTAAGCGAGCTCAGTGTGATTTGAAGGTGGATTCAGAGTTTCGAATTGAGGATAATGATTGTTTGAGGTTCAGAGATCGATTGTGTGTTCCAAGAAACTCAGAGCTGGTTTCGATGATTCTGAATGAGGCTCATAATAGCCGAATGTCGGTTCATCCGGGTAGCATAAAAATGTACAGCGACTTGAAACGTCAGTATTGGTGGCACGGCATGAAACGAGACATCTCTGATTTTGTGTCTAAGTGTCTGATATGCCAACAAGTGAAAGCGGAGCATCAGGTGCCTTCTGGATTGTTACAACCGATCATGATACCTGAATAGAAATGGGATAGAGTCACGATGGACTTTGTGTCTGGTTTACCGCTGACGCCGAACAAAAAGGACTCTATTTGGGTTATTGTTGATAGATTAATGAACTCAGCTCATTTTATCCCTGTTCGTATAGACTTTTCACTTGATAAGTTAGTGGAAATGTATGTCTCTCAAATTGTACGACTGCACGGAGTGCCAACTTCTATTGTTTCAGATAGAGATCCCCAATTTACTCACGGTTCTGGAGGAAATTGCATGAGGCGTTGGGTACTAAGCTTCATTTTAGCAC
Source organism: Gossypium stocksii (assembly GCA_020496765.1). Taxonomy (NCBI): domain Eukaryota; kingdom Viridiplantae; phylum Streptophyta; class Magnoliopsida; order Malvales; family Malvaceae; genus Gossypium; species Gossypium stocksii. Next base: position 95,986,635 of record CM035627.1, on the reverse strand, counting down.
TGCTTTTCATCCCCAAACCGACGGTCAGTCCGAGCGAGTGATTCAGATACTCGAGAATATGTTGAGATGTTGCATTCTCGAGTTTAGTGGCTCGTGGGAGAGATATATACTGTTGATTGAATTCGCCTACAATAATAGTTTTCAGTCGAGTATTAAAATGGCACTATGCGAAGCTTTATACGGTCGTAAATGCCGTACACCTTTGTTCTGGACCGAGCTCAATGAGAATAAGTTATACGGGGTTGATTCAATTAAAGTAGCCGAACAGAAAGTGGAAATAATCCGTGATAGTCTGAAAGCAGCCTCTGATCGACAGAAATCATATGCGGATTTGAAACGCAAGAACATTGAGTTTCAGGTTGGTGAGAATGTGTTTCTGAAAGTTTTGCCTTGGAAAAAGATAATTAGATTCGGTCATAAAGGTAAATTGAACCCGAGATTCATCGGACCGTACGAGATTTCAGAATGGATTGAGCCTTTTGCTTATAGGTTAATTCTACCCCCTGAACTCGAAAGGATTCACAACGTTTTTCATGTTCGATGCTCTGACGTTATAGATCTGATCCCTCACATGTGATAAAATCGTCGGAGGTTCAAATACAGTTTGATTTGAGTTACGAGGAAGAACCGATTCATATTTTGGCTCACGAGATGAAAGAATTACGAAATAAAAAGATTCCGTTATTAAAAGTATTGTGGCTCAAGCACGGGGTTGAAAAAGCGACTTGGGAACTCGAGGAATCTATGAGAGATCGATATCCTAACCTATTCACTGGTAAGATTTTCAGGGACGAAAATCCCTAAAGGGGGGAGAGTTGTGACAGCCCTAATTTGACCCTAGTCGGAAAGTGGTTTCGGAACCACTAAACCGAGTCGTATAAATAATTAAATGTTAAATTTCGTGCCTATTGTATGTGAAAAATGCATATGTAAAGTTTTGATGCTTTGATTTTTGTCATTGGATGTGAAATTAATTAAAAGGGACTTATGTGTGAAACTTTGAAAGTGTAATAGGTTATAATTAGAGGACCGATTAATCCATGGTTTTAAAATAATAGGACTTGCATGTCAATTTTCCATTTAATTCTTTAGTGGCCGGCCATGGTGATTTATTTGATACAAATATATGTTTTTATATTAGAATTTTTAAGCTAATTGGTTGTATATTATATTAAAGTATAATAAAATAATAAAAGTGGAGTGAAAAGAACAAAGTTGTTTCATTTGTTCTTCATAGCCGAAACTTAAAGAAAAAAAAAGAATTGGGGAAGAAAGCCAACATTCGGTCATTGTGGCATCTAATTAAGGTGAGGATTCAAGTTATTTTCCTTAAGTTTTATGAATTTTGTTGATAGTTAGGCTTGTGACATAGCCCATGAATAAATTTTTGGTTTGATTGTGAATGCCTTATTTGGCCATTATTGAAATATTTGAAGCTTTTGAGCCTTGTAGATAAAAATTTCATTGTGGAGTGTTGGAGAGATGTTATGTGGTTATTTTTTTAAAGGAATATGTGTTAATATGCTTAAATAATGCAAATATTGCTTGGTATGACTAAATTAGCTCAAGGGAACTTTCAGCTATGTCTTTTGGAAAACAAATGATTTGGTTAAATGTTTAATTGATGTTTTTACAAGTATAGTTGTGTTTGGAAGTTAATATATGTGCTTGAAGGATTGTAAATTGGGAAAAACTACGTTTTAGTTTAGATTAAAATGTTAGATTGTTAAAGGATGTGGCATTAATGCCGAATGTGAGCTCGATGATAATTTTGTAATATGTTTTTGTACGTGTTCAAGGTTTAATGTTAAATTAATTGCTTAAGTAATGGTTGAATGAATTTACAAGTTGAACATGGAGTAGTTTGATAATTATAAGGTTGAGTTGAAATTACTTGGAGCCGTTGTAACCTTGTGAATTCGATCATTATAGTTTAATGTACTTCGGCAATGTGTTAAAGGTGATTCAAGATTTATATGAGCAATCGGCCATGACTAGGGTGTGTGAAGTTTTTGGATAGTTGATGTATATGTATAATGAGTAGAGATATATATATGTGTGTGTGATTTGCTTGGTAATTGAAATTCGGCCTTAGCATGACTCTTATTAAGGATGTTTAAATTGTTAGCTTTTGCTTATATGCTAATCGATTATGATGTGAATATTAGTCTATGCATGAACATTTGGCCGAATGGTATTTTGAGAATGAGTGCAGTGATGCTTGTGTTTAAAGGAAAGTGTGATTTCTTTTATTTATGTGGTAATTTATTTATATATATATATACCTTGGTTACCTTAAGGAACATTCGGCTGTAAGCTAGCATAATAGGATTTTCATAAATGGAATTTTGTTTATATTAAGCTCAAGAGCATCAAGGACCAAATTCGGATAGGGGGAAAGCCAAAGTACTCGAATAGCTGTTTTCAATCATCCAACAACCTTTGAGGTAAGTTGTAACACCTCGAAAATTTCTACAGTAAGATATTATCCTTGATATAGTAAAATAAGGAAATAAAGTGACAAGAAGAGGAAATTTGAGTTATGTCATTGGGAAGTATATTATGACATATTAATTCAAGAAAGGACTAAATTGTCAAAATGAGAAAAGTTTTGTTGCTCAAGAGTAAATACTTAAAATTTAAGGGGTTAAAGTGTAAATATGGAAAGTTGAAGGACCAATAGTGCAAATATTTTAGGGGTGGAGTAATCTAGAAACTAAGGAAAGTGGATGAATTAGGACTAAATTGAATAGGTGAAGAATTTTGAGGGACTAAATTGCAATTCTACCCAATTAAGTGATGACTCAAGGATGGAATTTTAAAAGATCACAAAGGGCAAAATGGTCAATTGGAAGATAGAGAAATCTAGAAAGTAATTATGATGTTGATGATATTTTCTAATGATTTTATTAGAAAAATATTATTTTATTAATATTTAATAAGATATTTATTATTATTTTATTATTTTATTTAGTATATATATATGTGTGTGTGTGAAAAGACAAAAAGGAGGAGAAGGGGAAAAGAAACAGAATAGCAAACGGGAAAAGAAGGGAAGAAAAGAGAAGGAAAAAGAAAAAAGAGAAATTGAGGATTTAAAGCTTTAATAGGTAAGTCAATTAAGCCCTTTGCTTTAAATTTGATGTTTTAAAAGCTTTAAAACAAAGTCTTGTTAAGATTAAGTTGATATTTTGATAGTTCATAGATTTCTAAGAGTAGTTCATGCTGAGCAAGAAGATGAAATAGGGGTTTATTTGATAGAATTTTAAGTTAGAATGAAAAAGAGGATTAAATTGTAAAAGAGGCCATAAGTTTTATATAGTAGGGATTGAATTGGAAGAAGTTTTAAATTTGAGTTCTAATATGAACATGGGATGGTTAAGTTAAATATGGGAAGAGATTAAGTAGAAATGAATCATGAATTGAGTTGTAAAAGTAAGTAAACTTAGTTAGGATTTAATTGCAAAATAAACTATAAGAAACAGTTTTGGGCAGCAACATAAGCTTAATTTTGAAAAATCACCAAAAATTGTATAAACCGAATTGGAGGATGAATAAGATATGAAATTAAAGCTTATTGAGTCTATTTTTATATAAAAGAAACATAGAAAGTAAAGGAATTCTGTATTTTGAGATATTTATATTTTTGTGAGACTGGTTTAGAATAATTTCGGGATCCTCTGTTCTGACTTGGGAAAATCATTAAAAATTGTATAAAAATAATTTTGAGACATAATTTATATGGTTAGATTCCTGAATGAGTCTATTTCCAATATAAATAAATGATAACATCATTTGAATTCTGTACAAAGAGATAATTAAATTTTACCGAAGAGTGGTCAGAACTGTCGAACAGTAAAATAAGGGAGATTTTAATGAATAAAATGTACTAATTGGCTAAACCAAAAATTCTAAAAATTTTATGGTAAGAAGATACATGAGTCTAGTTTCAAGGAAAATTTACGGATCTTAATTTGGAGTTCTGTAGCTCAAGATATAAATAATCTAGTGACTATGACTCAAATGGACAGTTTTGAAAATACATATAAGTAAATAGTGAAAGTTTTGATAATGTTACTTATAAGCATGTTATTTAAATTAAGGATGTGGAATGGAGTGGAGGAGGAGGAAAATATGTATGAATATTCAACTAGCATGGCTAATTTACATGTTTTAGGCTCAGGGACTAAATTGAATAAAAGTAGAACTTTATGGGTGATTTTGTAAAAATGTCAAAAATGATCAAATTGCATGTAATGGATTATTTTATTACTTAAATTAAAAAATTGAATGAAAATATTAATTTAGATCAAGATCAGACGAAAACATGTTTTAGGGATTAAATTGAAAAGTGTTGAAATTATGAAAAAAATTCTGATATTTCATAAAATTCATGGGCTCTTATCAATATGTATAAGAATAATGGTTGTAAACAAGGATTAAATGACAATAATTTTATTTTTCTGAAATCAAGAATGAAATTGTAATTAATTAAAAGTTTTAAGGGTAAAATGGAAATTTTGCCTAGAGCAATAATTAAATGTATTAGAATATGAAATTAATGAAAATGATGATTAAATTTATTTATAAAGATCCATACAACTAAAATATGAGACTTAAACGTGGAAAAAAAAGAAGATATCGGATTAGTGAAATTATAAACATAAACAAGCAACGAGGTAAATTAGTGTAGCTTGAATTGTATTTTTAAATACACGAAATCTTGATATAATGAATTACTTGATTTAATTTTATGACAAAATGGCAAGAAAATGATATTTATCTTGACATGTAAATAGGTGATTATTTTTTTTATACGACGATACAAGAAAAAAACTAAGCATGCTGAGACGAGTAATAAAATTCAAGTAAAAATGTCGAGAAAAATAAGTACGTTTAGGGACAATATGTTTGATTTTAATTGGTCCTAAATATGAGTGCTAAATAATAAAATATCTGATAAATAAATTAGTAATTCCGGTAATGTTCCATAACCCTATTCCGGTGACGGATTCGGGTTGGGGGCGTTACATAAGTTTTGAGTAATCAAACCTAGCATATAATTAAAGATGACATGATATATGCATGATAGATGAATTATGGCCTATTGACCGTACTTGAACAAGGTTGTTTGTTATATATATATGGTCTATAGCCGAATGGCTATTAGGGAACAAGCTAAGACATTGAATTGAACATGTGATCTTTGTGTGTTTGTTTGTTGAACCGAAAGGTTAGTGAAAGGTGTATACATGTTTTAAGGTCGAATGATATTTGTGATATGCGGTCAAAGTGTATAAAATGTGTTTGTTTTTTAATACAGCAAGTGAATTGCAAATGCGATAGGCCTTGTGAAATGTATTAGCATGTGGATAAATATGAATAAAACTCAGTGAATTATATCCGGGCTAAAGTCTCGCAGGCATTCGTGCTAGAATTATATCCGGGCTAAAGTCCCGCAGGCATTTATGCTGGAATTATATCCGGGCTAAAGTCCCGCAGGTATTCGTGCTGGAACTTTATCCGGGCTAAAGTCCCGCAGGCATTCATGCTGGAATTATGTGATTTCGCAGTAATAATCCCAATGAATATGCTTAATACCCTAAGTCAATCAGGTATGTATTATATACTCGTTCGTGAATTAAATTCGGATTAAATTATAAGTATTCATTGAGACGATGTTACTCTGACCATTGTATAAGGTTATACGAGAGTCTATGATTTATTCGCGATATACGAATTTCGATTCAAGTGAAATTATGTTAAACTTTACCTTATGTATATATGCATAATCGGCCAAAATGGGGAATAGCATGAAATGTGTGAATATGTGTATAAGTGCTAGTTTAAATTGTAAATGATTTGGATACATTCGGTCAATGGATGAAACCGTGTGGATAAAATAAAATTGTATATGTGATATGAATTCAGATTCAGGAGAAGTTAAAATGTTCAATGCTTGTTCAATGCTAGTATGTTATGTTCGGCCAAAAAAGGTATTAGACCAAAGGAATGTTTTTTGAGAATTTGATTGATTGATATTCAATTGAGTTTAAATGGTTGCATTGCTTAAAACTTACTAAGCGTAGAAATGCTTACTCTGTTTTCCTTTGACTTTTTATTTTATAGACCTCGTTCGCTAGCTACGGTCTTAAGAAATTCAAAGTCGAAGTCATCCACACTATCCAAGTTGATTTTGGTAACCTTGGCAACTTAATTTCGATAATGGCATGTATAGGTTCGACTTTTGAGTTTGAACTAGTAATGTTTAATGATGTATATATATATATATATAGCCATGCGAAGATGGCTTATCAATTCAATAAGCATGAATGTGTGTATTGATGAAATTGTATGGTTGCTTTTGGTAAATGTTCACTGTGATTATCTTGATAGTTGTCTCAAGTTTTAATGGTGAATTTCATAGTCTAGAATGATCTTGTGCACGACTTTGGATTGAAGAATTGATTATTTGAATGGTATAGATTATGTATGTTTGAAATCGGCACATAGTGAATTGAATCTTATCAACTTCGATTATATGGAACATCAATTAGGCTATAATATGTATAACACAGGAAGATTAAATTTTGATTAGTTGTAAGGTTCATTTTGGAAAGGAATTGCATACTCACTTTCGGCTAAGGTTAAGTAATGTTGTGTTCTGTAAATTGCCTTTTGTTAAATTAGTACCTAGTGACCCTAGTCCGGTGACGGGTGAAGGTCATAGGGTGTTACAGATTGGGCTTGAAAATATTATATTTACCAAACGAGATTGTCATAATTTCTTGCGAAATTGAAAGAGAGAAACCGATTGAAGCAGGGGATGCACAAAGCATTATCAATTTTTTCAAATATAAGCAAGCTGAAGACCCTATGTTTTTCTATTCAATGCAAGTGGACTAGAATAATCAACTAGCTATTTTTTTTTGGAGAGATGGAAGATCAAAATTGGATTACGATTGTTTTAGAGATGTTCTTGTGTTTGATACGACATATAGAACCAATAAGTATAATTTGGTTTGTGCCCCATTTGTCAGAATCAACAATAACTGGAATACTGTTTTCTTCGGTTGTGCCTTTTTATCGAATCAAACCACTGAGTCATTTACTTGGCTATTTGAAACATTTTTAGAAGCCATGGGCCATCGACAACCGACGAGTATTTTTACTGATCAAGATCAAGCGATGATGAAAGCAATAGAGATTGTCCTCCCAGAATCTTCTCATAGATTATGCATGTGGCATATTTCAAATAATGCTAACCAACATCTTGCTAGTCGTTTTGTCAATGCTAAGTTCAAAGCACAATTTAATAAATGCTTTTATGGATGTGAAAATGAAACAGAGTTTGAATCAAGTTGGGCTACCATGATTGAAAATTTTGAACTTCAAGATCATGCTTGGCTTAAGAGACTATATGAGCTTCGCATAAAATGGTGCCCTGCCTTTAGCATAGATATTTTTTCAGCTCGAATTAGATCCACTCAAAGAAACGAGGGTATGAATAGCATATGACATTAGATTATGAATTGCTCTTTATCTCTTATTCAAGTTATACAACATTATGAGGAAAAGGCAAAAGAATTTTGCCAGATAGAGTTAAATCAAGATTTTCGATATAAAAATGGAGCACCAAACAAAGTTAATAGACGTGGGATTTTGAAGCATGCATCCAATGTTTACACTCTTGCTATGTTTAAAAGGTTTGAAGAGGAGTTGATGGATTGCATAGGCTTGAATTGTGTTGAATTTAGTAAGATCGAAAATATTTCTTTACATCATGTGACTGAAAATGGACGTGAAAGAATTTACTGTATGGAGTTTGATGTTCCAAATAGCATTGTCTCATGTAGTTGTAAAATGTTTGAAAGTCTTAGATTACTTTGTCATCATGCCTTATGGGTTTTTCTTATGAATAACATTAAAGAGATACCTGAAAAATATATACTTAGGTGATGGACAAAAAAAGCAAAGTCGTTACTGGCAAGTGATTTTAGAGCCTCATCAACACATAAAGAAAAATCTAGTTGTTTATTGCGCCTCAGTGAGTTGAGTCATATCAGTTAAAACCTTTTTGACAAAGGTTCATTGAATCCTAATTGTCAAAGAAAAACTATTTGAGGCATTGCACTTAGTTGAAAAGGAGATAGCAACTATACAAGAAACTAATGATTCGGAAATTTCAAAGCATACATCTTTTCAAGATGCTATCAATGATGGCAATGGGAAATCAAGTGAAAAATTAAGGTTTGATCCTGTATGTGTCAAAACAAAGGGTTCAAGAAATTCTCGAATGAAAAGCCAATTTGAGAAAAATCAAAAGAAAAAAACAAAAGCAATGCTCTCTCAAGTTTCAAAAGATAAGGAGAAAATATCAAATGAGTATGCTTTCCTTTATTATTATATTTGCATCTATTTGTTATGTTATTTAATTAATTTATGTCTTGAATTTAACAAATAATTTTTATTTTGACTAAGGGAAACAAAACAAATCACTTATGCACGAAGGTTCTCCAGTAGTGCCTCTCCCAATGGAGTCTCAAACTCATGGTTATTCTTCCTATCATCAAATTCAAATGTTAATAACTCCAAACTACCATAATGACTTTTTTCATCCTCTACAGGTATTGATTGGATGCATTATTCTTTTTAAATGTCAAAAGTCGTAAATATTTAAGTACATGTATTGTAAAAATATTTTTATGTAGGATTTTTCTTCAAATTGGAGGTTCAATTCTTCATCTAACATGAGTTATACTAAATTGCTAGAAGAGAATGATCCATCACTATTCAAGACTCAAGTAATATGTTTTTACTTATATTGTCACAAATTATTATATATATAATTCAAGGGTTTATCTAACAGTATAATACTTTTAATGCAGGAACATTTCTCAAATGGTTTAGAATCTCAAAAAGACTAATGATAATTCATGAGAAAGACTTCAATTTTATTATTATTTGTAATTCTTTTATAATGTTTTGAGAATAATACTATTATATGATTTTTATAGTGTTATATTGTATTTTGTTTTAGTTATTATTTAATATGGAAGAAGTTCAATCAATATTTTTCTAAGTATATTGTTTTGGTAATTCGATGTTAGTTTTGGAAATGACACAACTAGAAACTTTAATATTTTTTCATACTTTGCCAAAGAAATTCTCAAAAACAATAAACTCATATATAATACGCATTTGTTTTGTGTAAATTCTCATAAAAAAACACTCATATATCGTAACTCTTTTCTGCTTATTAATTTTCACACCTTTTTATTCTATCATTTGCTTTTTATGTTGGATTATCAAAGACACTCCAGCAAAACATCTTTGAAAGAAGACCAATTTCTTTCCAAAATTTCAGTGTTTCTAACAAGACAAGAATTAACCCAAGCCAAATCCTCATCAGAAAGCTTATCTCCCTATCGAGTGGATTCCAAAGATTGAAGGATAATGGAGGAAGCCAAGCCCTCTCTTGTGTCATCTTCTACATCCATTGCTACAAAATTTACAGTCAAGTTGTAAACAATGTATATAAAAGTAACCAAAGACAACACCATATGTGTCGAACTTTCATCAAATCAAACATACTTGCTTCAGGAGCAATGGAAAACAACTATAATGTTTTCTCTCGGCGAATGTTGAATTTTACGCATCAGACAAACCACATAAATGAACCAGGTTACATTATTATTTGGTTAATACACTCCAAGATAAATATATATATATATATATATATATATACACTCATCCTGTAGAATTCATGTTACTATGAAACATTGAAAATAAAAAATAACAAAATCAATTCCTCAATATAAGTTTTCATCTAACGATTCTCTGGACAAAGAATTTAAGAATAAAAAATGGATATCATCAACTAAAACAGGTAGCACACACCTCTCCAATATTGCAATTTGAAGTTTTAAGTTTGATTTCAAATTTTCAACTAAAACAAGCAAATTATAGGACATTGCAGCAATCTTCTCCAAACAATCAAACAAAATAGAGGAGAACGATTTGGCCGCTCTCTCTTCACCCCATCATTCGCAACACTACAACAACCCGAAATCTGACTACTTCGATCATCATGATTAACGCTCCGATCATCACCATCATCGCACCTCGAAGCTGAACTACCCAAACAAAGGCAATTGGTCAAAAGTCTCTCAGGACTAGTCCCACAAGGAAAACCAGAATCCTCCATGCGAAACAACCCAATTTCACCCTTCCGTGAATACTCATCCAAGACTGAAAAAACTCACCTGTAAAATAAATTGCAGCAGCCACGCAGAAAAATCAAAGCAAATCAGCAGGGATTGCAGTAGCAATGCAGTTGTTGGAAAAAATAACAGCAGGGCAAAGACGTGAAGTAGCCAAGCAGTTGCCGAAAAAAATGCCAGAAAAAAAAGAGCAGCAGGCCAGAGACGTGGTAAAGATATAACTTTTATTAGGGTTGAGTAATTTGTAATTGAGATTTTAGAGATTTATAATTAAAAAATCTAATTAAATGATGTGTAAATGAGATGTAAAAATTATTTGACATGTCATTAAATGATTAAAAATCTAATTAAATGAGGTGTAAATGACATGTAAAAAATAACTGACATGTCATTAATTGATTGGGAAGGAACATGGATGACGTGGTGTAACCGTTTCATCCAATCCTTTCTTGGGCTCAATATGGGCTTGGCTTACAAATATTTTAAGCCCAACATAAAATTTATTTTTCTCAGAAAATATATACAAAATCTAATATAAAAGGACATATATCCTGATTTGATTTGATTCTAATCAATTTGATTTAATTGCCCCTTTAACACAGATTTTGTCTCTTTATACATCGATATTTCTAAAAATTCCTCCACTTTGAATGCCTATAAAAGGCTATGACTTCTTCAAAATTTTTTGCTTAATCTCACTCTCTCACAACGAGATTATTTTCTCTCCAAAATTCTTCTCTTTTCCTCTCTATATTTTCCAATGTTTTGGTGATAGAAAAAGGCATCGCTTTTTTGTTGATCACTGCAGAGGTGCTACTGCTTCGATCATCGTGTTGTTGTATCTTGAGAGGCATTCGACGAACATTTCTCCAAGTAACGTATGAGCGGCCGAATCTGTCTTAAGGAAACTATGTAAAACAGGCTTCAACATCTAGTAAAACTCATTTCTTCTTTTTGATTTTTGCTTTTTGTTATATTATTTATTGGTTTTTCATATCCAATAATTCAAATATAAATTATTCAATTTATTTCATTATATATATAAATCTTTGTTTATTTATATTTATATATTTTTGTTCGCTTACGTGCTTTGTCCAACAAGTCCAATGTAATTGCGATATGTTTGGATTGAGAAAGAATTGTATAAAATGGTGATGTCATGTCATCTGTATCCTTATAATTACAAAGAATTAGAATTCCTTATAATTACTTACTATCCTCGTAAATATTTTTTCGTTCAATTATTCTGTAACTAGTGTCCAAACACACCTGATGTGTTTTTAAGAACGTATAATCATTTTTTTTTATTAAAGATGTATTTGGAAGGTCAAATAGGAATTATATTTGATGTAATTACTTATAATTAACATGTTTGACATGTTCGGGTAACCATTAAAATTAATAGATCCCATTAAATTTATGTAATAACCCCTAAAGAAGCTAGAGTAAGACCTAATTGAAAATGAATCGAATTATTGATTGTGTCATAAAGACCCTTATGGCCCCACCCCAATCCTCCTCTAAGAGGAATATGTGCTTCTAAAAGATCTTTTATACTATGATCAGTTCTGAAATTAGTTCTATACATGTAACATGCTATTAGGAAAATAATTGTAATAGCTAAATGATGGTGTAATATCAGTCAGCCATAAACTTTGTGTTTGTGTATGGAATCCCCCGAGAAGGGTTAGAATGGTAGTTCTGATCCTTGGGAGGTAGCAAATAAATAACTACTTGAATTGGGGTTTTGAGCATAAAGATTTTGTTGACCTGAAAAAAAGGGCATAACCCTTAGGGATGTGATAATACATCAAAAAAATTATTCCATCGAACATATTCCCCCGGGATCTAAAAATAGCAAAGTGGACTAAGTGTCCTGTCCAAGCCAAGGAACTTACTCTGAATAATCTTGACAAATGATGATTGAGACGAGATTTGACGTTTTTGAATCACGAAACACTAAATTTGAGATACTATGTACAGTACATATATTTAATTGGATTCATCTATATTAAGCTTGTATCTTTATACATTACAATAATAGAAATAAATAGTATGGTAGAAAGATTTACTTTTTTCCACAATGCTATCAAGTTTTATAGGATATTGTTGATTCTAGTTCATTCATTTAATTTAAGACGTGAGATTTGAATCTTTTTTTTTCTTAACTCCTTGATAAAAAGTGTTTCATTCAAATTAATCACTTTGACTGACAATTTTTACATATATTATAAGTAAAAAAGCAGAAGGAATTAGAATGAACAGCGTTGTAGAATAAATTTGAGAATATTTATTTCCATAATTTCATTTTTTTTACTTCGCAATAACTTAGGATTTAATCTCATAGAAATGATAAATTTGCCGCTTGTAAATTCAATGCAACGACTTATATTTCAATTACATCGAATCAAATCAATATTATGAACAATAAAATCTAGGCTATGAAATCGATTCACCGTCAAGTATTGAATAATATAACATAGGAAGATCTTTTATCCACACCGAATACAAAAAGTAATGCATGGTCCAATCAAAAGAATTCATTTACTTTATTTATATATATTCTTTTCCGATTGGAGCTTATAGGTAGAAAAAAATAAATTTAGATAGTCTTTTATAGCGACTAGAGCAATGCTTTATTGCTTCAAGAGAAGCTACCACCGAAGTTCACTTTGAATCTTTAGGTACCTATCATGAGATTTATGGACATTATCTGTATATATATATTTGCATCACCGTTAAAATTAATCGATTATTTTGTTTTCATTGAAAACAATTTTTGAAAAATTATTTCTGAAAAATAAATTAATTTTCTAGAAAAAAATTATACTTTTTGGTGTTTGAATGATTCTGCGTAAAATATTTTTGATTGTTGACAAATTTTTGTGAATTTTTTAAAAATTAGTCTTAGTAAAACGAACACACCATCAATTATATTTGTTACAAAATATTATAGAAGCATTTCCTTGTAGCAACCAAAATTTATTTTATAATAAGATTATATTTGTAATAATTAACATATTGTATAAATTTAATAATAAACAATAATTAATTAAAACTTAGTTCGAAGTTACATTCATTACATATAAGAGAGTGAATAGTGTACATTACAGCTAAAAGGGATAAATTAAGTTGGGCATAATTTAAACAAGTACTCATATTTCTTTATATTATTAGAATATTAATGATTTATATGGAAAAGTATTTATTATTAAATATTAATAAATTGTAGTATATATTCATCATTAAAATATTAATGTAAATATTTTTCAATAAAATAAAAGATTAGTTTAAATTTAAAATTTAAAATTATTAAAAATATTAATATTTATTATTAAAATAAAATTGTAATAAATCATTTATCAAATAATATTTTGTATCAATAAACTGTTATTTTATTAAATATAAATAATTAAACATTTTATTATTTATTAATATTTTATATCAATATTTAATATTTTAAAAATAAAATAAAATAAAAAAGTTATTAATACAATCACTTTGATTCAAGTTAATTTTATATAAAAGTTAAATTACTCGTAAATAAAATCTTTTTTGAAAAATGATTTCTGTTTTTTCAAAAGAATAAATTAATGTTGTGTAAATCATTTTTTATTGACCAAGCAATTTTTTATGAAACAAATGCATCAAAATGTAAAAAAAATATTTTTCATAAGTTATTTTTCGTAAAACTACACCTTACAATTTAAAATATAATTAAAATAATTATTGATTTAAAAAATTTAATAAAGAAAACAGTGAAGGGGGGAAGTCATTCTAGTATGTTATAATTACTGCATTTTACAATAAATTATGTATAAGGGGGAAAAATGAGATAATTGCAATGATAGCGTTACATCCGTATTCAAGATATAACAAAACGAGGATTTCGGTAGGGTTGAGACATGCCTAAACCGAACCTAGGCAAGCAAAATTTTCAACACTCGAGTCAGCAGTGTTTTGTTCCTAAGAAAAACAGAACAACATCGTAATCCAAATATCACAGCTTCTTTCAAAAATTGGTAACTCATAGTGGACTTTTTTGCACTTGTTCTTTTTCAACTTTGGACCTGCAAAACCCAATTGCCCACCTCACATCACCTCATATCATGGATATGGAAATCACCTTCAGACAATCCTCAAGCATTACGGCATATATATATATATATATATACAATATTCAACGTAAGCAGGTTATTTATTCCGTTGAGGTCTAACCGAAAAGAAACTGCGAAGAGGCAAAAACTCTCTTTCCACGGTTGTATAAATCAAATAATGATTTCATTTAATATGTTGTTTCTTCAGTTTTCTTCGGAGATTTTCCCTACCTTTACCATTATGTGACGGATGAGGCTGTTGAAACTGCAAAGCCATTAGCTTGAACATCAGACAAGCACTGAATGTTGCGTATTTTGTTTCTACGAAGAGAATTTGGGTCAATTCCTGCCTTGTGAGCTGCAACAACACCTATAGCTTCCCAATAGTTTGAGACCCTGACCTGCACAAAAGATGACGTTGCGTTAGTTATGAAGTGTTTACGCTTCTGATTTTACTGCTAAATGTGATTCCTCTGCACTTGGTTTTTATGTAAATGATGATATCTAACCTGCCTTTCATTTCAAATCCAGAATAGGGATAAATTTTGATAAGCCCTTAAATTAATTAGTCTAGTTTAAGAGGGAAAAAATTTTCATATAAAACAGTCACTTTTGATTTATGAGCATCCACTACATCTTTTAGGTCTTTTACTCCAAAAACCTAACCAAAGAAACAAACAGAATGAAATAGAACAAAACTAATAATAAAAAATTAAGCCAATTAGATGCCATACCACTTTGATCCCAAGTTTATCAGCAGTATCATTTAGAACTGTTTCATTTTCCTCCACACAGATTATCAGAGGCTGTAAACGAGGGAAGCAGAGGAGAGAAGAAAACAGTCATTATATTGCTGTTGCAACAAATTAAGATTACTCATGGTTAAAATTATAAGATGTTTTTGGTGGGCCAAGAAAGTATGAAGCCAAAGTGCTTGTAAGCACATGTGCCTTCACTTGGTGGGAAGGAAAGGAAAAGGTTTAATCTAATGGTTGAGCGGCAACTAACAAACGCATTGTTATGAATCTCAATCATTAGACTAAAACATTTTCCATCCTTCCCCCTTTCCATCTTCCCCCACCAAACAAGAATTTCCCAGACATTTTTTTACAATAGAAGGAAAAGCACAGATAGCTTGCTTTCAAATTTGCTTGCTTTCAAATTTGTACCTTATTTCTCTTGCTTCTAGCAAAAGCAAGAGCACCATCTCCTCCACAAGCATCTACTGGGAGAATAACACTGTCAACATCACTTGCCAAGATACAACCCTTTGCCAAGGACTCGGGGTTTTTAACCAAGTACTGTGGTGCATTACTTAGTCCCGCAAGGACACATGGCAAAAATGTGTATCCTATCTAGTCAAAAGAAATGAAAAGAGACATAAGTACATGGTATGCAGGGGAGCTCTTCCTTGCATGCATGTATAATGCATGTCTTTGTGACAATAAAACTCTGTAGCCAAGCTTTTCAGGCAAAAGTATTGTGAATAACCAATCATACTATTTCCTTTTGATTGTCTAATCTATCTATTGCACTCTTTTATACGAGTGGTTCTTTCTCCATCCCCTAGTTCATTTCCCATATTTTAACACTACTGTTAGTTCAAACCGGCTCTAATTAATTGTCAAGGAAAAAAGAGCTACTGATGCTATGAGAACACTGATTTTAATATGCTTTGTTACTCAAATCTGTGAACATGGCATATTACCTTTTCGTCTGTTCTAGTTTTTGCTGACTTAATCTAGGAAAACTTCATCTCTCATCATTCAAAAAGTTTCCAACGACAAAGTCTTTCTGCATTTAGCCTTCA
Organism: Gossypium stocksii; assembly: GCA_020496765.1. Classification (NCBI taxonomy): domain Eukaryota; kingdom Viridiplantae; phylum Streptophyta; class Magnoliopsida; order Malvales; family Malvaceae; genus Gossypium; species Gossypium stocksii. The sequence continues at coordinate 95,970,505 of CM035627.1, read as the reverse complement.
ATTCTTGTTCATTGATTAATTTTTGAGGTTCCATTTCGTTGTTACTTTTGCTACTTGCTTTTGGCCTCTATAAGTTAAAACAACCACCAAATAAAGGGTTAATTGCTTAAATTAGATACAAGGAAGAAACAATCTTACAGTTCTGAAGATTACATGCTTTCCTACAGATGATATTTTACTCAAAAATATTAGGCACTCTTATGTTGTATCCAAGTTCACACACCAAGCCCATGAGATAGAAAAGGAAAAAAGCAATCACACATAAACATGCTAAGTGTGTGTGGCAAGAGGGAGAGCACAAATAAAATTTCACAAACCTCCTCAGCAGCTGATTTTGGGCTAAGGGATGAGGTCAAGGGAAGGGGAGATAGTGCAGGCGCATGTGCACATGGTATCTGAAATTCCTTCACCACAAGATGACTTATTATTGCCTCTACTCCGGCCAATATATCTATTCCCTGGAAGCACGTGCATGACATGATATAAGATAAAAAAACTATTTGAAAGCAAATCAGAATTCAGAGGTGGCTTCAGCAGCATCCGGCATACCTTCTGAATTAAAGATGAAAAAAGAATTTGGTAATTAATAGAAACTTAGAATAGAAAATCATATGCAAAATTGATCCATGGAGAAATGAAGACAAGCTATTGAAGAATATTTTATGGCATTAATTGTAATTTTTATGTAAATTTACAATATTTAGATAACTTAGGTTATTTTATTAGTTAATGTTTTGCTTATTTCTCAAGTACTAGGGTTTTAGTGTTACTAGCTACATTGTGTTTTTATTAGTGTTAAGGTTTAACTTATGAAACCCATGTTATTTTAGTTTCTAGTAGGATATTGTTTAGGAGATGTTGATATTTCCGATATTTTGATGCATAGAATTTGAGAATTATTGAGATTTTCAGATTATAGATGTAGCACTATGCATCAATAAAGTTTTATCTTAATATAGTTTGTAAATGTCAGGAAAAAATTATAGCCATGGCTCAAGCAGTCCTCATTGGTACAGAGCTCGTTTAGAATCAATTTCATTGGAAACTTCAAACTAATACGACTTACCAACAAGAGAACAGATAGCTGTGTAGAGAGAAAACAGAGTAGCATCTATTTTTTTTAATTATGATATTCAAAAGCCAATGGTTTCAAAACTAATTTGAATACTTCTTCTAACCAGGTCAACCTTCAGGTAATTTGAATAAAACAACCAATTACATAAACTTCATGCAAAATTCAAGTTCAGTAAAGAAAATTATCATAAGAAACTTTCACCTTCTCCATGCAAGTATAAAAGACTTTCCAAGTGGTAACATAATAGATTCTTGGCATTTTACTTAAGAAGTCAAGGAAAAGAAATAAGTGCCTTACAATTCCAAGTCGATAGTCATCAAGATCATCCACTTCATCATCTGGAAAGCGCCCAACAATAGCAACAGCATCCACTTGTGATCGTTTGACTAAATTCTCAACAGCCCGCAGTAATGAATCAGGGTGTTTAATCCTGCCTGTTGATTGCCCAGTTGTTGGATTGACCCACTTTTCCACCTGCAAAACTTGTGTAGTTTATACAAAATCAGCTTATTCTCTTCTTTGGTTTTTATAAAGACAAATTTCTTATCAACTAAGATCAAGAACAACAATATTAAGCAGTCACATGCCAGCTCCATCCTTCAAAGTTTGTCCCTACAACATGCAAGCAATAGTGCAAGTTTGCTACAAGGAGATATAATTTATACTTTTAACTTTTATATATATCAAAATTTGATGTTCATCTCTTTTAGCTAGTAGAGTACCAGCATGGAGCAGAAACTATAATATTATATTGCTTGAAAGATTTTATATCTTGTGCTCACAATTCGCAAATAGAGTTCAGAACTCTACATATCTCTTCTCAGCTAAATCAAATTAGTACCTCTAAAGGGGTGTCAGTGACAGCATACTCAACAACCGGCAATCCAAGGGAAGCCCTTGTGGCATCAGCCACTTGCAAATGGCGGACCCGAAGATGCTTTTCTATTCCAGCATCAAGAACCAATCCCACCTGCATCAGGTCAAAATCTTGATGTTGTTAAACGATAGCAACTTAAAACAAGCAGCTCTAACACTAAGAGTCCATCTTTATTTTTCGAATGCCACAAATTTATGTCTTATTTCCTTTTTGTTTCCTTCCGTTTAAACCTCTAAAAATCTTTACCTTTTCTACATTCTATATGAACTTCTCATTTCTATATAAAATTGGTATATCAATAATTGTGTTAATAATTTATGACAATTTGACCAAATCAAAGTACATGTATAGAATTGCATATTAGACTAAAGTTCATGTATAGTTTTGAGATTTAAAAAAAAAAAAAGTTTTTAACTTAAATATTCATTTGAAATGAACAAGGAATTGAGAAATAAAATAAAATAAAACCTTGTTTTGATGAACAGGTTGCAGAGCCCATAAGCCTTGCGCAAATCTGTCCAGAGCATAACCTTCAACGTACATTACATTAGGCATGGGCCAGTATAACATTGCTGCATTCAGAACCTGAAGAAAAAAAATATTGTTAATTTTATTCCATTAAATTCAGTTTATTTAAAAGCCTAACGTAGAAAAGGAATTTTATAAATAAATAAAAGTCTTGCACTCTTACATTAGGATGTGAAATAAGACAATCGACGACGGAGGATAAGACCCGAGCAACGGGCAGAGCATCACCGGCAAATCCTCCGATGCTGGCCCCCACTCCCGTTGGCACTATCATAACGCTTGTGTACTCCCTCTTCGACTGAATCGCCCCCCCCCAAGAAAGATTATATGTATGCTCTACAATTAAAAAAGAAAAATGTCAAGAGAACCAAGTAACTGACCTTGTTAGCGGCGTAGCAGGTGATAGGAGGCCGAATGGACGGTCGTGGTTTGGTGATGAATGGATTATGAGTCGGCGGAGATTGCCACGGACGGCATAGATTGAGAGCTGTCGCTGCCGCCATTGTTTGGCGGAAAAACAAAAATGTTTACTTGACTGCCTCGATAGTTTGAACTTTAGAAGACCAAAGAGAATGGATAATGCAAAAAGTGGCCAAGCCCCTTTCATTTCCAGTTTTGTTGAGGATTGACGGTCTTGCCCTTTATTCCCCTTTCTCTTTTAAAAGGTTAGGAACTCGATTCGACTCAATTTGAATTTTTTTAAATTTCGAGTTTGAATTGAATTGAGTTTTTGAATTCAAATAACTTAAATAAATTGAATATTAGACTATAGTATTTTATATTTTTATCTCAAACATCCGAACCTTTTTACTTTTACTTCAAAATTTTTATTTCTTTCCACTTTCCCACTAAAATTTTTACTCTCCTCTGATCCCAACTCTTCATCTACTCAAAATTCATTTCCCACCAAAATTTTATTCTCTTATTTACTTTTTCTCAAATTTTTACTCTCAAAAACCCTCAAAACTTTTTATTTTCTCCCAAAATTTTTACTCTCTCTCACTTTTCCCTTAAACATTTTACTCACTTCCTATCCCACTCCCATCTACCCAAACTCATCCCTCCCCAATATTTTTTAATATTTTCCTTCTAAAATTTTACTCCTCCTATTTACTTTCCGTCAAACTTTTACTCCCCAAAACTTTTTATTTTCCCCCTAAACTTTTACTTCTCACCATTTACTCCCAAATAAAAAATCAAAATTATCCAAAAAAAAAAACCCTAAACATAAATAATAATAATTTTATTTATATCTACTATTATATTATTAAATTAAATTTCACATTTTATATTATTTATAATATTGAGTTGTTTAGTCATATTGAATATTTATATTAAAATTGAATTATTAATGATGTCATAAAATATTCGTGTTAAAATTTTATATTGGTATCAATTTCATATTTTATCTTTAAAATAACTTCTATTAAAAAAATCGCATTTCTACATTTAATATATTTTTTAATTCCAAAATACATAGTGACAAGAATCTGAAGATAATTAAAACAACTAAGGAAGCAAAAAAGCTAACCCGTATATAAAACATTAATAAATAAATTATAAGGTGATGAAAGTTAATAAAAAATTTGATTACGGTGGATAAATTTTATTACGGTGGGTGACAGTGGTTACAAGAACCCAAAATTGTTTTTTCTTTAATTTAACTCGAAAAAAATATATTCGATTCGATTCGAATTCCATTTCACTCGACTCAAATCGAGAAAATTTCAAATCAAATTAGGATGATAAAATATGATTCGTCAACTCGATTAACTTAAAATTTTTTTCATTCGATTTGATTCAATCGAACGCTCACCCCTACCGTAAAACATTTCAAAAAATTATTTAATAAATAGATTTATTTAAAAAATTATGAAAAAATAAATGAGATTATGTTGAAATTCATTAAACTCATTAGGTGTGTTTTTAAATTGTATATAAAAATATATAAAATATAATTTCTCGCACTTTTTCGAAAAAATTAATTAAGTTTTTGTGATCTTTTTACACTCAATTGATCCCCTATACTAATAAAATAGGTCAAATAAGTCCTTTGACCATGTTGACCGCTAGAACACTGATGTGGTCATTAACGATGCTGATACGGTGTTTCATATTAAATGATAGTTGTTGACGTCAACCACGTTAGTAACAAAAAAAATCAATTTTTAAAAAAATTAAAAGAAATATTTAATTTTTTTATTGGAATGAATCTATACATATGATTGTCTAGATTTATCCATTTTAAAGCTTAATTTTTTAAAAATTTAGAAATAATTTAAAAATTTTATAAGTTTGTAAAACATTATTAAAATTTACAAAAATATTAAATAAAGTTCAAAAAGTAAAAAATTAATAAACATCTAAACAACCATGTGTCCACTAGACAAATATATTCAGATTCATTCAAGACGATTTTTTTTACATTATATAAAGTTTAAAAATATTGAAAATTAATTTTCTTTCAAAAATTTATATGTGTCGATGCTTTAATTTAATTGGTACATTTTAAGATGTATAAAAAATAAAAAATATTTTATAAAATAAACAAATATAAATAATATTAGTTTTATTAATTATATATGTAAAAAAATTTTTTTAATGTATGAATATATCCTACTATTTAAAACTTTTACACCATATTTGGTTCACTGGAATAGAATAAGGCTGTAATGGAATAGAGCTGTAATTAGCAATTCAATTGTTTAATTGAATAGAATGGAATAAAATTATAATAGTACTCTTGTGTTTGGTTGAATGGAATGGAGATTGTAATAGTATAAGAAAAAAGCTGAAATAACAAGAACACCCGTAGCAGAACTTTTTTTAAATAGATGATTATTGTTATTGTTATTAAATTTTAATAAAAATAAAAATAAATAATTTAATCATATTTTAATATAATTATAATTTAATAATATGTAACGACCCTATAGTCAGGAGTGTCGGAAAGTGCATTCATGAGACTCCGTTTCTGTAAATTGGATTCGTAAATATTTTTATTAAATATTTACAAAGTTAGTTGTATAGTTAATTAGGTTTTGGTTAAGTGAATTTGCATGAATTAAAAGTTATTATAGTATAAGGACTAAATCGCATATAGAATAAAAGTTGGATATAGATTAAAAATCAATTAAAGGACCAATATAGTAAATATACCTTTATATTAGGTAGTGGACGACACTAATATGTATAAATGTTTTAATAATAAAATAAGTAATAATAAAAGAAAGAATAAAGAAATAGAAATAGAAAGACATGCAAATTAAGAAAGAAAAAAAAAAGAAAGAAGAAGAAGGACGAATGCACGGACTAAGGACTTTTAAGGTTCAAACTTTAATTGGTTAGTTAATTTAGTCTCTTTTCTTATAATTTTTATATTTTTGGAATCTCAATATCTAAGGCTACCTGACCCATATTGAAATTTTAGCAATTATTAAAATTTTAAATGTTGTTAATGTTGAATAGTTTTAGTATTAATGATTAAATTGATAGATTTTTAAGTTAGAAATGGAAAAGGATTAAATTGTAAAACAAATTACAAATTTTGAGAAATAGGGACTAAATTGTGAACATTCAAAATTTAGGGGTTTAATTGAAAATAGGGAGCTAAATTTAGCTTAAAGTGAAATTAGTATAAAAATATAGGATTAAATGTGAAGAATAAAAATTAGTCTCGGTTTAAGGACTATATTGGAATTTAAGCAAATGTGAGTAAAAATTGAAATATTCAATGTGAAATTGAATTTTGTTATATTGATGTATTTTAATTGTTTTAATTCTATAGCTAACGTCGTTCTAAAATATTCGACTAAATGGGAAGGATAAAATCGACATTGAATAGCTCAGAATCCACGGTTTGTATTCTATAAATCCGAACCTAGTTGTTAATTGTTTTAATTCGATTTAATACATATGATAAGTGATTGAGGTGGGTATTTGGCATTTTAATAGTTGATTAAAATGGATTGAATTTGTATATACATTATGAATGTATTGATTATTTGAATTGAAATGAATATATGTGCAAATATGAGAATTTGATATTGGTTGTATTTGAAAAGTGAATTAAACCCTATTAACTGTATTGGGTTAAATCGGATATAGATGGCATGCCATAGGATAGGAAGAATTCAGGGATTTCTTCGACTTCGAGTCGATGAGGCAGTAGGTGCCAATTTACTTCGTTTTAAACGATAAAACACTGGGTGTAAATTTATATAGCGTTGGGCGCAGTTATTACTTCAGATTTATCCGATGAGGCACTGGGTGACAAACTGGTGTGTTGGTTGGATCCGCGTATCCGTCCGAGTCCGAATCATATTAATAGGGATAATAAAATAACAGATATTATGATCGATATTGAAATGACAAAATATGTGAATTAGAAATGGAAAAAAATGAATTGATGTATGAAAGGTGAAAAAGTTGTGATTATAAATAAGATATATGAGTAATATACTCATTAATTGAATATAGTTGAATTATGTCATTGTTAAAATGAAATGTTGATTGATCTATGAAAAGCTATTTTATAGCAAGTGATGTTAATTGAGTTATATGTTAAATCAACTAATGGAAGAATATTAGTGAAGTTGAGCAAATCATGATATAATGTGGTATTATGCATGAAATTGAGATGGTAATAAATTTACAATTGCTTGTTAGATAGTAATGTGATTATGCTTTTCAAATTGAGCATTCATGTATCTTTATATCTTTAAATGTTCGGATTATAGAAATATCACCGAGTTTTACTCAGCGTACGGTTTTGTTTTTCCCGTGCACAGGTTAGGTATTTCTCAATTGATCACCGATTCAGCATCCAGCAACAATCCAGATCTCAAATGTGGTAATGTTTATCTTTTTGTGTTGGCATGTACCTAGGATGTCTAGTTCATAGTTATTTTGGGGATGGATTGTAAATGAAGTTATAAGTGTAATGTTGGTTTGAGTATATAAGTGTATGTTTGTGTTTGATGCCATAATTTGGCATATTGTTTGAAATAATGCTTGATAGATGTGTGTGAACTTAAACTTGATGTTTAGGTGGTTATGAACTAGGCTAAATGGAGTGATTTTGGTATGTTTTAAATTTGATTTGAATGATGTATTGATGATGTGTTTTGATTATATAAATGTGGTACCAATGATGGTACATTGATCAGGCACCTACAATGATTGTTTTGGCATGTTTTGAGTTTGTTTGATCGTGTTTTGAACATGTTAAACGAATGGTTTTTGAGTTGCTTAATGCTCAAGCAAATAGGAAATGGTAAACTTGTTGTTTAAGGCACATTTTAGGTCCACACGGCCGTGGGACTTGACCGTATGAGACACACGGCTAGCATATGGGCGTGCGAGGCCATTTTGAAAGTTTACACAGCCTGGCACACGGGCGTGTAGCTTGGCCGTGTGACCCAAGTTAGTGAGTTACACGAGCATGGACACGGGTTGGGACACGGCCGTGTGTCCCTACTTTGAATGCCCATACGGTCGTGTGACCTCTGTAGTTAAAATTTTTCTAACTTTTTCCTAAAATTTTTAAATATTTCTGATTTAGTCCTAAATCGTTTCTAAAGTGATTTTTAGGCCTCGAAGGCTTGAATAAGGGACATTATGCATGTTAATCATGAATTATATTATGAATTTTGAAATGTTTTGAAATAAATGATTTAGATTGAGGTTACTCAGTAATACTCCAAAACCCCATTCCGGCAACAGATACAGGTTAGGGGTGTTACATAATATATAATTTGATAACATTTTTAATATAATCGTGTTTTTATTTTTGTAAAAATATTAAAAATCCAAAATATATCCTTTAATTAAACTTAGTGGTCATTTTGTAATTTTTTTAAATTGAATGACCAAAATATAAACTTACTAATGATTCAATACTTGAGTGTCATTTACCCATAAAATATCACCAAATACCCAAGCCTACTGATAAACGATAAATTATACATATTTTTACCTCATGTTTAGCCTTTATTTTGGATGAATTATTATCAAATTAGTGAGAATTGGTGCTCTTAATCTTTTTTTTTCATATCTTATACTCAGGAGAGCATAGGGAAGAGAAAAGAACGGAAAATGGACCGAAAACGGAGAAAATGGGCCAAAATATGTAAACGACACGGCCCAAGGAGTCACCACACGGCCGTGGCACACGGCCATGCCACACGAAGATCACACGGTCCAGCCCCCGACAAGCACGGCCAAGCCACATAGCCGTGCCTCCATCGACAGACTCTCACACGGCCTCTTGTCGTGACACACGGGCATGGCACACGGGCGTGTTCTAGTCATGAGAAAGAGGAATTTCACTCGGATTTGGATGCTTAGGGGCTAAGAAAGTCATTCTAAACTCTATATAAAGACCCCAAGAGGCAACTCTAAAGATATACTCTCTTCTCTCAAGAAAGAGTGCCATAATTCTGCCAACACAAGGAGTGAAGCAAGGAATTACTCCAAGGGAAGCCAATTGATTCATCCCAGAAGCCAGAATTCTACATCAATGTAACACCCCCAACCCGAATCCGTCACCGGAATAGGGTTACGGAACATTACCGGAATTACTAATTTATTTATCAGATATTTTATTATTTAGCATTCATATTTAAAACCAATTAAAATCAAACATATTGTCCCTAAACGTACTTATTTTTCTCGACATGTTTACTTGAATTTTATTACTCGTCTCAGCATGCTTAGTTTTTTTCTTGTATCGTCGTATAAAAAAATAATCACCTATTTACATGTCAAGATAAATATCATTTTCTTGTCATTTTGTCATAAACTTAAATCAAGTAATTCATTATATCAAGATTTCGTGTATTTAAAAATACAATTCAAGCTACACTAATTTACCTCGTTGCTTGTTTATGTTTATAATTTCACTAATCCGATATCTTCTTTTTTTTTCCACGTTTAAGTCTCGTATTTTAGTTGCATGGATCTTTATAAATAAATTTAATCATCATGTTCATTAATTTCATATTCTAATACATTTAATTATTGCTCTAGGCAAAATTTCCATTTTACCCTTAAAACTTTTAATTAATTACAATTTCATCCTTGATTTCAGAAAAATAAAATTATTGTCATTTAATCCTTGTTTACAACCATTATTCTTATACATATTGATAAGAGCCCATGAATTTTATGAAATATCAGAATTTTTTTTCATAATTTCAACACTTTTCAATTTAATCCCTAAAACATGTTTTCGTCTGATCTTGATCTAAATTAATATTTTCATTCAATTTTGTAATTTAAGTAATAAAATAATCCATTACATGCAATTTGATCATTTTTGACATTTTTACAAAATCACCCATAAAGTTCTACTTTTATTCAATTTAGTCCCTCAGCCTAAAACATGTAAATTAGCCATGCTAGTTGAATATTCATACATATTTTCCTCCTCCTCCACTCCATTCCACATCCTTAATTTAAATAACATGCTTATAAGTAACATTATCAAAACTTTCACTATTTACTTATATGTATTTTCAAAATTGTCCATTTGAGTCATAGTCACTAGATTATTTATATCTTGAGCTACAGAACTCCAAATTAAGATCCGTAAATTTTCCTTAGTTTCTAGATTATTCCACCCCTAAAATATTTGCACTATTGGTCCTTCAACTTTCCATATTTACACTTTAACCCCTTAAATTTTGAGTATTTACTCTTAAGCAACAAAACTTTTCTCATTTTGACAATTTAGTCCTTTCTTGAATTAATATGTCATAATATACTTCCCAATGACATAACTCAAATTTCCTCTTCTTGTCACTTTATTTCCTTATTTTACTATATCAAGGATAATATCTTACTGTAGAAATTTTCGAGGTGTTACAATCAAGACAGAGGATCTCCCTAAATTCCTTCAGGGGTTTTCGGGTTCTTTATGTTTTGTCATCTTAATTCTTCTGAGATGTTTTCTTTTTTTATTATGAACTAAACCCCTCAAATACTTGAGGGGGATAAAACCTAAGACAGATCTTGTTATTATTTATTCTTGAGTTATATGATAAATACTTGAGTTGTTCTTAATTATGTGTGCTTAATTCTTGTGTTAATAATCCTAGGTATTAATTCAAGAAACGGATGTGCTTAAAACAGAGGAGCAAAAGTCCCTGTGATAAGAGTAGATCTATCATAATTAAGCGGAGTTGCATGCAACCCTAGACATAGGGCGACATAAATCTGCCGGATTAGGGTCAAACCTAATATAGGGAACCATAGATCGAATTAATGCAACCTAGGGTGTTAATTAACAAAGAAACTTTAGTTAACAACCTAGGCCTAGTTGCTCTTTGCCTCGACGGAGGGTTTAGCATAAATTAGGGATCTCTACGGATCAAGTCAAGTGAATAAATCGTCTAGCTCAAGAACCAATAACAAGTGAAGTCTAGGTGGATTCTCCCTTAAGTATTGCTCATATCAATCAACTTTTCCCTAAAGTTTTCCCCAATTTACTTTTTGTGCACTTTAGTTAGTTTTAGAACTAGTTCCAATCAATCCTCTTTTATTTTTAGGCTAGATAATAGAAAGGAAGTAAGTATTAGTACTTTTGGTTTCCTTGGGTACGATAACTCGGTCTTGCCGCTAAACTATACTACTGTTCGATAGGTGCACTTGCCTTTAATATCGTGATATTAGTTAGTTTTGGTGTGATCAGTTTTATAAATTTTATTACTTAATATCGCGAAACGTTATCAAGTTTTTGGCGCCGTTGCTGAGGAACTGAAATATTAAGAAAACTCGATTTCTATTACTTTAGCTATTACTATATTTATCTATTTTAAGTTTTTATTTTATTTTTATTTTATTTTATTTCATTCTATTTTTCTTCGTCTTCTTTTTCTTTTAGGTATTTCTAGTTTATGACTAGAAACAACCCAACAGGTCCATTGCTTTTTGACGAAGATTTAGAAGTGATAGTTTGCAGAAATTACAGAGAAATTAGATGCAGTTTACAGTATCCAGAACAAGATCAAGTACAAAGGCCAGAACTTACAGAATAGATGGAAGCAAATCAAAACATTCCACCACCTCCCGCAATAGTCGCACCACCAGCAAATCAGGAAGAAGCTCCTCGCACTATGTATGATTATGCTAGACCTAGTTTGGCTGGTACCCAAACTAGCATTCTTAGACCTACTATTGCTGCTAATAATTTTGAATTAAAGCCTAACACTATTCAGATGATACAGCAATTGGTGCAATTTGATGGTTTACAAGATGAAGATCCAAATTCACACATAGCCAATTTTTTGGAACTTTGCGATACTTTTAAAATTAATGGCGTTTCTGATGATGCCATTCATCTAAGGCTATTTCCATTCTCTTCGAGAAATAAAGCCAAACAGTGGTTAAACTCTTTACCACGAGACTCAATCACCACATGGGAACAGATGATCGAAAAATTTTTACTTAAATATTTTCCTCCAGCTAAAACAGCTAAATTACGAAACGATATCTTTTCTTTTGTGCAGATGGATTTAGAAACAAAGATCTTTTGAGAAGATGCCCTCATCATAGTTTACCTTTGTGGCTACAAGTTCAAACCTTTTACAACGGTTTGAACCCATCGACAAGACAGATGATCGATACAGTCGCAGGAGGAACAATCAATAATAAAACACCAGAAGCAGCTTATGAATTTATTGAAGAGATGTCACTGAATAATTATCAGTGGCAAGTTATGAGGATAAAGCCGACGAAAGCTGCAGGAGTTTATAATATTGATGCTGTCGCTATGCTTTCTAACCAAGTAGAACTTTTAAATAAAAAGTTTGATCATTTTGTTGGTTCTACGCAAGCACAAGCAGTAATGCAGTGCGACACAACTCAGGCAAATATGTTCACTCCAGACTACTCATTTTCTGCCAATGGCACAGAAACTGAGCAAGCCAATTATATGGGTAACAATTTTAGATCTCAAAATAATCCATATAGTAACACATATAATGCAGGTTGGCGAAACAATCCCAATTTTTCTTGGGGAGGTCAAGGGACTCAAAGACAACAACCCCCTCAGGGATTTCAGCAGCCACCACCGCAACAGGAGAAAAAGCCCAACCTTGAAGAGATGTTTACCAAATTCATGGCCATGTCAGAAACCCGATTCCAGAACACTGAAACGGCATTAAAGAACCAGCAAGCATCAATCAAAGGCCTTGAGAATCAAATTGGTCAACTCACCAAGTTAATATCAGAAAGACCACAAAGTGGACTTTCAAGTAACACTGAGACCAATCCTAAAGAGCAACTTCATGCCATAAATACAACAGATAAGGAGGCATTAACCAAAGACGACCCAAAGTTAGACGAGAAACCTAAGGTAAGTAAAGGTAAGGTAGAGGTAAGCAACAACAAGCCAGACATCAACGAACACAAGCCTCGTATACCATACCCAAGAGCGCTACAGAAAGACCGCACAGATGAACAATTCGATAAGTTTCTTAAACTCTTAAAAAAATTACACATTAACTTACCATTTGTTGAAGCAATTTTGCAAATGCCAGACGCGGTTACATTCTTAAAAGAACTCTTGATAAACAAACGAAAGCTAGAGGAGAAATCTCATGTGGAATTAAATGCAGTCTGCTCAGCTATTCTACAAAATAGACTACCGACCAAACTAAAAAATCCAGGGAGTTTTACTATCCCTTGTTTACTTGGTAGCTAAGAGGAAAAAAATGCTTTAACTGATTTAGGGGCAAGCATAAACGTTATGCCTTATAACCTGTTTAAACAACTAGGTATTGGAACCCCTTAGAAAACCAAGATGAGCATTCAACTAGCTGATAAAACTATTAGGGCAAGGGAATAATTGAATATGTACTTGTCAAAATCGATAAATTTATATTCCCAGTTGACTTTGTTGTTTTAGACATTGACGAGGCTAGCAATGTACCCTTAATTTTAGGACGACCCTTTTTAGCAACTACTAGAACAAAAATTGATTTAGAAACAGGTAAACTCAAATTACGAGTAGGTGATGATACAGTCACCATACAAGCTCACAACTTAATTAAAACTACAGACGAGAATAACGATTTGAGTCCCTGTAAAAACACTGAACTCACCATACAAACTTCTGTACAAGACGCCCTCTACATAAAGACAACGCAAACACTGGCAAATTCGCCTACAGGAGATGAACCAGAAAAGCGAATGCTCCAAATCAAGAAACTAGATGAGTGGCTGAACTTTCACGAGAAACCCAAAATATGTCACACCAAAACGGAGCATCACCAAGATGACCCTCAAGGACAACCAGATCAACTCAAGGTGGGGGATAAGGTAACCTTAGGGGAAGACGATCATCGAATCTCAAATTCAAAAGAACATACAAGTGATACACCCTACTTCACGGTAATGAAAGTCTTTCCATACGGCACGATTGAGGTAACTCACCCAACCCACGGTACTTTCAAGGTAAACGGCCATCGGCTTAAACATTATAGAGGTGTGAATTTTATAGACTACAGGGAGGAGCTTCCGCTCCACGAAATCCCTCCATGATACATCCTAGCAGAGTCGAGCTTAGACTCTAAATAAACGCTTCTCGGGAGGCAACCCGAGCACTAACTTAGTAATTTTTCATCTATTTTGTTTTTAGTATTTTTTATACATCACACTAACCCTATTTAATGCAGAGATTTAGGACCACACGGCCAGTCCCGCGGGCGTGCCTTGGGCCATGTGAACACTTTAAACAGAGACACGGTCGTGCACCGAGGCCGTGTACAAACAGAGCACAAAGTTTCCCAAAACACGGGCCAGCGATATGGTCGTGGCAACCTTTCAACTTCAACATGGGCTACCAACAACACCCCACGGCCGTGCGATATGGCCGTGGCAACCTTTTGACTTCAACACTGGCTCACACACCTCCACACGCCCGTGTCCCTAGCCCGTGGAAGACACTGTCAAATTTCACACAGTCGTGGAACATATCACACGACCGTGTAAAGCACGAACATGATCGTACACGACCGTGTATCTCATTACACGACCGTGTGAGTGACGAGGAACCGATCTCTCACGGTCGTGTACAATATCCTCACGGGCATGTACTGCAAACTAGGCGCACCAAAACCTCCAGATTTTGAAAAACACGGGCAAAACACGACTCACACTGGCATGTGACATGCCCGTATGACCCAAAAACTATAAATAGGGGCCACTATTCATTTCATTCTTCACTCAAAACCCCAAATTTCTCTCATCCAAACTCTTCCTAACCACCATAAGCACCGGCACAGCCCTCAAACCACCACCATACTCGAAATCAGCCGCCCCACGCATATGTAAACCCACCCCACGACCAACCCACAACCGTGCAACATCAAATTTGGTTCTATTCTCTCATTTTTCTCCTTTATTTATTTATAGTTCATTTTCATTATTCAATTATGTAATTTCACTTTCTTCTAGATGCTTAATCAAGCATGGAACTAGGAAAATTAAGATGAATAATCTAGAATTAGATAGAACACATTAGGATTGCATGCCACTTAATTTCAATTTTTGCTTGCCACTTAGAACTCATTTCATTTGCCATTTAAATTCATATCTGTTTGACATTTTCTCATAAAATTAGTTTATATACCCATAGTTCTTAGTTTTGTTACAAGTTTCAACATGATTAGATTCTACTATTTAGGTTAATCCTCATTTTTTTTCTTTTTTTTCTTATTTTTATTTTTGGGAACATTGTCATTTTAATCAACATTTTAATTATTATCTATCTAGTTTAATTTCAATTTTTAGGACTAATGCTTGTTATTTTTCAGATACTATGTCGTCATCACGCGGTCGAAAAATTGCCATCCCCATCTCCAAAAAACGTAAGTGGTCAAGAAGTTCATCAGTGAGGCCCACCTCCGAGGCTCGACACTCATTCATCACATTTTTTCAAGCCTCGTAGGAGGAGCATTATCAATTACGCCAAGCGCGCACTATATCCACGGGCCGCTGCATAGACTGGGGAGACCTTAGGCAAATCTATTTGGTGGATGACGTCCGAGCCCTACTCATGATCGAACAATGGAAGTAGTTTTTCCAGATTATCGAGCCCACCTACTTAGAACTCACCCTCGAGTTCTGCTCCACCTTCCACCTACAGACTGTGATGACTAGATTCGACGACCCAGGGACGGTCTAGTTCCGTCGGGGAGGACTCGTGCAACACCTCAGCGTGCTAGAGTTCGGCACAGCACTTAGGCTCTACACAGAGCAATTTATGACAGACGAGGACTTCCCCAACCTTTCTCGCCGCATCCATATCAAACCAGTCGACTGTTGGAACGACATAACCCCGGGGCGACAGACATATAACCCAGTGTCAGCAAGGCGACCGCCCTCGTTCCCTCTCTGAGGTACATTCATGCTCTACTGGCTCACACTTTGACAGGTAGACGAGAGAGCACAGGGGTCGTCAACACTCACGATGTCTACTTCCTGTGGTGCATGGCAAACGGACACATCATCGACTTAGCATACTTCATCGCGCACGCCATGCAGCATCAGACAGAGAGGCACCGTAGAGGCGTATTATCCATGGGGCCTTACATCACACGTCTTGCTCGTCACTTCGGGCTCCTCAACACTTCAGCACAGACATCCTTCTACACCCTGATCGGTCAGATGTCTCCCCAAGGCATCGCGACTATGCTACACATGAAGATGATCGAGCGGAGGCCACGAGGCACCCCCTTTAGTTTCGACTTGTTCAGGAGGGTGAAGAGCTAGAGGACATTCTTGACAATGTCCCACCACCGGAGGAGGACGTAGCCACCGAGCCACCACCCCCTCGCCGCCCATCTCATGCAGCAGCCGCCCACGCTGACTTATATGAGCGCTTCTTACAGTTCGGGCAGTAATCCTTTCGGTGCCTCGATTATAACGACGCCACCTTAGAGCAGATATACCAACACCTGAGCATCACCCCGCCACCGCGTGATCCATCCGAGGACTAGATCCTCTTATTTTTTATCTTTTATCGTATTCTTATTTTTATCTTTATTTTTATTTTAACATTGATCTTTATTTTTACATTTTCTTCTAACTTTTTTTTTTAGGTTTATTTTTATTTTCTTTCATTTTCTCCTTTTCATTATTTGAATATTAGTATTTTTAGTATTTTGCTTTATTTTATTTTATTTCTTTTCCTAACGGCCAACCCCTAACAAGTAATTTCCATTGCTCCAAATTCCCCACGACTAATACATACTTTCGCAGTTTCAAAGGAGCTTTACGGCTTAAATCTCTACGAAAAAGGGAACACCCTGCCACAACTGCCGGCTCTTCCAATTCTAATATTCGTCTCACAAATCCATCCAAAATTCAGGGAGTTTCATACCTCCCCCTCTCTTCTGATCTTGTGCTTTTATTGCTACTAATGTTATCTTTGTACATTGAGGGCAATGTACATCTTAAGTGTTGGGGGGGAACTTACTTTAAATATCTATATTATCTGTGAAAACCCTGAAATCTGATGCTTTGTTCTTAATTGCATTTTCTTCAACATCCTATTATGATATATTCTGATTGATTTATAATTTTTATTTATATGTGAGAATTAAGACATAGGTGCTTGTACTTTGATTATTCAAACTTTAAAACATAAGGGAATCAAGCATAGTAAGTTGAAATTTTTGAGAACCCCAATTTTTTTTTATAAGCTCTCTTCCCTAATTCTAAGTATTATCTTGAGATTTGAAATTTGCAGGAGTGACATCAAAAGCCATAATTCTGGTGAGATTTTTGAGCCTTTTGAGCATACATTCTTTCGTGCTCACTTTTATTATTGCTTTGAGTGAGTCAATACTGAATCATTATTCTAGAACTTGCTTTGATTATACATGTCAAGACCACATCATTGATTTGATATACTAAAATGATAAAGGCACCTAGGATTTAACCCACTTACTCCACAAAAGCCTACCTCCATAAATTAACCCCTAGTGAATCCCATTGAGCTTAACAACCTTTTCTTTGAACTATCTCTAAGTTTAACCTTTCACCCATTTTTGTTGAATTCATTCAATTATTCTTGATCCCTATTTTTTGTCAAGATTTGAGTTGAAATTTTCATCTAGCTTTATTCTCTTTTCCAGAATGTAAAATTTTATCCAATTCATTGTATTATATTTGAATTATTCTTAAAAAAAATGTATGTTCAGTTGTAATCTGTAATAGTTCAAATGGTTTTTGCATATTTCTATTTTAAGGCTACCAAGGCGGAAATGATGTTATCATAAGAATTAGCCCGAAGAATATGTTCCAGTGATAGAGATTTTTCTAGCTAAATAATTTTTGCAGTTCAATCTCGATTCTAACCCTCTTTTGTAGCCTGTGACAACACCCCTAACCAAGCCCCATTACAACCATTGAAAGACCTTTTGATCGATGTATCATGTCAATCTATAGTGGTAGAGATGTGATTTTCTTGCAAGCCTATGGTAATAACTTTTCAGGTTGACTAGAGAGTGTAACACCCTTTGCCCATATCCGATACCTGGATAGGGTTCGAGGTGCTACCGGACTTAAACTCAACCAATCATATAAAACCGGACCATAAAATTTTGATCAATTTAAAACTTTTCGTTTGCATGCACATTACTCCCTTAAGCGGGCTTACAAGGCCCAAAACATACATTCGAGGTGGTTAGAAAACAAACCGAAAACTCTCAAGTACTTAAGAAGATATCTTAGAAATTTGTTAACAATTATGTCACACGCCCGTGTAACTCTACAAACACGCCCGTGTATACCTCTAACACGACCGTGCCAACAGCCTGTGGAGTAATCTGCCCAAACTCACACGGCCTGTGCATACACCCGTATTTATGACCCGTGTTCCATCACACAGCCTAAACACGCTCATGGCACATCGTGTCAAAATCACAAGGCTAGGGAACACGCCCGTGTACTCAGCCGTGTGGACAGTGTCGGCTATTTATTAAGCCCTTTTTATCGCCTTCTCATCATACGAACACATACTTATACAATAGCATACAACAAGGCATACATGAACACTTAAACGTCCTTAGCCATATTATGATCATGTCAATTTCATATGCATTAGAGATCATAGATTTTACTCATGTCTTTATCACATTCCTACCATAATCATCATAAACTCATCATATAAAATTCATAGCACATGCATATATATATAATCATATTTCCAGCCACAATAGCTAATATAAGCCATTACGTTTGGCTAAAACAGATGTCACACACTCAATCTTTTAAACTCTTACCCATGTCATAAACTCATAGTACTGAAAATCACTTACTTACTAAGCTCATATTACTCAGTATTACTATTTGTCCTCGTATTACCATATTTTTTTTCCATTGAATCTATACAAATATATTGGATACCCATAGTCTCGCACATTATGTGCCACACATGTAATTAAACCATTTTCATTACATTTTACATTGTAACTTGTAGGGATTCAATAACCCATGTCATATTCTTTCACATAATATGCCACACAGTTCACAAGCCTTATCAATTCAATACTCACAAAACTCATATACATATCTAAACTTATTCATATTAATCTCATTCTCATTCTTATGCTAAGTTTATACGTTGAATCATTTCAACATCGAATAGTACACAAATATCATAATCAATGCTAATAATAATCACATATCACTTACCAAAACTTTACCGATTTAGAAATCGTCATTTTTCACTGATGTCATAGTCTCATCCAACTATGATCTGTTACTTCTTCACTTCCTGCATGGTACAATCATAGTCCCGTGTTCTTTGATGTGCGCCGATACACATTGTATTTCACTGATAATCACTAATGCCATAGCATAGCTATGGTCTTTTCATTTATCCGTCAATTCATCACTTTCGATAGAATGCCATAGCCCAGCTATGGTCTTATATCTTCACTATCACTATGCCATGGTAAAACCATGGGCTTATCCGTCAATTCATTACTTTTCATTAGAATGCCATAGCCCAGCTATGGTCTTACATCTTAAGCACGTATCACGCCGATGCCATATCCCCGATATGGTCTTATACGGATCACATATATCACTGATGCCATATCCCAGATATGGTCTTACTCAGAAACACATATCACTCCGATGCCATATCCCAGATATGGTCTTACACGGAAAAATCACTTTTCACTTTATCCCAATGCCATAGCCCAGCTATGGTCTTACATGGAAGTCACTTATCATCTTATTCCGATGCCATAGCCCAGCCATGGTCTTACACGGATCACATATCATACCGAGGCCATATCCCGGATATGGTCTTACACGGGTCACAAATCACTTTTCTCCGATGCCATAGCCCAGCTATGGTCTTATGCGGGAATCGCTTATCACTTGTTTCCGATGCCATAGCCCAGCTATGGTCTTATACGGAAATCACTTTTCACTTGTAGCCGAAGTTACCACTTTCACTTGTTGCCATGGTCCAACCATGGTCTTTTCCGTCAATTCATCTTGTCATTGAGCTGGAATCGCTCGAGTTGATTACTGCAAAACATACTCAGTCATTCTGCTCACGAAATCCTAATATGCATTCTCAATATCTCCGTTAGTCACATAATTCATAATAATATCAAGTAACAAACATTATACCATTTCTGATTCAACATTTATCAATTACAATCAAGCATATGATTAATCTAAATACAAATCATTCATATATTTTCCTCCTCCTCCACTCCATTCCACATCCTTAGTATAAACAACACACTTGTAAGTAACATTTTCTATAATTTTTACTATTTACTTATGTACATTTTCAAGCTGTCCATCCGTGTCATAGTCACTATATTATTTTTATCTTGAGTTACAGAGCTCCAAATTCAGATCCGTAAATTTTCCTTGAAACTAAACTCATATATCGTCTTACCATAAATTTTCCAGAATTTTTGGTGTGGCCAATTAATACAGTTTATTAGTTAAAGTTTTCCCCTGTTTCGCTACTTGACAACCCTGACCGCTCTTTACTAAAATTCCAATTTCTCTTTATACAGATTTCAAAAGATATCCATGTTTGTTTCTAGTAAAAATAGACTCAATAAGGAATCCACCCATATAAATTATGTTCCATAACTATTTTTTTTTTAATTTTTAATGATTTTTACAATTCAGAACAGGGGATCTCGAAATCAATCTGAACCAGTCTCACAAAAATGTAAATATCTCAAGATACCGAATTCCTTTGCTTTCTTTGTTTCTTTTATATGAAAATAGACTCAACAAGCTTTAATTACATATCTTATTCAACTTCTAATTAAATTTATACCATTTTTGGTGATTTTTCAAAGTTAGACAATTGCTGCTGTCCAATACTGCTTTAGTGTGACATCTTGTTTCCCAATTTGTCTCAATTTGCTCAATTCATTCAATTCAGTCCTTACTTAATTAACCCCTCCATTGAGCTAATTTTCTCATTTAATACCTTTCTCTATCATTTTGAACTACTTCAAAACTTTTGAAAATCAGAATTCTAACAATAGGCCTTAATTTCAACAGTTTCACAATTAGGTCCTAAAATCAAGTTTCCATCAATTTTACTTGATAAAATCATCATATAACAAGATTAAAGCTTCAATTCAATATTTATTCATCACATACTTTCAAAACTAATCCATATCAACTTTAAAAATTAGTCATGAAATCAAAAACTAATGAATTAATAAGTTGGACCCAATTGTAAAAGTCCAAAAACATAGAAATTTCAAGGAGAGAGCAAGAATTAAACTTACATGAAGCTAGAGTATGAAAAACCAGCTTGAAACCTCTTCCATGGCTGTTTCTCAGCTGAAAAGAATGAAGAAAAATGAAGAGAATTCTAGATATTCCCATTTGGTCCCATTTTTATTTAACTAATTTTGGCAAATTTTCCAATTTTGCCCTTATTTCACCCATTTCCTAATTTTTCTCAGCTATTGCCGCCCAAAATATCTCTTTTGGGCTTATTTACACTTTAGGTCCCTCCTCTTTTGACAATTGAGCTATTTCATCACTTTTCACAATTTTGCACTTTATTCAATTTAGTCCTTTTTATTCAATTGACCACCAAACCTTAAAATTTCTTAACGAAACTTTAATATTACCTTAGTGACACTCCTTTAATATTCATAAAATATTTATAGCTCGGTTTATAACACCGAGATCTCGATACCTCTTTTCTTCGATATTTTGACCAAATAAATCTTTATGAACACAATCTTACTATTTCAAAAATCTTTTAAAAACCACACTTGGCTCGTAAATATTAAATAATATTTTCTACGAGTTCATTTGTCGAATTTAGTGGTCTTGAACCACAATTTCCGACATTACTGAAATTTGGGCTATTACAACTCTCCCCCCTTTAAAAATTTTCGTCCTCGAAAATTTCTTCGGTGGAGAGGTTCAAATATTTTTCACTAACTAATAGTATCATGTACTTTGATTCAAGCATTTCAAATTTCCAACTTATTATGGACACACTTTCGCATATCTTAGTAACACAAGCAATTTAATTTCATATAAACACTAACTATCCATCAATAAATTTATCACAATATAAACTTCCATTTCTTTTACTCGAATCATCACTAATGTCTCATCAAGTTTCAACACTTAGTCTTATTTTACTGACTCCTTGAGTACTTTCCATTTTCCAATCATACACAACTTAACGATACGATTCACAGTTTACCTCACTATATCATTTCCGTAATTATAAAGGCGTGTTCAATTCTCAATAATCTCATGAAACAATTATCTGTTCAATCATGTATCAATGAACAAATAATCTATATCAAATAAGAAATGCTAGAAATTCACATATAATTTACTTGCCTTCAAGCTTATATCATGCATAAGTTTTACTCATTCTTTTACTAAGCTCATTCTCATGCCTTACTTGGTTTAATAAGTGGCACTTCATAGCTATGCACTTTCAAATGTTTAATACATTTATTCATGTACATGCAACAATCAACATAGAGCCTTAGTCTTTCTCTTGAAATTTATCAACTTAGTTACTCTATTATCGGTTAACTTCCTTTTTAAGATATTAAAGGATACCCATGATTCAAGTCTCATAAAATGATGCCAAAGCCATGTCCCAGACATGGTCTTACACTGGCTCTCATGTCGATGTCGATGCCGTGTCCCAGACATGGTCTTATACGGGACCTACATTACTCATAGTATAATCACGGTACCCTTCATATCCTTTCTTTACTTACGAATAAATTTTTTTTTTCATGACTCGTCATTTCTTAGTAAAACTTCCACATCATCAATCTTATAGAATTCACACATTATCTCATTATTCAATATGATGAATCTTATTCTCAATAAATCAAGATTACTTTCATGGCATCATAGAATATCATAATTTCATGGAAGAATTACCATTCTTAATTCTATAAAGCATAAAAATCAAATTATTGCACACAACTTACCTTTCCAAATTTCAACATATCACAAGCACGTTTCAATCCTCTCAATATTACTTCTATCATTAACAAGATTTACTCGGTGGGTAGTATTTTTGTCTTAGCAAATAGTTTCACTAGTGCCGAGATATATCACACTGTCACAGATAGTACTATGGCATTTATAGCTAAACTCACTTACGCTATGTTAGTCCGAGAACCGACTAAACCATAGCTCTGATACCACTAAATGTAACACCCTTTGCCCATATCCGATACCTGGATAGGGTTCGAGGTGCTACCGGACTTAAACTCAACCAATCATATAAAACCGGACCATAAAATTTTGATCAATTTAAAACTTTTCGTTTGCATGCACATTACTCCCTTAAGCGGGCTTACAAGGCCCAAAACATACATTCGAGGTGGTTAGAAAACAAACCGAAAACTCTCAAGTACTTAAGAAGATATCTTAGAAATTTGTTAACAATTATGTCACACGCCCGTGTAACTCTACAAACACGCCCGTGTATACCTCTAACACTACCGTGCCAACAGCCTGTGGAGTAATCTGCCCAAACTCACACGGCCTGTGCATACACCCGTATTTATGACCCGTGTTCCATCACACAGCCTAAACACGCTCATGGCACATCGTGTCAAAATCACAAGGCTAGGGAACACGCCCGTGTACTCAGCCGTGTGGACAGTGTCGGCTATTTATTAAGCCCTTTTTATCGCCTTCTCATCATACGAACACATACTTATACAATAGCATACAACAAGGCATACATGAACACTTAAACGTCCTTAGCCATATTATGATCATGTCAATTTCATATGCATTAGAGATTATAGATTTTACTCATGTCTTTATCACATTCCTACCATAATCATCATAAACTCATCATATAAAATTCATAGCACATGCATATATATAAAATCATATTTCCAGCCACAATAGCTAATATAAGCCATTACGTTTGGCTAAAACAGATGTCACACACTCAATCTTATAAACTCTTACCCATGTCATAAACTCATAGTACTGAAAATCACTTACTTACTAAGCTCATATTACTCAGTATTACTATTTGTCCTCGTATTACCATATTTTTTTTTTCCATTGAATCTATACAAATATATTGGATACCTATATTCTCGCACATTATGTGCCACACATGTAATTAAACCATTTTCATTACATTTTACATTGTAACTTATAGGGATTCAATAACCCATGTCATATTCTTTCACATAATATGCCACACAGTTCACAAGCCTTATCAATTCAATACTCACAAAACTCATATACATATCTAAACTTATTCATATTAATCTCATTCTCATTCTTATGCTAAGTTTATACGTTGAATCATTTCAACATCGAATAGTACACAAATATCATAATCAATGCTAATAATAATCACATATCACTTACCAAAACTTTACCGATTTAGAAATCGTCATTTTTCACTGATGTCATAGTCTCATCCAACTATGATCTGTTACTTCTTCACTTCCTGCATGGTACAATCATAGTCCCGTGTTCTTTGATGTGCGCCGATACACATTGTATTTCACTGATAATCACTAATGCCATAGCATAGCTATGGTCTTTTCATTTATCCGTCAATTCATCACTTTCGATAGAATGCCATAGCCCAGCTATGGTCTTATATCTTCACTATCACTATGCCATGGTAAAACCATGGGCTTATCCGTCAATTCATTACTTTTCATTAGAATGCCATAGCCCAGCTATGGTCTTACATCTTAAGCACGTATCACGCCGATGCCATATCCCAGATATGGTCTTATACGGATCACATATATCACTGATGCCATATCCCAGATATGGTCTTACTCAGAAACACATATCACTCCGATGCCATATCCCAGATATGGTCTTACACGGAAAAATCACTTTTCACTTTATCCCAATGCCATAGCCCAGCTATGGTCTTACATGGAAGTCACTTATCATCTTATTCCGATGCCATAGCCCAGCCATGGTCTTACACGGATCACATATCATACCGAGGCCATATCCCGGATATGGTCTTACACGGGTCACAAATCACTTTTCTCCGATGCCATAGCCCAGCTATGGTCTTATGCGGGAATCGCTTATCACTTGTTTCCGATGCCATAGCCCAGCTATGGTCTTATACGGAAATCACTTTTCACTTGTAGCCGAAGTTACCACTTTCACTTGTTGCCATGGTCCAACCATGGTCTTTTCCGTCAATTCATCTTGTCATTGAGCTGGAATCGCTCGAGTTGATTACTGCAAAACATACTCAGTCATTCTGTTCACGAAATCCTAATATGCATTCTCAATATCTCCGTTAGTCACATAATTCATAATAATATCAAGTAATAAACATTATACCATTTCTGATTCAACATTTATCAATTACAATCAAGCATATGATTAATCTAAATACAAATCATTCATATATTTTCCTCCTCCTCCACTCCATTCCACATCCTTAGTATAAACAACACACTTGTAAGTAACATTTTCTATAATTTTTACTATTTACTTATGTACATTTTCAAGCTGTCCATCCGTGCCATAGTCACTATATTATTTTTATCTTGAGTTACAGAGCTCCAAATTCAGATCCGTAAATTTTCCTTGAAACTAAACTCATATATCTTCTTACCATAAATTTTCCAGAATTTTTGGTGTGGCCAATTAATACAGTTTATTAGTTAAAGTTTTCCCCTGTTTCGCTACTTGACAACCCTGACCGCTCTTTACTAAAATTCCAATTTCTCTTTATACAGATTTCAAAAGATATCCACGTTTGTTTCTAGTAAAAATAGACTCAATAAGGAATCCACCCATATAAATTATGTTCCATAACTATTTTTTTTAAATTTTTAATGATTTTTACAATTCAGAACAGGGGATCTCGAAATCAATCTGAACCAGTCTCACAAAAATGTAAATATCTCAAGATACCGAATTCCTTTGCTTTCTTTGTTTCTTTTATATGAAAATAGACTCAACAAGATTTAATTACATATCTTATTCAACTTCTAATTAAATTTCTACCATTTTTGGTGATTTTTCAAAGTTAGACAATTGCTGCTGTCCAATACTGCTTTAGTGTGACATCTTGTTTCCCAATTTGTCTCAATTTGCTCAATTCATTCAATTCAGTCCTTACTTAATTAACCCCTCCATTGAGCTAATTTTCTCATTTAATACCTTTCTCTATCATTTTGAACTACTTCAAAACTTTTGAAAATCAGAATTCTAACAATAGGCCTTAATTTCAACAGTTTCACAATTAGGTCCTAAAATCAAGTTTCCATCAATTTTACTTGATAAAATCATCATATAACAAGATTAAAGCTTCAATTCAATATTTATTCATCACATACTTTCAAAACTAATCCATATCAACTTTAAAAATTAGTCATGAAATCAAAAACTAATGAATTAATAAGTTGGACCCAATTGTAAAAGTCCAAAAACATAGAAATTTCAAGGAGAGAGCAAGAATTAAACTTACATGAAGCTAGAGTATGAAAAACCAGCTTGAAACCTCTTCCATGGCTGTTTCTCAGCTGAAAAGAATGAAGAAAAATGAAGAGAATTCTAGATATTCCCATTTGGTCCCATTTTTATTTAACTAATTTTGGCAAATTTTCCAATTTTGCCCTTATTTCACCCATTTCCTAATTTTTCTCAGCTATTGCCGCCCAAAATATCTCTTTTGGGCTTATTTACACTTTAGGTCCTTCCTCTTTTGACAATTGAGCTATTTCATCACTTTTCACAATTTTGCACTTTATTCAATTTAGTCCTTTTTACTCAATTGACCACCAAACCTTAAAATTTCTTAACGAAACTTTAATATTACCTTAGTGACACTCCTTTAATATTCATAAAATATTTATAGCTCGATTTATAACACCGAGATCTCGATACCTCTTTTCTTCGATATTTTGACCAAATAAATCTTTATGAACACAATCTTACTATTTCAAAAATTTTTTAAAAACCACACTTGGCTCGTAAATATTAAATAATATTTTCTATGAGTTCATTTGTCGAATTTAGTGGTCTTGAACCACAATTTCCGACATTACTGAAATTTGGGCTATTACAGAGAGTACTTAATTTTTGAACCCTAAACACTTTGAGTGGATAGAGTGAATCTTTAGTGAGGATGTCAACTTCTATTAATTAAGATTAAGAGATAATTACTTAGGAGAAGGGAGAAAAACTTATGTTTCAATGATAAAATTCTCAGCTTAGAGTGATTGAATCTTTAATGTTCTTCTGATTGAATTATCATTGTATGAATACCTGTGAATTAGTTTGAAACATTATTGATAAAGATTGTAAGTTGAGAAGAATGATTCTTTATTAGGGATTGAGATTTTGCTTGAGGACAAGGAAAGGCTTAAGTGTGGGGGTATTTGATAAACGATAAATTATACATATATTTACCTCATGTTTAGCCTTTATTTTGGATGAATTATTATCAAATTAGTGAGAATTGGTGCTCTTAATCTTTCTTTTTCATATCTTATACTCAAGAGAGCATAGGGAAGAGAATAGAATGAAAAATGGACCGAAAATGGAGAAAATGGGCCAAAATATGTAAACAACACGGCCAAAGGAGTCACCACACGGCCTTGGCACACGATCGTGCCACACGAAGATCACACGATCCAGCCCCCGACAAGCACGGCCAGGCCACGCGGCCGTGCCTCCATCGATAAACTCTCACACGACCTCTTGTCATGACATACGGGCGTGGCACACGAGCGTGTTCTAGTCGTGAGAAAGAGGAATCTCACTCGGATTTGGATGCTTAGGGGCTAAGAAAGCCATTCTAAACTCTATATAAAGACCCCAAGAGGCAACTCTAAAGATATACTCTCTTCTCTCAAGAAAGAATGCCATAATTCTGCCAACACAAGGAGTGAAAGCAAGGAATTACTCCAAGGGAAGCCGATTGATTCATCCTAGAAGCTAGAATTCTACATCAAGACAGAGGATCTCCTTAAATTCCTTCAGGGGTTTTCGGGTTCTTTATGTTTTGTTATCTTAATTCTTCTGAGATGTTTTCTTTCTTTATTATGAACTAAACCCCTCAAATACTTGAGGGGGGTGAAACCTAAGACAGATCTTGTTATTATTTATTCTTGAGTTATATGATAAATACTTGAGTTGTTCTTAATTATGTGTGCTTAATTCTTGTGTTAATAATCTTAGGTATTAATTCAAGAAACGGATGTGCTTAAAACAGAGGAGCAAAAGTCCCTGTGATAAGAGTAGATCTACCATAATTAAGCGGAGTTGCATGCAACCCTAGACATAAGGCGACATAAATCTGCCGGATTAGGGTCAAACCTAATATGGGGAACCATAGATCGAATTAATGCAACCTAGGGTGTTAATTAATAAAGAAACTTTAGTTAACAACCTAGGCCTAGTTGCTTTTCGCCTCGACAGAGTGTTTAGCATAAATTAGAGTTCTCTACGGATCAAGTCAAATGAATAAATCGTCTAGCTCAAGAACCAATAACAAGTGAAGTCTAGGTGGATTCTCCCTTAAGTATTGCTCATATCAATCAACTTTTCCCTAAAGTTTTCCCTAATTTACTTTTTGTGCACTTTAGTTAGTTTTAGAACTAGTTCCAATCAATCATCTTTTATTTTTAGGCTAGATAATAGAAAGGAAGTAAGTATTAGTACTTTTGGTTCCCTTGGGTACGATAACTCGGTCTTGCCGCTAAACTATACTACTGTTTGATAGGTGTGCTTGCCTTTAATATCGTGATATTAGTTAGTTTTGGTGTGATCAGTTTTATAAATTTTATTACTTAAAATCGCGAGACGTTATCACCCACGCCTACCAAAATCCCAAAATGCACCGGCCATCATCACTTTCTTCCCTATTTTCGATTATTTTTTCCCTTTCACCCAAATTCTCCATCAACAATTGTTCTTAAAATTACTTCATTCCAACTTTTTTATTTTATCTAAAATAATAAAATATTTAACCTTCCATTCTTATCTACTTATTATGCTTAGAAATTTTGGATCTTAAAATTCCCAAGGAGCAACCAGCCATGGCTTTCTTTTTTCTTTAAAGACCAAACAACAACAAAAATGAAGAAACATGCAAGGTACTTACTTAAAAATTTAAGCAAATTCAGTTCCTATAGGTGTTCTTGTAGATGGGTTGTTGTTCTTTTCTTTGTATTTTGTTTGATTGTTTGAGATTGAAATGATTGAGTCTCTTTTTTAAAAGATAAATGTTATAAAATTTTGTTATTTTTTCCTGCCATGGTTTACTTGCTGCAATGTTCAGATTAAAGTGTTGTTGTGTTGGATGATCACTTGGGATATGTTAATCGATTTTTTTTGTTTAATTTTAGAGTTTTAGATGATTTTCTATATGGGTAAATTGGGTAAAAAAAAGAAATCTATTCTACGAATTGTCGAATAACCCATTCAAAAGTGGGTGTGTTGAATGGTGATTATGGGACTTTGCCCCTTAGTCTTAGACCATTTGGTTGAATAGCCATTCAGTGATGGGCGTCAAAACCACCAAATAAAAAGTCCAACGACAAATTAACTCTAGAAAGTAGTAAAGAGTAGTAGGGTTGAATCCATAGAGATTGGTTATTGTTATCCAATTTCGTCTTCTCTTGTGAATAGGATTTCTGTTGTGTTAACAATTGTGTCCGCGACTTGAAACTAACTTGCTGAAAAAGAAAAAACAAAATAAATTAAGGGATTTGAAAATATTTAGAAATTAAATAAGGGAGATAGCATAAATAAACAATTATGTTAATAAAAAATAGAATAAAATTAGAAAATGAATTTGTAACACCTCTTACCCGTGTTCAATGCCGGAACAGGGTACGAGGCATCACTAGATTTTTACACTTATAAATACACAAAACCGGCTATAAAATTCCTTTCAATTTAGTATCTAATCACATTATTATTGTATATACATTAATTCATTTACTAACATCCAAGCATACCCGTTCATGTATTGTATCATTATGACTCATAACATAGCTACTATTAGTCATACCACATGGTCTTATACAACAATAAAATTTCCATTAATTTAGGCCAACATTTTAGGCCAACTCAGTAGAATATATACATATATTCAAGTCCTTATACATGCCATAAACTTATAAATATTTCATAATCTTTTAATACTAACCTCAACCTGATAGTGTGATAGTATCTCCGGCGACCTCCAACTCGAGCTAGCATCTGAAACTCTATAAGAAAAAGGAAGGGAAGGGAGTAAGCATTATAGCTTAGTAAGTAAATATATAAATAATAATCAATTTATTACAAGCTTTTATAAAACTTCATAACATGTTCTCGTAATAGTATAATTATAAATACACATAGTCCCACCATTTACTTAAGCCATTTTCAAGTTATTTACTCAAGTAACAATCACTAAATTATTTTTATCTAAAGCTACAGAACTCCAAATTAAGATCCGTCAATTTTTCCAGAAACTAGACTCATATATCTTCTTACCATAAAAATTTTAGAATTTTTGGTTTGGCCAATTAGTACAGTTTATTCATTGAAGTCTCCCCTATTTTGCGGTTCAGCAGTTCTGACCACTCTTCATTAAAATTTAATTATCTTTTGCTACAGAATTCAAATGAGGTTCTCGTTTCTTTATTATGAAAATAGATTCATTAAGGAGTCTAACCATGTAAATTATGCTCTATAGTTATTTTTTTTTTACAATTTTTAATGATTTTTTCAATTCAGAATAGAGGATCACGAAGTCATTCTAAACTAGTCTCACAAAAATATAAATATCTCAAGATACAGAATTCCTTTGCTTGCTCTGTTTCTTTTATATGAAAATAGACTCAATAAGCTTTAATTCCATATCTCATTCAACCTCAAATTCAATTCTTACCATTTTTGGTAATTTTTCAAAGTCACTCCACTGTTCCTGTACAAACTATTTTTCAAATCTCATATCACCCATAAATTTTCTTATATGGGTTTTCCAAATAACATTTGCCCACATCAAATTTACCGAAATTCGATCATTCATCAACGTTACTCATGTACATATATACACATATACCTGTACTTAGTCAATATATACACTCACTTCCACTTGTCTATTTCACAATTTCATTCATTTTCACTTAGCCACTTTCCATTGAACACAACGGAATGAAACAGTAACAAATGTTCGGTGCCTACACGTAGTACCACCTTTGTGGCTGAAGTTAATTGGTGCACATAGTAGCCTGCACTTAATACTACACATGTGACCATTTCATCTCTTACACATAGTGGCCTGTACTTAGTACCACACATGTGATCGAAGTTATCGGATACGCATAGTAGCCTACACATGGCACTACACATGCGATCCCAACTATATGATACACGTAGTAGCCTGCACTTAGTACTACGTATGTGACTTAATCCATCTTCAACACATAGTAGCCTACATATAGTACTACACGTGTTCCCACCACAAATTATTTGTATCTTTTCTATTCCATGAGTTTAACCGGAAAATATACAATTTACCAATTCAGTCATTTTCATTATAATTTTGTAATTTTTATCAAATAACCATCTAATATCCAACTTCATCTTGCATAATATAAAAAAATATTGAAACATAAATAATAGCAATGTATTATTTACATATCAACTTACCTCAATGCAAAAGATGATAAATTTTGCAATCTAGTCCACAACTTTTTCTTTTCCCCGATTCAAGTCGATTCCACATCTTTCTTGATCTATAATAACAAATTTCACTCATTTATACCATATACAAAGCAAATTAACTCAAATTTATATTTTTAAAAATTTACATTTTTGCCCCTAAACTTTGTCGAAATTACGATTTTGCCCCTAGGCTTGTAAAATAATTTTATTCAATTTCTTTGCATTTTAGGCCTAACTGAACAATTTCATAAATATGGCATCCCACAATTCTCATTAAAACTCACACTTATGACCAATTTTATAACTTTTACGATTTAGTCCTTTCGGACGTTTTCATCGAAAATCACTCGGCAAAAACCGTTTCTCAAACCATAAACATGCATAATCTACCATAATTCATCAAAATGCACAATTATTCAACATGGGTCAATTTTTGAAATCAAACCCTAGCTCAAATAAATGGTAGAAATAGGGAAATCATATTACTAGGATTTCAAAAACGTAAAAATCATTAAAAACGGGGCTAGAACGGACTTACAATCGAGCTTGGAAGCTTAAAAAACCCTAGCCATGGTTTCTCCATGCTATATTCGGCCTTGAGGAAGAAGATGAGCAAAAATTGGCTTTTAATTTGATTTTTAATTCATTTAATCACTAAATGACCACCCTAACTTAAAAATATTCTTTTTCACCCATTTCATGTCTATTTTTGTCCAATAAATTAACCAATGGTCTAATTACCATCTAAGGACCTCCAATTTAAAATTTCATAAAAATTGGACACCTCTAACACGTAGAACTCAACTTTTGCATTTTTTACAATTTAGTCCTTTTGACTAAATTGAGTGCCCAAGTGTCGAAATTTTCGTACGAAATTTTTACAAAATAATTCCATAAAAATTTAAACCATAAAAAATATAAATAAAACACATTTCAATTAAACACCTTTACCTTTTAGAATGCACATTTTACTACTTTTGCAATTTAGTCCAATTTATCAAATTGGACACACAAACAATAAAATTTTGTAACGAAAATTTCAAAAAATATTGTAAACACAAAATAAATTTTAAAACTCAATCGGAATAAATATTTTGACCTTGGATTTGTGGTTTTGCAACCACTATTCCGTTTAGGCCTTGTATCGGGCTATTACAGAATTTGAATTCTATAAATAGTAAAGCCTTAGCCTTAGACTCGGTGAATTTCAGTTTCTGAATCAATCCTCGAAAATGAGTTTTCTCCTCCAAATAATAAGTTGATTATAGCTGCTAAAAACGACCTAACCACTAATTCTTCCTTTCGTAGTTGATTTCGATACATTCTGCAAATCAACCATTACTGATTGTCTAATCGCAATACATGTGTCTGCAATTCAAGACCCTAGCAGCCTTACGTTCTAAAGAATCCAACTTGGATCAATGGCTTTAACCGCGTGGGACATTTAAATCCGATCACTATCTCCCTTGACGAAAATCCCACTAATATAACCCCGCTAGGATACACCAATTTGTTTACAGAAATTTGAATACAGCATGACCGACTCGTCTTCTCAGCTATACACCAAAATGACTCCAACCCAATGCACACTTTGTGTTGAAATCGAGTTAACTTTAAGGGGCGAATTTGTACTATCTCAATATTCTAGAGAGATAGTGAATACCGTTATGAAAGATTTTTGTTGGATTCATTTCACACAATTCTTGATAGGAAAGAATATTGGCCTAAAGCTAAGTTAGAATTTTAGTGAAGCAATCATGCTTGGTTAGTGTATGGAAATAGTTTTTAAGGAAATTGTGAAAGTTGGAAAGGGAAGGGACTTGGAAAGGAATTAAACAATTTTGTAAAGAAACAATGAAATGAAAATGGAATGGCAGCATGCTTACTAACGCATGAAATTGGAAGGAAAAATAATAATTTCATTCAATTCAAAGTGAATTCAAGTGTCAAGTGTGTCATTTCAAGTCCATCATGCCTCCTATTTATACACAAACCATATACTAAAATTAGCTAACCCACCTAACTACTAATTACATGAAATCAAAATCAAAATTTTCTTTTCTAAATATGGCTTTTACAAAGTCAAAAAATTGATAGCCCTTAAATAAAATTGATAGCCCTTAAATATCTCAAAATTTCCAGTTTAACCCCTCTTTTATTATTTGCGCTCCAATTTAGTCATTTTCTGCTTTTTTATTTATTTAAGGCATCTGAATTTTGTTCATGACAGAATTTAAACATAAAATTACCAATTAATATAAATTAATTCAAGAATTAATTGATTTGAACACGTAAAATATGCAAAATAAACATGCTATCAAATCCCTTACTTAGCATGTGTTTGTCTTCAACCACTTGTATGTTCCTACATTAGAAATTATCCAACAATTTATTAGAAATCAAGCCTCTATTTTGCAACCATGATCAATGCAAACAATTAAGGAGAGAAATGAATAAACGTTCAAATATTCAGTTTAATCAACAAGTGCCCATAAAATTCAAACATGTAATTCAATCATTTCACTAAATTGAAATTGAACCAAAATTTGCAAGGTATTTATTCTCAATTAATTATATAGTTAATTTGAGACAAAGTCAAACCTTTTTACGTGAAGTGAGATGATAACCTAAGCATTTTACCCCGGTTACTCAATTTGAACGTCTTCAAACGCACTATTTTTCCCTACTTATGGTGGCTGGGTTAGCGAAGTGTTTGCAAGTTTTCAATTCATCGCTCGAACCTTTTTATGCGAGATGATATGACAACCCAAGCACCTTATCCCAATTACTAAATTCGGTCACCTTTCCGAAATCTTAACTCTAATTACCAAGCTATTTTATAAACAATCAATTTTCATTAAACAATCAAATTACAATATTTCAACTTTATAACACATGTCGATTAAACTAGATAATGAACACTTTAATTAAAAAACCATCCAACTATCTAAATTGACTAAGCATTGGAATTAGAGGCTTAATGCCAAACAAATTAACGAATAATCCCAGCACAAGAATTAACACATGCGAAAGAGAAATAAACATGCAGCCAAAGCAAAACAATCATACATACTTACTAATCCAACACTCCCTACTTAAACCATACTTGTCCTCAAGCATATTGTACATGAACTAATGTTTAGTAGAGAGAAAGGTCAAGTATACTCCCCATGTATATCTAATGTGGTTGTCGGCATTGGGAGTGTATAGTACCCCGAAAGTTGCTACAGTAAGTAAGTGAGATATTATCTTTAAAACAACAAAATGAGGAAATAAAGTGACAAAAAGGGAAAGTTTGAGTTATGTCAACAAAATCTATTTAGGAAGTATATTATGATGTATTAATTCAAGAAAAGATTAAATCACAAAAGTAAGAAAAGTTCTGTGACCCAAGAGTAAACACTCAAAATTTGAAGGGTTAAGATATAAATATGAAAATTTGAAGGACCAATAGTGTAAATATTTTAAAGTTGGAAGGATCTAAAAACTAAGAAAAATGGATGAATTAGGACCAAATTGAATAAATGAAAAAGTATAAGGGGTTAAATCACAATTTTACTAAAATGAGTGATGCTTCAATGGAGGAATTTTGAAGGATCATAAGGGACAAAATGATCATTTAGCAAGGAAGATAATTTTGAAGAGTAATGATGACGTTGGTGATATTTTAGATTAATTAAATAAATAAATATTAGTTTATTAATTTTTTAATTTGACATTTAATTATATTTTTTTATTATTTTATTTAGTATATAAGGAAAGAAGATGAAGAATTCTCTTCATCTTTCCATGGTTCCAACATAAGAAGAAGAAAAGAAAGAAAGAAAAAATTATTTTTCTTTACAATTTGGTCCTTTCACCAAAAATCCACCATTTTCACTTTGAAATCAATAGAATTTCCATAGCTACCAAGAGAGAAAAATGATAAGGAGACTATGGGGAGCTAGAATATCAAGTTAGATTCAAGAAAATAGAAGTTGGATGAAAGAGAAAGTCAAAGTTTGGTTTTAAGAGAATAAGGTATGGATGTTAAGGTTTTATGTTATTTTTAAGTTTAATGGTAATAGAAAAGCATAAAAATGGTGTTAAAGTAAATATTTCTAATGAGGAAATATTGTGTTTTTGACATGATGATGACGAGAGAAGTTGAGTAAGTGAATCAAGTGGAAGGAGAAGAGAAAAACAGGAGATTTTGATAGAAAAGTGGTAAGTACCCATGAATTTCCTTGTTATTTAAGGATTAAAATGTGATTTTTGTAAAGTGCTAATTAAGCAAAAAATAAAAAAAAGTGTGAAATAATTTATTACGTGAAGTAGGAATTTATAATAAAAGTATAATAGTTGGGTTATGTGCTAGAAAAAAAATATACAAAGTATTAGATAAGTGAAATTATGGGAAAATGTGAAATTTTATGGAAATAATGACTAAATTGAAAGACTTGAGAAATATATGTGGTGAAAATAATACAAGTGAAATACATAGAAATTCGATGTGCAAAATGAGTTAGTGGAATTAATTATGTGAATTAAGTGAGATGTCAAAGAAAAATGACGTAATAATGAATAGAGAACTTTTATGAAAAAGGGTGATTAAATTGGAAAGTTATAAAAGTTTAGAAGGAAATATTGATAGTAAAGCACATAGTGAAGAATAAAAGAATATTTGAATTATATAATCCAAACTACAATTATTTCCTAAGTTGTGGAAATTAAGGATTAAATCGTAAATTTGGGGAAATTTATATTAGAAATAGAAAAGTGAAGTGCATAACACTTAGAATAAGAAAAATTCGTGTTGTAGTGAATTTTGGAACATTAGTAAGTATTGAATTATGTTATATGTGTTATTAAAAGTAAAATATATTGCTACACGAAATATTGTGCTAATGACTATATTACAAAATTTATAAAAGTGATATATGAAATACATGATAAGGATCATTAGTGAATTATGGATGAATAATGAATTTAGAAATATATTACAGGTATTAAAGATAGTGAAGATATAAGTATACGGATTATTGGTACAATGATTAAATTGTAAAGTATGTAAAAGCATTATGTGAAAAGTATAAAAGTGATGTGTGTAACCCCTCACCCACATCCGTCGCCGGATTAGGGTACGAGGCATTACCGTACTTACACTCACACGAACATTCGATTACGATACATAATTTCCACGTAAAATTTAAAACCTTCTCATTCTTATTCATAACATTCTTATTATGGGCCTACGAGGCCCCAAAGAGACATTAGGCACGATCCGGAACCAAACCAGAACCTTTCGGACACTTAGAAAAATTTTACTTAAAACAGGGCACACGCTCGTATGGTACGAGGACACGCCCATGTGGGCAGGCTGTGTGGTCGCACACGCCCATGTCCCTACCCTGTGTGGAATTATTTTTCAATTCGAACCTACAGAGGTTTTCACACGGCCGTGCACACGCCCGTGTCCTTCACACATTCGGGCACACATCCGTGTCCTTCACACGACCGAGCACACACTCGTGTCTTAGCCCTGTGAAAAATTCGGGGTATTCTGTTTCTGACATCATCATGAAATTTTCGTCACACGGTCAAGCCACACGCCCGTGGGTTAGGCTGTGTCAAGCACACGATCGAGACACACGGCCATCTCTCTGCCCATGTGTTTACTACTGGGCATTTAATTTTCATAATTTTAGGTGTAGGGGACACACGGCCTATCAACACGTCCATGGGGCTGGCCGTGTGTGATACACGCCCGTGTGTCTACCCGTGTGGACAATTATAAGCTATTTTCAAGCAAATTGCCACCCTGAAACATAAATCAATACCAACCAATTTTGCCATTATACAACATAGCATGAAAACTCATACTAACATGCACATTATGTCATTCACACACTAACTTATCTATCATCAACAAACATACACATCCACACACATTCCACAAAAACTATGCAAGCTTGCACTTTAATAGATTACATCATTTTGGAAAAATATAACTTAACTATTTATGGCTTATTTTACATGGCCAAAATACCAAAATATCACTAACAACCATGGACCCAAAAAGAACTATGACATATAACCAAAACATTAAACCACCTATACATGTAATAATCTCAAAGTTCACTCGCAAAATACCAAATTGTGGTTGATAGTGTTGATGGAATCCCACTTGATCACCGAACCTGGGGTTAGCTTGACGAGCCTAAAAGGGAAGGGAAAAGAGAGGGGTAAGCTATAAAGCTTAGTAACTCTATATGCAAAATAATGAGCATTTAAACTCATAATACATATCTAATGAAAATAAGCTTCCCTATTATCACATGAAATTTGAGATTTATCACTTACTCAAATGGTCTTACCACATGATTCAAAACATCCATTAAGCATTTAGCACACATGATATTTTTCACATGGCATGTACATTCACATTCTTAACACACGGTCAAATCTTTTTACATACAATCACATTTTATCATATCGATACAAATACCTGTTAAACCATGTGGAATACTAAAGGATACACGGAAAAAGGCACAAGTGCCACATATATTGTAGCTGAAGCTACCACTGGTATGTAGCTGAAGCTACCATTGGTTTGTAGCCGAGGCTACCACTTATCACATGAGGGCTCAATAATGAGCTATTCACGGGTCTGCTTACACAAGCTGACGGTATAGTTGAAGCTACTTAGTGCTGCTCACACAAGCTGACAAGTATCCGACACAAATGCAGGATTACCTAGCCACTGGTAGTCGAACTAAACCAGCATCTGGAATCACATACACAATCGATCACACTCAATGGTTTCCTAGTGACATGTCACTCGTATCCTAAATGATTCCTAAAGTTCAATCGGGACGTTTTCTCACTTATTGGTTTTATCATAAAACATATTAGACAATTTATTGTAAAATTTCAAAATTTAACTAATCAAGATAATTAAATATAATAATTAAAATAACACATTATTTACATATAAAACTTACCTTGGTGTCAAATTGTGATCTTTTTCAACTCAGCCCGAGATCTTGCCTTTCTTTTGGTCAAGGTTGTTTTCGTGATGTTCTTGATCTATAACATCAAATTTAACTTATTTAGCACATACACTACTCAATTTGGAATAAAATCATCCTATGGTAAATTTTACCATTTTACCACTAACTTTGTCAATTTTTTACGATTTAGTCCATAGGCTCGTAAAATGAAATGTATCTATTTTTCTACATTCCCAAGCCTAGCCGGCTCTTTTTCTCTCTTATAGCAGCCCACGTTTCTTAGCCTTTCACAATTTATGCACATGTTTTACAACTTTTGCATTTTAGTCCCTAAATGCATTTTCATGAAAAATCACCTAGCAATAGTTGTTTATTACACATCAAACTTTCATTTTCTACCGTTAAACATCAAAATGCTTTCATGTCACATATGGGTAAATTTTTAAACATGAACCCTAGCTTAAATTAATGGTAGAAATAGGTAGTTCAAGCTTCAAGAACTTTAAAAATACAAAGAAAATTAAAAACAAAACTTAATTGCACCTACTTGGTGCTTGAAAAATAAAGAAACCCTAGATATGGTGTTCCCCAAAGTTTTGGCCAAGGGTAGGAGAAGATGGACACATTTTTTGCCTTATTTACCCTTTTTATTTCTTTTAATACCCAAATGACCAAAATGCCCTTAATGGTCTTCTTTGAAAATTTTTACTTCCATAGGTATTTTTGTCTGTCATGCCATAAAATGGTCTAATTGCTAAATAAGGACCTCTAACTTATGAATCCATTTCAATTTCACACTAAATGCTTCTAGAACACATATTTTGAAATTTTTGCAATTTAGTCCTGTCACTCAATTGGGCCTTCTATCGATAAAATTTATTTACTAAATTTTCACTTATGCAATCAATCACACAATAAACCTTAAAACTTTATCGGAATAATTTTTCCATGTCAAATTTGTGGTCCCGAAACCACCATTTTATTTAGGCCCTAAATTGAGCTGTTACAACGTCTGTATATTATGACTTGCCCAAGTAGACGAGATAAGAACCATTGGAATATTAGTGGCATGCCATTAAGGAACCTTAGCACGCTCTCCGATTATTAGCACATTAGTGCTCTCCGATTAGTGCATAATAATGCACCTCTGTATTAGTTCCGTATATCCTAAGTGTTTTCTTTACTCTACTGGGTCTCTACTAAAAAGGTAAATACTTTTCGTTACAAGGTAAAGGTTTATCTTTGATTCATGTTTGAAATATTGAATTAGTAAAGTAAAGACATAAGTAATTTGAATGTATTTGATGAAGTATAAGAAAGACAATGACTAGTAAGTTAAATATATAAAAATAAATTGTTAAAGAAATAGTGAGGGAGATCATGAAAATTTACACTAAATGGTGAAATATGATACATGTATAAAAAGAGTATTAATTTTTATAAGTTGATTTGAGGACTTAAGGACTAAATTGTGAAATAAGTAAAAATTTACAAATAAATATGATAAATAAACAAAGAAATGATATATTGGGAATTAAGAAATTTAATAGAATTTGAATATCATGGGTACTTACTAAGTCTTCACCGAATTGACGCGTTTATTTTCAATGCGTAGGTAAAGTGATTTTTATAAGTTGTAGTTGAGGTCGTGGACATCTCCAAGTGCCAAAAAGGTATGTTTAATAATTTGGAATGGAATGTCATTTACTTAAGAAGATCAAGTGTGTTCCAAGTAGTAGGGACTAAAATATAAGTTATGAAAACTTTATTTTTTTTAATGTTCAAATATATTAGTGATTAGCCAAAATCACTTTGGCACCAAATGTAATATTCCTATATCAGGTTCCTCAGGTCAAATTGGGTATAGGGGTGTTACAGAGTGACTACTTTGTAAGATGGTGAGAATCGTGGAGACTTAGGTTTCCATTGTTTCAAAGTGAGTCTCGATGCGGCTTAAACGTGCCTCTACAGCTGAAAGAAGCGGCTTCTCTTGCTCCCTAGTAGTGAAGTTGTGATGTTGGTGAAAGACCCTATTACTGTGAGCAGTTTGTATACCTATAGGAATAAAATAATATGCAGTAGGGGTGCCGACAAGCAAACAAATAGAATCCAAACAATTCTTATCTAGATAATCTATAGTATATGCACATATAAAGAAGGAAAAATTGACCTCGAAAGGAAAAAGTTGGGACACTAAATTTGTAATATATGAGCCAAGTATGAGTGGTCGATTAAAGCTTTAAACATTATAAAAATTTTGTGCAAACCAATATCCTAAATTAAATTTAGATCCAAAATGCATACACCACAAGAAAAACAATTCTGTCTTTGTTAAAACAAATGATGCATCATTTCAACCTGAATAGTTAAGAGCAAAAAACTGATCAATATACCTGAAAGTTGGTTCATATACTAATAAGTTCTAAGAGGTATTGGGATTATAAAGATGATCTCTAGATTGAGTTAAAGCAGAATAAGCATCATTAACATTGAAATTACTTGGTATATCCAATAAAGCAGTACGGTAGGAATTAGTTTGAACACCGTTTGGGTCAACAAAACCTATGGCAATGTTAAAATTTGAAATCGACATCCTAAAATATTTACCAAGTAACCGAAAACAGACTACATCTCAAGTTTCAACAATTCACAATGCTTTAATATTGAAGCTAAATGTTGCATAGAACTCATAGGCTAGTTCATAATATGCAACACATGAAATATTTGCAAATGAATTCCAACCAATAGCATCAAAATAGTTTAATACAACATCACATATATTAAGCATATCAAGAGTGTAAAGATCAATTTCATTAAAGACTGAGAGTGGCCGTTGTCGAAGGCTGTCGTATCTTACGCGATGCTTCAGGGTTGCAAAATTCAAAGACCCTAGTAGTCATGCTTTTGTCGGTATAGTGTAAGCACGGCCTTGCCTATTACGTTGATCGTCTCAGGGTGATCGAACATTTTCTTCAGACGAGCTGCATGGTGGACTCAAATTTCCAACAGTTTCAATACTATTATGTGAATGAGCACAAGTTCATCAAGTGGTAGTCGATGTGTTCGAGTGATGGACGATCATGTTTGACACCGAGGAACGTGCTTGTTTTTATTCGAAGGAACTTCACCATGGTCGTTAAAAGTTCTGGCCTAGTCTAAACAACCTATATAGTACGTTAGTAAAGGTAAAATAGGTTGTAATTTAAGAATCGACCTTTCATAAGTAGCGGGACTGTTGTAAGAGCGTTCTGTCTTGATTAGAGTTGGGTTTCATCAACGACAATTCCTAATAGTCATGGTCGTTCATCTTGTAGGGGGCGAAGATGGTTCCAAGTCTTCATCGTCTAAATCAATGACTGGAGGCACTGAAAATTGGTTTCGATCGCAATTAAGAGAAATTGAGAACCCATCAACTGCTTGGTTCCTTGTTCGAACCATGAAATGTGCTCGGGCTTTAAAACAACCGGTGGCAACTATTTTGCAGTGACTTACGGTAGCAAATGGTGGTAGGATGGCAAAGAACAGCGTTCAAGCAATGGCCACAATTGACGTGGGGGGGTTTGGAAAGGTAGTGGTGTGTCGTTGTTTATAGAGGGAGGTGGGTGTTTTGGTTTGGTGTTTTGAAGGTTGGTGTTATGGGTTTTAAAGTACGGCAACAGCGTTTTTGTGCTAGGGCAAGTGCGGTGGTGTGCAAGAGTTGTTACGCGTTAGGAAGAGTTGTCGAACGATGGCCAACGGTAAAGGAAATGAGCTGTAAACAGCGATGGATAGGTAAGAAATAAGCAATAGTGGTG
This sequence comes from Gossypium stocksii, assembly GCA_020496765.1. Lineage (NCBI taxonomy): Eukaryota > Viridiplantae > Streptophyta > Magnoliopsida > Malvales > Malvaceae > Gossypium > Gossypium stocksii. Next base: position 95,928,049 of record CM035627.1, on the reverse strand, counting down.
CTCGTGAATCGATGTCTTTTGGTGTTAGCTCGGTGCAGTGTTGCGTGAGTGTGAAGATGAATCGACAATCGAATAGTGTGATGGTGGTATTCAACGATGGTGGTGCTGTGATTGTGTTAATGGGGTTAGGATTTTTTTTGTTGAGAAGGGAAGAAGAAGAAAGGGAGAAGAAAGGTGATGGAGGTACGGACCTAGGGTTATTATTTCTTTTTCGTTTTTTTTATTTCTTACTTGGGCCTATTTTGGGTTTAAGGAGTTGGGTTGTTTTTTTCGGTTTGGTCCTATTTGGCTGTTCGACCCTTTTTTCTTCTTTTCGTTTTAGGTTAATTTGGGCTTGGGGGTTTTAGGTTTTATGTGAAAAAAAAAAATTGTGTTTGGTTTTTTATTATTATTTGGGTTGGTGTTGGTTTTGGGATATTGGGTTTATTTTTTAGGTTATGTAGATTCGGGTTAGGTGTGTGTGTGTTTGTGTGTTTATTTGAGTTTGGGGTGTTGGGTTGTGAAGAAAATAAATGGTAGAATTGAGCACGACATGCCAATGCCATGACCAGTATTCGATTTCTAAAAAATTGTCAGCCTCTACCATGTTCTTAAAAAATAAGACATTAAATGAATTAAATAATAATCTTGTTATTATTTATTTTATTTCCAACCTAAATTAAACTAAAATTTAAAATTAAATAAATTAAAATAAATCTGACTTGCCTCCCAAAAACACTTTTGCTTAACGTTGTTAGCTCAACAAATTGGAAGATTATTCAACCAGATCTGTAACACCCCTTACCCGTAACCGTCGCCAGATGCGAGTACGAGGTGTTACCAAACAAACATCGCTCGATCAATTGATTCTGAAACATAATTTTCGTGTAAAATTTAAAACTTTTTCAATAATACACATAATTTTGACATTATGGGCCTACGAGGCTCAAATGATACATTGGGTACGACCCGGGACCAAACCAGAACTTTTTGAGCACTTATGGAAATTTGACCCAAAATAGTGTCACACACCCGTGTGACTAGGACACGCCCGTGTTAAAAACATCGAGCATTCTGTTTCTTTCCCACGGCCGTGGCACACGCCCGTGTACTAGGCCGTGTCTTTCACACGGTTAAGACATACGGCCGTGTCTCTGCCTGTATGACCGATCACTTAGGCTATTTTCTAAGTCCTTAATGTACTCTTAACTCTTCACACTCGTATACAATACATAAACGTATATTGTACCTTTACCTACTCCTATCTTGACCATCAAACACATGAAATATACCTAACATCATTAAACATTTTCCACAATATATGCATACGAATAGACTTATATACCCATAACTATTATAAACCACATTTCATGGCTATATATATAGAAATAACATAGACCAATACATTTGGCCAATTCACAAATATACATACTACCAATAACTAAATCTCTATACATGCCACTCACTTGTAAGCAATAAAAATTGTTGTTAATCCACCTTTACAAATCAATAGTGTGATGCTGCTTCCGACGGTCTCCAACCACGAGCCAACCTGACAACACTAAGAGAAATGAAAAGAAGGATGCAAGCTTAAAGCTTAGTAAGTTAGCATATAATAATAAGCAATTAAATTAACATTATGTTTCCATTTCTCAAAAGGTATTCTTAGGAAATAAAATCATTATTCATATGATTTCACTTTCTGCTCATATTCAGCTTAAGCTGTTTTCTGAGTCACAGTCACTAAATTAATTATATCTTAAGCTACAGAACTCGAAATTAAGTTCCGTAAAATTTTCCTAAAACTAGACTCATATATCTTCTTGCCATAAAATTTTCAGAATTTTTGGTTGGGTCAATTAGTACAGTTTATTCATTAAAGTTTCTCATATTTCGTTATTTAACAGTTCTGACCTCTCTCTACTAAAAGTCGATTATCTCACTGTATAGAACTCGGATTAGGTTCTGGTTTGTTTCTTTTGAAAATAGACTCACTAAGGAATTTAGACATGTCAATTCCACACCAAAACCAATTTTATAAAATTTCTAGTGATTTTCCGAAATCTGAACAGGGGATCTCGTAATCCACCTGACCTTGCCTCACAACAATATAGATATCTCATAAATTGAGAATCATTTGCTTACTCTACTTCTTTTATGTGAAAATAGACTCATTGAGATTCAATTTCATATTTAATTTAATTTCTAATTCTATTTCTACCATTTATGGTGAATTTTCAAAGTCACTACAATGTTGCTGTCTAAGTCTGTTTTATTTATAAATTTTACTTTCCCATGCTTTCTTATTAATAGCTTTAATTGTATATACTTACCTCTTATCAACCGTACCATGATTCGTCTATAAAACAAGCACATTGCTCATAATTTACACATACATACCTTACCATTTAAACTATATTAACAACAGTATCAACTTTAGCTATGCATCAATTTCATCCATAAATCATAACATCAACTATATTCACCACATAAACATTTAATTCACATTTTCCCTTTCCAATCTCACTTTTGATTCTCATTTTAATTTCTTGTTCATTTCAGTAATCAATAGTTCAATGATCAATCAAACTAATATAAGCTTCTCATTTTCAATTGTACACTAATCAATCAAACTAATATAAGCTTCTCATTTTCAATTATACACCCTATTAACACTCTGGACTTTGACGGATACTTGGGTTCCAACCCAACACACCAATACGGCACATTGTGCCTAAACAGTACATAGTACCTGATCAATATACGACATATATAGTGCCTGGAACGACACACGAGGTGCCTGAATACGACACACGAGGTGCCTGAATTATGACACACGAGGTGCCTGAATTACGACACACGAGGTACCTGAAACGACACATAAAGTGCCTGAATACGACACATAAAGTGCCTAAATACGACACACAAGGTGCCTGATCGGTAAGGCCGATAATCTCGTACTCTTTTAAACCCTTTGGTATGCCAATTGTATCCGAGCTAGACCGATTAGTTAATAGGGTATACAATCTATTTCTCAATTCAATTCCACTCTTATATCAAATTCAATTCAATACACTTTTCCATATATCATTCATAAATACAATTTCATTCTAATACAAAATTTTCATTCAATTCACTTTTCAAAATTTAATTCAATAAAATTACTTACCTTAATATTTACTTACCATACACAACTCAAATGCACATTCTCTATTCAAATTCACTACCAATCAATATATATATATATATATATATCTCAATTTCACATATATATAAATATAAATATATTCAACAATTAAATCACATTCATATTCAATTCAATTCATACATCATTACTTACCTAAATTTCATTTTCAATTCAATCTTTCTATAACAATTTCGATTCAAAATCAAATACACTTTCTCATTTCCAAATCAATACACATTTCACATACTAATATTTTTGCGATTATTAAATATTCGTAATGGAAATTATAATGGCACATATACATCAATTTAACAATACATAAATTTATTTAAACATAATAGTGCTTTATTTACACATAAACTTACCTCAAATGCAATAGCGGTAAATTTTCCGTCTTAGCTCAAAGTCTCGTTGTTCCTCAATCTAAGCCTGAATTTTTGTGTTTTCTTGATTTAACATATCAAATAACACTCATTTAACACTCACATTATTCAAATTAGTCCAAAAATCACACTTTTAAAATTTTACAATTTTGCCCCCTAAAGTTTATCAAACTTACACTTTTGCCCCTAGGCTCGTACGTTAAATTTTAATTCAATTTCTTTGCATTTTAGGCCTAACCAAACCATGTCATGAATATAGCAGCCCATAATTCTCATTAAAATACACACTTATGACCAATTTTACCACGTTTATGAATTAGTCCTTTCGGACATTTTCGTCAAAAATCACTAAGTAAAAACTGTTTCTCTAACCTTAGACATGCATAATCTACCATAATTCATCAAAATACACACTTAATCAACAATGGAAAAATTCACAAACTTTAACAGTTTTGAAATCGAAGATACGGGCTAGCTAGATTAAGCTGTCACGATTCCGAAAACGTAGAAATTATTAAAAACGGAGCAAAAACCATACCTATATAGACCAAACAAGGTTGGCCGAACCTTCAAACTCCCATGGCTGCTGTTTTGGTTCTTCATTTCAGTGGAAGAAAGAAAATTAAAGATGATAGCTTTAAAATTTTTGTCTTATTATAACTTATTTGCTTAATTACCTAATTACCCTTTTAATTTCTACCCAATTTCAATAATACCAAACAAATATCTCCCACTAACTTATTAATGGGCTAATTATCACATAAGGGCTTTCAATTTAAAACACATAACAATTAGACACCTTATAAATATAGAACTCAACTTTTGAACTATTCACAATTTAGTCCTTTTGACTAAATTGAGTGCCCAAACGTCGAAATTTTCGAACGAATTTTTCATGAAAATTTTCCATGAAATCGTAGATCATAAAAATATAATAAAAATAATATTTTCCTAGTCGGATTTTGTGGCCTCAAACCACTATTCCGATTAGGCCTAAAGTCGAGATGTTACAGGATCTTCAAGTATTAACTCCTTGACCATATGCACTTGAAAATTTTCGTGGAAAGGCTTCAAACGTTGCCCATTTACTTTGAAGAATTTCCCAGATTCTTCACTTTTGATTTCGATTGCACCATGCGAAAAAATGTGAGTAATAACAAAAGGCCCTAACCACTTAGTTCGGAGCTTACCTACAAAAATTCTTAGTGTAGGGTCATAAAGTAGTATTTTCATCCCAATTAAAAATTGCTTACTAGTTATCTTTTGATCATGGAATGCCTTGATTTTATCTTTATAAATTTGGGCATTTTCATATGCTTCTCGTCGAATTTACTCAAGTTCCTGAATATGTAATTTCGATACTTACCTGCAGCGTCTAACTCCATGTTGCATTCCTTAACAGCCCAAAACGTCTTGTGTTCTAATTCTATAAGAAGATGACATGGCTTACCAAATATAAGTCGGTAAGGAGACATACTTATGGGTCCTTATAAGCTATGCAGTATGCCCACAGTGTATCATTTAATCACAAACTCCAATCTTTCCTATATGGATGAATGATCTTTTTTCCAAAATCAGTTTGATTTCTCAATTTGACACTTCCGCTTAACCATTTGGTTGAGGGTGATAAGCTGTAGTAACTCATTGTACTACCCCATTTTTTTCCAAAAGTGTGTCATTTACCTTATTGCAAAAATGCATTCCTCAATCACTGATCAATGCTCACAGTGTGTCAAATCTTGAAAAAAATAGAACTTTTTAGAAAATCCACTATAGTTTTAGCATCAGCACAATGGGTGGCTTTAGCTTCCACCCATTTAGATACATAGTCAACAACAAGTAAAATATAAATGTTACTGAATGATGAGACAAAAAGTCCAATAAAATCGTTGCCCCATACATCAAAAATTTCACATACATGTATAGGTGTTAGAGGCATTTCATTCTTTCGGCTCAAATTTCTTACCTTTTGACATCTTTCGCAAGTTTTACAAAATAAATATGCATCACGAGAAATATATGGCTAATATAATCCATATTCAAGTGCTTTATGTGCAATTTGTTTAGGGCCAAAATGCCCACCACATGAGTAAGAATGACATAATTTGATGAGTGTCGAAATCACCAAATAAAATTTCCTACGACAATAACTCTAGAAATTAGTAAAGAGTAGTGGGGTCAAATCCACAAGGATTGATTATTGTTATTGAACTTCGTCTTTTCTTGTGAACAGGATTTCTATTGTAGCAATAGTCGTGCCTGCGACTTGAAACTAACTTGCTGAAAAATAACAAACAAAATAAATTAGAAGAGTTGAAAATGTTTAGAAATTAAATAAGTAAGATAGGATAAATAAAAAAATTATGTTAATCGAAAATAAAATAAAATTAAAAAATGAATTTGAATTTTGTAAACAGAATTATAAAGCCTTAGCGTTAGACTCGGTGAATTTCAGTTTTTAAATCAATCCTCGAAAATGAGTTTTTTCCTCCAAACAATAAGCTGGTTATAGCGGCTAAAAACATCCTAACCGCCAATTCTTCCTTTCGTAGTTGATTCCGTTACAACCTGCAAACCAACCTTTACCTATTTTCTAACTGCGGTATACGCATTTGCAATTCAAGACCCCGACAGCCTTTCTAAATAACCCAACTCGAATCAACGGCCTTAACCGCGTGAGACGTTTAAACTCGATCACAACCTCCCTTGACAAAAATCTCACTAGTATGACCCCATTAGGATATGCCAATTTGTTTGCGAAAATCTGAATACAGCACGGTCGACTCGTCTTTCCAACTATACGCCAAAATGACTCGAACCCAACGCGCTCTTTGTTTTGAAATTGAGTTAACTTTAAGGGATGAATTTGTACTATCCCAATATTTTGGAGAGATGGTGAATACTGTTATGAAATATTTTTAGTGCGGATTCATTTCTCACGATTCTTGACAGAAAAGAATAACGGCCTAAAGCTAAGTTAGAATTTTAATGAAGCATGAAATTAATCATGCTTAGTTGGTGTATGGAAATGGTTTTTAAGGAAATGGTGGAAGTTGGAAAAGGAAGGTGTAATGACCCAAATTCTCGGGCACCGGAAAAACGAGTCGTAGGGCCTCCGTCTTAGGAAAATTAAGTCCGTAAATATTTATTAAAAATATTTATGAGGATAATTATGAGTTAAATTAGATTTTGATTAAGTGAATTTAGTTTAATTAGAAATAATTAGTAGAAAAGACTAAATTGAATAAAGTGCAAAAGTTTAATTATAGAATAGAAAATTGTTAAGGGATTAAATTAGTAATTAAACCATAAAAGTGAAATGTGTTTGATGATGGATAAATACATGTGTATTTGTATTAATGGTACAAATGTATTAAATGTGTGTGTTTACTTATTATTTAAGTAATATATATTATTTAATTATTTAATTATTATATATATTGTAGTTTATTTAATAAATGGAGACAAGTGTATGGTAAGGATGAATACATGTGTAATAGTGTAAGAGTATACAAATGTATACAAATAATAAGTTATTATATTAGATATTTTGTAATAATAAATTAGTTAAAACAAATAAAGGGAATAATAAATGAAAAAAAAATAGAAAGTTACAGAGAAGAAACGTGAGAAAGAAAGAAAAAGGAAAGAAAGAAAGAAAAAGGGAGAATTGAAGAATTGAAGCTTGGAGATTAATTTGGTAAGTTAATTAAGCCCTTTCCTTTCTAATTTTGGTATTTTTGAAGTTTTAGAGAAAGATTTTCTTGAATTCATGAGAAAATATTGAAAATTAATGGAGGTTTGATTAGGGTTTATGCTGAAGAAATGATGAAATTAGGGATTAATTTGATAGAATTATGAATTTGAATTGAATTAGGGACTTAATGGTAAAACAAGCCATAAGTTTTGAGTTTTAGGGATTAAATTGAAAGGAATTTGGAATTATGAAAAATGATGAAAATTTGATAGTTATATGAATATTTTGATGGAAATTGAATAGAAATAAGGTGTGAATTGGTGTTATAAATTTGGTTATTAGCATTTTACATCAAAACAGTTTTGGAAAGTAGCAATGGTCTGACTTTGAAAATTCACTAAAAATTGTAGGAATTGAATTAGAGGATGAATAAGATATGAAATTAAAGCTTATTGAGTCTAGTTTCTTATAGTAGAAACAATGTAAGCAATGAATTTATGAATCAAGAGATATTTGAAATTTTGTAAGACTGGTTCAGGGTGATTTCGAGACACTCTATTTTGACTTTGGAAAATCATTAAAAATTGTAAAAAAATTATTATGGAGTGTAATTTATATGTGTGAACTCTTTAATGAATCTAGTTTCAAAAGAAATAAACAAGAACCTTATTCGAGTTCTATACAATGAGATAATTGATTTTTATTAGAGAGAAGTCAGAACTGTCGAATGGAGTAACAGGGGAGTATTTAATGAATAAACTGTACTAATTGGCTAGACCAAAAATTCTGAAAATTTTATGGTGAGAAGATATGTGAGTCTAGTTTCAAGGAAAATTTATGGATATTAATTTTGAGTTTCTTAGCTCAAGATATAAATAATTTAGTAACAATGACTCAAATAGACAGCCTAATGGTGAAATTATATATATCCTAAAAATGGTCAAATTTGCATGTTTAGGCTTATGAATTAATTTGAATTGTATTATATTAATTAATTATAATTATGCTAATTTTCGTAGCAAACAAAGAAACCGAGGCATCCAGTACGAAGGGGAAAGAGAAAGTGGTCGAGGAATAGCTCGGAGAAATCGGTTTGTATTATCATAATTCAAAGTATTTATTATTGCATATTTAATTGTTTTATATATATATATGAATGTGCATGAAAATGACTTGAATGTGAATTGTTGATTATTTGTGATTACATTGAGAAATGTAAGAGAATTGATTGAAATGTGAAAATGTTTCGGAAATGGAAATGTGATTGAAACCCTATTAACTAGTTGGGCTTAGTGGATATAATTGGCATGCCATAGGATTGGAAGTGTTCAAGGATTCTTCGACCTCGAGTCGATGAGGCACTAGGTGTGCCATAGATTTACTTCGGATAGTTTCGATGAGGCTTTGGTAGCCACATTGCTTCGGCTTGGCCGATGAGGTACTTGGTGTGCCATAGATCTGATTTACTTCGAACTATCCGATGAGGCGTTGGTCGCCACTCTGGTGTGTTTGGTTGGATCCGCGTATCCACCTTGGTCCGAGTCAGGTTAATAGGGCCTATAAGTGAAATGAGCAAAATTATCTGAATCTGATTATCTGAATTATCGAATGAAAAGTGGAAGAAAATGATGATACGAAGTGTGAAAAGAAATTGTGCTATGAAGTTGAAAGCATGAACTTTATGTTTATGAATTATGTATACATGAAAGTGTTATGAATTAAGTGTTACATGTTGGTGAAAATTTTATAATCATTTGAATGACATTAATGTGACATGAATTGGCATATTCAATTGACTACTTCTGCATTTATGCTTTGAACTTGATTTGATGTTATGAATTGAATTATGATAATACCACTGAGTATTTTCAATACTCAGCGTACAGTTGTTTTCTGTGCGCAGGTTAGGTAAAGTAGAGTCCGGTTCTGCATTCAAAATCATCTCCGACTCCAGCTCATTTTGTGGTGTAAATCTTATCTTCTGGTAATGTGGCATGTACTAGGTTTTAGGTTGTCACTTGTACATATTTAATGTTTTGAATGTGAAAGATGGTGTATCAACTTTAAGGAGTTTGATGTATGAATGGATGATTCCTAAGTTTATGAAATGAATGGTATATAGTTATATGTTATGTAAAAAAAAAAAAAATTATGAGTACTTATAAAGTTGGGATTCGAATCCTAACCCCACGAAAGGTTCATATTAGGTCCGTAGAACCTCGATAAGGGTAATTAACCTTATTTTGAGTATAATTTCATAATTATTTTCGCTTTATAATAATAAAGTTTGTCTGTTTTCGGTAATGCCCTGTAACCCTATTCTGGGGTCAGTTTGGGGTTAGAAGGTGTTACAGAAGGGACTTGAAAAGCAATTAAATAATTTTGTAAAGAAATAAGGAAATGGAAATGGAATACAGTATGCATACTCATGCATGAAATTAAAAGGAAAAAAAATAATTTCAGTCAATTCCAAGTGAATTCAAGTGTGTCCTTTCAAGTCCATTATACCCCTAATTTATATACAACCCATATACTAAAATTAGCTAACCCACCTAACCACTATATGAAATCAAAATCAGAATTTTCTTTTCTAAATATGGCTTTTACAAAGTCAAAAATTGATCAACCTTTAAATGTCTCAAAATTTCCAATTCGACCCCTCTTTTATTGTTTGCGCTCCAATTTAGTTCTTTTCTACTTGTTTTTTATTTAAGGCATCAGAATTTCGTTCCTGACAGAATTTAAACATAAAATCACCAATTAGTATAAATTAATTCAAGAATTAATTGATTTGAACACGTAAAATATGGCTTTTACAAAGTCAAAAATTTGATCAACCATTAAATGTCTCAAAATTTCCAATTCGACCCCTCTTTTATTGTTTGCGCTCCAATTTAGTTCTTTTCTACTTGTTTTTTATTTAAGGCATCAGAATTTCGTTCCTGACAGAATTTAAACATAAAATCACCAATTAGTATAAATTAATTCAAGAATTAATTGATTTGAACACGTAAAATAAGTAAAATAAACATTTTATCATTCAGCCAACCAAATGGCTGCTTCACTGTGGCGGAGTGAATACACCCGAAATGGCTTAGCCATTCAGGTGAACCAAACATGGTGTTAGGCTATGAAATAATTGATACACACTTTAGGCTACACATGTAATAAAATAATTGATACATTTTTTTAATTGAATATATTCATACATTCAATATTTTTATTTGTATACAACTTAAAAGGTACTAATAGTACTAAAACATCGATACACATATCAATGTTTTAAACAAAATTTTTTTTAAATATTTTAAACTTTATATAATGTAGAAAAATCCTCTTCAATCAACCTGAACATATTGTTATCCATATTTGATGCAAATTTGGACAACCATATGTTCAGATTCATTTTGGACTTCACTTTTAAATGGTTTTTATTAATTTTTTTATTTTTAACTTTATTTAATAATTTTATAAATTTTAATAATATTCTACAAATTTATATTTTTTTCAAAAATATTTTTTAATATTTTTTTAAAATTAAGCTTTTAAACGAATGACATCTAGGTTCATTCTAGTAAAAAAATTCAACATTCTTTTTAATTTTTTATTTTTTTGATGATGCAATACCACATTAGTAACTATCGTTGGCATGGAGTGCCACATCAGCATTATTAACGGCCACATCAGCATTATAAAGATCAACATTGGCTAAAGGGCCTATTTGACCAACTTTGTTAGTTCAAAGGCTCAATTGTGTGCAACAAGGTCGCAAGGGCTTAACTGATTTTTCGAAAAAGTTCAAAGGCCTTTTATACCATTAAGCCAAAAAAGATATAAACATCCTCATAGTAATATCTTTTTACTTCAATAAAATGAATAAGCTTTTAGTAATTTCACAAGTGAGATTTGATTCATTTGAAAGATTAACAACAACTATATTTTGGAGGAAGCTTTGAAGGCTATGAGTGTACTTGGTTGAATTGAAAAATGAAATGATGGAAGAATGGAGAGAAAATGTTGGGAGAAAATAAATTTTTAATATGCTTGGTAGGAAAGAAAAATGAGAAGAAAGAACCAACAAATAGGTGGAAGAAGTGAAAGTGGACTTACTTCCCAAGCTTTTGGATCAAGTTTGAATCGTGTCGTTAACATTGTTAGAAGGGTTCTACTTGAATACCTTCTAACCCGAACAAGACTATGCTCAAATCGATTATACCCAAAAACTGAGAGGAAAGAAAACAAAAGCGATAACTATTCCTAATGTATAAAAACAAACCATTCCTAATAGGAATAATAAAAGGATATAAAATAAGAGGTGCATGTATACTAGTTCAAAATTATGAATTTTTAAAGATTTTATTTCCTTCCTTTTTACTTTTGAACTCCTCTAACAATGTCTTAAGCTTGATGATCACCAAAAAGGGGGTGATTAGCGTTTTTAATACCTTTAATGAAATATTGCAAACAAATAAAGCTAAAAAATTTATAGTATTTTGGCCTCAATTTCCTACCTCCACTACCTTAGCTTACCACAACTAAGGGTTTCCAAATTTACTATATTTGAACCTTTCAAGGACAATCTTTAACCTTTACAAAACATTATCTTTTCACTAGGCAAGATAGAGCTACTTCCTTTAAGATCTTCTACCCAAAACATTAAGCAATCCTTTACAAAAATGAGATATAAGAATAAGGATTAAAGACACCTCTCAATGGAAAATATTACAATGATAAAGCTCACACAATACAATGCAACACTTGAAAAGAATAAGAAAGATGGTTACTCAAGTGCGTGTATATGAAGAACAAAGAGGATATCGATAAAAAGATTGGATTTTAGTACAATTGACTTTACAAACTTGTTTTTTGTCTTCAGCATGGAGTATTAACTTGTATTTATGCCTTCTAACAACCTTAAAGCCATTTAGAGATGTTAGGAGTCAATTAGAGTTGTTGCTGCAATTAATTCATGCATTAATTGCAGACTGCAGACCACTTGTATCAGTATAAATGGACTTCTGCCGGTAGAAGTCCTACAATTTATGATAGTTGGAGCCACGAGTGCCGGTAGAAGTCCACTTGTATTGGTAAAAGTCTGAGGGTCTTAAGGGTTTGGGCTTGTATCGATGGTCGTATCGGTAGAAGATACAAGGGAGATCCAAATATTGCTCATTGACTTGGTTGTATCAATAGAAGTCCCCCTAAGTGTCGGTAAAAATCTAATGTTTGGCTTGGAATGCTCTCTTACTTACTTCTACCAGTAGAACTCAACTCAAATATTGATACAACTGGGGTTGTATCAGTAGAAGATTTCCCAAGCACCAGTAAAAGTTTAGAAGGATTCTTGAGTTGCTTTTTGACTTGGTTCTACCTATACTTGTGTGACCATGTATCGTTAGAAGTCTCCCAAAGTTGTAAAATTTATTTTGAGTCAAGGTTTTTCAAAGGCATTTCGTAATTTTAAGTTTCTAAACACTATGAAAATAATATTAAGAGCTTTACATCAATTGATTGCAAATTTGACAAAGGGGAATTTATAATTTGACTTTATTATATCAAACAATTGAAAAATAAGGTTAACACAATGGATCTTTTTATCATTTTTAAGAAAATTTAATTTGTTACCCTTCTAATTTTCTTTTTACTCTATCAAGCATCATTTAAAAATTCTATTTAAAAGTTAGTTTAACATTGTTTTTAAAAAGTAGTTTTGAAAAAATATTTTTAGAATAAAAAACACTTTTGAAATGAAGGAATTACTAATTCGATTTGGTGAATTAATAAAAGATGAATTAATTTAAGGTCAAGAATCAGGACACTTGGTAATTCAAAATTTCAAGCACAAACCCCAATCGTGGTAACCCATTTTCACAAGAAAACTTATAAGTTAATCTAAATTAAATAAAAATAATAATAGTGATGAGTTTTGTTGATTATGATATGAATAACTAAACATATAGAAGTATCTGTCAAACCAGATATTAAACATTTGTTAAAACTACTACTTCAATTATAAATTATAGTTTTGTAACTATGAAGTCTCGGGACAAATACAGATGGCGAATACCCAAAACGCTTGGAAGTCAAGGGCTCCATTTTTGTCAATTATTTCCATGATGATGATCCATTTTAACCTTTTACTTCAATGAAAATTTTGTTTTTTTAATTAATATAAATTAGAATATAATTGAAATAAAAGCGATACATAACAAGTAGAGACTCCACATTTGTTTGTAATAAAATTCAAATATGAATTCTTAAATACATGCGACCTCAGCTTGTCATGAAAATTTTGGTTTTTAATCTTCATTTCAACTATTCTAAAAGAAAAATCAACATGTTTTAAGGGTGGGTTTAGAAGGGCAATGTGGCGATATATTCCTCCATTCAACTAAGTTTTATTCTCTTAGTTAAACTCTACTATAGTTTTCCAGTTAAACTCTGACTAGTTTAGGTTATTTTAGTTATATTTAATCTACAAATTTAACCTATAAAAGAGATTGTTGTAACCTAGAATAACAATTTTCATCATTTTTGAGATTGAGAGGTTTCTGTGAGTTTTGGAAAATTTCGAGTTTTAACAAGAAATATTTTGTTCTTTCGAGATTTAGGGTTTTTTTGAAATTATCTCCATATTGTACTCTTTCAGTTTTTGCTCATTTAGTGAAGTCTTTTTTGCCTGTGATTTTTTATGCTCTTTTTTGGAGAAATTTTTCCACTAAATATTTTTGTATTTGATCTTCTCTACTTTTACTTTTATTTTTATTTTCTTGTTACATATACGAGTCAATTCTTAACACTAAAAATACAATAACCAATTAGACTGAATTTTTATAATATAAGATAGTAGAAATTTTAAATTATCTTATAATTTTTGTTTTCAATTTATTATATATTAATAAAACAAACGTCTAAATGCAAGTGACTAATATATAGAAAGTTCAGGGTGATTTTAATTTTGATAGTAACTCAATATTTTTTAAATAATATAATTGAGGGTGTAGATAATTACTAAAGAAAATAACTAAAGTTAGTACATTCGTCAAGGTAAACAGAAAAAGACAAAAAGATGAAAAGAACTGAACTTTTTTATTGTATAATAAAATTAAATCAATAACTTATCATATCGTTTTAATTATTTATATGTCTTAAGACTTTAATCCTATGTACTTAATTTGAATAATCACAAATATAATTTAATTTAAATAGTTCTCAAATTATATATAATTAATTTTAGATATTTTTAAATATGATTAATAGAGACAATCACGAACCCGAAATATATTTAGTAAAATGAATATAAAAATATAAAAAAAATTAGCCCGTATACAATAATAAATTTAACCCATGCATCACATGAGTATATTATCCAAATATATGAGTGGTATATAATTCATTTATAACTACATAAAACCCTGAAGAAATTAAGTATGATTAGTCGACTACATGAAAATCCGCACACATACAACATTCGGAAACAAAATTTCAAAAAGGAAATTCCTTCACAAAGACTCAACCCTACACACCAAATTTAAGCATTTGTACAGACAAAATTGCGTCCCATCCACCCAAACATGCCCTCCTTAACCTTTAATTCTCTTGGCCAGCCTACATGATGGAACAGGCGTTGGGATTTTCGTCGCTAAAGAAAGTGACAAACTTCTCGTCCACAGCGTTCGGACTCGGCAAAGCTTGCACCGCCTCTTTAACGTACCCCGACGGTGCCTTCTTGTCGTATGCTTGAGCTACGTATGGGTATGCCACTAAGTTGTAGGGGACGTAAGGCCAAAACTCTGCTCTTTTCCCTGTGCTTTTCACTTTGTTTAGTACCTTGTTTGGCTCCACGTATCCGCTAACGCTCACATAGCTTTTCTTTCGATTCACCTCCACTGATTTCACACCTAAACAAGATTAAGGGCAAAAAAACTATGAATAACTTTTTTAAAAAGAAAGAAAGAAAAAACTGGAAAAGAAGCATTTATTAGGGTAAAAGGACTTTTAATGTCCGCAAACAGGAAATAGAAAGATGTTTTCCAACTGCCACTTTGTTTGTTTCCCGAGAAACCTGTTTGTTCTGATCTTATAAAGTGATATGGTATATAAATAGACATACACGTTTCCGTTTGTTCTGATCTTATAAGGTGATATGGTATATAAATAGACATACACGTTTCCCTTTCTAGCCAAAGCAGACTAAATATGGTAAATTTAAGACATTGCAGTACGGGGAGAACCACAAATATAAGCTTTCTGATGTTTCTTCCAGTTTTCTAATACAAGGAAGGTATCAGAGATTCTCCCTCTCAAAAGGGAAAGATTGTAGAGAGAGAGAGAGAGCTTTAAAATTGCACCTTTCATGGAGGAAACGGCGTTTTTGACTCTCCTTTCACAACCATCACAGTCCATCTTAACCTTGATCTCAACAGTCTGCCAATAAACAACACATATATATGAGTTTTAAACATGTTGTAATAAACACACACAGACACACACACCATATATTCTCGAAAAACACAAAGAGATGGATGATGCAATAAAAAAATACCTGCATGACTTTACGCTTCTTTCTTTTGCCATGGACGGTTACCAAATCAGAAATATAGTCAGAAAGAGAGTCCAAGGCACCCATATTTTCTTTCTTTATTTCAAATAGCAAAGCAAAAAGGAGTTTGAGAGAGGGAGAAGCAGAGAAATGGGGTTTCAAAGTGTGTTGGGCATGAAAAGAAATGAAACAATAGTAGGTGTATTTATAGGAGGGAAGAGGGTGGCCTGGCGCTAGGGGATGTATTATTAATTTAAAACAAGTTGTGGGTGGAATTTACATAAATGATAAATTAAGAAAGTGACTTGTGTCCCTTAATCATGTCTATCTCTCCATAATATCATGCACTTATAAACACTGATTCATTATTTTTATTGGATTCAATCAAAACTCGACAATCATTTGTTTTCCTCAGACAGCTAATATTTTTCTAATGCAAAAAGGAATTAAGATATTTAAAAAACAGAGAGCATATTTTAAAGGTTAAAAAAATGGAGCTGTCGTCCGGCTGTTTTCTTGGGTCCAAAGAAAGAGAGAAAATTGTTGTAAAGCGGCTCAATGTCCGCGTTGATTTCCTGTACAGTGGCCTACCTACTCTGGTTTTTTTGGCTAATCTCTAATCTTAAGTAACAATTGCCTTCGGCGAAAGCTTACAGTGTGTTCACTATTTCTTTAATTTTATTTTCTTTAACCCCAATTTTATTTTATTTTTCAAATTTTATACTGAGAAATTGATATGAAATTTTTGCCTTCCTGTCACTCATCGAGACTCTTCTCTTTGAAGGCTTAAATGTGATGGATGACATGATATGAAGTGTCAACGGGTCAATCTTCCACAGAAATATAATATGTAAATTATTGGCCCCCCTCCCCCCTATTGTGGAGGAACTGCTGCCATAGTTATGATGGAGATGGCAGCTAATTTCACATATAATAAGGGGCATCAATAATTTAAATGATAATGAGGCCTGTGTGTAAATATATCCGATGGCCGGGGTATTAGTTCGGATTTTGAATAAAATTATCTGTAATTAGATTTAGATTATTATTTAGTAATTATAAAATATATAAATATTAAAAAAAATTTAAATGTAAAAAAAGCATAAATAAAATATAAAATAAAAGAACTGAAGCCGCAACTGCAAGTAGCAGTCTCATAACAGTCTTTATTTTCTCATTATACGCGGTTGTAAGCTCACTTACAACTGCATTTATCTGTCACTAGCTACCTCAATATCATGAATACCAACATATTAGCATTCAACTGGCCACTCAATTTGATGTAATTTAACAAATCAAATCTACACTTGAAACATCAAACATCTTAACATCTCCTTCTTACTTTGTATAGTATGTTTATTTTTACACAAGCCAGGATTTAAACCACTAATCCATGCATCATTTATAAAAGATGTAAGTCCAACTTATGACATTAATGTATCAAAACCTCAATCTCTCCCAAAATTATTAAACCAAATGTTATATAAAACAGAAAAACAAAGTAAAAGACTTTATACCATTTTAGGAGACTATTAAAAATATTATGAATAAATGGGATAAAACAATATTTTCTCCCTAAATTTGACAATTTTTTTAAACTTACTCTCTGAATTTTATTTGCTCCACATTTGTTATAAAATTTTACAATTTTTTTCAAATTTGAATACTTTATGATTATGTTAAAACATCACGAAAATTATATTTTTTTTATAAAAAAAATAGATCTACAATACAATCTTAAAATATCATGTTGTTACATAAAATAAATTTTAAAAAGTTATATTTGCTTGTATAAATATATTATAAAATTATTTGTGCATGATTAAATAGGTTTAATTTTACCACTTAATGTAACGATACAGTTTCGAAAACAAAACTTAGAGCCACCCAGACTAAATAATAGGAAAATGGGACTCTCTTGAGTTTCATTCTTATCAATATCCTAATCATTTATCAAAATGAAGTCTACTAAGCAATGAGTATGGTAGCAATAATGGTGTACTTTAACAAGAAAAAGTCGAGATGTTTGGCATTTGGCATAAATATTAGTGGGGGAATGCAATTTAATGAAATGGGTCATATTTCCTATATACGAGGCAGACTTTTAGCCATCCGTTCGAGGTTGATTTTCATGTTTCATGTCATCCTCCCCACTTCCATTGTCATTTTCTGTTTATATTTATACATTAATTATTGCTCACAGTAGTTTTCTTTATCATAATAAATAGTAGAAAACCTAAATATTCGATTTTTTATGAAATTGTATAACTTCAACCCATTTATTATTTTTAAGATTAAGTATCAGTATCGGTTCTTTCGAAAAAAGTCTTTGAAATATGTATGACTACATACTAAGAGGTACACTCTTTAGAAATTATACATTGTTCTCCGCAGAAGAAGAGGGGATAAAACCCTTCCCACTGAATAATATCTTATGTTGTTGAGGGACAGAATCAACATCCCTTAGAACGACACTCTAAAAAATTTTTCCGAAAGAACTGATCCTCAATCAACAGTAACAATTTATAGTTTAAATGGTTAATATTCAAATTCACCTTAATTTAAATTGTGTTGATCCAAATATAATACGAAAAATAGATTTGATTATTCAAATATGATGTTGCCTGCATATCTAATTAATATTTAATTATATTTTTAAAAAGCTGGTTTATTAAATTTAATATTTGACATATACATTAAAGTTGGTTTACCTAATAAAGTATAGATTTGAATAATAAATATTAGATTTACGACATAATTATGATGTAGGTGAAAAAATTATATAACAAATATATTTTTTTAAAAATTATATAAAAATCAAATGATATGTTGATTACAATGGTAAAATTATAGATTTGATATGCATGTTTTTTTTATTCAAATCTCATTTTAAGTAAGTTTATATTAATTTATAAAGCATAAAAAAAACACTTTCATAATATTTTGTATATAAAAAATATTTAATAATTTCTCAATCGAGAAAGAGTTATTGCTTAACCTATAAAATTAACGTAGTCAAGTATTTTTTATTTTTGATAAATTATAAAAAGAGAGCAAAATCTTAACAGTAATGCAATTAGAATCTAAACTGCACTTGAGGCGGTGAACCCCTAACCATCAAGTAAATATACAAAATTCAATGTATTTTAAGTATAAATATAGAAATGAATTCAAATAACAAATATTGTAAAATCTAACTTACATGAACTTTTTTAACTTTAATATAAGAATAGACTCTCCCATTCTAATTCTAAGAATTAGACCCAACATGGTAAAACGAAATGCTAGGGAAAGAGTGAAAAGCTTGAAAACGTTTCGAAGAGAATATTGTTATATAATTTATATTCATACATACATTGTTATTTATAAATATAAATACTAGCTCAGGGGCTCGGGGTGACAGGGCATTCACCTCCTCCTGAAAATTTTATAAAATTTTAATTTAATATATGGTAAAATTATTATTTAATCTTTTAAAAATGTTAAAATTTCAATTTAGTCTTTTTGAAAACCATAAAGATATAAATCAATATAAGATTAAAATTATATTTTAGCTCTCATAAAAATATATAATTTAATATCGGCCCCTTTAAAAAAAATTGACTTCGCTCCTAAATTAGCTATAAATAAATTTAACAATTATAAATCAAACTTTATGTATTTATTTTGTAAATTTTATATATTTCTAAAAGATATATAAATTATAACCATACATCAAATATAAATCATACAAGCAACTTAATAGTTGCCTATTTGGATAGCTTCTTATTTGCATGTGAAAAGGACGTGCATCTAAGCCTCAAGCACCTCCTAATGATGTAGGAACGAAAACAGAGTATGGACAATAATTTGAAGTAGCCGTGCTCCCCTCTTTCCTACACCTTGCTGTTTATCAGGAATGAATCCATCTCATTGCCTTTGCCTTTGGGGTCCAGTTTCTTTTCTAATTATTATTCTTACTATTACATTAACCTTTTTTTTTTTTTTATTTGTACAAAAGAAGCCTTAGCCTCCAGATAAAGGAAAAAATTATAAATATTGAGATTTGAATTTTACATTTGTTTAATATTATCAATTTTACATTTGTTTAATATTATCTCTTAAAAAATGATTGTATAAACAAACTGATTTAAGCTCTAAATTCTTATATCAACCTTAATTATTAAATTTCAATTGGATGCTTGTGGAGTGTGCCTCGTATTTACGAGCTAATATCACGACGAGATAACTACAACGTCTCGGCAAGAAGATTGGCCATGTTCTGATTACGTGAAGACCTATGTCCCAACGAAGAGCATGCAACATGGCGACGTGTCCCCCAATTCAACCAAGTTTTCTTCTCTTAGTTAAACCTTACTATTGTTTTCCAGTTAAACTCTGATTAGTCTAGGTTATTTTAGTCATATTTAATCTACAAATTTAGCCTATAAAAGGGATTGATGTAACCTAGAATAATTATCTTCATCATCTTTGAGATTAAGAAAGCCTTGTGAGTTTTGGGAAATTTCGAGTTTTAGATAGAGTGCTTTGTACTTTCGTGAGATGTATGACACTTTAACTATCACAATATACGGTAGTCTTGTCGTTTCTATCAATCAGCTCTCCAAATAGACATTTCAACGAAATGACTTCTTTCACAACCTTTGTGATAACCATGTATTCAACTTCGGTAGTCAATAAAGCCACAGTGGCTTGAAGGATGGCTTTCCAACTAATAGTCTTATTTCTGAAAGTAAACAAATAACCTATGAGAGATCTTCTTTTGTCTAAGTCTTTAGCATAATTTGAATCTACATAACCAATTAGTCCTTTTGAACATTTTCCGAATTCCAAACAAGTATTGGAAGTTCGCCTCAAATATCTTAAAATCCACTTCACAGCTTGCTAGTGTAATTTGCCAGATTTGGCCATATATCTACTTACTACACTAAAAACATGTGACATATTAGGACGAGTACAAACCATTGCATACATTAGGCTTTCGACTACACTAAAATAAGGAATCAAGGACATGTAACTTTCTTCGTCTTCTGTTTGTGGTGCATCTAAAATTGAAAGTCTGAAGTGGGCATCTAAGGGAGTACTTATCAGTTTAGAGTCTTGCATTCCAAATCGCTCAAGAATTCTTTCAATGCATTGTTGTTGTGATAGAAATAGTTTCCCGAAGTGTCTATCCCCAACAAATTTGTATTAGAGCCTAGTTCAGCTTCCACAGATTAACTCGTTCGGTGACACAACAATGATTTGAGATATTGAAAAGTTCGACAGATCACAAATTTCAGTTTCTGAAAGTTTCGAATTATTATGAAAGTAGCGAATGTGGCTGAGGACAAGGTTGATGATTCGTTGCTCTCCACATAATCCTATTGAAGGTGGAGTTGTGTCAGATGTCAGGCATGTACTTGGTTTGAAGAAGAATCTAATCCCTTTTTGGTCTTTAGGAATCATATCATATTAAATTAAATCCACTCATTTTTAAATTCAAACTTGAAAATCTAGTTATGAATCTAAGTGAATTATTAGCATGGAGGGTCCTGAGGGATAACATGATTATTGGTATGAATGCGGTAATACATTCAATAATACAAAATCCTATACTCCATAATTTCTTTTCTTCTCTTCAAAAAAGAATCAAAATGAAGTTAATAAATATAGTTGTGAACAAGAAATGAATTTTCTTTGGTGACATAGGAAAGTAAAACTTTAACATTGAAGGTAATGATGTTTTTTTTTTTTCTTTTTAATTTGCGAGGATGCGTTGGGTTTATATTGAAAATTTGATTTATGCGAGAAATGATTGACACAAGGATTTGTGTGCTTTTACCATCCAAAATACATTTTTTTATGTTATATTTAATTAATTGAATCAACAATAAATGGTTTGTCTGATATGAATATTATTTGATAATTAAGTAATATTGCAAATTAATGAGATACGAGGTGATTCAATTTTTAGATTTATACTAATGACAATCCCCTAAAGCAGGAAGTGTTTTTTTTAAATATTATTTTACATTGAATCCTGCAAGCTTTTATGAAATTGAAATCTTTGTGAGGTTGTGATTGACGTAGAAACTTTGAAAATGCTTAACTGGCAAACCCAAAGCTGTGTATGGCAGTGATTGGTTACAAGAAACTTTTTGTTCCACTTTGGATTCAAATCAAAGTTGATATGTAATTTTAATATATTTATTTATTTTTAAAATAATAAGTCAAAATTAATTACTTGGGAAACATTCTACTTTAAAAAAAAAAAAAAAGGAACAGAAAGGGGAAAGAGTTATAAATGCAGTGTTTGCCGAAGAATCCTTTTAATTATATATAAAAATGTAAAACACTATAAGAGACGCAAGCAGAAGAGAAAATGATGAGATATAAGAGAAGGCCAGCTTGGCGGAGTTGGTTGAAGATTTGGTAAACGTCTTTATTTCTTCGTATCGTTTTGCGAATCAACGCGCATGACAATATTAAAATCAAAACCCTGGCTTTAGATTTCAGGGTTTGCATAACAAAATTATATTCACACGCTAATAATATAAAACTCAAGAGTTTTTTTTTTTTAATTAGGGTATTTACTGTTAATAGTAATGATTAACTTTTTTATTATAGGTGATTTTAAAAAAGTAAATAGTTACTTATTAAATGTGTTTTATTTTTATAAGTAGAATCAAACTCTCAATCATAAAATTAATAGACAAAATAAGCAACCATCACGTTGTACCTTATAATTAAAAGTAAAAGTTGAGCAAATTGAGTCTTAACTTGATTGGTATTGATATTGTTGCTAGTACAACAGGATGTGGAGACTATAACTAATTCTAAACATTATATCAAAAAGAATAGATATGATAAGAATCTATAATAAAATTGATATTAAAAAAAAAGCTAAACTTGAAACTTTATATATATTGCAAATTTTTATTATGAAATCATTTTTTTCATGAACATAAATGCTATTTAGAGTTAACTGTTTGCATATACGGATAAAAAAAACTGATATACTCAATTTATTTGGATTAAAAAATAATATGAGTCAAAATTTTTACATACCAAAAATAAAATTTCTCATTGAAGTATAGGATCTCTGGTTCCTTTTGAAATTGTAGCTTATGGTAAATGCTATCAACACTAAAATAGTTACAAGAGCAACACCAACATATACACATATAATCAAATTTATGTATACATTAAAATAGTCACTTCTCTCCTATTTATATGTATAAATGAAATTTATGTATACACATATATAATGAACTCCTTAAAAATAATTTATATATATATATATATATATTAAATTTATAAATGTAACTATGTATACTATAAACTTAAACAAATCATTCATCAGGTCATTATCAAGGCAAAGTTTGACAAAAATATTTAATTATAAGAAAGTGATTTTCTTAAATTTATATTATTATTTTAAGGAAACTGTCGCATATTCTCCTCAAATTTTTTAACTTCATTTAATATTAAAAAATTCACATTAAATTTATATTAAACAGAAGAAAAATGGTAGTGTGGTTTATAAAGCTGATAATTAAATAAACATAGTCATACTGCTTAGATTAACAGACATAAATTAAATTTGGATATCTTTTGGGGTTTAATATGATGCTTTAGGCAATTAAATTATTAGAAATGTAGGCCATGAAGAAGATTTAAGGATTATGGGAGGAAAATAAGGTGTAATTTCCCTTTACAATTTACATCATTTCTATTTTTTATGTTATCGGACTACAGCCTCGGCAAGGATTTGGTCTCCTTATTAAATAAAATATATATTTTTAATTTATTTTACAAGTTAATAATTTAATTTAAATTCTTTTATTCTTTAATTAAATGTAAATTTTGTATTTTTCACTCTTTCAAATATATTTTATTCAATTTTTAAAATGATTCTTTTTTAACTTTGACCCACCGTTAATGTCCAACACATTATTACTCAAGTTAAAATATGTCATCAATCCCTGTATTTTTCTTAATTTTAAAATTTAGTTCTATACTTTTATTTTTAGAAATTTAGTTTCTCTAATTTTCAATTTTTAAATTTCAAACCCAATTGTTAATACCACTAAAAAATTTTCGTTAAATTTTTTTGTGGCATATTTTAAAGCAAAAAAGGTACTCACTCAGTAGTCATGTAAATAAAAAATAACATTGTAATGAACTTGGATTTAACAAAATAATTTTAATAGTGTTAAAAATTAGACATAAATTTTGAAATCTAAAAAATAGAGGGACTGAATTCCTATAAATAAAAGTACACAGACTAAATCCTAAATTTTGGAAACTTATAGGGACTATAGTACATTTTAACCTATTACTCGTTATTAGTATGATACGTACCCCTCCGAAAGCCGTTCGAATCGGGTTACCTGCAGATTGCCCAAAATTGGATTGTGGACAAAGTCTTTTTTGCAATTTAAAGAACACTAATTTTCGGCCGAAAGATGAACAATAATTTAAGGCCATGAGCCCAATAGAAAACAGATTTGGGCTCAATAATTCAGTTCGTAGCCGAACCTGTCCTAGACCATGGAATGGTCTTCAGATTATGAACATTTTTTTTAATGAAAGAAAGGTTAATATTTAATATACTACCATATAATTTTTTTTATTTTAAAATATTTATTTTTTAATTTAAAACTCCATTAATAGTACCTTTTTAAATACATACAATTTATAAAAAAAATCTCTCAAAAAGTTTATATATTACTTAGTATTGCATTATCTATTTATATATTTCTATTTAAGGTATTAGTCAAAGATATATTCATGTACTCGTACAACTTTCGGACAAATTCATGAGTTCAAAATTTTCAAAAACGCTGGTAAAAGGTAAAAATATCAAATAGGCCTTTACACCAAGTCACAGATTGTATTCTATTTTTTTATTTATAAAATAGATAAATTAGTCTATGTTTGTTATATTAAAAAGTAAATTGGTCATTTCTATTAAAAATTTTATACATTTGTACTATTAAAAACAATTGTGATTTACGGAATAATTAGACAGTGATATATGGCATGCTACTTGTACCTTATGCTAACGTACAACGACAAGTTTTTAACAATAAAAATGGATGGAATTTTTTAATAGAAGGATTAGTTTCCTCTTTTAATATAATATGTAAGGACTAATTTGTCTATTTTTTCTAGTTGAGAGGGAAATGCAATCCAACTCTACGTACAAAGGCTTCTATGATAATTTTACCGCCAATAAAACTTTGACTTAGTGTGAAACAACTTTTGGAGATTCTGATTTTTAGATTCAAGTTTATCGTAGGTTTTTTAATTTTTTTTTTTTTGGATTTTTTTGAATTGTTTGTATAAATCATTTTGGTTCTCAAATTTTTCAGACCAATTTTAGGTTGGGTTTTTGGATTAATTTTAACAAAATAATATTTATTTTATGCATTTAGACATTATTTAATTAATTTTCAAAGTTTTTCATAAATATTTCTAAAAAAAATTTTCAAGTAAACAAAAATTACACAATAACACTTAAATAGTAATTTTTGAAAAATAATTTTTATATAGATTTTTTATGTAACACTCCTCGCTCGACTCGATTGCGGAGTCCAAGCTACGGAATGCTATATTTGTTGCCGAAGCAACCCCAATCATTTAATAATCAACTTGAATCATTAAGCAAGTAAATACAAGCATTATATGCAATAAAAATAATATTCAACCATTCCCGGATCTTATATGAGCTTACGAATGCTTTAATGCTAACTCGAGATCAAAAAAGGACTTAATTGCAAAAGTTCCAGAATATCGATCCGTCATTGTGACATGAGGGAGTTCCTTAGCATGAGCGCAACTTACTAAATAGGCCTCGTCGCGACGACCAGCGCTCGACGTTGCGACATGACATTCTGTTTTTGAAATTTCTACAAATTTTCTAAATGAAACATTCACCTACAATTTCAAGTTAACTTATATACATATTCTAACCATATTTCCAACCAAATCATACAATACACATGGACTATAATGCCTAATCATTCAATTACTACATCCACTTGATTGTAAAGAAATCAATACATACCAATCAGGTCAAGCATTCAAATACCAACTTTCAACTATGGCATACCATTTCAATTACATTATAACTACTAACGAATACATGTATATCTATAACTTATAGGCATCACACATAACAATCACTATCCAAATTAGGCCACATTTTCAAATATGTTACAACGTATACATGTTCACATCCACTTCATCCCATTCATAAACCAAAGAAGCTACAAATTTCATCTCATTTCATATCATTTTATATACTATTCATATAGTTATATAATATCACATCCTAAGCATGGAATGCCTTCATTCATCTTCATGTATGAATCAAGTTACCATATCATCACAAGATACCAAAACATCAAAACACCTTATACATCAAAATATATATCAAAACACTTATATACATGCCACAATTCCCTGACTCAAGTTACTCAAAATAGCTACCTTAAGGAAGTATATACCTCAAGTTACTCAAAACATCTTATACAATAAGGAAGTGTGAGCTTCGAGTTGATTTGACTTAACATGTTTCGCAAGGTGAAGATCTATAAAGGAAAGGGGAAACAAACAGAGTAAGCATATACAATGCTTAATAAATTCATAGGTAATAAACAACTACTTACCTTATTTTTCAATTAAAAATACATTAAGCTTTCACATTATTAATATAGTTTGGCTAACATAACATGTCACAAAAATCAATAAGGTGAGTATTATACCAAAACCAAACTATATGATGCTATAAGTGCTCAATATGTTAGCACATGACATGTTAGGTCACAATTTTAAGCTCATGATCACTTATACACAAGATTCATAATCAATTCAATATATTTCAATTTGAACAACTTACTCTTTTTATCACAATTTGATTTGTCATTTCATATTAGCTATATAGTTCGATGAACCCTAATAAACGGACTTGGATACATAGGTAGTAGTCATACCATATTAGTTGCTCATCTAAGCTAAATATATTCATGTAAGGTTACCAGTCCAAGCTAAACATTTATAACGACATATCCAATTGCTTGTCCAAGCTGGAAATATACATGTCAGGTTATCTGTCCAGGTTAAACCTTTAAAACAACTTTAGGTTACCAGTCTAGATTAAACCTGTGTCACATATATCTTCGAATCCGTAACAAATGCAAGATCTCGGTAATCATTTGTAATCAATCCGTAAAGTGTATATAAGACTCGATTAACATTTCAATCATATCCTGATATTTACTAAGTTCACTCGGGCATCTTAAACACATATAAACATATCTTTACAAATTAGTCCAATTCACACTTTTCATGCTAATTTGCCACAATTCAATCTACAATCAAGCATATATACACAAATAAAATACATAATAATGAAGACACATTCATACCATATGAACTTACCTAGCCAAAACCGCAAACAAGTTGAATTTGCAAGGACCAATCGATAATTTTGATTTTTCCCAATTATCTTTGGTTTGATCCAATTCTCGATTTGAATAATTATTTTAAACAATTCATCAACACCAAACATATTATATCATTCCATTATATGCATGAACATATTTAATTCCATTTTTTAAATGTTCCTTAAGTTTTTCATTTTATTCAATTTAGCCCCTAAAACCAAAATAACAATAACTTTCAATTTTGAGCTTCAATTTCAAAATCGATCTCAATTACATCCTTTAAGACCCTCTAATATCTATTATTACTAAAATTTCACATAAATTTACATTTTATTCACTTTGGTCCTTTTGAACAAAACCAACAATTAAACTTTACAATCTAGTCCTTTTTCACATATAAGCTTAAAACCTATCAACTTAACACCAATTTCTTCAAGAAATCAACAATAAAAACTTTCAAAAACTTTAAAAATTTTGTAAATTGGTACATGGGCTAGCTAAATCAAGCTCTCATAACCTAAAAAATATGAAAATTACAAGAAAAGAACTTGAATTATCTTAACAATTGAGGACCAGATGTATGAATGCTTCTTAGGTTTTTCTTTCTCTAAAATTCGGCAAGGATGAAAAAGATGACTACTGTTTTCATGTTTTCCCACTAATTTAATATATATAATCTAATTAGAATATGATTAAGTCATGTTAATTAACATAAGCATAACTAGTTTAATTTAATCAATCATTAACATTCCTAAGTGGAATTTGACATCATATTCCACTAGCACATAATATACTATGATTTAATTGTCATTTTGATCCTTTTTC
Organism: Gossypium stocksii; assembly: GCA_020496765.1. Lineage (NCBI taxonomy): Eukaryota > Viridiplantae > Streptophyta > Magnoliopsida > Malvales > Malvaceae > Gossypium > Gossypium stocksii. The sequence continues at coordinate 95,900,001 of CM035627.1, read as the reverse complement.
TATTTAAAAACTTATAGTGATAAAGACTTTTATAATTTAGTCCATGTACCTTAATTAAGCAATTAATAGACAAAGTTAAAGGACCAAACTTTAATAAACTATTAGACCAACTCCGTAAATATTTTAATTTAATATTTACGAATCTAATTTAGGAAAATGGAATTCTAAAACTGTATTTTCTAGTACCACTAAAAATAGGGTTGTTATATTTTAAATTATATTCATTATTTTAAGTATAAAATATTTATTTTAACAATTAAAAATAATTATAAATTAAATAAAAACATATTTCAATTTGAGTAACTATAGGTTTTTAATTTATATTGAAATTCGAGCTCAGTCCATATTTTAAATGAGTCAATTAAGTTAAACTTAAGCTATAAATATTAGAATTTAAACTCAATTCATATTTTAAATAATTCTTTTATTTAAATCTATTTCTCGAATTTAATATATTTATTTAAATCCTCTTAAATCTTGAAATAACCTTCGATAATCTAACTTTTGAATAGGTTTAATTGTAATGATAGATTCAGTTAGCAATTACTTGAGTTGTATTTTTGTGTAATTACATTTTATTTTTCTAAAAAGATGTTTATTTAAAAATTGAATTAATGAAATTAGATTCGTGAACCGAATCGATTTAACCTATGTCAAAATATTTAAATGGAATGTATCACATGCTATTCAGTAGCACGTGGGCGGCGGATGTGGGTCAAATGAGATTCAGGGTAGGGTGGTACCCTTTTAAGGGATTGGGAGTTGTTTTCCAAGAGAGAGAAAGAAAATAAATAAGAACAAACAAGGTCAAAACTCGAAACTGAAAACGAGAGACCTTTCTTGGTTGAAATATGAAATAATATATCTTATTATTTATTATTATATTGATTGAAATATGATTTAATTCTCTATATTTTTTATATATTTGTCCTCATATTTATATTATATAATATTAAATCATATCATATAATATATTAATAGTTTATATATATGCATCAACGGTTAAACATGATAATATCATGTAATAATATATCTTTTATTATAATCTATATAATAATAGTTATATATGTATTAATATTTTTAGTAATAGTTATATAATATATTATTACATTATCATTAAAGTTTAATTTTATAGATTTTAATAATTATTATTTATATCTACTTATTATACATATATAATTATAGTATTAAAAATATTTTATATTAAATTTTAAAAAAAATTATTTCACTTTATAATTAAACACATAAGTTTATTATTAATTGCTTTTTATATTAATAAAATTTTAATATAAATATGCAATGCTTATGAATACATTTTCAAAAAATAAAGAATTCATTCATTTTTATTTTAAGTAATAATATAAAATTATATTAATTATTGAAGTCTATTATAGTTGTTTAGTTATAAATTCGAGTTTTAGATCAAATTTATCTTGAGCTCGGATATATTATAAGCTCGGGCTTAGGCTTAAGTTTTTCTAGGTTCAGGTTCAATCTTAGAGCTTGGCTTGTCTTGTGAGCTCTATGCAAACCAAAGAGTTAGGCCGGCCTTAGTTTTTGGAATACTAGAAAGATTCATTTTATTGGTGTAGAAAGTGTGGAGACCGATTCAAAGTCATAGCAAATTGATTGCTTTATGATACCGTATTATTCATAGTAATGCAGTGGCACGAAAATAGATGTTGTCAAATGCATTATCACTTTATGGTTGACATGTTTTATTTTATCACTTATCTTACTTTACTATATATGTATAATTTTAAAAATTATTATTCATAAATTTTATATGCATATATTTTCATCTTGTCTTACTCCGTTTTAATTTATTTTATATTATTATATTTTTATTTTTTCTAAATCAAGCAATTATTTAAACATAATTTTTAAAATATATAAACAAAAAAATTAATTTTTTGTTTTGCTATAACACATTGTTACATTTCTAATAATTTTATACATAACAAAAGTAAAATGATAATTTCATATTATAGAGTGAAGTAATTATCATAACTATATTCCATATTTATTATCAAAATAAAATCTATCCCGCCTTGCATCCATTCTAAAAAAAAACACTCCATTTAAAGTGTATCCACTTGGAATTCAGTTTAAGTTTTGGAAAAAGGGACTTAGATTGGCAGTTTGGGAGCGGAAAGAAAGCAAAGATCTTGGAAGGGGACATCCCTATACACTGTTTCATCCATAAGTAGTGATCAAGGAATTCCAGTTAGAAACCTAATGAATTTTGATAGGGACCTTAACAGGGATACTAAAATATTTCAATGGTGAATAAGGCCTTTTCTTGTCATTATAAGCTCGTCTGGAAACATACTAGCTGAAGCAAGGTTAGGGTTCAATTAGCTTATGCCTTATGTACCCAAGCTGAGAATCATAGTGTACAACCAAATCAAGGATCTCAACAAAGCTTTTGACAAACCTTATAAAATGACGATTTTCATTTGGAAGCGGATGACAAATTGCTTCCCTAGTTAAATGGAAATTGCGAAAAGAGTGCCACACTACATGTGTCTTCTGCAAAGGAGAAGAGGAAGACCTATAATCGCCTTTTTTTTCTTTTTTTTTTTTTCCTTTTTACACACATGGGGCGAAACACCAAAGGGTTAGAGGATGCCTTGGACTCTATCAATATTTCTTGCAAATATTGTTTCAAATTTTTGTAGAAAATATTAAATAATTTTTGATTTGTCTCCCAACAACTAGAAAAGGAAAGTAATTATTAAAAGAGAGACATTAGTTGCTAGTTTTCTAGTAGTACGTGTTTTTTCCTATTCTGACATGGAAGCTTCTGTTGGTCCCTCAATTTGTTGACTCACATCTCTCTTTTCTCACCAAACTCAATTAAATAAAAAATGAAAAATTTATTATCCCCAATACTCCTCTAGATAACGACGGAAGGAGATGAGTCGGAGAAAACTCTAGAGCTAAACGCAAGGAACCAAGGAGGAAGAACAACAAATTGGTGTGAATTAAATACTTGCAATTGTTTTTTACTTCTTCAATTCCTCTTTATTTTATTATTTACCAAATCTGATTTTAATTGCAAGGATTAGCTCTTAAAGAGAAGGGGAGAGTAAAATTTAGAAATTATAATTTAGGGTTTAACTATTTGAATTTTTTTCTCTTTGCCATTCTCTGCCTAGAGCTGATCATGGGTTGGGCCCAAATAAAATTTTATGCTCGTTTTCTAGGCTTGGGCCCAGCCCGGCCTGAAATATGGGTCTAAAAATTGTCTAAGTCCAGTCCAAAATAAAATTGCTAAGCCCGAGCTAGACTCGGCTTGGCCCATATTACAATTTTTTTAGCTTATTTTATTAAATAAAAATATTTTAAAATATAATAAATCAAATACATTTAAAAACATAAAAAAATATTAAAATAAATAAAAAATGATATTAAAACAATTTTTAAAACAATACACAAATTGAAAATATAATAAAAAGTGATTCTATTAAAATTTTAAAATGATTAAAAATAAAATAAAATATAAATTATTATATAATTCAGGCCGGATCGGGCCAAAAAAATCTTGCCCAAGACTAGGCCCATTTTCTAAACAGGTCTCATTTTTTGTCCAAGCCCATTTTTTAGCCTATATATTTACTCAAATCCTCTCATTTTTAGGGCGGACCTTTGAGTCGGGCCGGGTGACCCAACCCATTATCAGCTCTGTGCCTCTGCCTAACATATCATAATAATACTAATAATAAGGAAGTTTCATTAACAATTAGACTAAAATTAAAATTAAATAAGTGAATCAATTTACTCTTAGTTGTCATAAATTACAAAATCACAAAAAAAAAAAAAAAAAAAAAAGCTATTTTGGTCCCTAACGAAATCCTAGTTCCGCCCCTGCACACAAAAAGAAGATTAATGGAAAGTAAAAAGGTCCAAATTTATGGAAGAGGAGAATTATGGAAGAGCCCACTATGTTGGCCTGGTTTCCTGGAAGACTGGAACGGGAGTTTATTTTTAGCATTAAAAGCTTAGGGAGTCGATCCATCCTTATTTTACTTAAGTTTTTCAGTGGGGAAAATCATATTTTTGTTAACAAGGTCCTGCTACTAGCAGAAGTCTGGTGCAATTATAAATTATTGGTAGGTTATTTAAAGTTAAACAGTTTAGAAGCCCCTGGAATGCTCACAAAATGGATACAAGGACCGACCAACAGCGCAAGGTTAGCAGCATGGAGTAGAGAGAGAGTATCAAAATGGCTTGAGCCTCTTATAAGGGTAGAAAATCACTTTATATGGCCAGGATAGTAGGGGTTGTATTTCGGTAACCTTGCCTGTTATTCAAGATTAATTTACTATTTCATGATTATAATCTAAAATTCTTGTTATTCATTTACTATTAAAAATACATTTTATTCTTCACATTTATATACTTTGATATTAATGATAAATTGACAATATTTTAATTATTTTTGAAGTGAAAAATATTTTAATTATTAAATAGTACCAAATAAGCCTATTGTATTTGTTGTTGCAATTCTAGGTTGTGCGCATTAATGGAGATTTTAGCTGCTGAAATGGATGCCAAAATCCAATTCATTCCAATATTTCAATGTACATAAATCACTTTTCAGTCGTAGGTTGGGTTTTGGTCTTCAAACACGATTAGACTTTGATCAAGTCAAAAAGGCGACGCAAGTATACCAGAGTTAGACGCCCACGCAACTGAATCTCGTCTTCCTTCACACATTCAACATTAGATAATAAATAAGCATAAAAAACCTGTTAAACATGAGTTGCTTATCACCATTTCAGCATGACTTTTAAGTTTTAGCAAATGAGTTGAATTGGACTATTTTTTTTTTTCATTAGGAAAAACTATTAAGTGTAAGATTAAAATTACCATAACAATTGATAGCTCAATCGCTGTCACAATCCTAACATTCCTAAACCCAATCTTCCCTTACAATTATAATTAATTGCCTCAACAAACTTACCAGAGAAGACCTCTCTTCCCATCATCAATCAATATAGATGCCAAAAGGTAAATCTAAAAGCAATAGTTGTAATTCAGTAAATACGAAAAAGGGTTAGAATAATTGACCCCCCCCCCAATAGTTCTACTTATCCTTGATAGTAATTCCAAGCTCACCTGCAACAATAACAGTGGTGGCCATATCAAGAAACATCCCATGTTCAACCACACCCGCAATCCTCAAAATAGCATCGCTTGCAACCTGCAAATCCCCCATTTCTTTCTTCAAATACAAATCCACGATGTAATTCCCGTTATCTGTCACAAATGGCTTCCCTTCACCATCATTCCTCAGCTTGGCCACGCAATCCGACCCTTGGAACAACTTTTGGAGCTTATTTGCAGTAAATTTCCAGCAAAAGGGAACGATTTCAACCGGCAAAGCCAAACCGCTCCCTCCCAAATGTTTAACCAATTTGGATTCGTCAACAATACAAACAAATTTCTTGCATGCTCCTTCCACCATTTTCTCTCTTAAAAGCGACCCACCTCTCCCTTTCACCAGATTGAGATGCGGGTCCACTTCATCCGCCCCGTCGATGGCTAAATCAATGGTGGGATAGTTGTCGAGATCTGAAAGTGGGATACCCAAAGAAACAGCTTGTTCCTGCGTTTTCTTCGATGTGGGAATTCCTACGATGTTGCTGAGCTTGCCTTGCCGGAGCAACTCCCCGATTCGATCCACAGCGTGTTTGGCTGTCGAACCAGTGCCCAGACCCAAAACCATACCCGACTCAACGAACTCAACGGCTTTGTAAGCGGCGATTTTTTTCAATTCGTCTTGGGTTAGGATGACGGGTGGGGACATAGGAGGAGACAAAGATAAAGCCTCCATTGAAGCAGCGGTTTCAGACCAAGCAATCGCCATCTTTTGAGGCTTAATAAAGAACAATAGGTTCAAATTAAAAAGAAAAATAAAAGAAAAATAAAAATGAGATGATAAATTGAATCAAAAGAAACGAAAGGCTAAAATTGAATCAGTCAGAAAGGGGGCAAGAAAAAGAGTGGGGTTTCTTATTATTATTCCTTCCTCCTATAGGGGTTCCTTCAGAAACCCAGATATTGGGATGGGGATTAACAGCGTAATGGTGATGAAAGGGATAGGGAAAGGGATAAGGGAAGAGAGGGTATGTGGTGAAGTGAAGAGGAAGAAGAAGATAGGGTTTGGTATTCCGGCAAATAGAGAGAAGGCGGGATAAGCTCGATGCAAAATTAGTGGGCTTTTGTATGGTTCTTATAAAAGAAAATCGAGGAAGGTCCAAAACAAGAGATTTGGAATTAAAGTCTTTGTTTTTTGGTGTTATGGTCTCCCCTTCCTTACTCTTTATTTTTTAATGTCTATATTTCCCTTTTGTTTTTGTATGGGTATTAATATATATATTTTTGTATTATTTCAAGTTTATCAAATATTTTGAATTTTTTTTACTACAGATTTATTTATATACACTATAAAACTATATCATTTCATATATTTTTATATTATCTTGAATTTATTAATATAATTATATTTTTCATACATGTAAATTTTTAAATTAATATGATATTGTTAGGATATCTTTTAAGCATATATTTAAATTTATATCTATATGACTACTGTTGTATACTCTTAAGGTTTATCAATAAGATTAAAAGGGATTACTCTCTTTTGATCTTATATCGATCTAAAATAATGTATATATTATTATTTATTGAATGGTTGAAAGTTCTTAACATAAAATAAATAATTAAAAATTATTAATTTACATAATATTTAACATGTAAGATGAATAAAATATAAAATATAACTATTAAATTATTAAAATATTAATAATACAAAAATATAAAACGATATAAATGAACACAAATTAAAATAATAATAATAATAATAATAATAATAATAATGAGGGTAATTAATGCATGATAGGTGGTTGCATATGAAGGAGCATAATATTTATAAAAATTATGAATGATTTGGCAGTATAAATTTAAACACCAATGGCTATTGAATTTATGCTAACGAGGCGATTCTCCGCATAGCATATTCTCTCAACTTTGGATGGATGGATGGATATCTGAGTTTTTATTGTTCATATATTCTCATTGCTTTATTTATTTATTTAGCTTTGCATAATATTCTCTTATTCTTTTCTGTAATTTCTAAATATGCTTATCCATGCACTGTTCTATTCATCTTTCGTTGGGAGAATAATTCAAAAAACTATAAAGGACTTTTTACTCTCTACAACTCTGCTTCAACTTTCCCCAGGCCAAGCATATTCTTAAATAAATTATTCATTTTAAACTCGAACAAAAAAAAAAATTAAATCCATTTATAATATGAGCCGACTTAAACATTCAAATTTTGAACTTGGTCTAACTCGTTTTTAAATTAGTAATGTTTTATGTTATGTTATTTTTATATATTATGTAATGTATAACATATAAAAATTAAATATTTAGTAATATATATAAAACTATATTATTATGATATAAATATTAAAAATTGGTAAGTGATTATATATAAAATTTTAATAAATAAAATATATAAAATAATTAAATATTAAATAATATAAATATATATTTTAAAAGTTTTTTAAAAAAATAATATGAACGGATTTAAAATGGACTTGGGTTAACCATTTACAAATCTAGATGAGTTTAAACAAAATTTTAAACCCATATTTTAAATTAAACCAAACTTAAATAAACAAAAAATATATTAATATTATGCATAAATCTAATCCAACTCGATTATCAACATCTCTATTTTTAGAGAGTCAATCATCTAAAAGGGGATAACGCAACTTTAAATTGAATGGCCTAAAATATTGATATTGATTTCAATGATTCTTCGGATAAAGGTGATGAGGATGTAGGGATATTGTTTGGAAGTTGCATTCCATTTCATTTAAGAAATGAGAGAAACGTTTAACAAATTCACACAAATTAATTGGTTTAATTGGAATCTTAACTATGATAAATCTTTTGACTGCCACGTCTAAATTTCCATAAAGTATCGGCAGTATTACTATCTGTATTTGTTTACGGTTCAGGCTTAAATATATTAGTTAAGACATTTACATCTTTGAGCTTGGAGGTTGTATTAGATATTTATATTTTTAGTATTGATATTATTGTTAGTATAGAAAAACGTAAATTTAAATGTATTGAAGCGCATTATTTTTTTATTTAAAGGTTGAGAATGGATTATAAGTAGTTGATAAAAACTTATAATAAAATTAATATTAAAAAATAAAAAAATAGTATTAAATTAAGTGATTTAAAATTAAAATCTTATCATTTAATGTTTAAAAATTTAAAAAAAAATCTAAAACCGATGTTTATCTTATATTATTTTTTATAGCTTTGTTAAATCTTAAATTTTAAATTTCATAAAAATCAAATAATTTTATAGTTTTATTAGAGTAATTGAATGGACCAAAATGGGATTGGTTTTTGTCAACCATAACGTACATCAACCAAAAACAAGGAGGACTGAAACTTGAAACATGAAATTTGGAACATATACAGAAACATGGAACTTAGACCTAAACTTCAAGTTTGAATTTGGAACTGTCTAAGAATGGAAATGACAAAACTGGGCTTTGACTTGGAACAAAGATGGCATACCATAATATCACGTGGAAAGCCTGGGATTTTCCTTTTTTTTTTTCTTTTTTATTTTACGTTTATAATATCAGAAATAGCATTAGAAAGCTTCATAGATAATGTTTCATATTTGTTAGAAATATGACGTGGATATGATTATATATATTTTCTAATATGGAACTCATTAAAATCAAATAAAATAGAATTAAATCTTAAAATTACACAAGAATTTTGATTTAATATGTAAATTTATACATGAATTTTGATTTGGTGCAGTTATATGCATAAAACTATGATTGTGGTTCAAATGTATACATGAAACTTTAATTTTAATTTAATCATATACATTTAAAGAAATAAATACATCAATTACTTTTATATTGGATAAATATAATTATATGTGTATTGTTGAATGTTTTTGTGTGTCTACCCTTCAAAAGGGTTAGATTCTTTATTTATATGATATGGTTACTATTCATGGATGGGGTGTCGTAGGTAGGTCCCCATGCATGCCAATACATACTCTATTCTAGGGTTAACACGTGTTTTCTGGATGTGGGTTCACCTTCATGGTGGTGCGAACCCACATCGCACGGTCTCATAGAAGGATGCGAACACCTCACGTGCGAATATGTAGACTACAGGTTAGGACCCAATTGGGTAACCAAGTAGAAGGTTGGTAATGACGAGTACCATAACAATTTGTCCCCCACCTAGTTCAAAGAAGAGTTACAAAGTGACTCTTTTGAGAACTCTGCTGAGAGAGAAGCTTATGGCATATTTTTTTTTGCTTTAGATTGTCACATACACTTCACCACATGTTGAGGAGTGGTACGGTTACATACAGCTGATTATGCCTTCATTCTCGCGTACACGAATTATTAAAAGTTTAAAACTCTTTTAAAATGAGGTTACCTTAACCCTAAGAATCAAACTATTTAAATTTGAAATTTTTAAGTAGGAGCTACTGTTGGGGAGAATAATCGTGTTTCAGAGGTAATTTTCTTAAAATTTCCCAATCGTTGTTTTGGTTTTTTTTATGTTTATTTAGGCACAATGGTTAAGGTGAGAGGAAGTGGTTGTGTTATTCAAGGCATCTATAGTGGTTAAGGAGTGAACATTCACAACACCGTGAAGTAAATGCCCTAGTGGAGGCAAAAGCTTATGTTTGCACCACCAAAGAGGAAGAAATGAGTCGTCATTTGGTTGCTCAGGGAACTCAGATACCTAAATTTTCCTATGACTTCTCAATCGTTAACGGGTCAAACCGATTATGTGACACCACCGATGGAAGTTTTCTACTTCTCTTACACGTGTTAGAAGCAAATTTTCATCTACCACTCCACCCCTTCTTCTTCCATCTTCTCGATGAATACAGGATAGCTCTGGCAGCTATCTGGTTTCTTGTGGTGGGTCACAGTAGCCTATTTCATCGAATGTAGTCATTGATCGCTCTTTTCTAGAATATGTATCAACTCAAAGCATGCAATTGAAGAGGTTCGGTTGGCTTGTTTTACTTATCATAAATGAGTGGAATCGATCATCTGTAATTGGTCTTCAAACCTTTGCCTAAACCGCTGTAAATCTATACGAGTCAAATACAAGTTTGGAACTAGTTTTGATTTTCCAACCAAATGATCCATATCTAGTAAGAATATGTTCTTGTGAAAATGAGATATTATATCTAAAGTAGGGTGGGCTTAATATTATAAGTTTCTCTGAGGTTGCATAATAGATTTGGAGGAAGTTCTAACTGTTAAAAACATGTTTCAGCACTATCTCGTAAATCAGAGCCCTAATAGATGGCAGCCAATTAATGATAACAATGGTGCAGACATCATGACTGTGTTGCCTGTGCAGTTCGCATGGCCACATGAAGTCACTGATTATTTAGGGCTTATTCTCTTAGGAAAGAAGAAAGAATCTAAAAATTATTTTCATACCTTTTGTAAATTAAAGTTTCGTCTATAGTCCTCTAAACTTGCAGGGGATCAAGAAAGTAGTGTGAAACCCCTTATGGTAACTACTGGCGCTGGTTATAGACTTGTTGGTAATACAGGCACAATTCGCGTTGTTGCAGAGAATTCAAGAGAATCCACGAGTTTATCTAGAGAGATTGACAAATACATAGACGTTCGATCCTTTATGCAAAATGGACATTCTATTTGTCGTATCGGTTTCGTATAGGTCTCCAACACGTACATGCTGTAGATATGCCTAGATACATACAAGACACGTTATAATACATCAAGAAAGAGATATTGGACACGATCAAGATACCAGTGTTAGAAAGCAGACACAGGAAGACACAGATGACTAGCAAACAGATGGAGAAGAAACAATCAACTGATGAAGATGAGAAGAGAAGAAACAATCAATTGATGAAGATGAGAATAGAAAACTTACAATTTCAACAATGGAAAGAATTAAATAGTTGCAAAGAAGAAAATGTGCTAAGGTCTGGGGTTATAAAATGGCCCATTTTCATTAAAGGATGGGAGGGTCTTTTTAGTTAATTTAGTTATTTTATTGGGATAATGGCACGAATGATCCTTGTACTTTAGGGTTTGTTCTAATATGGTACCTCTATTTTTAAAATGTCTAATTTGATACTTGAAGTTTAATTTATTTTATCAAAACGATACTCAACTTTAACGCAATTTAATAAATCGATGACATGACACATTAATTAATAAAATAGTGCCTCGTAGCTTATGGTTGACTTATTCACTAAGAACTCAACGGCGTTTTAGCAATAAGTCTAAAAAAATATTTTCTTTCCAAAATTTATTTATTTAAATTTTTTTTCACATTTTCCTCTTGTTTTCTCTTTCTTTTTTTTTAAAAATTATTTATTTTTCACGCTTTTTCTCTGAACTCTCACTGTCTCTCTTAACATACCAAATTGACGACCACTAGTTGTGCCGCCTCCACCATCGTCTAGCTTCATCAGAAGGTTTTGAACGCGTTGAGGTGGAAGGATTCTCGTTGATGGAAGAAGTTCCTAAGCTTCATTTGGATTTTCTATTATGATCTAAATACAAAAATATTTTTGTATTTTAATCGGTTTAGACTAAACAGATAGAAAATTAGTTAAGCATCTCAGCCAATCGTTTTTTTTTCTCTAGGCTTTTTTTTTATCTTAAAGCTTGATTGAAGGTTGGGATTGATGATCTGATAGAGAAAGTCTAGGTTCTACTTAAAAAAGTAATGAGATTTTTGAGACTTTCCCGCTTTAAATTCACTCGAATGTCACAAGCCTCGACCCGTCGTCATCGATAAGGTCTCTTCAGCGTCCAATCGACTTGAAGGTAGAACCCTCATCTTCATGGCTCAAACTCAGTTCACTCGCCTCCAATCTCGCCACTATTGAACACCCATCACTTTGCTTTCCCTTTTCCATCTTATCCTTTATATTTCAGTGGCCTAGACCTTGAGGTGCCACAAGCTATCTCTTGGTTTGGTTACTGATAAGGTTGAGAAGAGGATGGATTCGAGACTCATTACTAAGAGAAACTGGGCATTGCATTTTGGTTTCCTTATCTATGCCTTCATGGTTTTTTAAGTGCTGAGTCATCACTGATTTGAATAATTTTTTCAGTGTTCTTCAACAAGAATTAGTTGTTTTATTTGTAAATCTTGGGTTTCTTGAGGTTCAATATTAAATTAAAAAGGTTCCATAGTTCATGTTCTTGAGACTTAACTGATTTTAATAATTTTTTTCAACGTTGTTTACTGTTTGATTCTCAAGAAAGATGAAGGAAATAGAAGCAAATTAGCAAAAAAGAAAGAGTAAATAAATTAAAAGGGTTTCTTGTACTTTAAATTGTTTCGGTAATGTCTGTGAGAAATAAATTGTGAAAAAAAAGAAAAAGATACTCAAACAAAATAATCAAATTTGATAAACATACCAGAGAAGCATTTGCCATAGACACCTCATTTGACCCACATTGACGATCTTGGAGTTGAGAATCAAATGAAGAACATAGAGAACGCATTGAAGGCCCGGACTGATTATAGTAACAATTGTCATCAGGGGAAGGATTAGAATTGGCAAAGGTGTAAATATATGTATTGACAACTTTTACTAAACTATTGATGACTTGTTTGCTCTGAGTGAGTGTATGGTTTGTTGTTCTTTGATCAACACAAGGAAGTATATTGTTAAGTGCAATCTCTCCATGTAGATTTGCCACACATTCTTCCATAGCCAAACAAGTGTCAGAAACCCACAAAACAGGTCATTCATCCGTTAGACGATGACATCTATGCAGGCATTTTGCCGTAGACAACTCAAGCTTAAATTTCTTTTGGCTTTCTTCTAACAAAGTTTTGGAGTTGAGAATCAAATGAAGAACATAGAGAAGGCATTGAAGGTCCGGATTGATTATAATAACGATTGTCATCAGAGGAAGGATTAGAATTGGCAAAGGTGTAAATATATGTATTGGCAACTTTTACTAAACTATTGATGACTTGTTTGCTCTAAGTGAGTGTATCGTTTGTTGTTCTTTGATCAACACAAGGAAGTATGTTGCTAAGTGTAGTCTCTGCATGCAGATTTTCCATACATTCTCCCATAGCCAAACACGTGTCGGAAATCACACTGAAACCCACAAAACAGGTCATTCATCCGTCAGATGATGACATCCATATAGGCATTTTGCCGTAGACAACTCAAGGTTAAATTTCTTTTGGCTTTCTTCTAATAAAAAACAACAGTTAAGTAATCATATACGGTAATAGGGGGAAAAACAAATAAGTAGAAATGGTATAGAGGATCAATTTCTTCAAACAAACTACAGCACAAAACTGATACATTTGAGATATTGTTTCAACATGCAACCTTGAATTAGGAAATGCAAAAAGGTGCCAATGCATCTTGTATCAAATGTTAGCAGTCTCTAAACATGCAGATGGCGATAAGATTTTAGATTTCTTACAAGAAAGCATGTAAGAAAAGTTTAAGTCTAACATCTTACTTGTTTAAGATTACAACAACTCCACAAAGGATGAAAATAATAGCGACTAGTAACCAGCCGCTTACTATGAATCTGCAACAATTTATTAGTAGTGTCAGAAAGAGATGTGAAGTTGTAGAATAACCGAAAAGGAAGAATTTCCAGACAAAATGCCATTTAATTTCAGAACAAGTTTCCTATTTTCCATTTTTGTTTATATTCTAACTGTGATCAATAAGATAAGGTAAATAACTAATTTGAAAATTCGAAAAATAAAAGATTGTGAATGTAGTAAAAAGTTTGATGTTTAGTTATTTCATCATGTAAAAGTATAGACGGAAAATGGAAAAACATTATGTAGGCCCCAAAAGAACTTACATGTGAACGGCATGTTGGTGCCCTAGAACAGACAACACTGCAACAAAATTATGAACAAAATTTTAAATCGGCAAGACATGGCAATGGTCGAGAAACATATAAGATACAAATCAGTAATATCTTATAGTGATACTTACAAAGACCAAGCAAGGCTAAAATTAGCATCACTGCTGCCACGGAGATCAATACCAATCGCCTGAAAACAAATTCAAAATACTTTGGTTTGCATGCTAGTTTGACAATAATGAGGTAATATCAAATGGTTTAGGGGGACTATACACAGCATTGAATACTCTTCTTATTTGGACAACGTTTTCATCAGTCTTCTCTATAAGTGTATCTGTTGCTACATTTAGATTTATGTTTAACTTGTCGATGTCAGTTATGACATTGGAAGGAAGGAACAACTCGGCCACATTGATGGCTTTTGTAAGAGAAAGGTATTGTGTAACATTATTTAGGATTTGCACAGTGTAGTTTGACTGGTTTACAACATATTTCAAAGTATGCAACATTTCACCATGAAACTCATCTTGCCCAACTGAAAGAAGAATGCATCCAATCCTGTTCAGGAAACAATTCGCGGCTTAGATAAAGAAAAGAACATGAGCATAAATAAGTACAAGAAAGAACATGAGCATAAAACACATACACGCAGTCATGGGAATGTACATAAATAAGTACAAGATAATTTGCTCAGTGCTTTACTTTTTGCTTTCCACATATTGTTCTTAGTTAATTATATGTTTATCGTTTTTGTTTTCTATTGAAAAGAAAATGAACCAATAAAATCAGAATCAAAGTAAATAAGATAGTAAAAGCTCTATAACATTGTAGACATTAAAGTTCTATAAGTTTGAGTTATTACACTGTAGCGCTAGTGAACAATATGAGTAGTATAAGACAAATTGTTTGAGAATGATCCATTATTTTTCCTTTGATGTTTACTCTCCATCTGCAGCAATGATATGCCAAAAGAAACAAACCACAACGCAGAAAATATGAATCCCACTGCCCCTATAAATCCAACTGACTGCACACAAAACAGTTGAAAATGCTGATCAAAATATCTGATACACATATTAGCAAGCAGAATACAATCCTTAAGGATAAGGTGCACGCTGAAACATGTTAGCGTAATGGTATTTTCATCATTTCCTAAATGAGTATAAAATAACTTCTTCATTCGGTTTTTGGTTGAATAAATTACACTTTCTTATTGACAATAACAATCTATTATCATTTGACACAGATTGCAATCTAACCTCAGCGTAAAGATGCAGATTTATTAGTTCAAGTATAATATATATGTATATACAGTCCAATACTGCTAAAAGTGAACAATCTGTAAAATAATTAGATTCAACAGATCAATCAAAAGGCTATCAAGAAAGCAAGACAGACTAAAGACTTTACCGCCCAGTAGAGGTGGTTGGTAATATTCCAACCACAATGATAATGCTTGAAATGGCGCAGAAGGTTTGGCATATTTGTCCTTTGTGCTTCCAAAACCAACGTGCTTAGAGACTCATAAGTTGTTGGCGCTGGTGCTTGTGGCATTTCTGATATCTCATTATTCCATGCACCTAAATTCACCTCTCCTGCATACACCACAAACATACAGTAAATATGAAACAATTTGAGATAAGAAGTAGGAACAAAACCCTTTTCCTTTCTCTTAATCACACAGGTTAAGCTTACAGTAAGAGTGGGGAAAAAGCAAAAATAGAAAACAAAAGATCAAATCTTTCAGAACCAGCAATGATCCTAACCAACCACTTCAATCTGCCTTACAATTTAGCAACCAAACACGAGAAAGGAAACATAAAGCAAACCTTAGGGACATCCTCCATAGGATAAAAAAAAAAAGAAGAAGCAAAGGCCACACTGGCAGTGTGAAAAGAAATAGAAGAACATCTTAATGTCTTAGCTTCGTGATTCGATTGTAGTGATATTGTAATCTAAGAAGCAATAAAATTATATAAAGCTTAATGGGGTAATACTTTGGAGGCAGATAGAGATAGAGACAGTGTCATGTGACTGTAAATGGCGGGTAGGATTAATAAACCGATAGGAAATTACAAAATAGGGTTCTCTTTTGAATATATTTATTCGTTTTGTCATAGTGAAAGCTAATATTGGAAAGCATATGCTACATTTACAAGTAAAATTGGAAAAAGAAAATGATATCATAAATTTTAGAAATCCATAATTAAAATTTTATTAAAAATAATAATTTTATAAAAACGATTAATTTGTAAAAAACATGGTCAAAATAGTCTATTACACATATAATAGGATCAAAATATGGTTCAAATGATAAAAATTAAAATTTTATAAAAATCATAAAAATTCTAAAAATAATTACAATGGTAGCATATTATAAAAATAGTTAATTACAGATATAATATGATCAAAATATCACATATTATTGAGGACTAAAAATAATATGTGAATGTACATGATAGGTCCTTCTAGGATTGGATCAAATTAATCATTTTACAATTATATGAATTAAGTCACCGTACTATTAAAAAATTAAATAAGACAAATTTTTAACAAAATTAACATTTACCGCTTAAAAAATGTCATTTATTATTTAGCAGAATCAATATTTTGAAAGTTTTTTTATGGTTCTGCAAATGATGTATTTTATTTGGAATTGAACTACAACAAAAATATATTTTTTTGTGAAAGTTTAGAAACAATAAATATTAACTACGTTATAATTTAGCCTTGAATCTTTTTAATAATAGACTAATTAATTTAATCCAATATGTATAAAGCGAGTTGGCAAACAATTTCACCCAAAATAACGGTATGGCTAAACTATACTATTATTCACTAAACAATAGGTAACCTTTTCGTTTTGGTCACTTAATTAAAAAAAGTTACAATTTGTCACTGAGCTATTCCAAAGTTTTCATTAAAATCATTCAACTATTCAAAAGTTTTTATTTAAGTTATTGGCCTATTAAGTGTTTTTTTTTTTTAAGTTCCATCAGTGAGTTTCAAGCGACGATTAATTTGACGATCAATACGATGAATTAGTACCCATCGACTAGTAGAAGAACATAATTTAGATCCAAGTCGATCTGAAGATTAGTATTGAAAATCGGGAAAAAAAAGTTGTTTGAATTTTGATTCGTAAATTTGTGACATTTAAAGTTATTTCATAAAAAAATTTAAACTGTAAAAGAGAAGTGTGAACAGAAAAAATTATATGACGTCAATTTAAAATAAAAACTTTTCAATAATTAAGTTACTAAATTATACCCTTTCTAATTAAATCCTATAATTTATTCTTATTAAAAGTTGATTACCGAATGAGATTTGAGTGAGATGATTAAAAGAGTTGAGAGAGAGCATTAGAATCATCTCAAAGCTGGTTTTACGTATGCAATAATTTTGAAGAAATGAATTTTAAATTAAAAAATTGATATCAAAATAAAAACTGATTCACTAAACCCATAGCTAAAGCTGAAGTTATTCATCAATCATATTGCACCATACCCAAGATGAATCCAAAATTAGGTTACCTAATGACAACAATTTTGTATCAAATCATGTGCCCAATGTTCCAAATACATTTCATATTCTGGTTGAAATTACAAAGAAAAAGAATGAGCAAATTAGTGATTTAGAAAACAGTTACAACCTTGAATCATTTCATAAACAATCCAATACCACACTTACGCTACCAAATATACAACACTGAAACTACTTAGTTATCCAATTTTTAATGTTTTTCTATTTTCATCATTCAGTTTTCAAAATTTTTAATTTAACCATTAAACTTTTTAAATTTATTTTTTTAATCACTTTAGTGTTAAATCTTTGAATCGCAATGATGTGGCATTTCCTCCCAAAATACCTTACGCTTTCCTCCACCAAAGTCCTCCACTGCTTTGCGACATAATTAGCACCATAACTTTCCCTTTCTCCCCTCTTTCTTCTCAATTTGGTTTCCCTTGAAACCCATTCAAAAATGATAAAAGTCAAGTCAAAACTTCATTGTTATCTTGATTCGATCTTTGACGACGATTATCTAATAAGGCTGGTTTTAACATATGTTGTTGTATTCATGAACGAATGCTTTTCACTATTGAAATTCTCTGACGAACATCTTAAAACCTTAAAATCTGACAAACCTCCAAATAAAATAAAATAAAAAAGAGAGAAGGCTACCTAAATCGGTTGATTTCTTGGAACCTTCGATCTAGTAACTTTAATCTTCCAAATTAGCACATGGGTGTATGTGTAATTTATGAAAGATAATCCTAATATATAACTTTTGCACATTGATTCTAATTTCTAATAAACTCATCATCAGTTAGAAATTAATTAGTAGTGTATTTATACATATTTGACCAATATTTTATTTAATAATTAAAACTTAATAAACTTTAACTAAATTAAATCATTTTTAATTTGGACCACAATAAATAATAACTTTTGATGTAGGTTTCCTTTGAATGCCACTAAAGCTCCAATGCATTTGCATCTTCAACCTTAAAGGATGGGAAATTATTTGAGTGCATTTAGATACATTTCTAGAGAGAATTTCAAATTCAATGGCGCTTCAAGTTTTAACTGGAAGGAAGGGGATCCAATTGATGAACTAGATTGTTTCTCTCACCTATATGTTATTTAATTTATTTTTAATATAACTATTGTTTAGGTAATTCTTAGTTAAAATAAATATAATTTTAATAGTTTTTAACCAGATATTAATTATAGAGTCATTTTAATTTAATGTTATTAATAGTCAATTTTTTATTATTATTTCATCAAAATTCTTGTATAATTAAATTTAAACATTTCTCACTATTAATTTTAAACTCACCATCACAATATTCCATCTTATCACTTCAATAACCAATTTCAATATCACCATTATTTACAATCTCACAGCAACTCTTTTCATAGCTAATCCAATTCCACCCTTAATATTTCAAATTATTTTCAAGGTGAAGAAGGACCAGTGGGCCTGAACCAAAGCTGACTCTAATATATATTTCATAAACATAGCCGAGTCTTCACTTATGCCGCAGGCCTATAGGAGTAGAGCCCTACACCTTTATTCCTATAAATTAAAACTCGGATAATATATTTTTGAATTAGATCTAAACGATGAATTGGCAATAAAAATAATAGTATATCAAACCTTATGTGATGACTCGATGGTAAAGAATATTTACTATCTCAAGTACGATTTAACTTTGAATCTCATTTGTTGTATATTTTTAAAAAATAATCAACCAATTAATATTTAAATTAAAAGATTTGAAAATGTGGAGTTGTAACTTAATTAAATATCTCAAATAATTTTTAACATCTAACGAAAGGCGTTTCTATCATTTTATTTTTCTCTCAGTACACAAAAGTATTGCAAAAATCAAAATTTTTGATTCATATCATCCACTTTATGAGTATTTTTTTTATAACAGTAATTCAAAATCATTTTTATTGAAAATAAAATAAAAGCAATTTTTTAGATAATGATTTTTTGTATGGTAGTTATTTACTACTATAGATAAAAAAAAGAAAAAAAATATCTTAGAGAGTGATTTTTTATCCAAAGTATATTATATATTTATCTTAATTTGATATTTATACTATGACGAAAATTTGTTTTTAAAAAAAAATTAAATTTACTATTAAATTAGGTGTTGTTTGATAAATTGAAAAATTAAATTTTAAAAAAGTGTTGAAAAAGAAGTATTAAAAATTTAGGTTCTCAATTTAAGTTATCAAAACTGGTTCATATATTATTTAAAATTAAATACAGAATATAATTAGATTACTTGATAAACATAAAATTTAAATTATGAAAAAAATTATTTTACATATTATCTTTAAATTTTAAAAATTACACATTATTTTAAACAAAATCAAAATTTAAAGGTAAAGTTTTTATAGGATAATATAATATTAAAATAAAATTAACTTAATTCGAAATATTTTCCGTTTAGTGATAAGTTTCTCTTTTTACTTATAATTTTTCACATTTTTATAAAAAAAGTTATCATGATGTTTTTATTTTGAATTATCAAACATATTTAAAAAATTAAATCATTGAAAATATTAATTTTTGATCGATTTAATTTTTACAACAATTTATGAGATAAAACTTTAGTATTACTATGTGAAGTGACACTAAATTTAATGAAACAATTTTTCAAAAGGAATTCAATAAAATCTTTTATAATAGCATAAATTTGTGAAAATTAAAAGTAAATAATATAAATCTCTAAAATTAAAATTTTATCTTTTTATAAAGATTATTTAGACCTAAATTTTATAAAAGGTAAACATATTGTGAATAGGTCACAATTTAGAATTCTTAAGCTTCTAATTTTAATTCAACTTTTAACTTATTTTAAACAGCGTCTTTATGCTCATCGTTTGAAAGAAGGTGCCTCTGTGCACGAACACTAACAGTGTTTAAAGAAATTCTCTCAAACTTGAAGGCCATGGAGGTTCAGTATGATAAGGAAGATTTAAGGTTGATTCTACTCTGTTTGTTGCCCCTATCTTATTCAACCATTAGAAACACGATTTTATATAGCTATGAGCCTCTCACAGTTGATGAGGTTTTTGATTCTTTAACCTCGTATGATAAGATGAAGCATCTTTTAGTTAAAATCGATTTTTAGGGTAAGGGTTTCATTGTTCATGGGAG
Source organism: Gossypium stocksii (assembly GCA_020496765.1). Classification (NCBI taxonomy): domain Eukaryota; kingdom Viridiplantae; phylum Streptophyta; class Magnoliopsida; order Malvales; family Malvaceae; genus Gossypium; species Gossypium stocksii. The sequence goes on along the minus strand of CM035627.1, from coordinate 95,879,382 downwards.
ACAAGATTGGAATGTTGATGATTATCATGGAAGGACACAGGAACGGAATCCTCACGGTAAATCTAAGGGTAGATCGAAGTCTTCAAACAGAGGTAAAACTTGTAACTTCTGCAAGAAGAAAAGACACATTAAATCTGAGTGCTATAAGCTACAAAACATGATCAAAAGGGAAAACAACCAGAAAATTTTGGTAAAGCTGATGTTGTAGAAGATTACTGCGATGGTGAACTTCTAGTCGCTTCTGTCAACAATTCTAAAGTGAGTGAGGAGTGCATCCTTGATTCAGGCTTCACCTTCCACATGAGTCCCAATCGAGATTGGTTTACAACTTACGAAACAGTGTCTGAAGGTGTTGTTTTGATGGGAAATAATACTTCATGTAAAATCGCAGGTGCTGGAACTATTAAAGTTAAGATGTTTGATGGAGTTGTCAGAACACTTAGTGATGTGCGACATGTTCCAAAATTGAAGAGAAATTTAATTTTGTTGAGTACTATTGATTCAAAAGGGTACAGGTACATAGCTGAAAGTGGGGTTTTGAAGATTTCCAAAGGTTCCCTTGTTGTGATGAAAGGTCAGAGAAAGACTACCAAGTTATATGTTTTGTAGGGTTCTACTGTTACTGGTGATGCAGCTGTCACATCCTCTTCCTTGTTAGATGATGATATTACTAAACTTTGGCATATACGCCTAAGGCATATGAGTGAGAATAACATGGCAGAATTGAGCAAAAGAGTACTTCTTGATGGGAAAGGAATTTGCAAACTAAAGTTCTGTGAACACTGCAATTTTGGGAAGCAAAAGAGAGTTTGATTTACCAGAGGAATCCATATCACAAAGGGAATATTAGAGTATATTCATTCTGATCTGTGGGGGTCATCCAGAGTGCCTTCAAAAGGTGGAGCTAATTATATGCTAACTTTTATTGATGATTTTTTTAGAAAAGTTTGGGCGTTTTTCATGAAACAGAAAAGTGACGTGTTTTCTGCATTTAAGTCTTGGAAAACTATGATTGAAAAACAGATGGGAAAATAAATAAAATACCTCCGTCAAAACAATAGCTTAGAGTTCTGTTTTGATGAGTTTGATAAACTGTGCAAGTCAGAAGAGATTGTGAGACACTTGACAGTTCATCATACTCCACAGCAAAACGACATTGCGGAACAAATGAACAGAACGATCATGGGGAAGATTCAATGTATGTTGTCAAATGCCAACTTACCAAAGTCATTTTGGGCCGAAGTAGCCTCTATTGCATGTTTTTTTATCAATCGATCTCCATCCGTTGCCATTGAGAAAAAGACTCCACAAGAGGTATGGTTTGGTAATACTGCTGACTATTCTGATTTAAAGATCTTTGGGTGTCCTGCATATGCTCATGTTGATAATGGAAAATTGGAATCGAGATCTATTAAATGTGTTTTTCTTGGTTATAAAGCTGGTGTAAAAGGTTATAAGTTATGGTGTCCTGAAAATAGAAAAGTTATGATTAGTAGAGATGTTTTGATGAAACTGCTATGCTACCTAACTTATCTCTTAAAGACTCTTCCAATAAAGAAAATCAAAAGCAAGTGGAGCATCAGATTAATCCAGAATTTACAGTAGAGTCAACTTCTTAAGCCAGTACAAAAATTCAAAATAGAGTTGCTTCTTCACCACAATACTCTATCGTTAAAAACAGAACTAGAAGAGAAATTAAACCTCCAAAGAAGTATGTCGAGGCTGATCTAGTTGCTTATGCTTTAAATGTGGCTAAAGATATAGATGCAAATTAAGAGCCATCTAATTATTCTAAAGCGGTTAGCTATGAAGACTTAGAAAAGTGGATGTTTGCTATGCAAAAGGAGATGGAATCATTCCACAAAAATAAAACACGGGATCTTGTAAAACTTTCTAAAGATAAAAAGGTTGTTCGTTGTAAATGGGTGTTTAACAAGAAAGAAGAGCCTCCAAGAGTTGAAAAACCCCAGATATAATGCAAGGCTTATTGCAAAAAGTTATAGTCAAATTCCAAGTGTGGACTTTACAGATGTGTTCTCCCCAGTTGTGAAGCATAGTTCGATTCGAGCTTTACTTGGTAGTGTGGCCATGCATGATTTGGAGCTTGAGCAGTTAGTTGTATTTTTGCATGGAGAACTTAAGGAAGATATTTACATGCAATAACTAGAAGGTTTTACAGTCTCAAAAAAAGAGGACTATGTTTGTTTGCTAAAAAAGTCACTTTACGGTTTGTAACAGTCACTAAGATAGTGGTATAAGATGTTTGATTCCTTTATAACTTCTAATGATTTAAAAAGAAGTAGCTTTGATAGTTGTGTTTACTTTAAGAAAAATAGTGATGATTCTTTTGTGTATCTACTCCTTTATGTTAATAACATGTTGATAGCAGCGAAAGACAAAGGAGAGATAAGAAAGGTCAAAGCCCAACTAAGTGAAGAATTTGAGATGAAAGATTTGGGACCAGCAAAGAAGATACTTGGTATGGAGATTCACAGGGATAGAAAAGTAAGTAAATTGTACCTAAGTCAAAAGGAGTACATTGAAAAAGTTCTTTGCAGGTTCAATATACAGAGTGCTAAGCCTATTAGTACTCCTTTAGCAGCCTATTTCAAACTTTCATCGACTTTGTCTCCACAATCAGATGATGAGATTGAGCACATGTCACATGTTCCATACTCTAGTTCAGTGGGATCTCTAATGTATGCTATGGTTTGTTCACGTCCAGATTTATCATATGCAGTCAATGCAATTAGCATATACATGGCGAATCCCGGTAAAGAACATTGGAAAACAGTTTAGTGAATTTTAAGATACTTACGAGGTAGTACTGATGTTTGCTTATAGTTTGGAAGAACTAGAGATGGAGTAATTTGGTATGTTGATATTGATTTTGCTGGAGACCTTGATAGAAGAAGATCTCTCACAAGTTATGTCTTTACAATCGGAGGTTATGCAATCAGTTGGAAAGCCACTTTGCAAACTACAGTTGCTTTGTGTACCACTGAAGCTGAGTACATGACGATTACTGAGGCTTGTAAAGAAGCCATTTGGTTGAATAAACTCTTTAGTGAACTCAATGAAAACCTTCAAATTAACATAGTATTTTGTGACAGTCAAAGTGCCATCTCCTTACAAAAGATCAAATGTTTCATAAGAGAACAAAACACATTGATGTTCTGTATCATTTTGTTCGTGATAGTATTGCTTGTGGTGATATTATTGTGAGCAAAAATAGTACTCATGAAAATCCTACAGATATGATGACTAAGTCACTTCCTATAACCAAGTTTGAACATTACTTAATCTTGGTTGGTGTTCATTGTTGAAGTTAAACTCTTAAGGGGTTTTATGAAAGAGGTGGAGAACTTGTTCGTTGAGAGTTCGCGATGAAGAACTTGTTCATTGAGAATTCGTGTCAAGGTGGAGATTGTTAGAATTAAGTGACCCGGATCCTTATTTAAATAAAATACAGTGGTAAAATAAAATAAAAGTAAAATCCATATAGAACTATATTTCTTTTATTTTATTTTAGAATAAGGTTTTTTAAACCTTACTAAACTCCATCTATTTGATATTGATTAGAATAAGGTGTTTCAATCTTACTACACTCCTATTAGAATATGGTTTTACAAGCCTATAAATAGACATATATAGTTTACTTCTCTTGTAATCATTTGAATTCGACATAGTGAATTTTCTTCTCATCTACCCGTGATTTTTTCCTAAAAGGGTTTTCACATAAAATCTGTATGTTATTTATTTTTCTTTCTCTTTTCTTTGCGATATATAATCATTACTGACGTTCTATTTTTTTAATAATAAATAAATAAATAAATAAGCTTGAAGTTGATAAAATTGCATTACTAAAGTATTAAAAAAGGAACTGATATAATAACGATCCAAAACATAGTTTAATGGGTTTTCGTTACTAATAAGAGAATAAAGTTGACTCCTCCTAAAGGTATTTTGTATAGCAAAAAGGAAGAACAGCGTAGTGTGTGCATTCAACAACACACTTCTCCTTGGACTGTTTGGTGCATGTGACAACATCTTGGGATGTTATTACACATAATTAACTCTCCTAATGGTAATCATTAAGGATATATTAATATTTAATTAGAAGAATGGGGCTATTTTATTTGGAATATTCTATCAAATACTTATGAATGAACAGTGAAACCTAGTGCTGTGTATCATATGTACCCAAAAGAATGGAAAAAAAAGTAGTAACTTCGAGAGTATATTATAGGAATTTGTTCTCTTTTCGGTCATAAGCTTTTCTTGGCCTTTATAAATCTTTTGTGCGGAAAGGTGGACACCTGATGCCATCTTTCTTTTTCTGTTGTTTCACTCAATACTCTTGAGTTAAAAAAAATTCTATAAAATTTTAATTTTATTATTAAAAAGTGATAGAAATAACGTAGAATTATAAATTTATATAATCTTTTCTCTTTAGTTAAATATACAAATATATAAAATTATCTATTAATTTCGATCAATGTGTCATATATTATATGATATAATAATTTCTATCGAGTAAAATTAGATAAATGAAATATTGGTTATTTTTTAGTTGCATACATCACTAACATTGTTACTTAGTTTAGGCTTTGTTTTATATTTGTTGTATTTATAAATTATTGTATTTATCCAACATAAAATAAAATAATTGAATTCATTTTGTTTAAACATATATAATTTAATCAAAATTAAAACTTAATATGTACGATTATATTAAATTAAAGTTTTTGTATAATATTACAAATATAATAAAAGTTGTATTATTGAATGTTTATTTTATTGTGCCCTTATTTGGCTCATTCACACCTATATATAAGGCATGGTTTACTGATGTAATGTGCGAGGGATAATTAGGTGCCATGTGTGGTGACACGTTATCCCCTTACGAGTTACACATGTCTTCGATACTTCTCAGAAGATTATGGGCAAACAGGATGAGATCATGCAAATGACGGGCACTCACAATGAGCGAGCTCTTAGGGAACTCACTAAATTTATTGACGAGCCTACGTGTCAGATATGCAACCACATTTTATAATGTTTTGAATTATTTGTATAACATAAATTTAAATTTTATCTTATGTAATGTGGGAAGAATCTAATAGACTTAAAAAAACATATTATGAGATTTTTGACATCTTTTCTCAATAAATGTCCGACAAAATAGATTTATATTAAATATCCAAACCAACAAAACAGGTGGAAATATTTATTTTTGATACAAAATTTATGAAAAGAAAAAACATAAATTCAAAAATTAATTTATAAAAAAATCTAATAAAATATATAAGCGTATTCGGTAAAAGTATCATGGAGGCCTCTATACTAGGAGTCAGATTGTATTTTGTTCTTCTATTAAAAAATAAGTAAATTAGTCCCTATACATTATATTAAAAAACAAATTGATCATTTCTGTTAAAATTTTCATCTACTTGTAATATTAAAAACTGACGTGGTTGACAGAATAACTAGAATGTATCATGTGTGCTTAATATTGTTGTACAAGACCACCTTTTAACAACATAAATAAATAGAATTTTTAACGAAAGTATAAGTTTAATCTTTGATTTATCTATTTTTTAAATAAAAAATAAAAATTACAATATTTTTTTTTAATATAGAGACATTCACGATACTTTTGCCACGTTATTCGGATATAAAACAGTTAAAGTAATGAAACAAACATATATTATATAAACAAAAGGTGGGGGGAGGCATATGAAATAGAAATGGGAAAAAGTTTGGAAAGCAAAAGTAGAAAAAGGGAGGGTGTATTTTATTGGAGGTAGAGAGACACTAAGACACACGGATCTAGGTGGCTCCGACAAAGATTTATCCTTGTAATGGACCATTACCTAGTTTCCATTTTTGCATCTCATATTATTGGAATCCCAGTTTCCTTTTAAACTATGTAATGGATGCAATAAAACATTCTTTATATAAAGTTTACTTCTAAACTACTTTTTTTGTTTGACAAGTATTATAATTTTTTTAATGTGGTGCCTTGAATATTACAAATCAAAGTTATTAGGGTAAATTACCCAATTCATCATCCAATTTTTAGGGTATTGTCGTTTTAGCTGTCCAAAATGAAATTTTTGTAATTTTGTTATCTAACTTTATGGTGTTTTTGTTTCAGTCATCCAATCATTAAATCTCTAAGGATAGTTAATTGTTCATGTCACATTATGTTTGTACTTTCATTTTGATAAAAAAACTATTTTTTAAAGTATTGATTAAGGTAAAAAAAAGTTAAATATTATAGTGAAAAAGAGGTAAAACTAAAATAATGTACTAAAAAATTATTAAATTATACTTAGTATCATATTGCCAAAAATTATAATTTTTTTAATATTCATATTCAAAATCAATTAAATAAATAGTTGAAAATAACAAATTGGTTGGAGGCAGGCAATAAAAAAGCTGGCGATGGACGGCAATGACAGTCGGAGAAGGATGCGACACCACCCCATAAAGGGACAACGGCACCAGATAGTGGTGGCGGCCCAAAAAGAAAGAAGAGAAGAGAAGGAAAAGAAAGAAAGAGATAGTAAATAAAAAAAAGACTTGCCCACATGGGAAATTGAAAAAATTACGTGGAAATTCCAAAAATTTCTGCCGGCGAGAGGTTGATGTATGTTTCTCTTTTGTTAGTATTTTTGGTGTTTCATTAACAGAATCTATATGGCTTATTGGTTTCTGTGTAGGGTCCGAATTTGGACTTGTATGTGTAAAATGAATTAACATTTCACTTATGCTCATCCATTCCAACTCCCAAACTCACACAAAGTATTAGGATCGTAGCCCATCAAATATCTAATTTTTTATATTAATATTTGAATATGAATCCATATAATTATTTTAAATTTCTAAATCCAAAATAAATAATATTATTGGTAAGATATCCGAATATGTTAAATATATATAAATGATAAATTAATTTTTTTAATTAAAAAATTAAAAGTGAAGCCAATCATATATTTACATTTGAAATTTTGGATTAACTACGCAGAAAAATAAATAAAATTATGATGCAAATTGAGTTCAAATAATGAATTTCTTAAAATTAGTATTCGAAATAATTTCATTATAAATTATTATTATATATATTTTTACTAATTTTATTATAGGTTTTGATCATATTTGTTCTTTTTGATACAATGCTTAAAATTATTTATTGTCTCTCCTCAACCCATAAATAGGAAAATAATGCACTTAAGTATACTCAAACCCACATCTTCATGCGCCAATAACAATGTTCATACCAATTGAGCTAATATTCAATCAACATTATTCTTATAATATTTCAATCAAAAGATTTCTTGTAAAAAAAAATCGATAAATATCTTGTTGCAAATTAAAACCATGTTTTTTACTAACCAAGCCATGGGCATTACTAATCCATGTTTTTTGCTAACACGTATCCTATTCTAAGATTCACACGTGTTTCTTAAGTGTGGGTTCGCTTACATAATGATGTGAGCCCACCACATGCAAACTCATGTAAGTGAACTATGCATATTATCACTATTGAAATAAAAAGGATCAAGTCTGTAACACCCCTTAACCCTAAATCGTCACTGGAACAGGGTTACGGAGCATTACCGGACCTATCGGACAATTAAGAATAATATACAGATAAATTTCTAACATAATGTAAAATAATCATAAAGTCCCTTATATAGACCATCGAGGCCCACAATACGAGTTAGAAGTGATTTGGGACTAATTCGGGTGCTCAAAAATTTTTCGTGAAATTCTAAATTTTTTTTCAAGTACAGGGCTCACACGCCCGTGTGGATTGGGAACACGCCCGTGTGACCCCATGACACGCCGGTGTTGTTGAGCCGTGTGGCTCAACACGGCCTTAATATTTTGGAACACGCCCGTGCCCCTTACCCGTGTAACTCTCTGACTTCCACTTCATGTACAAATTAATTTCACATGGCCAAGCACATGCCCATGTGCTCAGCCCGTGTGGATTTATTTTCAATTCGATTCTAGTACAGTTTTCATATGGCCTTAATACACGCCCATGTTCAAAGCCCGTGTGGATCACACGGCTAGTTACATGCCCGTGTGCTAGGCCGTGTGCCAAAACCTAGACATTTTGTTTCTCATTTTTAAGGTACAGGGGACACACGGTTAGACTACACGCCCATGTGCTACCCGTGTGTCTCACACGGTCTAGCCACATGCCCGTGTGCCAGGCCGTGTGGACTCTATATGAGTCTTTCAATACTGACCTAGCTACCTTGCAAATTTCAAAACCGAAACTAATTCGATACCAATATAACAACCAACACATTTCCACATTCAAACATACCTAAATATGACCTAAACATTGACTTATTAATTTACACAATGAATAATTATAATATTATTCAAAATTCAACTTATATTTCATTCATTCATTTCAAATTTAACACTTAATATGCCAAACATTTCATTTATTTTTCATACCATTCATCAAACTCCAACTTAAGTGTTATATACCATATTTACATCCCAAAATACATGACATATACAAGTGATCCTAAATAAAACCTAGTACATGCCACATTTACCAAAAGTTAGATTACATCACCAAAATGGAGTTAAGGTCGGGATTAACTCGGATGCTAAATCGGACTTTAATTTCTACTACCTGCTCACGGAAAAACAACCGTACACTGAGTATGGTAATACTCAGTGGTATTACTATCATTCAAATTATAAATATCCAAATGAATTTCATATATATATATATAACCCTAAAACACATGAACACATATAATATCACTACACAATTTATTTTCATTCCATATTCATGGCAAATAAAATTAACTACTTATCAACTCAATATCATAATCATCTCATTCAAGTACTAATAGCCTTTAGAACATTTAGTTCATTCATTTAATCTCATTTCTCAATTCATATCACATTTTCACTTTATTTTCACAAAATTTATTGTTTCTATTCAAATTTTTGCCTTCTCAATTTATTTATCCCTATTAATAAGACTCGGACCTTGGCGGATACATAGATCCAACCAAACATACCAGAATGGCACTCAGTGCCTCATCGGATAGTTCAAAGCAAATAAGTGACACCTAGTGTCTCATCGGCCTAGCTAAAGCAAAGTGGTACCCAGTACCTCGTCGAATCTATCCGAAGTAAAATAGTGACACCCAGTGTCTCATCGACTCGAGGTCGAAATATTCCTGAACTCTTCCAATCCTATGGCATGTCAACTATATCCGACTTAGCCGAACTAGCTAATAGGGTACCGGATCACTTTCTCTATTTCAATCAATATTCACATAAATTCCATTTTAATCACAATTTCTCATATATTTTCCAATTCAATCATTTTTCATTTTGAATACACTTTGTCATTTTCAAATCAATACACATTTCACATACTAATTGCAAATATCATTCATTGCTGATTTCAATTCCCATTCATATCAAATTATACTTACCTCACATTTTTCTTAGCATACACATTTATTAAAATCTAACATTTGATATAAATTAATTTGAGTTATAGTAATACAAACAGAACTTTCTTCGCGTCTATTCCTCGACTATCTTTTCTTTCCCTTTCTACACCGATGGCTCGGGCTCTGTGTTTGCTATAAAAATTAAATAATTTACAAATCATTAATATTATGCTAATTTACATTAAATACTTAAATTTCTATTCAACTTTGGTCTAAATTCCATACTTGTCCTAACTATTTTCATCCATTTTTCTATATCAATTCATATCTTATTTCTATCCATATTCCATCTAAAGTTACATTTAACTATTAAATTTTTTTATCAAAATTCCATAATTTCAAATTTCTTTCAATTTAGTCCCTAAAATACAAAACTTATAGCCTAGTTTACAATTTATCCTTTAATTAATTCTAATCAATCATTTTATCAAATAAACCCCTAATTTAATCACTTGTTCAACATAAATCCTACTCAAAAACCTACTAACTTTCAAAATTTCAACTTCAATTCAAGAGTATTCAACTCTAAGACTCCAAAAACATCAAAATTAAAAGAAAAAGACTTAATTAACTTACCTATTTAAAGTTGAAATATCAAAACCCCAAATTCCCATTTTCGTCTTTCTTTCTTCCTTTTCTCTTTTTCTCCCTTGTTCTTCTCTGTTTCGTCTCTTTACTATCCCTTTTTCTATCTTTATTTCATTTATTTTCTTTATTATTTACTTATGTTTATTTTATTAATATAATATTATATAAACATAATTATTATTTCTTATATTATAAGTAAAGACATTTATATATTACAAGTGCATATATATTTTTATTACTATTACACATGTACATTTTCATCACCATACATTTGTTAAAATTTAATTTATTTCATAATATAATAATAATTAATATATTAATATCTTTTACTATTATTTCAAAAAATATATAAATATTTTACAAGTGTATAAATACAAACATTACACATGTATTTAATTTTTATTACACACATGTCACTTTATGGTTTAATTACTAATTAATCTCTTGACTTTTCACTACTTTAAAATTAAACTTTTATTCTCTATTTAATCTAGTCCTTTTTACTAATTATTTCTAATTAAATTAAATTTACTTAACTAAAACCTAATTAGAATCTTAACTAACTTCGTAAATATTTTTAATAAATATTTACAAACTCATTTTACTAATACGGAGACCTTATGATTCACTTTTCCGATGCCCGTGAATTTTAGGTCATTTTCAAAGTCGGTCCCAATCGAGTAAACAAATAGCAGGTCGATAATGACAAACACCACAACAATTATTTTTAAACTTTGTATTTATTATTTATCTTTTCTCACTAAGATAATAAGTTAAGACTCGACTTTCAATATTACCTATGCTCTATTTCAGAATATAGATTATGAACGAAATCCAATATTTGCAATTTATTGAACGCTGTTCAATGAAATGCTCATGAAATTTCTTGCAAATTTTTCAAGCAAGAAAAAGAATAAGTAATAAATTGCATAATCCTAATATCTTGATTTCCATTTTCTGTGATTAAATCTGAAAACGGAGTGGAGTTTCTACAATTTTTTCACCTAAAAAAGATTGAATACTATATTTCTACTTAATGAGATAACTTAAACTATAGTTCTTACTGTAATTGTAACATCGTTTCTCATTTTTCCAAAGTTAAGAGCAATTGACTTGATTAATTAAATTTATCAGTTTAATTAAATAATTTTAAAATATCAGAAAATAGAAGCAAAAGTATCCCAATTTAAAATATTATACCTTTTATTTTTTTTTGAAAATTTTAATTATACTAACTTAAAATATTAAAAAATTCTTATTAATTTCACAAAAATTTAAAAATTTTAATTAACATTCAATTTTTTTTAAAAAAATTCTCATTCAACTCTTAATTTTTTTGAAAATTTACCAAGGGTCCCTTTGGATGGGCGTTTATCTTCAGTACAGTGCGTTTAATTTTCTTTTATCTTACACTACAACATCTAATCTCACTACTACTGTTGTTTTTACATTAACAGCAGGTAAACACACCACCTATTTAAAAAATTTAAAACTCCCTCAAAACTTAGTCTCAAAGTTTACCACTAGATTCAGATATTGAAATCTGTTATTCACAAAAATAAAATAAATTCAAATATTAAATGTTGGTGAAATGATATCCAAATCCACTATAAAATCTATATAGATAATAATTAGAATATACAGGTCAAAGTATTACATGCATTTACATATTCAAAACCATTAAAAAATCAAAGATTTCAAATATTTAATGGGATAAATCTTAAAAGTATACAAAAAATTTAATTTAATGTATAATTATACACTGAAAATTTTAATTGTGGTTTAAATATATGCTTGAAACTTTAATTTTGATTTAATTAGACACATTTAAAGAAATAAATACATCAATTTATTTTTATATTGGATAAATATAATTATTTATGCATGCAATATATAAACATAAAATGATGTTATATCAATAAATTTGTTAATAATTTACAAGAATTGGATCAAATCAAAATTTCATGTATAAAATTACATACTAAACCATAATTCATGTATAATTTTGGGAATTATTCCTATATTTAACCTAATTAGTAATTTCAAAAGATATAGTTGTACATAAATATTTTTATATGTATGTAATTAAGGTATATTTATATCTGTATTAATATTTAAAATTTTGATTGAATTAGTGTTATTCTTAATTGGATTCGACCTTTTACATCATTTTTTTTTTTGCAAAGAAGTAAATATTATTTTGAATATATTTTTATATTTTAATAGTTTTATATAAAATCTTAAAAACATATTTAATATTTTTATCAAAATTTTATAAATATGTTAGTTAATTGCTAAATTTTTATTTAAAAACTAAAAAATAAAAAATAAACTATAAATATAAAAAATGTTGATAAAAATAAAAATAAAAGATGGAAACACACCTTAAAACCAATGGCAAACTAGTACCTGGCTATCACTAACTACTAACAACCTTGGTTCCCAATTTCCCCTTTCTACTGTTCTTTGTATTTCTGTATTTAAAAGTTGAAGCAACTACGCTATACCCTTCCTGGCCACTCCTCCTTTCCTAAACCCTAAATTTTGAAGCCCCAAATTTATTTTTATTTAAAAAGAGAGTTTATTTTATATTTTAAAATCCAAACTGGTTTCGAGGCATTAAAGCCGAAAAAGGAAGGAAAGAGAATTGGAAAGCTCAACATTGAACCCCCCTTTCTTTTCATCGTCATTTTTCTTTTTATCCATTTCTTGCCCTCTTCTTTACTAGCAATAAATTCCCTCATACACCACCTCTCACTTTCCCCCTCTTCCTCTCTGCTTTGTCTTTCATACACTTCTCTTTTTTGATGGGATGGAACTGTTGTCAGCATATCCGTGCCTACGTCTCCTTCTTCTTTTTTTTCTTGTAACTTCACTTCTCTTTTAGTACTTTTGGCGTCCACAGTTTCCAAGTTTTTCCATTTCCTGCTCAATTCCTCACTTCAACTTTCCCTCTCCTTTTCACGGTTTATCTGAGAACTGCCACTGCGCCCCCTTACCCACATCAGATTCTTCCTCTCAGGTACCCTTTTATTCTTCTCACTTACCCCTTTTTCATCATTAATCCTTCTTTTTTTAAAGTTCATGCTGATAATACAAATTGGATGTATCAGTAAGTATACGAATTATTATTATGGTTATAGACTATGGGGCTGTTTAGCTCCTACTGGTTGCTAATGAAAGGACCCATATGGGGTATTTTCTTTTTCAGTCAATGAGCTTGTCGTCCTTCCACTTCAAACATAATACATGTCTACTACTAATTTTCTTTTTTAAAAGTTCAACAATTGAATTTTATTTGAAAAACTTGGGGTAAAAGGCCTTTCTTTGTTTCCAAAAATATCTTCCATGCAATTTGTGGTTGGGATAAGAGTGTTGACTCCAATGGTGTTGACAAGTTTATAGCTACAATAAAAGTTGGGACTTTATTATTGGAGCGCAATGACCATTAAGGCAGCCTCCCCCACCCTTTGCCTTTTAGAGTTTAGCCTTTTTTTCTTTCCTTTTTCATTTGTTGCTACTCCTCCATACTGCTACTTGCGCACTCTTTCTTCCATTGGAAATGGTTGCTTTGCTCACTTTTACAAGTTCCTTTGTTTTTTTTTTTTTTTAATTATAAATTAATAAATTTTCAATATTTAACTCTAAGTCTAACTATACAGTTTAAAACTGGGCAATCCGATCCCTTTTTTTCTTTATTAAATGAAAAAGTCTTGATTAAATATCCGTACTGTCTTTATGCTACAAGTTAGCCCCTCCTCTCTCTCTCTCTCTCTCTCTCTCTCTCTCTCTCTCTCTCTCTCTTTATCACAAACACAATTGATAGTTAGAATTTTAAAATTATGTTCTCGAATTTCAAACTTATGGAAAATTCAAGTCAAATTAAACGTTTTGGTGTTTTTAAAATTTATCTCAAGATTTTTATTTAACATATCGGTGGTGGTGAAGTTTTATTTTTTACAAAAATTTTACAAGAGTTAGAAATTATCATTTATCTTAAAAAAAAAAAACATCTTTTTATCTTACTTTTTTATTTTTTAACAATTTATTAAATATTAATTAAACACTATGACTGTTTTTAATCTCTTTGTATATTACAAAATTCCAATTATTAATCTATAAAATAATGACTTTTTTTGTATTTCTCATAGTTCATTTATAGTTTATATTTGTGTTTTGTGTTTTTATTTTTTTTACTAAGTGTTTTTATTTATTTATTTATATTTTTAAGTTATGAAAAAAGTAACTCCTTAATTGTCTACACCTTGGATTTGGCCATCATTGATGAATAACTTGTACTATGCTTCATATTACGAGACCTCCATGCAATCCCAACCCAATCCCCTTCCTCTAATTCTTCTTCAAAGGTAAAAGGTTTGCCCCAGTATCTGTTTACACATTAATCCTGAAACGTAATTTTTATACCGTAATTAGGAAACCAAAAGGTATAAAGTAAGCCTTTGTGCTTGGTATCTGCGAGGTATTTTCCTATGCAAGCTAGTGTTTGTAGTCAGAAATTGTTGGTCTGCTTCTAGTTTTCTGCATATGTATATTATGAAGAACCCTTCGGTAATTGGATCAGGTTTTTTTTTATGTCAGTAGGGATAAAGATTTGATTAACTGATAGGAATGAAGAATAGAAACGCAGAAAAACAGAAAAGAAGTTGAAAGCTAGCGCTAGCCTTGCCGAGTGTCGCAGCAATATTAGGCTGTTGAAATCCAGTAGGTGTTTAGATTAATCAGGTTTGGGGTTGGCATTTTGGAGTTAAGGGATGGAATCATCGTCATCTGCTTCGTTTAAAAGAGCTCGGGCGCCTGCCACCGGAAACCAAGTACCTTCATGCTTGGTTGATGGTTGCACTGCGGACCTCAGCAAATGCAGGGACTACCATCGACGCCATAAAGTATGCGAAGTCCACTCTAAGACCCCCAAAGTTACTATTAGGGGTCAAGAACAGCGCTTTTGCCAGCAGTGTAGCAGGTAAATTTATTTGGAACCCCTTGTATCAACTTACTGTTACCGTCATAGTTTTTGTTTATTTTTACTCAAATTATTTTGCACTGCAGCACTTTTGATTGGGATTTGATTGTTTGCTTTCTCTTGCCCCCAAATTGCAGTTCTACGGTGAAATTTCTGACTCACGGTTTTGTTTATCAAATAGTAGCCGCCTAGCATGTTTTGTTAAGCATGAGCTTTATTTGTTATCTGAATTCTATTATGTTTTGTTGTAGAGCACCTAAATATTGTAAATCATAAAAAATCTGAAGCATGTTCGACGTGTACTTCATATTCGACAATAACACTTGAAAGTCTGAAAGACATCCTCTTAACGCTACATGATACAATTGTTTCTTTGTACTTTATGTATTTGCAAAATTCATTTCAATTCATCATCATATCAGCTTACAAATTGAATTACTATATATTCTAGTGTGGTTTGCTACTAAAGATAAGAGCTGAGTTACGGGTGAATGCATTTGATTAGGTTTCATTCGTTGGTGGAGTTCGATGAAGTGAAACGAAGCTGCAGGAAACGTCTTGATGGACATAACCGACGACGGAGAAAGGCTCAACCCGATTTTATGTCTGTAAATTCAGGAAGGTTTCCATACAATCACCAAGGTTTGGTTTTGTAATGTTGATATTAGAATGGAAGCTTTTTTCACCATCATCTTGGCCAAGTGTTTTGATGTGGAGGAAGAGTGTGGTGCAGGTACTCGATATTTCCCAATCGGTAGCTCTCAAATGCATTCTTGGATGGGAGGTGTGAAAGTGGAAAGTGATATGAAGTTGATAAACTTCAGCGGCGGAAATAGCTTGTTCCCTGGATTCCCATCTGATAACCACCACAAAGGAGAAAAGCATTTCTCATTCTTACAAACCACCGCTTCATCACACCCTGGAAGTGGTTCCATTTGTCAACCGTTTCTCGAGGCGTCGAGCAGTGGTGACAACAGCCGGAAAATGTTCTCCGATGAGTTGAATCAAGCTATTGACTCTGATCGTGCTCTCTCTCTTCTGTCATCGCAACCGGCTGAGACTCGGGAGATAGGTTTGAGCCCCATGGTGCAGCCTGCCTCTGCTTCCTTCTTCATCCCAAACTTGCAATTTAATGATGTAGGAGGAACGGGAGGTGAGCCAGTCGGGACCGCCATTTTGGACGCCGATGGTGAAGGGCATGAAATGTTCCAAAATGAACATCTTGGTTCCTCTGCAACTGGTGCTCACCATACACTCTCCTTCTCATGGGAGTGAATATCTGCCCTTTCCATTCTTCCTTCAAATCAGATGGTTCTGAGTAATAAAAGAAAAAGGGTTATCCCTTTAAATTAGAATGTTTAAAGCCCTATTATGCGGTTGCAAATTTATGAACTTGTTTTGTGTGTTTTGCTTTCAGAATATTTAATGGACTTTTGTTTAAAGGGGTCCCCAATGATATGTATGAATCCTTTAGATGAAACTATATGTTTTTCTGCTATAGCAGTTTCTTCCTCGTCATTTCTACTTTTGTTCTCAACGCTAATGTCTTTGCCAACCATTCAAAGAGGTAATTAAAAAGTCCATTAAGCTGGTTGCGAGAAAGTGCACTTAGTTCAGCCTTTTGAATCATGATTGTATTCAATTAAAATTCTTTAAATTCATTTTTTCATTGAAATTCTTGTTAATTGTTGATGTGGGAAGTGATATCGATGACAAGATAATTGACATGTCAATCTGAGGTGGAAAAATGATTACGTCCAAGGTTTATTTGATTTTTTTTATTATTTTACGATAGTTTAATTGATTATTTAAGTAAAAAAATTATTAATTTATTAATTTTTTATAATAAATGATAAAATTCATAAAAAAAATTAGAAATTTATAAATAAAACTACAAAGAAATTAAAGAAAATTTTTAAATGTAATAAAAAGTTTTAGAAAAATATAGAAAAACATTATAATTTTTTAGAAAAATATAAAAAGAATTGTTAAAAGAAGGGCAGAAAAATTTTAGAAGTTATTATTATTTTATATAAATTTTATTAAAATTATTCAAATATTATAAAAATTAAAGAAAAAGTTAAAATTTGAGCTGCTAAGTTGGCTTTGGGCTTGGTTGAGAGGTTAAGAGAAGTTAGAGAATTTGGTAATTGAAACATAAGGATTAAATTGAAGGAATAACAAACATTAGAAAGATTAGATGCATCATTAATCTAAGCCGCTAAAAGTTATTAAACCAAGGACTTTAATGTGAATTAACCATCATTAGTTTGTGTCAGTGGAAAACCATAATTTATACAATTGATTTCCATTAACTTCACCCAAGTATTGGATCTATTTATTTACTTATAATTAAACTTAATAATAATAGAAAAGATGAAAGAAGTGGCCATTTCATCTTTTTCCCAAACGGCATAAAAAGAGAGAAAAAAGAAAGGAAATTTCCTCAAGATTTCTTCCATTGCCGTGAGCTCAAATTCAAGGTTAGAGGGCTTTCCATTTCATTTTAGCTGGATATTATTTTCTGAAATTAGAGAGGAATGGTTAAATTTTTGAGTAATGTACATGTTTTTTGATAGCCGGCAACTTCTACTTCTAAAGTTGGAATTAAGTTCGAAAAGGAGAACCGAAAGTTATAGGAACTTGAGATAATAGAATCATTGTGATAATCATGTCAAAATGGGTTGGGAATCAATTCGTATAAATAATGAGTAAGAAAAATAGAGAATAATAAATACAAATATTTATGTAAAAAAACTTCAAAGAGGAAAAAACCACATGTAAAGAAAATTTATTATTCCAACAAAGCAACGAAAAGTATAAGATGAAAAAAATAATCTCAAAAAGCAAAATTCAAAACTCGAAAACAAAGCTCTTCATCAAATCTTACGTAATAGATATTCTGTTAATTCTTTAGACAATGTTATAAGTACCCTTTAAATAGGTTAATGTTTAAGTCTTATCATGATTAAAATATTGTTAGACTAATCAGAGTTTAATTGAGAAAAGATTACAAAATTTAATTAGGAGAAGAAACCCAGTTTAAGTTGAATACACGTCGCCACATTGTGACTAGACTTGTCCATCGGTCGGGCCACCCAACTTGGCCTGAAGGCCCGTTCGAAAAGTGAGGGGTTGGGCAAAAATATAGACTCGAAAAATAGGCTAGGCAAAAAATAAGGCTCGTTTTCTAAACGGGTCGGGCCTCAGGTAACCTTTTTTTGGCTTGAGTCGAATTTGCAAAATAAAAATAAAAATAAAAATAAAAATAAAAATATTGCTGTTATTTTTTACTCTCTCTCTCTCTCTCTCTCTCTCTTACTACTTTTTTCATTTTTTTTGTTATCATTGCGCTATTATATTGTTACTATTTTGTTGTTATTATTTGAATATTGTATAACTCTTGTTTTATTATTAATTTTGCTACTATTTTAGAGATATTTGCTTACTAAGTTGCATTTATCTAGTATATTTTCTTTTAACTTTTTTCCCCAATTGGTGGGAAACATTTATTTTAATGTTTTTAGTGTATTTGATGTATTACACTTTTTAAATTTACTTTTATATAAAAATAATAATATAAAAAATTTTAATATAGGCAGACTGGGCCGGGCTTGGGGAATATTTTAGGTCCATTTTCAAGTTGGGCCTAGAAAACATGCCTAATTTTTTTATTTGACCCGACTTGATCTGGCCCATAGACAACTCTAATCGTGACGTGGTATATCATCTTGTTGGGACGTCGTTCTTCGCGTCGTCACAATGTTGTGCTCCTCCTCGTTGTGACGTCAATTCTTTTTTTTTTTTTTTATCCAAAAATAGAAGGCACACCCCAACCCCCAAAATGTTTTCTATATTTGAATAAATGTGGGTAACATTATTTTTATATTTGATATCCTACGTAGTTAAGACCTCAAAAGACAAAAGGAAAGACAAAGACCATTAACGCCATCAACTGTGATGATAATTTGATGGTATATATATATAAATGATTTGATAATTCGAGAATGACTTACATAATATTATATGATAGCTTAATGTTTGTTGTGTTATTATGATGAGGATTATAAATGGAATAAACTATAACCTTATTTGACTTTGAAATTACCCTATTAAACGAATGATTTTATGTTGTGGAATAAGCTATTATGATTTGATGAGTTGATAATGATTAATGTTTACCTGGTAAGTTTTTGATTGAGTTATTGTAACGAGAAATATGAATGTTATTATGTCTTAATTATTTGAGTTTGATTTTATTATATAATGAAATGATATGATTATCGGTAAATCAAAAGGTACACATCTTGAGACTAGTTTCGAGACTTGTCTCCCCAATTTTAAATTTTTTGTTTTAATGTTTGTTGCCTTGAGACATAGATTATTATGTTTCAGGACTTAGTAGGGATGTCTCGAGGCTTACATGATAAATCATGAAACTTATACCCAAAAATGCACCAAATTATTTTATCTATGTGAATGTTTGGTTCTCTTCAGTTTCAGAGTCTAATTGGATGGATACGACAGTGATTGTGGAAATCTCGAAACCTATTTCCATTTGAAGGAAAGGATGAACATCATGTCTTGGTTTGGAAAAGAGCTCTTAAGGACTTTCATGAATTAACAGAAGCTAGCATGCATGCTTCCATATAAGGCAAGTAAATAAGCCAACGGACTGCTGACAGAAACCACCTTCAAGTGTCATTAAAATCAACACTGATGCTTTTTCTAATCGAACTCTCTTTAAGTCTGTAATCATTGCCATAGCACGTGACCATTGCGAAAGAGTTGTTTGAGGAGCCAATGCGCTAGAAAGAGCAAGCCCAGTTCTAGTGGTTGAAGCCTTGGTTCAGAGATGCTAGTTGAAAAAGGATGCCATCCATGTCTTGATACCATATTTACTTCTACTCATAATTATAATCTCTCCCTAATTTTTAATTTGGAGGAGAAACACGTTTAAGAATTTCAAATCTATGTTTTATTAATTATTGTAATAATAATGATACCAACTGAATTAAGATTCACCAGGTAAACGGTTTTTAATATAAACTTTATTTATTTTGTATTTATGTTGAAAATAAATAAAAATTTAAATTAGTTTTAAAAATAACACCACTACCTAAGATTATCTGACTTCATCCATTCCTCTAAAATCTTTTTTTCCTTCCACGTATTTCTGTTGAAGGCAGATAAGAACCGAGCAAGAATCAAATCCTATTACTAGACAACAGAACATAACAAGACAAAAAAACAAAGAAAGGATTTATAGACCAGATGGGATTGAGAAACTGACATATTCTTTAGGAACATTTATAGACTGTGTCTGTGTCTTGTGATGATCTAATCCTATGTCTGAAGAAGATGCCAAACATGCATAGGGCACTGGTTATTCCTAAAACCAACAAAAACAAAACGTTAGAACAGTGCCTAAACACCAAACATATATCATCTAAAACTGGCATGTGAAAAATTATGTAAATTCTGACTTTCATTTTTGAAGTGTTAGGGATTATATGTTTTTAATGCAGTAAGTTGTTTTACTGCTTTAGTGTTATACAGAAGCATGTATTGTCAAATTACATTAATTTGCTTCTAATTCACAAAATAAATTGCATTTTTAATTAAAATGCAAGATTGCCTAATTAAGTACTTTTAGGAAGAATATAAATGAAAAATAAAGTTAATACAGATCACTGAATCTGTTCTAATAATTATATGTAAAACATATCACAGTCCAATGAACCAAAAATATAAATATATAAATCACAGTCGTGGAAAAGCGAAAGAGACCCTCCGAATATATGCATTATCCAGTTCCTAATCTCTCTGGGTCCGGATGTAATTGGTTTTTTTTTTTTTTTAAGTTTTAAGCTGATGGACAGCCATGTTTATCTAAAAACCAAACCCCACTTTTGCTAATTCTCACACTGAGACATAAAAAAACCCTCTTTATTCACATTAGTTTCTTTAATCTATTATTGGTTCATTCAGTCACTGTAACCAGATTCTGCAGGGAATTTGTGGCATCAATTAGGTGTTTGTCAGGGGTAGATTTGCCATTTCAGATGGTATTTGTAGTGGGGTCATAGGAAGGCATTCTATATATACAGGAGATTTTGGCCATTGTTATCAACCAAACCATCACTTTCCAAGCTTCATCGCCAACTGAAAGAGTTTATCATCCTTTGTTTTTATTGTTTAGATTCAACTCAAATGGAGGCAACTCATCATAAGAAGGGGTTCTTCAAAGGCAAATTAGCCAAGTCTTTCTCTCGAATCACCAAGGCAAGGACGACGAGTAGCGGAAGCAACAGCAGCAGCAAGGTGGTTCCCTGCTCCACGCCATCATCAACATCATCCATGTATTCGTCTATTCCAAGGGTGTCCACCTATTCTTACGCAAGCTCCAAGCAGCCAACTAATTTTCATGAACAAAAGAATGTGGCAGATCTTCCGTCATCTATGCAAAAGGTGTCATATGCTAGCTTTATGCCCCACGACCACATCGGGTATGCCATTGAGACTTGGGGTCATGCCGATGAAAACGTGGATCTCAAGGCTTCAAGCTATATTTCAGACGTCCGGAAACGTTTTCAGCTTGATAGAGTTTAATTCCACTTGATATATCTACAATATATATATATATATATATATATCTTCTCTGCTTAATTAAGCAGAACTAAGGTATTTATCGTCTACTTTGGTTAATTATTATAAAGAAATCCTTTGAGTTTTTAACCCATCCATTATCGATTTGTATCGGTTCTTTTACATGGAAACACTTGGATCTTAATTAATTACTTCTTGCTCTCTCTTTCTCTCTCTCTCTCTATATATATATACATATAAAACTCGAGCTTACCAATCATTTTAGTCCCCGAAGTTGAGCTTCGATAAGCAAATAATTAAGGGCAAGAACATGAAGAAATTGTTATGATGATGCTGTACCTTTTTTTGGTTTTCTGATTTGAAAATGGGTTTAAATTAATTCTGAACAGAATGCACTTTCTTATATTAATCTAATATCATAATTAATATATAGAAGATCGCAGTCTAAGATAAAAATAATAAAAAAAATGCTAAGATTTAACCTCCATATTTATTGATAGAAATCTTTTTTTTTTTTTTAAGTAAATTGATGGTGGCATAAATCAATTTGTTGAAAATAATTTTGGTGAGAATACAAGTATGAATGTTTAATATATTGATTATCCCTTTTTAGACATAATAACTTTTTTAATCATCTAACTTTTAGAAGAATAAAAAATTAAACTTCATTTAATTTCGCTTTTTTAGTTTAATTATTTTAAAATGAACAAAAAGTTAATGGATGTTAACTATATTGATGTCGTATTCACATGGATTATTTTGTGGATGTCACACCAGCTCTTAATTAATTTTTTAAATTTTAAAAATTCAAAAGGAATTATAAAAATATTTTTTAATATTTTAAATTTAAAAAAATAGTTAATTACTAACATAACATACACGTGGATCTCATGTCAATGAAGTTAATAATCATTAATTTTTTTATTTATTTTAAGGTGATTTAACAAATAATACAAATTTAATAATTAAAAAATGAAAAATTAAATATAGGGTTAAAATAATTTCTTTTATAAAGTTGACAAATTTAACTTCTTAAAAGACTTATACATAATATAGATTTATATATATATATATATATATATATATATATTTGTTGCAATTACATTACAATCATGGTATATAATGAGAGAAGAAGGATTGGGTTAGCGTGGTGTAAGGGCAATCAATTTGAAAATTTCACACAGGTTTTACAACTAAACCAATGGTTTGGTTGCCAAAATATGAATCTCTTTTAAATATTTTTATTTAAATAATTTCTTTTATAATTAAGGGTAAAAATAATTTCCTCACAACATTATAACTTTATCACCAAAAGAAATTACGTCCTAATTAAGTAATAATTTTAACATCATTGAGATCAAATTATTAAAAAAAAAAAAATTCTCATGATTCGTGTCAATTAACTTGCAACTGCAGTATGGGTTTAATCTTACTATCTTAGCAAGATCTTTTATAATTTGGTCCGACTTCAATTAAATTAAATATTATAAAAATATACTTTATTGTTTTTTAATAGTAAAAATAAGTTATTAAATCGATTTAGATTAATTGGGTTGACATTAAGGTCACGTAAGTTTGATTGGGTTGTTTTCGAAAAAAACTTAATTTATTTATTATATTAATTTTTTATTTTTTATTTAGACAAAATAAACTTTAGATATATTTAGTAAAATTTCAAATTTTTCTAAAAAAAATTAGATATAACATGTTGAATATTTTTGTGTGTTTGTCCTTCAAAAAGGTTAATTTTCCTATTTATATGATATGGTCCACTGAATGTGACATCTTAGGTAGGCCATCATGCAAGCCAACACGTACATTACTCTAGGATTAACACATGTTCCTTAAACATAGTTCGCTTGCATGATGATGCGAACCCATCACACGAGATGTGAATACCCTACGCACGAACTATGTAAGCTATCACAATTGGATCGGGTCAGTCCCAGTTGGGTGCCTGGGTCACGGGTCGGTAATGGCGAACACCATAACAACTTGTCCCCCATCTAGTTCAAAAAAGAGTCAAAAAGTGACTCTTTTAAGAACTTGGCTACACAAAGTTGGAGGGGTTCTGAGGAAAAAACTTATCGTATATGCTTTTCACTTAAAATTATTATACATGCTTCACCACGTGTTAAGAAGAGGTACAACTGTATTAAGCTAATTGTGCCTTCATTCTCGGACACACGAATCATCAAGGTTTGAAATTCTTTAAAATGTCGTGACCTTAACCCAAAATACTGAACTGTTTGAATTTGAAATTTTGAGGAGCTGTTGTTGAAAAGGATAATCATGTTTCAGAGTTAAATTTCTTTAAACTTCAAAATTATCTTTGTAGTTATTCCGGGTTTAGTTGGGTACGATGGTTGGGTTGAGAAGAAGTGGTCATAGTGATTAGGGTAACCATAGTGGTTCAGTAAGTGAGCTTTCACAACGTCATGAAGTAAATGCTCTAATGGAGACGAAAGCATACATTTACACCATTAAGCATAAAGGAATGTGTCGTCATTTGACCGCTCGAGGAATTCAGCTACCCAAATTTACCTAGGACTTTTCCATTGTTGAAGGGCCGAGACGATTAAATGGCACCACCGATGGAAGTTTCCTACTTCCCTTACATGTACTAGAAGCAAGTTTTCATCTTCCACTCCACCTCTTCTTCCGCCATCTTCTTGATGAGTATAGAATAGCTCCAAGGCTGCTATCTTGCTTCTAATAGTAGGTCACAGTGGCCTATTTTATTGAATGTGGTTGGCGAGAAGAGGCGCTGTTGATTTTTGTTTTATTTTACTCCTTACGATAGATTGGAATCAATTATTTTCAACTAGTCTTCGAACCTTCGATTGAATCGTTGTAAATAAATACGAGTAAAGAATAAATTTGGAGCTAGTTTTGATTTTCCAATTAAGTGGTCTATACCAAGTAAGAATGTGCGCCTGCGAAGATAAAAAATTCCATCGAAAGTAGTGTTGGCTCAATTTTATAAGCTTCATCAAGATCGTGTATTGAATCTAGAAAAGGTGTTAACTGTTAAAAATGTGTTTCACCACTGCCTTATAAATCCGAGCCCTAATAGATGGAGGCCAATTGATGATAACAATGGTGCAGACGTTGTGTCAATTTTTGTCGTGCAGTTCCCGTGGCTACATGGAGCTACTGATGAGTTAGGACTTAGTCTTTTAAGGAAAATGGAGGAGCCTAAAAATTATTTTTATACATTTTGTAAATTAAAGCCTCGTCTGTTGTCCTTTAAACCTGCAAGGAATTAATAAGATAACGCAAACACTCCTATGATTTCTGTTAGTGCTGATAATAAACTTGTTGGTGATACAGACACAACTTGTCTTGTTGAAGAGACTAAAGAGAATTAATAAACTTATCTAAGGAAATTGGCAAATACATGGACGTTCGATCATTTATGCCAAATGTGCGAGGGGGTCTTTCTGGTGAGTGGTTTGACCTCGAGAGACACATTTATTTGATGGGTAATCACCTGAGGATCCACACCAGACATGTCTACCATTAACCATGCAAAGGGCTTGCCTTCTTCAAAGCTTGCTCTTTTAGCTTTGTCTTTTGATAAGCATCCCATGTCAAAACCTCTACAGCAATTCCATTATCAACCTAAATCCTTTTAATCTCTCGAATCTTACAATGGTTGCTGTCACAACTATATAGTCATTTCCCCTTTCATCACACATTGTATCATCATTTTCTTCATTAAATTTCACCCTTAATTTCTCTTGTTGACGTAACCTTTTCGGCAAACTAACTGACGTCATGTTCCTAAGATTAGCTTTTCTTTTTATGTTGAAGGTCGTCTACTCCTCATCTGTATCAATTATGACATGTATCATGCTTCTAACTTTCTATTTACCTTTATCTGCACCTCACGAACTCTGACCTGACAATGAAGCCTCCTAGGCTACAAAATCTATTAGCTCGTTGTGTTTAACAACCTCATTTATAGCATCCTTCAAAGATAAACAACCCTTAGTCTTGTGCCCTCTATAATTATGGAAATTACATCTATCCCTTGAGTTGGATCTTAACTGATTGCCTCGCATAGGTGATGGGCTCAGTAAAATGCTCAAACTTCTAATTTAATTAAGAATGTAGGTACCCGGAGTATTTAAATGAGTGTAAGCTTTAAATTTTCCATGAGGAACATACCTCATTATGTGCTTGCCCTAAGACATCTGGAATGCCTTTGGTGATTCATTCTGGGCTTTGGCGACCTTTAAACCGCCTATCATCCCTTTGAAAGGTATTGCAAACTGTTCTTTTAATTTTCTCTACCTCAGCAAACTTGTGGGTCCTTTCATATAGGTCCGCCAAACTTAACGGTCTATTAGGAGTAAATAAGTATTGCACATGCTCATTTTGAACTCTCATAATGATAGCATCAATAGTCCACTAGTCCTCCAAGTTTTTTGTGTTTAGCGTGGCTACATGAAACCATTTACCATAACCTTGCAAATCCATCTTTCTTATTCACTAACATCAAACCCATATAAGTGCTCATTATCGTCCTATGGGCACGAAACCTCCCCAAAAAATCTAACTCAACTGCAAGAAACTTTGAATGGAACCCTGTGGCAAAAATAAATACCAATCTTTCGCGCTTCCTCTAAGAGTCGTCGAGAAAACCCTTCTACCTTCAAACATCTTTTTCGGCACTTTGAACTCAGATGATAGGTTCATGGCTGCCACTTCTGGAGACAAAGGGTTGTTGGAACAAATCAATCAGTCCATGTCTTGCACATCATGATGCAATGCTCGAACATCTCTATGCAAAATATCCATCTCATTCATCCATAGTTTTGCATGTGCTTCCACAGCCTCCTCCTAGAGAGGCATGTCATGATCCTAAAGATCAGAATGATCGAACTGCATCTTTCTTCTTAGTTCTTCGTTCTATCTTAGTAGCTCGTAGAGAAAAAATTGCTGGTGTTCAAACCTGGTACTTTGTTAAGTCATTTGCTCTTTCATTAACCTTAGTTGTTCTTGTAAGCCAAACAAGTGTTATGACGATGCTCCATGATCAGAGGGGAAGGATAGCCCTTGACTAGAAGGTGCATTAAGAAAAAATGAATTAGAAGCACTGCATTGGCTTGAGTTCCTTAAGTTTTTTGGCCGAACAGCAAACCAGTTAGCGAAGAGATCCATCTCTCGGGGTTGGTTGCCGATGTCAAAACCTCCTGCTTGGTTTGATAAGAAGCTGTTGGGGAAATTCTCATTAGGGTGGTCATCTTGGTTTTCTAATTTTCTGAAGATCGGAAGTTTATGTATGTTCACTGCACCAAATTTTTGAATATTTTTGTGTGTTTGTCATTCAAAAAGACTAATTTTCCTATTTATATGATACGGTCCCTTGGATGTGACGTCTTAGGTAGGCCATCATGCAAGCCAACACATACCTTACTCTAGGATTAACACGTGTTCCT
This sequence comes from Gossypium stocksii, assembly GCA_020496765.1. NCBI lineage: Eukaryota > Viridiplantae > Streptophyta > Magnoliopsida > Malvales > Malvaceae > Gossypium > Gossypium stocksii. Next base: position 95,852,248 of record CM035627.1, on the reverse strand, counting down.
TAAACATGGTTTGCTTGCATGATTATGCGAACCCATCACGTGCGATGTGAACACCCCACGTGCGAACTATGCAAGCTATCACAACTGGATCGGATCGGTCCCAGTTGAATGTCCAGGTCGGTAAAAGCGAACACCCTATGTTTAAGTTATTTTTACTATTTTAAATATAAATTATTTTTTTACATCATAATAAATTAAAATTAATTATAAATTAAATAAAAATAGCATTCAATTCAAGGAATTGGTTTGAGTTTGTGATGGAAGTAGGGGTAGATAATGATGAAAAGAATGGAGGTGTGGAAAGAAGTGAGAAAAACGGAATGATTCGTAGCAAAAAAATGATTAAAAACAAAAAAAGAGGAAAGGTAGTAGTGGAAAAGGGTAGAGGGTAGATAAAAGTAGGGGAAATCAGAAGTGGCAGTGACCAGTGTGAGTAGTGGTAGGCAGGAATTCGGAATCCTATATATTATACTTATTAACATAAAGGAACACCATATTTATAAAAAAGAAGAAAAACAAAAGTAGTACCATGTACTATTCCTGTTTTAGAACCTGTTCTATCTTCCTTCTTTTATTATTTTTATCTCATATTCCCACATTAGCTTAGGTTGTATGTATGAAGAAAGCCCAGCCTACCTACTATTATTTTATTATTCCCTCTTCGCATATCAAAGTGGGTTAAAAGTTTATGCTCCAAAACTCTATATGGAATCTCTGGATTAATATCTCATTTTTCCTTTTTCTCTTTAATTTCATTACAGCCTTTTTCATATTTTTTTCCCCTTCAAATTTCAACAGTTGAGAGGTTTGATGCTTCTTAATTCAATTAAGTCATGCAATTATTTTTTATAAATTATTAAAATTATATTTTGTAAAAATTCCTTCTATGCCTTTAGCTGAATTTAACTAACCTTTTATTCGATTAATAAAAAAAATGTACGAGATTTTGCGAACAAGTAAAAAGTTTTATATTGGAATATCACTTTGTCCATAACCAAAGTTATCATTACGGTACGAATGGATGTAAATATGTTTCAATCTATCATTTTACATTTTTAAATGAATTTTTAAAAATATTTCATGTATATAATTGTTGATTTTTAAAAATACTTCACTAATAAATTATTAGAAAAAGTAAGAATAGGTTTCTTCTCCAAGTATTTGAACCAAGTTTGGATATTAGAGTTGATATTATTTGAAAATTACTCCAACTCAAACAAGATTATACTTAGACTGTAAAATAAATGGGAACTTCCGTGATTATAGCAAAAAAGAAAAAATACTTCATCTAATACAAACTATCATTAAATATAGTAGATTATTATAGGGTTTGTTAGAAGTTGTGTGACTAAAATTCTTATTAAAATAAATACAAGTGGCAAGATAAGGAGATCTACGAGGGTGAAGGTCGAAGGCTGTACAAGTAAAATCTGTATCGAAATTTACTTTCTCTCTTTAATGTTGATTAGAATAATGTGTTTTAATCTCACTGTATTTCTTCTATTTGACTTTGATTAGAATAATGTTTTTAAACCTATAAATAGATGTAATCATCTCTCCTCTTGTATTATTCGAATTCGCTTATGCCCGTAGCTTTTTCCCAAAAGGGTTTCTACGTAAAATTATATGTGTTCTATTTTTCCCTATTTCTTTACAATTCATTGTCATTATTGATATTCGATTTTCACAGGGATAACTATGAAACTTTGGTTTTAATTCAATTGTGCATATTTAAATAAATGAATACATATATTTATTTTCATATGAATTAATATAATTATTTGTGTATGTATTAGATTAACGTAAAATAATATTAATTTAATAATATTATTAATAATTTTTGAAATTTGAATCAAATTAAAATTTAATGTAATTAATATATTTTCTACATTAAATCAAAATTTATAATTACCAATTATTGTATTCAAATTTCAACATGTATGATCACGTGCAAGTAGATGAATGATTATTGGCTTCCTATGAGGAACCAAGTGTGGAAAAAAGAATTATGTAAACCAAAGCAAGTTCATAGCTAAACCAACAATAAGTCATTGGGTGAAATAATATTAGATGAGAAAACGATAGTTGTGATTCAAATTGGAGAGTTTTGATGTCATATCGAATTAAATGATTAATTATTTTGAATGCCATAATTGTGATATGTGCTAATGGGTTCATTGCTTGAGTAAACATACAATAAATCTCCAGCGGAGGGGTACTCAATTACTGCTTTACCTGTTCAAAAAATTATCGACAATTTTCTGCTCATTGGAATGGAGCCTTTAAAGCTTTGAAAAATGGGAGCACTTGTCAGTCATCTTCCAGACAAGTCTATTTAGCATCACTGGTGTAAACTTTAGCACGACTTTTTCTTTTAAAAACGAAAATAGAGTCGTCACTAATCTTTTTTAGTCAAGTATGATTAGATTATTTTAAAATTTAATCATTTTAATAAAATGTTAAATTTACTAAAACGATAATTTTTGATCTATAAAATCTAAAAAATGAGTTCAGGAGTCGGTTACGTATGAGAAAGGATTAGCACCCTCATAACGCTCAAAATTGTACCTAATTGATTACTTGATGTCTTAGCGTCAAAAAAAAATTGAGAATCCGAAGAAAATTTAAAATGCAATCCCTTTCGCACGATGTTATTTGATGGTATTGAAAAAGTCTCTATCCAAATTAAATTTTTTCTTTAATGAGATCTTCTTATTTTGAGTCGATCAATACGAAAAATCATGTCCCGTAAGTTGGGGCACAAAATCTCGAATTTTCGAAAATAAGAATGCTCACCTTTTAATTATTGCTCAAATCTTATATATTTAATTTATTTTTTTTTAAAAGAGAAGGGACGTTCGATTATTTCGGTTCAAGGAGAAAACCGTACCCCAAAAGTTAGGGGCACAATCTCTCGAATCCTCAAAATAAAGAATATCGCATTGATTTTAATTTTTTCTTATGCGTTATGTAAAAACTAATGCATCACTTAATAGGATATGCAATTGAGCGTAGTGCGGAAATAAATAAATGTATCTAAGCATAATAGATAACATGGTAACGACTAAAATAAAATAAAATAAAATAACTACACAAGAAAAATACTAAGAAAACAAAAATACATTAAAAATAAATGAGTTAAATTAAATAAAGGACCTAAACAAAATTGTGGTAAAATTTAAATGATAAATTACGAAGAATTCGAAAATAAAATATTAAAGTAAAATAAAACAGAAAATCACAGGAACTCAAAATGCAATTATCCCAACAACTGTACACATGCCATATTTAAAGAAGTTGCCAATTAGTTAGGGGGACCAAATTGAAAATGTAATAAAATTTAAAGTGTAAAATTAAAAACAAAAACAAAACATAAAGAATCAAAATAAAATAAAATAAAACAGGGACCTAGAGGGTTATTTTCCAAACCCCTTAGGTTGACAGTGGGTCAAAGGACCAAATTGCAAGGAAATTAAAATAATGGGGTAAAAATTTTAAAAATAAAATAGGAATAAGACGAAATTGAAAAGAACCACAAAAGCGGAACTAAAACGTGGGGATCCTAGGGAATTCGGGTCGGATTGTCTGTTCACCCTTCAAAACAATAACATTTTGGACATTTTAGGCTGTGCCCCAAAACGACGTTGTATGGTCCCTCTATATAAGTTAAAAAAATAAAAAAAATTCATTTCCCCTTTATTTCAAAAAAAATGTTTCTTCTTTTTCTTTTTTTTTTCTCTCAAGAGGCTTTCCCCTTCTAATCCTAAGGGCCATCGCGACCATCGGTCATCGGTGATGGCGACCATCGCCTCTAGTGACCGAAAAATACCCAAAATGCCCATTTTGAGCCTTTTTTTCACGTAGAACGAGAATCTAGGGTTGGAACCCCTAAAATATTGACCAAAATCTGACCAAAGGCAAAGAAACCTTTCAATTTCTCTCTTTTTTTACGGGGCTTCGATAAATCCCAAGGGATTCGAAGCCCTTTCAAGTCGAAAAAGAGGCCCTCACGATAGAGGCGCGGCGAAACAGGTAAAAAACGTAGCTTTTCTGCTTGTCCCCTTTTTATATTTTGAAACTTAAAAAATAACGAATAAACAAATGAACTATCTCTTGTTAAACTTTTTTTTTCTCTTTTCTTTATTCTCCTCGATCTCCTTTGTTACCAATTGTTTTCGGCCTTTATAACCGAAATATAATTTATTATATTATTTGTTTTGTCTTTTTCTTTCTCTGTTTCTGTTTCTGTTATTTGTTTTTGTTCTCTGTTGTTTTGCAGATGGTGGTGGCAGAGAGGCGAAGTCAATAGCATGCCTATTGACGTGGTGAGGCTGTGGCTCAAGAAAGAGCTAGGGTTTCTAATTTTTAAGGTTTCAAGCTTTTAGGGTTTTTGTATTTGGGCTATTTGGGCTTGTAATTAATGGACTTTTATTATTTATTTGTTTGTTTGTTGTTTGGGCTGGGCAAAATTGGGTTGTTATAGCTGCCCCTCTTTGTTCATTGTTGTGCAACGATAATAGAGCAAAAACTTTAAAGGAGGACCAATTTTGTCTGGTCTCGCTGCATCTCAACTTCTCTAGTGCTTCTCTTTTTCAAGTAACCTACATTTTCAATTCATTGGTTACTCTATTCTACTGTATCTGTTTCATTACAACTTTAGGAATGCAATATTTAGTGTCACAGATTCATCTTACTCCATTGCAACTTTAAAGAGATAAGATTTATTGTTGTAGTTTCAATCCAAACTACTGCAACTTCAGAGGTATAGGATTTGTAGCTTCATCTTGCTCCACTACAACTTCAAAGAGATAAGATTTGCTGTGGTAGCTTTAATCTGACCCATTAAAACTTCAAGAGTATATGATTTGTAGCTTCATCTTGCTCCACTGCAATTTCAAGGAGATAAGATCCGCCATTGTAGTTTCAATTCGACCCACTATAATTTTAGATGTATAGGATCTGTAACTTTATCTTGCTCCACTACAACTTTAGGGAGATAAGATTCGCCATTTGTAGTTTCATTTCGACCTACTGCAACTTCAGGGGTATAGGACTTGTAGCTTCATCTTGCTCCACTGTAACTTTAAGGAGATAAGATTCGCCATTTGTAGTTTCAATCTGACCCATTACAACTTCAGGGGTATGAGATTTGTAGCTTCATCTTGTTCTACTGCAACTTCAGAGAGATACGATTCACCATTGTAGTTTCAATCTGACCCACTACAACTTCAAGAGTATAGGATTTTTAGCTTCATCTTGCTCCATTGCAACTTTAGGGAGATAAATTTCACTATTTGTAGTTTCATTTCGACCCACTGCAACTTCTGAGGTATAGGACTTATAGCTTCATCTTGTTCCACTGCAACTTCAGGAGATAAGATTCGCCATTTGTTTCAATCTGACCCACTGTAACTTCAAGGGTATAGGATTTATAGCTTCAATCTGCTCCAATAAAACTTTAGGGAGATAAGATTTGCTATGGTAGATTCAATACAGCCCACTGCAGCTTCATGGGTATAGGATTTTTAGCTTCAATCTGCTCCACTACTACTTTAGGGAGATAATATTCGCTATGGTAGATTCAATCTTACCTATTACAACTTAGGGATATAGGATTTGTAGCTTCAATCTGCTTCACTGCAACTTCATGGAGATAAGATTCGTTAAGGTAGATTCAATCCAACCCACTGCAACTTCAAGGGTATAGGATTTGTAACTACAATCCAATCTATTGCAACTTCAAGAATATAGGATTTATAGTTTTATCTTCCTCCACTACAACTTCAGGGAGATAAGATTCGTCACTATAGTTTCAATCCTATCCACTGCAACTTTATGGGTATAAGATTTGAGATTTCACGATCTGTTACATTAGTCTCTAGGGGAACAAGACCTGTAGAATCCATTTCATATGCCTATATTTTATGCCAATCGATTAGATTGTTATGATCAGAATAAATCAAATGCTTTTAACTGGATGTATACGAATGATATTTGTATGAATGCAGAATGCCATTTTTGAGAATAGTCTAATTTTTAGTGCTTAGGTTGACATTGCTTGTTGTTCGTCAAGATTCTATCACTGATATATTACCATGCCTTCTTGTTTAGGTTTGGAATCTTTGACAGAAAGCCTGAAGAGGTAATCACAATCTAGGCTATTCGTTCCAAGATCTTTTCAACCTTTAAATTTGGTTAGTTCTAACTAATGGTCTTGTTTCAAGTTCTTGTACTATTTAGAAATCTTTCAGAGCAATATGCAAAAATCCTTTTACTTTAATATTATTAGTCCATCAATCATTATTTCAATGTAAAAATGCTTGAACAAAGTCGTAACAATGAACAAGACTGAAATTTATTGGGGGCAAAGCTCTTAATGAAAAGATTAATCAAAGTGACAAACATTGCTAAAACATAAAGTGGGTAAAAATGAAGCCAAGTGCCTTAGATATCGTAGTATGAGCATCTCCGCGCAAACTTGCTGAGGACCAATCTGAGCCTAACATGTATTTGGGAGACCCAGAGTACTCTGTTGATGCCCCAAGATATAAAGTTTCTCTTCTTTGTTACCTTTGAGAAGAAGCGATTATTACATACCCATTCTTAGGTCAAAAATTAAGTCACCCTTTTTAAGTTTTCAACTCAAAACTCCTTTGGTCTCAAGATGCCCTTTACGGGTTTTCGCCTTGGCCTCTCTTTTTTTTTTAAGTGAAATACCTCTTGATTGAATCTGAATTCATAGGGTTAGGCAAATCTCTGTCATCCATCTTAGTCAAAATCAATGCTCCTCCAAAAATGACCTTTTTATCACATAAGTTCTTTCCCAATTCGACATCTATTTTCCTTCGAAGTCTTTTTGTATGGGAACGATCTTTTTCAACACCAGGTCCCCCTCATGGAATTATCTAGGGTGAACATTTTTAACATAAGTTCGTATCATTCATTTTTTGATATATCTCACCATGACAAATAGCTTTTAGCCTATTCTCTTCGATCAAGTTCAACTGATCATATCGAGATTGGATCCATTCTGCTTCATCTAACTTCAACTCTGTCAAAACTCAAATAGAAGGAATCTCGACTTCAATAAGCAAAACTACCTTCATTCTATAAACCATTGAGAAAGGTGTTGCCCTAATGGAGGTTCTGATAGACGTTCGATAAGCATAGAGGGAAAATGGTAACTTCTCATGCCAATCTTTGTAAGTCTCTATTATTTTCCCCACGATCTGTAACAGCCTGTTTTTAGTAAAATTGGAACAGTGGTTTCAGGACCACAAATTTAAGGTTAAAAATTTATTTTAATATTATTTTGTGATCTACAGCATGATAGTAATATTGTATAAAAATTTTGTTAAGAAATTTTACCGTTAGCATGCTCAATTTGATGAAAATAACTAAATCGCGTAAAGTGCGAAAGTTGTATTCTAATAGCTAAAGGTATTAAATAGCTATAGAACTTTAAAGTGGAGGTCATTATATGGTAATTAGACCATTAAATGAGTTAGTGGATGAGCATGGCTTAGTATTTATGAAAATTTTAAAGTTAGGTAAGGGTAATTTGGTAATTAGGTATTAAAGATAAAAATAAATAAAACCAACAAAGCTTTCGCCTTTCTTTACTTTTTCCAACCGAAATTTACAACAAGAAACACCATTGGAGAGCTTGAAAATTTTGAAAAGAAAATTCCTTGTATGTAAGTGATATCTTGTCTCGTTTTTGTTGATTTTTATGTTTTCATGATCGTTGTAGCTTAACTTAGCTAGCCTGGGGACTAAATTGCAAAATGGTTGAATATTTAGGGTTTTACCATGAATACATGTTAGTTATTTGTGAAGTTTAATGGAAGAAAATGAATCTTTATTGTTAGTTAAACAACTTTTTTAAGGGATTTTTAATGAAAATATTGATTAGGGGTTAAATTGAGAAATACGAAAATTGTGTGTTAAATATGTGAAATTATGAAATGTATAGGCTGCTATGAACATGTATTAAATTCGGCTAGGCTTGGGTATAGATGAAATTGAGTGAATTTCATTTTACGAGCCTAGGGACTAAATTGTAAAGAAATCAAAAGTATAGAGGCAAAATAGAAATTTTCCATAACATGATTTTTGGATTGAATTGTATAGAATGAGGTTTAAATTTGATTATATAGATCAAGAAAAGCAACATTCAGAATTAGATCGGGGAAAAGACAAAGTTTTGGATTAAACATTGTTTTTCTCTGTATGAGTTTGAGGATTCTGCACTAGTAACCTATCAACTTTGAGGATTCTGTTTGTGAGATAAGATCTATTTTTCATATTGCTTTACCATCCTTAACAAATCAGGAGACAAGTTACAATTTTGATCATCTTCAAAGTCCTAAGGTTTTTCTAAACACATATCCTGCTCAAAAGGAGACTCCAAGTTAACAACAGCGTTGCTCATGTCATGGATATCCGGAGACTTATTATAGGAATAAAAGGAGACCTAAGGAACAAATGAATTTAAGAATGATTAGTTGTGTCGTATAAGTATGAATGAAGGAAATAGTGAAGTTTTTTCCAAATGGAACATAAAAATGCATTATTTTCATTGAAATAAAGATAACGGACATGCGCATTTTTCACAAAAGGATCCCTATTGTTCCCAAGATTTAGAGCTATAGGTATATTTTGAATATTACTCTAAAATGGTCCTAAAAACTATAGTGATCTCCTCAACAGTCCAATTGTTGAGAACGTTTTCGGGGATATATGGACAAATTTTTTATAGGTTCCCTTCTTCATCCCCCTTTTCGGAGCCACAAACATCTTCCCCTTCTGAATCCTAAATGTCTTCAAAGAATTCAAATTCTTCATTATCCATCAGGCTCTGTACTAGAGTTTTGAACTCGACGCACTTTTAGATTTCATGAAATTTATTGCATGTAATGAAATGTAATGTTAATAAATGGAAAAGATGCATGCAAAAAGGCGTTGATTCTAGTTCAATTCCATTATAACAAATTTACTAGAAAATAAGTTTTTTTTACATAAAGCAGATACATATACGACCTTGCTTTAACACTCAAAACCTTAAGTTTTCCAAGAAGCCAAGCTAATTATCGGCCTCGATCTGACTCTGATTCATATTTCAAGCTTTGAACAGCTGGGGTTTGCAGGTGGTTAGCCACTTCTCATACTCGAGCCAAAGCTTCGCTCATAACGTGGTCCATATCTCTGACTTGCCCCTCTCATAAGCTATCACCTTTCTCTTGTTGCCTTTTCTCGAACCATATTTGCACAGCCACATTGTCTTCCACTTTATCAGAAAACCCCTTTTCTATGACAAGCTATCTATTTAGCAACTAAACATAAATCGACACCCTTTTTTTAAGATGAAAACGCAATGCAATCATAACCAAAACAAAACGAAATAAGTCAATATATTTTATATAAAGCTAGAATACAAAGCAAAAAATAATAAATAGAGCATTTATTCGGGTAACCGCTAAAGGTTTGACATGGTCCTTCCTAGGGTTCGCTCTTAAGGTTCATTACATGTGGCTTGATTATAAAGTAAATGAACCTGAACCGGTAGATTCCTCAATCCTCACCCATTATAGGCTCATACAAATAGAGTTTAGTTCAGGGGAATACATTTCCTTATGTCCGTGCGAAGTTGAAAACCTCATGAAGACATAGGTACAGATGTATCCCGAAAGCAATCCACAATGCTATACAGAGGTGAATACCGCACGAAGGAATAGCTTCCCACTCCTACTTCAGAAGGGTAAAATGGAACGATTATGCTATGCAATATATGTGAAAATATACTAAAAGAAACTCGAACCAATATAGCAGAGTAAAATAAAGCATGAAGGGTGAAATGCAAGGAAGGAATTGTCAATTTAAACTGAATTATCAATTTTTGACAAAAAACTAAAAAATAATCAACTCGCGGCTTGACTCTCTTATTTTATCTCTAGTGGAGTTGCCAACTATCGAAACCCTTTTTCTGGCTCGACTTTTTATTTTAAAAACGAAGATGGAGTCGCCACCAATCTGTTTTATTTAGGTGTGATCAGATCACCTTGAAACTTAATCATTTTAATAAAAGGTTAAATTTACTAAAATGATAATTTTAGGTCTACAAAATCCAAAAACTGAGTTCGGGAGTTGGTTACGTATGAGGAAGGATTAGCACCCTCATAACGCCTAAAAATTATACCTAGCTAATTACTTGATGTCCTAGCGTAAAAAAATTGAGAATCCGAAGAAAATTTAAAATGCAATCCCTTTTGCGCCATGTTATTTGATGGTATTGAAAAAGTCCCTATCTAAATTGAATTTTTTCTTTAACGAGATCTTTTCATTTTGGGTCGATCAAGACGAAAAATCATGTTCCGTAAGTTGGGGCACAAAATCTTGAATTTTCGAAAGTAAGAACGCTCACCTTTTAATTATTGCTCAAATATTATATATTTAATTATTTTTTTTAAAAAAAGAGAAGGGATGTTCGATTATTTCGATTCAAGGAGAAAATCGTACCTCGTAAGTTAGGGCACAATCTCTCAATTCCTCAAAATAAAGAATATCGCATTGGTTTTAATTTCTTCTTATGCATTGTGTAAAAACGAATGCATCATTTAATAGGATATGCAATTGAACGTAGTGCGGAAATAAATAAATGTATCTAAGCATAATGGATAACATGATAATGACTAAAATAAAATAACTACACGGGAAAAAAAATAAAAAATAAAACATAAATAAAAAAATTTGAAATGACCATAGTAAAATAATAATATAAGAACAGAAATAAAGGTGATTACTATAATCAAATAGAAATAAAGCAACTACAATAATGATAACACAAATAGATGATAATAACAATAATAATAACGATAATGACGTGGTTAATGTCATATTTAATAATAATAAATCAAAGATAAAAGTAACAATTGTTTAATTTAAAGGTCAAAAATGCAAATAACAAAATTAAAAATACTAAGAAAACAAAAATACATTAAAAACAAATGAGTTAAATTAAAAAAAGGACCTAAACAAAACTATGGTAAATTTTAAAGGATAAATTGCGAAGAATTTGAAAATAAAATATTAAAGTAAAATAAAACATAAAAATACAGGGACTCAAAATGCAATTATCCCAACCACTACACACATGCCATATTTAAAGAAGTTGCCAATTAGTTAGGGGGACCAAATTGAAAATGTAATAAAATTTAAAGTGAAAAATTAAAAACAAAAACAAAACATAAATAATCAAAATTAAATAAAATAAAATAGGGACCCAGAGGGTTATTTTCCAAACCCCTTAGGTCGACAGTGGGTTAAAGGACCGAATCGCAAGGAAATTAAAATAATGGGGTAAAAATTTTAAAAATAAAAGAGGAATAAGACGAAATTAAAAAGAGCCACAACAGCTGAAGGACTAGCGAAGCAATTAGACCCCCCATTTATAAAACACGTAGATCCTAGGGAATCTGGGTCGAGTCGACAGTTCACCCTTCAAAGCAACGCCGTTTTGGACATTTTAGGCTACGCCCAAAAGCGACATAGTATGGTCCTTCTATATAAGTTAAAAAAATTAAAAAAAATCATTTCCCATCTGTTTCTAAAACAAATTTCTTCTTTTTTCTTTTTTTCTCTCAAGATGCCTTCCCCCTCTGATCCCAAAGGCTGCTGCGACCACCAGTCATCGGCGATGGTGACTGTCACCTCTGGTGGCCGGAAAATACCCAAAACGCCCATTTTGAGCCATTTTGAGCCTCTGGTGGTCAGTTTCTCCCTTTTTCGACAGGGCCTTCGATGAATCCCAAAGGATTCGGAGCCCTTTCAAGTCGAAAAAAAAGGCCCTCATGACAGAGGCGCGATGAAACAGGTAAAAAATGTAGCTTTTCTGTTTTTCCCTTTTTTATATTTTGAAACTTAAAAAAAATGAATGAACAGATGAACTATCTCTTGTTAAACTTTTTTCTCTCTCTTTTTTGTTACAAATTATTTTTGGCCTTTATATCTGAAATATAATATATTATATTATTTGTTTTGTCTTTTTCTTTCTTTTGTCCTTTGCTTTTGTTTCTCTGTTGTTTTGTAGGTGGTGGTGGTAGAGGCAAGAAGTCAACGGCACATCTGCTAATGTGGAGAGGCTACGGCGCGAGAAAAAGCTAGGGTTTTTTATTTTTTTAAGGTTTCGAGCTTTTATGGTTTTTGTATTTGGGCTTGTAATTAATGGACTTTTATTATTTATTTATTTATTTGTTTGTTGTTTGGGCTGGGCAAAATTGGGCTGTTACACCACTATCTACCTAGTTAGTCATTGAATTTTCTTAATTTTCTCCGAGTTAACATTGATTCCTCATATCGAAGAATTTTTCAATGCTAGCTTCGAAAGTGCACTTACTCGTATTGATTTTCATGTTGTATCTGTGCAATATTGTGAACACCTTCGGAAGGTCATTCATATGTTGTTTCATGGAAGCACTTTTGATCAACATATCGTCAACATACATCTCCATGTACCTTTCTATCTGATTCTGAAATAATTTGTTCATCAATTATTGGTATGTAGTCCTTGTGTTCTTAAGATAGAAAGGCATCATCTTGTAGCAAAATAACCCTTTTTCAAGGATGAAGGTTGTTTTTTCTTGGTCTTCCTCTACCATGAAATTATATGAAATGTTGTCCACACTTACCAATTGTTGATACAATGATACAATAAGGAAGAGATAAAGAGGAGAGAGTAATGGTAAAAATGGAGGTTGATTCACCCAATCAAAGCAGAGAGCCAGAGGTTATAAAGAGTGAAGGTGAGGAGAGTCCGAAGGTTTAAAACTAAAGGTGAGTTAGTAGGGTGTAGGCTTGGTATCTTAGGAAGTTGGTCTCTTCTTTCTCGTTCCTGGAGGTATTTATAGGTGAGGGTTCCATGTAAGGTAATGTTAACATGTTGGACTTGCCATTAAGCTATCATTATGGAACGTGTGAAATGGATGTCTTCGATGAGATGAGAGTGTCTGTGATAGTACGGAACAGTTGAACTTATGTGAAATTTGATGATTAAAACTTTATATTCTCGATAAAAGTTCAAGGATCCAAATGATGAATGGCATGTGGTAATCTTGATTATCATTCTAGAAGGGAGGTTTGTAAGGGACCTTCCAACTTATTAACAACTGGCTTACTATTTGAGTATCCTCTTGACCTACCTCGTGCCCTAATACGGATTGAATATCATATAACAAATAATAACATTCGTTCTCCACCATAGTCACTATCTTATTTTATTTTAAAATTGTCTTTTGTCATCAATGAAGTGGTTACTTTTACATTACTGTAAAGTATGTGTTTTCCAACTCCGCCGATCGACCTTACCCTCTGCAGAATAATTTCTCAATTATATTATTATTATTATTATTATTATTATTATTATAAAATATAATCACTGGTTTTTCATTTTTATTTTTTTATCATTTCATGATATGAATGTATAAGGCAGGATTTGAAGGATTGGCATCTAAATGTAACACGTGATCTGTAATAATTCAAGGCCATTGTTTCCCTGGGAAATTGTGATTTCCATTTCCTTCCTTTGCAGGGCAAAATAAATTAAGAATGAAGGATAATGATAGTTTTCACCTCCAATTTTATAAAAGAAATTATTTTAATTTTTTAGTTATTTAATTTTTAAATTTATATTTTTCGTTAAATTACTTTAAAATAAATTAAAAAATAATTATTATGTGAAAATAATTATTATATGAATAACATGTCAATATTTAATTAATTTTTTTAAAATTTAAAATATTAAAAAATATTTTTTATAATTTTAATTATTTAAAATTAATTTTATAATTTTTTTAATTTTTATAATATTTTTTTATTTTTTAAAATTTAAAAAAATTAATTAAATGTTAGCATATCATCCACGTTATGCCTCATGAGTAAAGTTAAAAACGTTTACTTTTTCAACCATGTTAAAATAATTTAAAAGAAAACGCAGATTTAGAAGTTATAAAAGACGAAAAATTAAATACAAGACTAAAATAACTTTTTCTATAAAATTATTTTTGTTAGAGAAAACCTTCCCTTTTTTCTTGATAACTTTACGTTTTTAATTTCCATTTTAAAAAGATTATTGTACGAATGAAAATTTAGGAAAAGGATAAATTATTTATATTTTAATAAATTATTGATAATTTAATTTGTTTTAAAAATACAATTGTGTGATAAAAAGAAAAAATAAAGGGCTGGCATAAACTAACTAATTTCTACTGAATTTTCTCTAAGAAAAGAGTACACAAAATTAGCAAACAGCTAAACAAAATATAAGATTGAACTATGGGGTATTAGCAAATTAGCAAATTGGCAAATCAGCACCGGGTGGGGTGTGAAATCACTTGGGGGATTGAGCTGTGGGTTTTAATCGTTCTTTGGGCAGTTATTTGGCTTTTGATGTTAAACTATGGGTATTTTAAATGAGTTGATGTTTCTACAAGATCAAAGTTTTGAAAGGATTTTGATTCAAATTAATAGTTTAGAGACAGTTTATAGTTTGCAGATAAGAAATTGGATTTTTCGACGTCAGCACTAGTCAAACGTATTCATCAATTGTTAAAGAATAATGAACATTGAGTGGTATCAAATGTTCCTAGGGAAGCTAATCAGCTTGTAGATTGAATTGTCAAGATGGTATAAAGTGATTTGGAGGGTATCAACGTGATAACGGAAACCCTTCTTAATTTAATTGAAGATTTTACTAATGATAAGTCTAAAGGCTTGTTCGAACTAATCAATATAATTTAATTTCCTAAGCTTTGTTTTATCTACCAAAAATATATATAAGATTGAAGACAAAAAAAAAAAAAGAATTTAAGGGTATTTTTTTATCAGATTTAATGTAATTATAACAGGTCAATTCTGCCCGGGCCACTAAACAAAAATAATAACAAAATAAATAAAACCAAATAAATAAGAGTCCAAAGTCTAATTACAATGATGGCCTAAATACAAAAAACACCAAAGCCCAAAATACAGCCTGACCTAAAATCCTAAGACACAATTACTGGCCTATAACTTAAACTATCTCTTAGCAGGAGTGAAGCCAGAACAATTTTTTAGGGGGCTGGATGAAATTTTAATTTTTTATAGTCTATATCTTTATAATTTTTAAAGGATTAAATCAAATTTTTATAATTTTAGGGGGCCAAGGTGTAATTTTACCTTTACTAATTTAAAATTTTTTAAAAATCTCAATGGCCTACATAGCAATTTTACATTTTAGAGAGTTAGGGCCCCTGCCAGTTCTTATCGATTCGCCACTGTCTCTCAAAAAAACCAAAAAACCCTAATCCCATTGCGGCGTTGCCTTTGGCCACGTCAACGCTCCTCGTCTCGAGGCTTGACGCGCCTTGGCCGCCATTTCACCAAAATGGCTAGCGCATGTCTCTTTCCTCACCATTGATCGCGCACCAATACATGCTAAAAAGACGAAGAAAAGATAGCAACAGCAAAGAGATAGTAGCAGAGACAAGAATAGTAGAAACAAAAGCAAAAACAGTGACAAAATAAAAAAAATATGTATTGTAAACAATGTATAATGGCTATAAAAAGCTAGAAAATAGGTTGTATTCGAGAGGAGAATTTTTGAAGGAGAAGAAATCATATTCGAATATTAAAAAAAAGGTGATTTATTTTTTAATATTTAAAAAAGTATAAAATAATAATAATAACTTTTTTTACCTGCCGTTTCATCTAGGCGCCACTACCGGTGTCACTTCCAGTCCACGAGGTCGTCGAATCCCTAGGGATTCGGCCAAGGTCGCGACTGAGGACAGCGAAAGTTGGAGGGTTTTTTTTTAGGAACTTTGGCCTTAGTCTGGCAATTTCAACTCCGAATCAGAGTTCCACACAACAAGGGGTTTAAAAAGAAATTTTGGGCGATTTTCGAGCCCGGCCACGGCGGAAGGCCGACTTTCCTTGGCTGGATGTTGGGATTATTTGAGAGGAAAAAATGAAAGAGTGTTTTTTTTTAAGCACAGGCAAAAAAATGATTTTTTTTTCAAAATTTTTAATTTTTATAGGGCTCCGACACTACGTCGTTTTGGCACGACCCGAGAGCTGGCAAGATCTGCATGTTTTTGCGACAAAGGGGTTAATTGCAGTCGCAGCCCTTCCACCTTTTATTTATTTTTCAATCCAGTCCTGTCATTTTTATATATTTAAAATTTTTACCATATAATTTCAGTTTCATTTTATTTTGGTCCCCCATGGAACGTGCATTTAGTGGGCCTGGGAATAATTTTCCAGTTGGTCCCCGCCCTTTTACGCACGTTATATTTTGGTCCTTCTAAGAAACGGTGCGAATAAGGACATGGGATATTTTCCTATCCGGTCCCTATCCTTTTTAGCGCATTACACATAAATCCTTATTAGTCTATTTTTTATTATTTACAATGTGCCCCCTAATTTCATTTAAATTTCAATTAAATCCTTTGTTTGTTTAATTTCAACCATTCTACAAACTTTTTATTATTTATTTATTTAAAACTTCTTTATTTATTTTTTTACACTTAAAAATTAGATTGTTTATACTCTTTGATTTGTGCATTTTTTATTATTGTCATTATTATTTTATTTTTATTTTTTTCTTGTTATTTTATTATTTCTTTTATTACTTTTGATATTTTCTTGTCATGTTTATTTATCTTTTTAATCATTAAATTTTATTTTTATTTTTATTTTAAGTTCCCTTATTTATTTTATTATTGTTATGATTTGATTATTAATATTATTATTATTATAATTACATTAGTATTATTATGGTATTCCTTTATTTCCTTATCATATATCATTCAAATATTCCACCTATATAGCCATTTCATATTATTTCATCATCAATATATCATATATGATGTTTAAATATAATTGGCCGTTTTTATACTATACCCAAATAAAATAAATACACATTGTTTTAAATGTTACATTTGTTATTACTTAATGAAGGAAATTTTAAAATTAAGGCAATGTCCCGTATTTAGAGATTCGAGAAGTCGTGCCCTAACTTACGGGCTCGACTTTCTCCTTGAACGGTTGAACCTAAATAACTGAACATCCTTTTTAACATTGATACACATGAGATTTAATTAATAATCGAATATGAGAAAATTTATTTTGAAAATTCGAGAAGTCATGTCTTAACTTATGGGATGTGACTTTTTTGTTTACCTCAAGATAAGAAGGCATTTTGCATATATTTTAATTTACTTAACTGATTTTAAGTTAAAATATCATTATGCAATATGGGATCGTGTTTTAAATTTTTTTTTCAAATTTTTAATTTTCGACACTAAGACATCGAGTAATTAGGAACCAATTTTGAGCGTAATGAGGATGCTAATCCGTCTTTGTGCGTAATTGACTCCCAAACTCATTTCTTAGATTTTCATAGATTGAAAACTGTTTTAATAAATCAAACATTTTATTAAAATTACAAAGTAATCCGATCACATATTATAAAAATAATTTTTTTAAATATGATAAATTAAAAAAAATTTCCACAGTAATCATCAAATAAAAGAAGATGTTATTTTTTATTTAAAAGTTTAGTTCGAGAATATATCTATATATATAAAAAATGTAGAAAAAAAAAATGATATATCCTCGAAGAAAATAATGCAATCAAATTAGCAACGCCCACGCGCTTAATCGATATTAAAGCAGGAAGGTTCAAAATAAAAGGATGAGGCTTACGTCAGCTGTCCCCACCTAAGATTTCCACGTCTGCTCTAATCCATAAAAGCAATTCAATACACGCGCTCATGATTACGGGTGAACCCTACTTGTCATCCAAAAAGAGTTGTTTACTGTTCTATTTATTTTGTTTTTGGTTTACGAAATTTCCAATAAATCGGAATAAAAGCACCGCCGCGTCACTTTCTTTTTCATTTTCCCTCTAGAATTTCCCGAGAAACAAACAATTGTTTGGCTATCAGAACTCTCTAGTTGTTAATTATTCTCCAATCAAACTGTGGTTTTGATAACTGTCACTGGGTTTATCCATTCGCCTCGTTTTTAGAAAAAAATATCTCAAATCTTTTTAATTTTTTCTTCGGATAATAGGGTTTAGGGAAATTTTCATCTTCCAAATTTCAATTGGATTTTGCTTGAGAAAAAGAATGATGAGAAGACACGAGGAAAATCATCGACATCAGGATCAGCAATCGAGGGTTTTCCACGAGCTGTCGGCGCTGGTTCTGAATCTTATACGATCGCCGCCGATGCCTTTCGCCGACCAATCTCCGGTGCCGGGGTGGAGGTCTCACCCCCAATACTTATCGACGACGACGATATCTCCGGCGGGATACGCTTGGCTGATGCTAGGGATATCGGTTGCGTTGATGTTGTGTGGATCGGTTACTTTCTTTATAGGTTTCTTGTTGATGCCTTGGGTTATTGGCTTGTTCATGGTATTTTACGTTGCTGGGATTGTTTCTGTGATTTCCATGTTAGGTCGTTCTATTCTTTGTTACGCCATGGCCCCCCCTCCTTCGCCTCGAAAGGATATTCCTGGTAAATTGTTTCTTTTACTTAATTTAAATACTCTTTTTCTTATAAAAAAATCGATGATTGGGCTATGGGAATTTTCATGTTTGAGATAAATTTGTTTTCATTTATTGATTGTCATGATTGGGCTATGGGAATTTAAATACTCTTTTGTCTCTGTTTTAATCTATTTGTTTCTTGTGTATGATTTTAGTGAATTAACTAGGGTGAATGAAGAAAAACATGTTTTCCAAGTTCTTTTATTCTGATTTGAGATACTATAGTTGAATGAATAAAAGATACTAAATAGATCATTGTGAATTAAAACCTCATATTCCCCAAGTTACCTTTTCTAGTCATTAAAATTAAACCCCTTTCTGCCAATTTGTCTCTTTAATTTTTTATCAATGAATATGATTTGTTAGAATGGTCATTCAGCTCTTCTGCTAAATTTTAGCATTGGATGTTCTACAATGAACGGTGATACCATGTTTTAGACTAGATGAAGTGATGAATTTTATTTTGAGAGGTGATCAGCAAACCCTTATCGAAGAGAATTTGCAGATCAGTGGTAGAAAACTGGGGATACGGATTCTATGACGACTTTCTTTCAGTTGGTTTTTTATTATCCTTAAGATGAACATTTTATTAGTTGAAATAACATGATTGGCAGGACCCCTCCTGCATTTTATGGTTGGAATATTTAGATTAGATTGTTTTCCAGTAAGTTGTTTACTACTGTGGAGCAAAATATACTTGCCAATTTCTCCAGTTTTGATTTTACTTTATTCCTTGATCTTCAATGCGTGCTTCTAGAGAACCTTTTATGCAATTAATCAAATGCTAATGATACAGGAAAACTCTGTTAACAGTGAAACTATGTTTAAGATGAATTAATTAGGTTCATAACGAGTTTGGTGTATTGCATTTCCATGGTCTCTTCACTTTGATGGTTTGAACCATAATGAAGTAGTTATCTTTATTATTTTTGCAGTAACATTTGATGGTATAGGAATAGCTAGTTTGAAATATGATATACTGCTGGTTGGTGGGTTTCTTTGACAAGTAATGGAATAGGAACAATAATAAGGTTTTTGGTTTATCAAATTTTGGAGCTGACTGGTTCAGTTTGTTGAGCTTTGGATCTGACTCTAAGATAAATTAAGCTTGAGGTTGAACGTTGTGACGTTACTTATAAGTTGTATAGGTGGTTCATCATGATATCAAATTATTGGCAATCTTTTGCACTTGAATTAGCTTAATTTTACCATGTTGTATCTCACTTCTCTGCTCTTCGGTATTGCTTTGTTCAGTTATGTTTTGCGTTGTATAAGAAGCTTTCAAATGCTTATGATTTCTGCTTCCAATCAATTGAATGTTGAATGTATATAAGTTAGTAGACTGCTGATGGACTCTGATCGTGGATTGCAGCATGGAAGGTTTTGTGAAGAGGAAAGGTGGATGGGGCAAAGAGTCAGGATGCCTTAAAAGAATGGAGCAGCATTGGAGTTGTTGTGAAGGTGCGACATACAGGGAAAAAGAGTTTAGCAGTTTTCTTCGAGTATTAATGCAGGAAATGTGGACAAGTCTTTGCTTCAGATGTTAACTGAAATATGTGAATATGGCTTCCTTGTGTAGCTGAAATAGACAAATAGCGAGTGACTTTGTAAAGTATTTAAATGTGTATTTTGTATTCATCTTATTTACCATAAAAAAGAAAAACATGGGAGGGTTGATTGATTCCCATTTCTTTTCTATGAGGTAAGCCTTTTAAAAAAGAGGGAAAAACTGTTAGAGAAATAATTATATAAAGAAGTAATTTTGTCCGTGAAGAATATAAAGGAAGATGAAGGCGGCGGGAATTTTTGGGTTGATCTATTCAATTTATCAAATTTTATTTTCTTATTTTTAAAAATATTATATATATAATATTATAAAATCTAAAAAAAGAGCTTCATCTTGGCTCTTACCTCTTACTCTGTTCCAAGCAAGTGATGAAATGGGTTTCCTTTGCCTTTTTGTCTTTGGTTGAAAGAAAAAGACTTTTAAAGAGAAGTAAATTGATTTGAAATGCAAGTGTGTTTAAATAGCTTAAGCGTGGAAATGCTTATCCAGAAATGAGAAATGTGGATTACATCATTCATAACCCAACTGCCATCATCTTTGTTACAGTGATTAGCATTGGCCACAATTCAACTCTGTTATTACGCAGACCATTCATCGCAGAAGAGGAGGATGGTTGTAATATGTCAAAAATCATAGATATATCTTAAAACACTGTGTAACATACAAAACATAAAATGACAAGTGAGGGTTTTTTTTTATTCCTTTTTAATACTCAAGTCTCTATTAGTCGAAATGTTGTGTGTAGCTTAATAATACTCCAAAGAAGCAATGGAACTTCTTTTCTTAATTGAAAAAACACAGGATTAACAAAACACAAGAGAGCTTAAATTTTCGTGGGGATTAAGCTCAAGACTCAACATTAGAACACGAAGCAAGCAGAGTGACATAACAAGTTTATAAATACTTCATAACATCCTGAATCAGATAATGTATGATCAACCTAGATACAAGTGAACCTTAACAGCAAGCAAGAAAACACAAATGAGCCCAAAATACAGCAGAGAATGGATCAGAACCGAAGCACCACTTGTCTTAAAATTCCCAAACTCCACGCACCTATGATGCCCTGGAACCTGAAACAACAGCCCTGGGGTTAGCAGCACGAACAACACCATTGCCACAAAAACAGGTCCCCAATCCGACATTGTTTTTTCTTCTTTTAAATAACGACAAAGTCCCAGACAATTTCGTGAAGGTTTGTGAGTTTGAGGGAGAGAGTGAGAGGGTGTATATATACATATATACATGCAAAGAAAATGGTGGGTAGTGTGGGGCGGAGTTTTGGGGATGAAGTCATTTGGATTCACAACAGCCGCCCCATTTGTACTTCTGGGAATAACTTGCTTCCCATGCTTTACCCAAAGCGTTGTATCGATGGACAAATGCACAACCAGAATCTGCAGAGAATATGTGCTGTTCAAGCAAATTAAATTTAAAAGAAAACAACCCCATTCTCACCTTTACTAGGGAAACGCCTACTTACAAACATAATTGATGCTCAAAATCCCACACATCATCATTAACAATGTATATCGTGATCTTATAGGTTACAATTTGTACATATGCAATTTTGATTGTTCAACAAATTCAAATTGAGGGTTCAGCCATGAATTAAAATGCCAATCGGTCATCTCAAATTATTTTACATAATCAGCATTCCATTAATAGGGGACTGTAAAGAGATTGAGAAGCTGAACCTTAAAGTTCATGTGCGGCGTGGGGTAATCAACGGCGGGTTTTGGGATTAAGATTTGGGAGTCCGGAAAAAATTTGATAATTTTAGGAGTTTAAAGTCTAATTAATTTTTTTATGAGATTAATGAAAATTTTCAAAAATAAGAGAGCTTAATAAAAAAAAATTATGAATTTGAGAGATTTTAATTAAAATTTCAAGATAAAATCAAAATTTCTCAAAATTTTGACAGCGTAAACCCAGAAGGATTTGTGGTAGGGCGTGACAGATGGGGTGAAGGAAGTTGCCCTTATTAATTGAAGAAAATGGAGATGCATGTATATTAAAAAGTTGGAGGTCTCCGTCTAATAAAAATAAGAGCTAATATATGTTACTATATGTTTTTGGTCATTTGTATTTTAACTAGTACCAAAATTTCAATTTGGTCATACTTCAACAGAATTAAAATATGCTAAACGTGGCAATAATAATTCATGACCCTCTATCGTCAAAATTAAAAAAAAATATATATTTAAAAATTATAAAAAATTATATTTTTTTCATATAAGTAATAAACCTAAACAAGTTGTTGTCCAGATACATTTGAATTTAGACAACCATTTGTCGCTGTTCATTCCAAACATTTTTAAAGTAATTTTCTATAATTTTATTTTTAATAAAATATTAGATTTTTATATTATTATGAAATTAAAAAAAATACAATTATAGATTTATAAATTTTATAGGTTTTATATGAAACATATTTTATATATTTAGAAATATATATTTTACAAATTATGATATTTTATAAAATATTATTCGAAATAATAGATTTTATAAAATATCAAATTTGATGTATTTTTAATTTAATAATTTTATAAAATATAATAATTTATGAAAAATTAAAATATATAAAAAATACTAAAAGTATATTTCTAGGATGAACCTAGATGATTGTCCAAGTTCAAATGTACCTGGACAATTTTTTTGACATAAATATTTAAAAATTTTTGTCATATGAGATTGCCATGTCACCATGCTATTTATCATCAATACCATGCTAGCATATTTTAACAGAGCCAAGATCAAGGGCTAAAGATATATTAACCCGTATTATTATTGTTATTAGGGATAATATCACATATGGCATTTGTACTTTTATAAAATGTCCAATATGATACTTATACTATGAAAATGTCCAATGTGGTACCTAAACTATTAATTTGTGTATTATTTGATAGTTGTACATTCATAAAATATTCAATTTGGTACTTATACTTTAAAAGATATTAATGTGATACATAAACTATCTATGGTATTTGGAGTTAACAAGTTAAATTAAAAACAAAACTAAACCTAAACAACATAAGTATAACTTAAAAAAACAAACATCATTTCATTGCTTGAGATTGTCCACGTGGATAATATGATGGTGAGTAAGTTAATAAATTGTCCACGTGTAACTCGATACATAATTTTTTTTTCAAATCATCAATTCAAAAAATTAATTAATATAGTTGAATAAAAAGAATACTTTGTTAGCAACAAATTTACACTAAAATAAATTTCTAACAAGAAAAGTACATGCCTTTCTTGAGTAAGGAAAGTGAATCCTGAGTGAACTTCCCTTTCCCTTGAATTATGCCCAAGTAAACCTTGACTAAGGAAACAAATAAGCAGAGACCTTATAAGAAGAAATTTGTGTTTAATTCAGTCACACAAAATTTTCAAAGAATCTTACTTCATAAATTGTTACGTAAGATAATGCCTACACATATGACAATACTAACACTTGAAAATCTAATTACATTAGACCCAACCATATTAAACATGACGTAATAGCACCATACAAATACAACACCAAAACGTAACAACGACCAACACTATATAAATATACACCATTCCTCAAAATATACATTATCGACAATTATGATAAGATAAAATAGATGAACATGATACAATTTGTTAAATCTAAATAAGGTACTGACCAATAATTTTATTGAAGCATTAATTAATGCATAAGGCTCAATCCCCCCCCCCCATGCTGAGATACTGATACACTCAAAAGGAATATGATTTTCTCCCATTCATTTCAATATGGTAATTTTGTTTTTACCCTAAGTTAAAATCAGTGTTTTTTTTTACTGCACAGAAATCTGAATTCACCAACCCTGCTGGAAGGCTTGTGATTGTGACCAACTTTACAGGCAAAAATGAAAAAGGATCTACAACCTTTGTTAACTGCTTTGTAAAATACAAGAAAATCCCATACCCAAGCATGATTTTATATACACCCTGCTACAAAAACACGTTTTTTCCTGCAAAAACATCATTCATGGCAAGATGTCAAGAGATTGGTGAAAAAGAAAAACAAAACATGATGCTTGATTTTGTTAAGGTATGAGAAATAATTGCATGGTTTTATGAGGTTCTGAAGGAAACTAAAAACCAAGGTTAGAGGCAACTCACTGTTGGGAAGAATTGCGACTTATTAAGGTATCTCAAAGCATGCCATAGAAGGGGCGGTTGTATTGATGCCATCAGCAAGTCATGTGCAGAAGTCGTTTCCAACGATTCTGATCTGATGCCTAATGGAAAAATCGTGAAACTTCCCGGTATAATTGCTCGGCTTCAAATGGTTTAGATACATATCCATCCATTCCACACCGTAGGCACGCCTCATGTGTGGCCTGGATAACATCTGCAGTCATAGCCAAAATTGGTACATGCCAGTTTGAAATGTTGTTATAAGTTTCGACTGATAATTCTCCAAAGTGAATACGGTCATTGATATTTTGTTCCGAATCCCGAATTCTCTTTGTAGCTTCAAACCTGTAAAATGCAAACATAAGAGACATTGTAAAAGGCAACTTCAACGCCAATTAAACCAACTAGAAAATATTATTTTTGTCTTATTTTGTAAGATTTCGAAACTCAAATTTCTGAATCAGAATTGTATAGGGAAGTTCTAAAAGCAACATGGGATACATACCCATCCATCTCAGGCATTTGGATATCCATGAAACAGGCATCAAACCGGTGAGGCGGTGTAAGCAGTTCAATAGCTTCCATTCCTCTTGAAGCACTAACCACATCAGCTCCATATTTTTTCAAAGCACCAGCAGCTACTTTTAGGTTCACGTTGTTGTCATCTACAATTAGAATTTTTCTCCCAAGAAGAAGATTCCGAAGAGATAGGCTAGGTAACTCCCCATTACGAGGATTCCCTTTGTTCCCATCACCCATGGCTCGTTGTAGAGATGCCGCTAACATGCTAGCCCTCAAGGGCTTCGGGATGACAGTCAAGTGACAAACACCAGACATAGTAGTATTTGCTCGGGAAGAACTGATAGAATTGGACAAAAGGAATACCTTCGGAGTAGTAATAGCTATTTTCTCCAAGTTATCGATAAAGTGAGCTGAACCATTTAGATCTTGATCCCAAACTTCCTGTTCAATGAGAACCATATTAAAAGAACTACTACCTCGGCTTATGCTAGATAAACCTTGTTTCCAATCGGAAACTACTTCAACACGAATTCCCAACCGCTGGATATGATATCTCGACACTTTGGCCCGGACAGATCTAGGATCCACAACTAATGCTCTCTTCCCACGGAACTCTGAGGAAACTGAGTTAGTCTGGTTGTTGATTTGCTGGCTCTTGTACTCCTTCGAACTAGAAGAGCCACTGGTGAAAACAGCAGTAAATGTAAAGGTAGAACCAATCTTAGGAATGCTAACAAAACCAATTTCTCCCTTCATTAGATTAACCAAACACTTGCTTATGCTTAGTCCGATGCCCGTGCCTCCATGTGTTCGGGAAATAGAAGGGCCCACTTGCATAAAAGGTGTGAAAACACGAGACTGTGCTTCTATAGGGATTCCTTCTCCTGTATCTTCAACAGATACAATAATATTAATGCTGTCAGAGAAAGGATGAATGGATCCTTCTTGACTGAAAGTTCTAAATCCTTTCCAGCTCTGGCGTCCATCTGCAACTGGAAAACCACTCAAGGTATTGTTTGATGAAGATTCAGTCTCAACTTCTATTGAATCAATCACCTCCTCCACAAGATGAACCGTAACATGGATGTGTCCTTTCTCTGTGAACTGCACCAGTAAGTAAATGATAAGTTTATGCCACTAAAGCATAATTAAGATCAAACCCTACTTAAATCGAAGCATCCACAAGTCAGAATTAATTGATTTAACAAAACTTTCTTAAGTTCCAACAAGTTTCATTTATATATTAAATGGAGAAACAACCAAATACCTTAATCGAGTTTCCCATGAGATTGGTGATGATTTGTCTGAATCTCCCGGGATCACCAATTAGCATCTCAGGCACTCGATCTGAAATGAAAACTGCCAACTGCACTCATCCGCAAATCAATTATACAAAATAAATATATGTTAAGACTCTTGGATGAACACCGCACAAAGGGTGAAAGAGAAAGAAAAAGAGGAGAGTGGAAGGAGTACAGGTATCTCACCTCTACTCCTTTGTCTTGAGCCTTCCCTGAAAAGAGTGATAAGACATCGTCCAAGACTGCTCGTAGATCAAACTGCACTTCCTCGAGCTCTAGCTTACCGGATTCGATCTTAGCCTGATCCAAAACCTCATTTATAAGCGCAACCAGAGCCTTTCCACTAGCTTGTGCAGTTCGGACATAATCAAGTTGTGTAACATCTAAATCCGTGTCCATTAGCATATGCAACATTCCTGTAAGAAAAAGTGGCACACTGTCATGGCTAAGAAAACTCTATTCTTTACTAGTTATTTGATTTAATTTTCTGAGCATTGTTATACACTGATTGCAAATAAATTCAAAAGAAATAAATGGATGTTTAGACTCACCCAGCACACCGTTCATTGGGGTTCTAATCTCGTGTGAAACAGTAGCAAGGAACTGAAAAAACAGTTTCAAGTAATTAGGACCAAATATCTGTAACAGGCCTAACACATGGGACATAGATTAGATGTGTCATATACCTGAGATTTGGCCACATCAGCTGCCTCAGCCTGTTTTTTGAGCTCCATCATCTTGTGGCAATCATCTTCTACCTTCGCAATTCGATTAACAGTTGCATGAAATATATGCCCAACAAGTAATGCAATCACAAGGATGCCAATTGAAGTGGTTATTGCTAGCCACGGCCATGGTGGCTTTTGTTTAAACCTAGAGGAAGAACAAAATTAGATCATGGTTATGTCCGAGTTACCCTGGTTTTATGGACATGGATAACAGTGAAAATTATATAAGGTTGGCATCCACTTGCGAAGGCACAGAAATCATTTGTTTTCAAAGAAATAGCTGAATTTATCTTGAAATGAAATGGATTGAAAGCTAACAATAGAAGCCCATATCAAAGAGAAGGTGAAACCAAGATCAAAAGGTGATCCAAGATTGATGGACTACCTGCAGCGCATCTCGTGCTTTCTGAAAGGATCTCCAAAATTAAGATGGCTGACAAGCTCCAACCCGTCATCTGATGCGTTTGAGCCATACATACTAATAGGGTAAGACTGATTAGTTGTGTCCAACACATTGACTAGTATTGTTTGTTTGCTTGCAAGCTGATGTAGCAACTTCTCCACAAGTGACTCGACATCGAACACTCCACCAAGATACCTGATCGAGCAATGATGGTATTAAGTAACATCTTGATAACTAATGTGATCATCTTATCCAAGCCATTAACTAGAGCATCACATCGGGGACCTTTTCTTAAGAAAAGAAAGAGCTTGTTTCATCTTTTTGGCATGGCAAGTGTAATGATTGATGCATATGATCATTTTAGAGTCCTTAAGCTATCAGATTTCTTCTTACAACTTTTATCTGTTTTGTGCATTTCCAGAGATGGGAAGCCTAAGGCATTCAGCTTTCTACTAATTTGTAAAATATATGGAAACATTGATTAAATATTCCTACTTTTTGTTCATAGTGAAAACATACCCATTAGTTGCTTGAATCCTCTCATTAGGAGTTGCATTCGAGGGAAGATCCCTCTTGTAGACAGCAAATGTCAAAATAACTCCGAGACGATTTGTTTTAAGTAATGGAAAAGGAGCTGTCAGCACCCCCTTTCCTGATTTTCTTGCACGCAATACATTCTCGCGATCTTCCTGTTGATACCCAAAAAATTAAAGATTCACAACTGAATATTATGAACAAATGAATTCAAAATTCTTTATTCAACTAGTGCCAAAACTCTTTAGAGATAGAAAATACTTAATTCGGTTCTCTTTTATACCATTTTTCTTTAGAAAAAGTGCAATTTATCAGTATTGGCTACAGCTACTGAAAACCAAACCTTTTGGAATATTAAACGATCTCACCTTTCCCGACAGCAGATCAATAGAAATCACATGTGATATGATATCCTGCGCAAAGATAACAGGTGCATATTCTTCCTGAATCGGCGATGGTTCAAAGAGGTCAGGATTATAGTCATCCTTATGAACAGGATTTTTTTCAAGTGTATCCATCCTCTTAATAGTCCATCCTTGATGCTTTTCAAATTGTTCCCTTTCAGAGTGGAGCACCCTTACAGCATATGCCACACCACTTGTGAGGGGCCTTTCAAAAGCAGTTCGCTCTGTGTACCTTGCAAAAGTCATCTGCAGGTTCATAAAGTGAGTTCCCTTTGTTGACTAAAAAACAAATGATCATATAATCCACAACTAAAACCACTCAGATCTTTTCTAGTCTAAGAAGCTTTAAAAAACTGCATTCAATGTTTTGAAGCAAGTATGGCTACCCAGTTGACAAGATTCTTATTCAACTAAAATTCGGAAGTATCAATTTTGGTTGAAACTATAACTATATAGCCAACCAAAAACATCAGGTGAGTACACTGGATTAATCCAGATCTAATAGTTAAATTGCCAAATATGAGTTCATCCTAAATTAAGAAAAGTGCAGCAAGATTAACACACTGAAATGACTAAGAAGAAAGTAACCATAGCTATCAAGCACAACACAAGCATAATCAATTTGACTTGAGCACGATAAAGAAGAGAGTAAATGAAACACCCCAAAATTTGTTACATTATAAAAGCAGTGATAAATCGAGTTGTGTTTTACAGAAGGTGATAAAAGAGGAAGTTGAGTGATGTTAGAGAAGATTTAATTGAGAAGCATGATCTGATGCATTAATCTAAAGTAGGGACTAAATCATAAATATGTGAAAAGTTCTAGGGCCCAAGTGTAGATACTTAGAATTTGAGAGGTTAGTATAAATATGACAAATTTGAAGGGCCAATAGGTGCAAATATCTTAATGGTGGAAGAATCTGGAAAATGAGAAAAATGGATGAATAAGAACCAAATTGAATAAGCAGAAAAAGTATGAGGGACTCAATTGTAAATTTAGCAAAATTAAGTGATGATTCAAAAAAAATTGTGGAGAACATTGAAGGGTAAAATGGTCATTTCTCAATCAAGATAAATATCATGATAATCAGGGGACTCGTGTTGAAATTTGATTTGTTTGAATATTTTATTATTATTTTATTTTAAGATATTTTATTATTAATTAATAGTTAAGAAAAGATGAAAAAAAGAAAGGGTCTTCCATCTTTCCTTCCACCTTTTCACGCCATTTCCTGGTGAAGAAAGAAGTTTTCATTTTTTTACATTAAGTCCTTCCACCATAAATCTATCATTTTTTCCTAGAATTTCAAGGAATTTCCATAACCACTAAGAGAGAAAAGTGATAAAAAGACTATAGAGAACAAGAATATTACCTTAGATTCAAAAAAATAGAAGTTGAAGGAGAGAAAATCAAGTTAAAGTTTAAAATCAATAGGACAAGGTAAGAACATCAAGATTTAAATATGTTTTTTAATTTGATATTGTTGAAAAAGCTTAAAAATGAGGTTAAAGTAGAGTTTTCTTATATAAAATTTTTTATTCTTAAAATGTTAGTGAAGTGAAATAGGAAGTGATGGGAAATGTTGTAGAGAAAGGAGAGGAGAGTGTTACAAACTTGGTTATCAACATTTTATGCTAAAACAATTTTGGACATTAGCAGTAGTTGACTTTGAAAATTCATCAAAAATTATAGAAATCTATTTAGAGGTTGAATTAAAGATGAAATTAAATCTTATTGAATCTAGTTTTGTATAAAAGAAACGGCGAAAGCAACGGATTGTAGATTTTGAGATATATTAATTCTTGTGGGACAAGGTCGGAATGGATTTGGGTTCCCCTGTTCTGGCTTTGAAAAATTATTAAAAATTGTAGAAAAATTATCAGGGTCTAAAATTTATATGTTTAAATTCTTAACGAGTCTATTTTCAAGAGAAACAAACGAAAACGTCATCCAAATCTCATATTAAGAGATAATTAATTTTTAGTAAAGAAATGTCGAAACTGTCAAGTAGCAGAACAAGAGAAATTTTGAAGAATTTACTGTACTGATTGACTAAAGTAGAAATTCTGAAAATTTTATGGTAAAAATATATTTGAGTCTAGTTTCAAAAGCATCAAGCGGATCTTAATTTCGAATTATGTAGCTCAATATCTAAATAATTTAGTAACCATGACACAAGTGCACAGCTTTAATATGAACACATAAATAAATAGTGAAAACATGGTTATTGTTACATATAAGCATGTTATACTATAAGTTAAAGATTCTACTACATATATTCATAAAGGGTGTGGAATTGGGAGGAGAAAGAGGAGGAAAAGAAAATAATAATAATAATAATAATAATAATAAATGAATTTGAAATGTTATGAAATTGTGATAAGTGATAGAATGATTAATACATGTGAAAATGTACAAATGAATTGATTAAAAATGACTCAGAATAAAAATGAATCTGACTCTTGTTTCTTCGGCAACAAATGTAGAATCCCGATATCTTAACCTGGCGATTAGGTCGAGGTCGGGTATAGGAGTTTTACAGTAAACCATGACAATCAAATACAATAAATGCATAAGCACTTTGAATCAAGCACGCCACAAAGAAGAGTAAACGACAGCAATCAAGCACAACAAATGCATAATCACTTTGAATCGAGCAAGCAGGAGCGTAAACATGGAATCAAGCACAAAAAAATGCATAATTATCTATCCCAACTAGTTCTATTATCCTAACTAGAAGTTAGGAGAAGAGGATATAGCTTACTTGATCAATAGCAGAAGGGTTTTTGCCATGGTGGAAAGTTGAGATCAAAATTGACATAGCCTGGATATGATTCATGCTTACATTAAACTGATCTTGCAACATCCGAGCTCTCTCGTCGCACATGCTAGCGAGCGTCTCCCTCCTCTTTTCGGTAGCTTGAGAACTCATATAACAGAAGATCCAAATAGAGACTACAGTCCAACCAATGACCCATGAAAGCAAGAGCTTTCTCCACCAAATTTTGCTAACTCTCTTGGAACCAATAAACTGGTAGTAGTGATGGTGGATCTTGAAACTATAAGTTGAGATTTTATCCCAGCATTTGAACCACATCTTGGTACCACTATCACCAAGGAGACTAGCCTCGGTGCACTTAAATTGACAATTGATCAAACAGTTCATGGACATCATAGTAGCTATCCAGCAACATAACATCCAAAACCGATAGACCCACTGTCAAATCTATTGAAACATCACCAGAAAATGAAGAGGCTTGGGGATAAGAAAAAAAAAACCCAGTAAGCTCCAAATTGACTACAGGACAGATGAATTTTAAGGAGCTTTAGATAGTGAGGCGAAGAAAAGGAAAAGGGAAAAAGAAAAAGAGAAAGAAAAGATGCTATCTTATCCAGCAATTGAGAATGGCAAAACAGAAGACCCAGACTAAAGAAGATAAGGAAAATTTTCTCAATAACCACAAGGAGAAAGAAGCAAACAAAATTCCTCAAAGATTCTCAGTTTCTACTTAAGAACAGAGTTTATTTTCCCTCTCTTAAATACCAACCAGTTTCCAGAAAACAAAGATTCCAAATTCACACATCAAATCAATAAAAACAAGCTTAACTTCACCCCCATGCAAAACAATCTGACAGGAAATCTAGTCTTTATATGAAAGAAAGTCCTAAAATTCCAAAAAAAAAATTCAAGCAGGAAGACAATCACTAAACATGTGGGTATATTATGGTTTGACCCCAGAACTTACTGCTAAAATAAGTTTAATTTTATGAGTACTATCGAAGCTGACACTGCCCTTGCAAGTTGCAGCTGCTGTAGTTGACGGAAAAAGAACCTAAAAAGAGTGGATTCATGGACGTTTAAGATTGTAGGAATCTGTGAAAGAAAGATGAGAAGAATATGATGTTAGAAATGTCTGCTAGCACACCCCCACTATCTCCATTGACCTCCCACCTTCACATTTTTCATATATAGACTACTAAAATTTCACCTTCATTTCTTACGTAAGATGCTTTTAATTCAATGTTTTCTGAATGATTAATTAAATATTTTATACTTTCCTTTCTTTTCTTCACATATTTGAGGCTACCAATTAGGAACACTAATGTATTAAGTCGGTCGTAATTTAATACAATGCATTATAGCACTCAATATTTTTTTAAAATTATTTAATATAATGTACTTATTATTTTTCATCGCAAATTAATTTTTAGTCACTCATTTTACTTGTCTGTGATAAAAGAGAAATTTTTTACTTATTTTAAAAAACTCTTACCTTTTACAAGAATTTTTCCTCGTCCTTTTACTTTAATATTTAAATTTGTATTATTTATTTATTTTATTACATTTTTAATAAGTTTTTCTCATGATATTATACTGTAACATTAAAATTTTAGATTTCACAAATAAAATTTAAAGATTAATATAAATTCTATTTAGAGAGTGATAAAAATAAAATTTTACGTATTAAAAGGATTTAAGATTACATTTGAAATTAAAATATTTTACTAATAATATATCAAATATTAACTCTTAATTGTATATAATTATATATTAATGAAAATTGTCTAAATATTAATGTTGCAAACCTGATAGAGTATATAAGGCGAAATTTATGTTGATTATAAAAATTCTTTGGATGCCTTATTGTTAGATTTTAGAAATTTATACTAATATTTTAACCATTTTTCATTAATTATAACATGTAAAGTAGTAGTCTATATATGAAAAGCATAAAATAAGAAAATTACACCTTTTATAACATCAAATATATATAAATTAAATTGTTGAATTTTATAACATGTAAAGTAATTTAGGAAATTACACTTTTAACTGTTACAGACAACCTATCTAAATAATGTTTGTCCCAGCTTGAAAAGGTTTACTTGGCATAAAATAAGAAAAATCACTGTCTTCGCCAATACTATGAGAAAAATCTTTGGGTATGTTTGGCAATGGATTAATAGTTAATTATTAATTACAGTGGTTGGTTTAATCAATTGATTTTATTATTTATTTATTTAAAAGTATTTGATAAAATTTAGTTAAAACTTGATATGTGTAAAATGAAAAATAAAGACATGACACATTTTATTGTTAAGTATTTATTTGTTTATAATACTTTAGTGTTTATTGGGTGAAATTCTTGAAATAAAATATAAAAAGAACTAACCTTTAATAGATAAAATTATCTTGCAAATAAATCTTTGATTTTTTGTATATTTACGATGGAGCCTTTTTTTTTTTAATTTACTTAACACTTTGGAGGTGAAAATAAAATGCGAAAATAGAGGCTACTGATATCTTAACACTCTTATTATATTTGAGAGTGTGTGACAAAGGGAGTAATTTTTTAATAAACATGGTCATATATGTCATTCCCAATCAACTGTGAAAAAAAATTTTTTTTTTGAAGTTTTAGCTTAACAAGCTATTTTAAATATCGATTCATCAAATATAATAATTAGAGGGTTTGACTACTCAATCCTCCATTTATGCCAAAATCAATTAAAAAATACTTAAAACTCTGTTTACTAAACTCCTCCATTATATTTGCTATACATCTTTGTATTATTCATAAGATTGAAATTTAGTTCATATATTTTTATTTTTAATTTTTTTATTTTTAAATTTTAAAATTTAGGTATAATTATTAATACTATTAAATGTATTGATATGATAAATTTAAAAGAAAAAAATTCATTTAATAATAATATAATTAAAAAATTTATAATAAACTTAAATTTAACAAAATAATCTTAATAATATTAACAGATAATTTTAAATTTTAAATTTTTTAAAATAAATTAATTAAAAATATAATCACTAAATTTCAAAATGCAGATTTTAACCAATTATTTTTTAATGGTTTATTTTAACTGTACTTTGTTTTCACATCGCTATGTATGGACTCATCAATGACCAACGCCTCGAGTAGACAACTTCTGCACGCCAAGTGGTCATCTCTCTGTCTTACTATGGCTGTATTTTATGTTGACAAAAGTACCCTCTACATTAAACCAAATTACAAGCAATTCACATCATCTTTTTTTTTTTTACCCATTTTGGCATTAGATTGCCATAATAGTACTTCTGAGTTAAAAATGGTAGCTAAAGTAGAGGAGAAAGGATTTTATAAAATTGTGATTTCAATAAAAGGATGATAAATTAGATTTTTTTTAATTTTTAATTTTTTTTTGTTGATTTGAATTTTTTGAAGAAGAGAATGTTGAAAATCGAAAGGAAAAATCTAATTTATCATTTTCTTATTGAAAAGGAATAGGAATGATGTGGTATCACAGTTTTATACAATTACTTCTCAAATAAGAGAGCAAGGCTAAAGTTCATATTTTTTTTTATTTTACATAATAATTAAATATATTCATTTGAATTTTTATTAAAAATATAAATGTTTGAATAAAACAAAATAAAAATCTTATATAATTTATCACAATATAAAATTTTGTTGAATTAGGTTAAAAAACTTTAAAATACAATTTGGCATTTTTCTAAATTTTAAAAAGAAATTTGATAAACCAAAGGGATACGGGTTATTTAAATGAATGTTTATTTTTTAATTATAAGAATGGAGAAGATTAAAATAAATTTTGATAAAAATAGAATGCAAATTTAGGCGCCAAAAACGTAATAATTATTAGTAGGAGTGACACCTCAACAACTTCTTTATTATCAAGTTTAAAACACAAAGTTAAACCCCACCAAAAAGAAGAAAATGTGGTTGTAACCAACTTCCTCCAACCCCTTCATAACATTTCTAGAAACCTACCTTACACAACCAGTTCTTTGAAAAAACCAATTGGTTGTTTGTAAATTTGATAAATGGATTTAAGGGTAAATATCAAAACATATCTAATATACGATTTCATGCATAAATTTTGATTTTGTGCGATTTTATATATAAAATTTTGATTTGATTTGATTTTCACAAATTTGTAACAATATTATTAAATTGTCATCATTTTAAGTTGATATATTATATACACAAATAATTATGTCAATCCAATATGAAAATAAATATTTGTATTCATTTCTTTAAATGTGTATAATTGAATCAAAATCTAAGTTTTATATATGCATACGAACCATAATTTAAGTTTCATGTATATAATTACTCTAAATTAAAGTTTATGTATCAATTTACACATTAGACTAAAATTCATGTACAAATTTAAAATTTATCTCACGTATTTATAAATAAATTCTTTACCATCACACTAATAAATTTAAAAAATGTATATAAAATATTTTTTCTTATCAGATAATATCATTAATTGAATTAGTATTATAAATCAATTTAATGTCAATTTAAAATTGAGGATAATATCATAATAAATAAAAGAAAAGAGGAGGGGCAATGTCGTAAGAAAGCTTAAGGGTGACAAAACAGTAATTAGAGTAGAAAAGCGGTGGCGAAAAGGAAAGCACATTAATCAAGGCAATATCACCAATCGAGATGATTGATTAGGCCATCACTGCCCACTTCATTCTTGTCTTTGACAAAAACAAAACAAACATACAGCCAAAAATATACGAATTTGTTTAAATATTATTATAATCAATAGGAGTAAAAGCAGTTGTTTTTATTAGTTAGGACTTTTGGTGGGTTTTTTTAAAATTTTAAGGAAATAGGTTAATTTTGAAGTAAGAGTGCGGTGTTTTTCATTTAAGTTATATATATTTTTAATATAATTTATTATTTTAATTAGATAATTAAATATTAGTAATTTTATTTTTGAAGTTTCAAGTTTGATTTTTCTCCCACTCGTATTTATATTATTTTATTTTAATTTTTTATATTTTTAATTAATATTTTTAACATATTAGTTCATTTAGTTAAATAGTTAAATAAAAATAATTTCATCCTTAGACTTAGATTTTATTCCCTCCTTTTAAACATATTTGTAATCTTTACTTCATGTTATTTTAAATTCTTTTCTTATTTTTAATTAATAAATATATTATTCTCAATTTTTTATTTTGAATTTAACATTTGAAAATGATTTAAGCAAATACTTAGAGTTGATAAAATTGTGACCAAATCAAATTACTACGACCAATCAAAAAATCATAAACAAGTTAAGATGACTAAAGCGAGAAGAAATATGGCATAAGAAACCTCTATTTCTCCATTAAACCTTTGGTCTGCTTGATTGACCGCAACTTGAAGAGGATCTGGGATAGATGATAAGATGACTGGCTTGGACACTGTCCCTAGGATTTAGATTGTTCATGTCAGTCATGTGTCAATGACAGGTTTGATGCATGGCTTGATGGTATGGACCATTCAGCTTATCATATTTCACAAGAACTTCTCAAGTTTCCAGAAGAAAACCTGTCTAAAAAACAGGTGCAACAATTCTTAGCGATTGTTAATTACTTTAGAGACTTTATCCTTAAAGTTTCTAAGTATATTAATCCCCTGAGAAAAATGCTTAAGAAAGAACCTCCTGCATGGTCATCCTTTCAGACAAGAGCTTTACAAAAGTTAAAGGAAATATCGCAAAACTTGCCTCCACTCCAAATACCTTCTGATGGGAAAAGAATTTTACAAATAGATGCAAGTGATAAATATTGGAGTGCAATACTCTTTGAAGATAAAAAAGGTAAAAGACAACTCTGTGGATTCAAAGGTGGAAGATTTTCAAATGTAGAGATCAATTATCACTCCACATTTAAAGAAATCCTGGCGGTCAAAAAATGTATCTCAAAATTTAAATTTCATCTTACAATATACCATTTTCTTATTAAAATGGACATGTCTTCTTTTCCCCAAATGTTCAAATTCAAACAAAAAACCGTACCACATTCTCAACTCCTTCCATGGGCTAAATGGTTTTCAAAATTTTATTTTGATGTCAAACATATTAAAGGAAAGGAAAATATTTTTGCTGATTTCCTTTCTAGGCCCAAAGAAAAAATATTGACTTTCAAAAGAACCTACTTTTGGCCCAAACCCATGATGATGTACAAACCATCTTCTTCATCCTCACCTTTTTCCCACTTCTTATCCTATTGTCCCTAATCTCAATCCAGAATTTCCACCAGAAGTCATGAACCTTGTTCAACAAAAAATCTTCCATCAAAAAACCAGAGACATGATGTTTGAATATCAGATCCAGGTTTTTTAAAATTTTGGAGGACTTATTCTCAGACTATGGGGTGTACATCCTGATTATCCATTTATACATCCCATCAAATTTGAATTTGTTGAACAACCGGATGAGATAAAATGGTTTTTATGGTATCTCACTCATTTATACCATATTGCCATTCAGTTCTTTATTCCAGATCTTCATTACTATTTAGTAAAAGTTGTGCGAAAAAATATTCAACCAGAACATCAGAATTTCTTTACTTTCATGAGCTGGTTTCATCATCTGACACAATAGCTAAATATGGTGGAACAATATTCTCAGGACAAAGCAAAATGCCATATGGTAATTATCTTCTATAAACCTCAATATTACATGTAATGTGACAGATCAATTCAATTAGGATCTTTCCCTATTGCATGGATACACAAGGTTTATTTAGATGACATTAGGAATTTTGATATTAATTATCGAGAAATCCAGAAATTCCTTTATCAACTAAACAAGGTAATACCATTTGAAATATGGCCCCCTCCAGATGTTATGCTCTATGGGATACTTGGCCAGTCCAGTATAAACCATATCACAAGGAAATCTTAAAAGCCATTCAGGAATATTATGAAAGTATACAAGATCCATCAGAATGGTCTCAAGATTATCCTTGGTATTGTAGTCAGATTAATCTGAACAAGATAAGAATGCAAGAAGATAAGATGGAAGAAGAAAAGTCTGAAGAATGAAACAATTACAGTGAAAGCTCTATGGACAGTGCACAACTCCGGTATTCCAATGCCAATAGCTAGACCTTTCACTTTTATTTTTACTTTTGTGCTTTAAAGTCACGAATAGATATAAGAATTAGATGTCATCCTTTATATCATCATCCTTTTGTTTTGGTATGATATGTATCATATTTGTCATGTTAGGAATATTTTGGACTATTAGTATTTGTAAGCTACGTGGTTGTATTATTAGAATGTGTCAGGAATATTTACTATTCCTTGTGTCAAATATGTCATGTAGTTATATTATTAATGTGTCAAGAATATTTACTATTCCTTGTGTCAAACATGGTATGCAGTTGTATTATTAATGTGTTAGGAGTATTTTGTTGCATCCTATCTCCTTCACCTATAAAAAGAGATGTTGTAAAATGGAGAAGGTATCGAATTTTCCACTTAATAAAAATACTAGTGTGCTTCTATCCATGGCTTTCTAAATTCTCTTGTTTTTCTTTTTAGATTTTTCAAAAAGGGTTTAATTTTATGAGTTAAAAATAGATAAATAGAGTATGCTCTGTGCTTGCCATATTCATATGGATCCTGCACATCAGAAATATTTAAGCTCCGATCAGAGATGCCATTATATTGTTAAGGATTGTGGAGGTGTCATGAATTAAGTGCTTGTAGCTAAAAGGCAGTGCCTGTTTGAATGGCCAAGAAGGAATAGCCTGTGTATTTGGCATAGCATACCTGTTACAAGTACTTCTTTCTTGAATCCCGTCCAATATTATTTCCATTATTTTGGTATCAGAGCCAAGTTATCATTGCTTAAAACTCATAAATTTTTTCTTTCATCAGGTAATCTAAAGAGAGAATATTTTTCACCATGTCTGAAAATTAGTTTTCAAGACCTTCTACTTCTTCAACTTTTTGTTTCTTTACCTAGTTTTCCCTATAAATCACATTCTGTAAAGAAAATCTCTTCTTTGTATGAAATAGATTATCTTAGTAAATAAAATAAAATTCAGCCTACAGATCTTCCTACCGTAAATCCTTATTCTACTTATAAAAAGACCTATTTCTCCTCTATTAGGTCCATAAAAAACTCTTATCTATAATATTCCAAAATATGCAAAAGAGTATATTCAAGCCTCACGATTTGATAGTCATCCTATTTCTGCTTCATCTCAAGAGCAGTTTGTTACACTTGAGATTCCACCAAAATTCCCTAAAGAATGGCAAAAAACAGGTTACTCTCATATCCATTTTGGAGCAATTCGTCTTACTTTAAATTATCATGGAGCTGAAGGAAAACCAGTTGTCGTCAGAATTGCCCTATTGGATTCCAAATATTTGGAATACCAACATGCTTGTATTGCTACTATTGAGGCTACTTTAAATTCTGGCCTCGTCACTCTTTTTCCAAATTTTACAATGACTCTAGCAGATCCGAATCTGCTTTCAGCTCTTCAAGTTCAAATCTAGATTGTTAGAGCCTCTTAAGTTCCATTAGCAATTGTGGCTACGTTGCATTACCAAATAGTTTACAGAATACAAAACCATGCTTTCAATCTCTCAGACATAGATCAAGAGATTCTCTCCTAATCACTGTCAATACGAATGATCAACCTCACTGTGTTCATGTTCCAAGACATATCCCAAGAAAGTAACTGATTAAAGTTTCTCCTAGAAAAGTGGGTTACCAATTATGAAAAGCTTCATGAGCATAGTCAACCCATTCAGTCTACTAAAAGTCATATATTATCCAAGGGAAATGGAACCACTGAAATCAAGTTTGATCATGATCATCTTCATGATTCCAAAGGTCCTCCAATATTTCCTACACAATTGATGATGCAACCTTTGGGAAATCCAACAACCAGTCATGATAAAGATGATCCAGAATGCTGCTGTGATCTCTGTGACCCAGGATCTGAAAGAAAATTGATACAAAGTTTTTCTACTGACGAAAAACCTTTGTATATTTTTAAAGATGAAAAGACAAGACACTGTCATTAAGATTTAGATTGTTCGTGTCAGTAATGTGTCAATGATAGGTTTGATGCATGGATTGATGGTATGAACCATTCAGCTTCAAAACTAGGTAAAAAAAAAAAAAAGAAATCTACCCAGTCAGAATTTTATAAAAGGTGGATGAATGAAGATCCATCAATTGGTCCACTTGGTGAAGATAATGGTAAATTTGTCTATCTTGTTGATTATTCTGCTACATTACCACCACATGTTCAAATCCCTCTTCCAGAAACAAACAACTTTGTACCTTCAAGCCAGCCACCAGATAAAAAACCCCCTCAAAAGTCAAAATCTCAGAA
This sequence comes from Gossypium stocksii, assembly GCA_020496765.1. Lineage (NCBI taxonomy): Eukaryota > Viridiplantae > Streptophyta > Magnoliopsida > Malvales > Malvaceae > Gossypium > Gossypium stocksii. The sequence goes on along the minus strand of CM035627.1, from coordinate 95,811,874 downwards.
AAATCCAAAACATTTTCCATAACCTTGTTATAAAAATATCAGTAAATGGGTTCAGAAAAATCCTTTTGCTAAACAAATATCAATTTCTGCTGTATGTATGTTACAATCCTCTGAAAAAACATCGTATGACCAGGATTTTCTACCCCTTGATGAATACACTGAGAAAAACTATACACATGCACCTAAAATCCCCTCAAAACTTCAGGCAGATATTCCTGGTGCACCTTCAAAGATAAGTGCTACAGAAGTCGCTCTTAATTGGCAAACTGAAAATGCTTTAGCTCAAAACCATGCTTTAAAAATGATTGATTCAAAGATTTCATCAGTTGAAGCTAAGGTGGATGATAATACAAAGATAGTGAAAGATCTTATCAGTCTTTTAAAAAAGAGATTAGATGCGGTGGCAAAAGAACCAGCTACACCAGGCTAATATTTCTTTTCTGATTTAGCTCAAAGAGAAAAAGAAATCAAAAATCTTAAGGAGCAGATCAAGGCACTCTAGGAAACTGAAAAATTTCCAGCACCATCCTCGAGATCAGAAACAGTTGAACTATTTCCTTCAATCAGACAAAGAAATACTCTTCCAGCAGAAGGAGTTCGTATCTCTTTTTCAAAGTTTCCAGAAAAAACTAAACCAAGCACATATGAGGTGTTTCTAGAAATTAAAAGACAAGAAGCTAAGAAAAAGAAGAAACAAAAAGAAGCTGAAAAAACTGAAGAAGCTCATATTGGCAAAAGGCCAATTGTAAACAATTCACCTCCAAAGTCACATCCTCCAAAGCAAGCTTCAAAATCATCGATGATTCATCCAAAATCAAAATCCTTTAACAAAATTTTTAAAGGATTACAATGAAGCCATGATTCCAAAAATCTCAGCTTTACAACTTCAAGATCAACAATCAGATTCTAATACAAATTATTCAAATTCCAGATCATCATCAAAACCATCCTCGGAATTAGGATCTGAAAGTTTATCAGGAGAAGAAGAAAATCCTTTGAATGTGTTACAAACTCATCCAAAAGTAGAACATTTAGATGGCGAGGAAATAGAAGAAGTACCAGAGTCATCCTCTTCACAGCAACGTTCTACGCATAAATCTTATTTTGGAAGAACCACTTTTACTCTTGATGATATTCTACAAAAGAAATGGCCAGACAGAATTTAAGAATTTCATTCGTGGCTAGAAACTCGTAAGCTTACTGAAGACAACAACTACAACATTCTCATGGAGTTTGTTTCTAGATTCACAGGTATGCTAAAAGATTGGTGGAACTCAATTACTCAACATGATCAGATGTAATTTTTGGTTCTCCAAGATCTTGCTCAGCCAATACGAATTATACATCATCATTTTGTGGGGAATTCAGATAAGGTTTTGACTTTCAAAAGAAGAGAATTCCACAAAAAAAGTGATGTTCTTATGACAAAAGAGATCTAGCAAGGCTTTTAAAATAATGACTAAATTATTTTGTGTCTTAGGTCTCAATCCAAATTTGAACTCAGTCATCTTATCATATATCCCAGATTCTCTTCAAGTTGCGGTCAATCAAGCACTTAAAAGGCAAAATAGAGGCATACTCCAGTTAACAGTTGGAGAAATTCAGCAAGAGGTCTTCATTGCCTTAGAAGATATTTGCAATAGAAGAAAAATATTCAAAGATTATCTCTATGGTGATAAAAGAATTGATCGAGCATGCGATGAATCTCATTTAAAGCTTAAATGCCCAAAAGATAAGTTTTGCGACTGCTGCTCAAAGAAAAAGAGACTTTCCAGAAGATATTCTTTTCCGATGAATACAAAATTGAAAAAGAAAAAAAAAGCCTCAGTGGAGATATTTCAGAAAAAAGCGAAAATCTACAACAAAGTCTGATCGATGTTATATCTGCAATCAAAAGGGACATTTTTCAAAAGATTGTCCAAAAAGAAAGGATCAAAGAAGATTGGACAAATGATTCAACAAGCAGGAATCAAAATTCAAAGAGAAGACGATATAGAGTCTGTTTGCTCTATTGAAAATGAACCCTCAGACAAAACCATTTGTGCTATTCCAGTGGATCATGATGAAATTTCAAATTCAGAATCAGATTATTCAGATATTTAGATGATACTGGCTCAAACTCAAAATCACGTCCAGAAAAATTGCAATGGTGTTATACCAGTCTCAGTTCCTCATATTCCAGTAAAGATCTATTTAGACAAATATAGTAAACCTATTACTATAATTGCCTTTATAGATACTAGAGCAGCAGAAACCATCATGAATCCTGATGTTTTACCTCCAGAATGGTGGAAGCCTCATGTCAGGTATTTTAATTCTGCTGCAGATCATCCTTTTGCTACCCATTTGATTAGTAAACCCATCACTATTCAGTTCTTTCCAGGTTGTTGTGTTAGAACTACAGTTTTGGGTTCAAAACTCCCAGAAAAAGATATTGTAGTAGGATTTGACCTTTACACAAAAGCCCAACGTTTAAGAATTCTTCCTGATGGAGTACGTTTCAAAAATCTCTTCCAACCTTTTGTCTCCACACCTAAACTTTTTTCCATTCAAACAGAAAAAATTCTTCACATCACCCAAGAGCTAATAGAAAAATTATGTGCAAATTCCTATTTAGAATTTCTTCTTAAATGCCAAAACCCTTTGTGGAAAAATTTTGAATTTTTCATTACCCTTCCGTTCAAGAAAAATGAAGACATCAATCCTACAAAAGCTAGTCATATGGGAATGAATCCAGATCATTTGCTTTTAGCTGAACAAGAATGTCAATAACTTTAACAGCAAGGTTTGATTGAGCCATCAGATTCTCAATAGGCGTGTGAAGCATTCTATGTTAATAAAAGATCAAAACAAGTCAGAGGAAAATTAAGATTGGTTATTAATTACCAACCTCTTAATCATTCCCTCCAAAATGACAAATTTCCATTGCCAAACAGAAATTTCCTTTTCTCTAATTTAGCCAAAGTAAGAATCTTCTCCAAGTTTTATCTTAAGGCAGGATTTTGGCAATTGGGAATTTATCCTGATGATAGAGCAAAAACAGGATTCTATATTCCTAACAAACATTTTCAATGGAAGGTCATGCCATTTGGATTAAAAACTGCTCCATCATTGTTTCAGAAGGCGATGATAAAGATCTTCCAACCCATCATGAAGAATGCTTTAATTTACATTGATGATATCTTGCTTTACAGTCTGGATGAAGAATCTCATGTTCAACTCTTACAAGAATTCAAATCCCTTGTTCTCAAATATGAGATAATGCTTTCAGAAAAGAAGATGCAGATAAACAAGTCAGAAATTGAATTTCTGGGAATGAATCTGAAAGACGGACAATACATTCCCTGTAATAAAACATTAAAACACAGCCAAACAAACTCTCAAAATATGATAATAGCTGTGTAAGAATTGAATGTGAGGAGAAAATACCTGATGAGAGAAATTTAAGAGTATATATTTGTCACTGTAACACTTTATCTAAGCTGAGAAAGGGAATCTTGACTCTTTAAGTACTTAAAAGTACCAACTATTATTACAGTGTAATGCAACTATTCTCCACCAGTTCACAAAAAGAGAAACCATGGCATACAAAGATGCAAAAACGAAGCTGATATGTTTATTAATTAAAAATAAAAAATACCTTAAAACAACTTGAAATAAAAATTATTAATGTGAGGGAAATAAAACTTGGGTTTAAAGTATGAAATCATTATTATTTAATCATTTAATTAAATAAGTTGATATGTTAAAAATATTAATTAAAAATATAAAAAAACTTAAAATAAAATGAAATAAAATATATAATTGTGAGTGGGAGAGGAATTAAACCTAAAAACTTAAAGGATAAGTCTATTAACATTTAATCATCTGACCAAAATAATTAATTATGTTAAAAAATTCAGAAAATATAATTTAAATAGAAAGCACTTTCCCACTCGTTATCCAAAAACGATCTATTTCTTTAAATTTTAATAAGAAAAAATCACCTTTTACTCCTAATTTAGCCATATCGTAGTTTGAAATGGTTAAAGGTTTAAACTGATTTTATTTATATAAATTTATATTAATATATTTTGGTTATGTTTTTATTTTAATTAAACTATTTAATTGTATCTCATATATGATTATTTACTTGAAAATATGTTTATTATTGATGTCAATTATTTGATTAAATTAATTTCACCAATTGATGAATATCAATTTAATTAGAAAAGATTAAAAAATTAAAATTTATTATAAAGATATTTATGTTTTTAAATAATTTATAATTTTTAAATTAATTAGTTTAAACTATAATTTTAAAAGAATTTTTTAAAATAAATAAGCCATTAAATTAACATTGTTTGGGTGATGTAGATTCAAATTTTGATTTTGATTATATATAAAATTCATAGGTTAAAATATAGTACTCTTTGCAATAGTTTTTATCCTTTTATTTTTAAGTATTTAGTTCTTCTACTCTTCAAGTTTTAAATTTTAAGTATAATTGTTAACATTGTTAAGATTATTTTGCTAAATTTAAGTTCATTACATCATTATTATTTTAATTATATTGCTATTAAATGAGTGTTTTTTTAAATTTCGGAATGTCACACCAACAAAATTAATAATTAGACTTTAATTTTGAAATCTAGAAAATAAAGGGATAAATTTTTGAAAATAAAAATATAAAAATTAAATTCCAAATTTGTGAAAATCACAGGGACCTATGACATATTTTAATCAAAATTTATATATATTTTTCTTATGTAACAAATATATTGTATTATATATATATATATATATAAACAACAAATGTGGTTTTGGTTCAACGATAATGTATTTTTTGTTGAATGGTAATATATAGATGTAACTGTTTAAATCTTATTATGTGTATATTTTATATTTTTCAATATGAAAATATTAAATGACAAAAACACTCTTAAAATAATACAATGTACTTTGAAAAGTGAAGGTATTTTCATCTTTTCTCAACCGAGGTAACGTATGGTGCTTTCTCATGTTATGACCCCAATGGAATATGATTCCTTAGAATGTGATTGCTAAAAAAATTAATTTACAATGTTTAGTATACATTTGAATGTATTAATTAAAATCACAGAAAAATTACATCAACACATTTGGTTCACTAAGTACTTTCCTAAGAATGTGATGATAATTTACAAATTTACCTTATTAAATAAAAAAATAATAATCATGTACCTAATTTTTATAAGGAAAATTATTCTTAACAAATATTTGAATTAAATATTCAATAATAAAATTTAATTAATAAATTTTGAATTATTTTTTAAGTTATAATTTTAACCGAAAGTAATAGGAAAAATAAAGTAGTAGGAAAGAGGCAATAGTCTTTTTTTTTTTTTAGAGTTATTATTAGTCTAATACTCTAAATCAATATAAAATAAGGTTAATTTTGTCATAATATTTTTTTAACTTGTCAATCTACATGAGAAAGTAAATTTTCCTTTTTATATTGAGAATTATATTGTCATGTTCATTGTAAAATAATTCTCAAAATAAAATTAAATTTTAAGGAAAGTAGATAAAAATTGACATATTAATCATTAGAATCACGTTTCAATTGTCAATAAAGTGATTACTTTCTATCATATCAAATGCTACTTAAGTTGATATCTGATTAACTCATGACATCAACTCAATCAAGTTGTTATAATTTGTATAAATAAAGTAACCTATTACAAATATTATTTTAGTAATAGAAATATATAAACATACTGTAAATACATTAATAATGAGATTTACCTGAGAGTTCATTTACGAGAGTGACGTTCAATTGTTATTACACTTCTTAGTTGCTTCAACCAATACGACTCTTCCACGCGTAAAATGGGGAATGGGTCTTGGTTTTTGTTACGTGACACTCGTGTGGTTGCTGTTCTTCATCTATTTACTTACCAGCATGTATCTGCCACGTATGCAGGAAGGAGGTTTCCTTTGTCAGTTTCATCTTTTTCTATTAACATAATGACTCGTTTGCCCTCTAACTTTTATAAAAAAATTATTTTAGTTCTCTATTTAATTTTTATCTCTTTTATTTTTTGTTAAATCATTCTAAAATAAATGAAAAAGTTAATATTTGTTAACTTTATTGACTTGACATACATATGAATTGTCACGTGGGTAATATGTCAACATTTAATTCATTTTAAATTTTTTTAAAAGATTAAAATATATTTTTAATAATTTTAATAATTTTTAAATCTTTAAATTTTAAAAATTAATTAAATACTTACGGGTCATTCACATATATGTCACATCATCAAAGTTAATAAATATTAATTTTTTATTCACACTAAGACGATTTGATGAAAAATAAAAAATTTAAATACTAAAAATATAAACAAATTTTTTTTTTTTTTTGTAAAGTTGAATGGTGAAATAGATGATTATAGTTTTTCTATTTTCCTTCTTAAGGCTTGCATTGTGCCCGGGGCTCTTCAAGTAAGAAACAAGACTCCACCCTGTTTTTCTCTCTAAATCTTTTTATTTCTTTGTACTCCTTTCATTGACGTGCTCCAAACCGACAGCAATAAAATTTAAAAAATAATAACGATTCTTAAAAATATTTCTAATTTTTTTTAAAATAATTATCTATTAATGTTTTGAATAAATTAATATCAGTTTTACTCGAAATCTAATTCGATTATGAAATTATTAAAAATATAATATTTTTTATAAAATGATAAATACAATCGCCTTTTTACATATAATTTAATTCCAGTTACCAACATTAAATAATAATAATAATAATAATAATAATAATAATAATAATAAAAGGGACAATTAAGACATAAAAAACTTAACACTTGTTTTATGTATAATAGATAATTATGTAAGGATGCGTGATGAAACTGCATTGTCAAAACTTTGGAGATAAGAATAATGTGATAGAAAGCATGTTGTTTGTCTGATGCTTCTGGGTCTTGTTTGTACACTTGAGTAAAAATAAAAATATTCATCTGCTAGAGACAAACATCTTTAATCACAATATAATAATAAATTTTAAAATAAATAAGGGCAAAAATGCGTTCAAATTTCGTGTACAAGCGGAGAGCAGGAAATTGTGTGAAAAGGGGGATAGGCCACCTCTTTTGCAAACAAGCTATTGGGGAGTATGTTTTAATTTTGTACACATATTTTTCAACTTTAATACTATTATTATATCTAAGCCCAAAGAAACATTGGGATCACATAGCTTCTTAACATGCTTATCACGTGGAGTTCGAAATTTCTAGATTGCAGAGTCATACATGCGACCCCTATTTAGGGAATGCGTTGATTGTAGTTGTAGTCTGAAATTAAATCATTTTTTGTAAAATGCAGAAAAGGAGCATGTGGGTGTCCACCGTTTGGGAAGGAAAGGCATAAAAGAAGAAAGAAAGTGAAGCGAAGTGAATGGAAGCTAATGCTTTTGCAGCGACAAACAATGCTTTGTGATGTTAATTCCCCCAATGTTTGACTCAAAAAGAAGACCATTTGGTATAATACATATTAAATGAGGACATCAAATTTCTTAATATGAAGTATTAAGGAACAAAGCAAGCGTCAAAGTTAACGGCGTTGCCACCAATCCCCCTCCTCCAAACAAAGTGCTGACAACGACTTGCTATCCTCGACAGTGGAGGAATCATTTTGCTTTTTCAATAATATATACATTAGGCGGCCTTTTAATGCTCCGTAAACATAGCATCTAACATCCACCTTCTCTTTAATCTAAACCCAAGTTTTCTCTACCTTTCGACTTTAAAACATTTGTGTAACCTCACTGCAGTGCTGCAATGCCAATCGTACGATCCACTGACTTTTTTCGTGAGTTTTGATTTGCTTTAACAATTTTATCATTAAATTTATAAAATTATAATCAGCTAAAACCCAATCATTTATTAAAAAAAATTGTATGCACAACATTTTTACAGTGGTCCCACGCTTGCATTAAGTTGTCTATTGTAGAGATGCCTACGGGGAACACATTGGTGCGAATTTGGTACACCTTAAATCTCCTTTTAGCCTAACATTATTAAACAAACCTTATCGAGCTTTTAACACAAAGAACTTGCATCACCACCAAGTCAAAAGATTAAGGCTATGTTTTGACATGATTGAAACTTGAAAGCGATGTAATATTTTTATTATTATCTATATTATATATTAAGTATTTAATTAATTTTATATTAATTTACTTAGATAGTAGTAAAATATTATTATAAAGTAAATTATATTATTTGGAGGATTAATGCATTTTTTTAATCTGAACTTGGAAATTGTTTTCAAATTGGAGTTTGATTTTTTTTTGTGCTCCAAGTTTGTCATACCTTAGGGCTTGGAATTTTTTTTGTCCAAATTAAACTTGAACTTGACAATTATTTCGACATGGGCTTGAACTTGAGAAAAAAATTCAAGTCCCAATTTGAAAACAATTGCCAAATTTAAAGATTAACTTGGATAGAAAAAAGAAAAGTCTAAACCCCGATGTAAGAACAATTGCCAAGTTCAAGATTAGCTTGGATAAAAAAATTCAGACCTCAATGCAAGAACAATTGTCAAGTTCATGACTCAAAAAGTGCAATAACCTTTATTTTGAGATTTTTTTTTGTTGATTTATATATTTTATATAGAAAAATATACACACATAATAGGATTTGAATCTAAGCTATCTTGCTAATTAATTGTTAATTAATATTATTTTGGTCATTATCAAATAATAATTAGTAGTATATTAATAATTTTTCCTAAGGTATTTTATATTTAAAGTTTTATTAATTAGTAATATATATATATATATATATATATATATATATGATAATGATTTAATGGTGCTGTTTTGATCTCTAAAACTTTAAAGAGATATCATCAAGTTAATGCACCATCAGAACAATTAATATTAATTGTGTAACTCCCTGTGTTTAACCTCTACTTTTCAACAAGTAGTGCGGCCTCTGCTCCGCTGATTGAACATCAACCAGTCCCTCTCAGCTCACTCGGGTATACGTCGAATGACAATTATCATATATGAATATGTTATATCTTTAATTAAAAAAAAAATCACTTATTTTGAAGGTTTCCTCTACATATATTTAGTTATGTGATAAATACGAGTATTTCTTTTTTTTAGATTGCATCAACATATCAGCTTGGGAAGAAGTTTCCTGAGGACCAACATCCTAGGAACCTTCAACCACCGGATGTAACAGTAAAACTGTATAATTTTCAGCTTTTCATCATGGTATACAACTGAATCGAAAATGAGACATCAATTTGAGGAGTTAAAAGTGAATTCATAAGAACTGCGCCCCTATATAGTTGGAAAGGTATATAAAAACAGCACGCCTTTCCTATAATGGAACTCATCATGGAAGGACATGAACTTGGAATTTGCAGATAATGACGGCCGCAACACCTGCCACTCATCCAACACTTTTTTTCCCCTCCTTTTACACATGTCACGGTTGACGATCAACCACGCACCGTGGTTGGTATAGGAAAAAAAAAAAAAAAACACTTGCAGCATATGGTAATTCTAGCAACTAGGTCCCTCAATCCAGTCGCAATCTGCAGGCCACCCTATTCTTCAATGAATGATAAACATCTGCCATCGTGCATGTTGATCACATTCATAATCCCTTTATATTGCTCCATTCCATTCTCTTTACAATTTTTAGTATATAGGGGCATATCTAATACATACAGTATATATAATGTTTGTATATATATAAAACATGCATAAGTTAAGAGGTAAAATAGTAAATTTAAACCTGGTGCAAAGTTTACTTGTCTGATGGGACATGATTTATAATAGCAAAACAGGGGGTGCAGCTCCCATTTCCTAATCTAACAGTTCTCATCATTGACCACAGTAGTATAACACCAGAAAGTTAACTCAAATGGACCAGCTCACTTCAAATGATGAGACGAACAACATTTGACAAATTAAAATTATTGAAGGGCTAAATATGATACATACCGGCTCCATGTTTGAAAAATGAAATAGGGTCATGAACTTTATCTTAAACGTTTTCATTTCTTGTCAAATAAATGAAAAAGACATCCATGGGCTGAGAGAATTACAAGGAGTAAAAAAAGTAGAACAGGCTGCTTAAGACTAAGCTGGACTTGATCAAACATGAGTATTTTTGAAAAATGGACTGTCGGAAACTATTTGAAGACTGAAGAAGCTAAAAATTACAAAGCACCATGGATCGGAGCATCAATGGAGGTCCAAAGACAATCTATAGCTATATCTTACAAAAACTGGCTCGAGGGTTTTGGTTTGAAGAAGATTTTGTAGTTTGACAAGTACTAATCCTGTTGGAAAAACCAAGGCCTCTATTACAAATAATGCAATCCATTGATTTCTTTAGGTGTTTGAGATCATTTATAGCAACTTGTAATTGAGGTAGACAAGCTTGGACTGAGTCCATTGTTAAGTTAAACCTTGTTTACAAGGGTTGGCTTTAAAGGAAAACCGAAGGTGGGATGCATAGTAAAAGATAATTGCTTTATTCTAGATGGATGTCATATAATTAAGTGATCCCATAAATCATGAGGTTCTAAAGAAAGCTATCAAGAAATTATCTATTCACCGCTATCAAATTCTAGCGAAATGTACCCCAAATTATGCTCGGAAACGTTCGACATAGAGTCTGAGCTAAGTATAATTTTCAAGGGATTCACTAAATGCAAGAATAAATTGAAAAAAAAATGAATATATCCAACATTGGGGTATTAAATGAAAAGTTTTTTACCCCAATCCAAGCAGCAATACATAAGATGCAATGATGGAGTCGTGGCCCATTTCATTTCACTCTTAACAATCAACATCAATTGGCAACCCTTCTAATCAAAAACCCCATCAAGCCTCTACCGACTTTTTTTTTTATCACAAAGAAAAGTAGTGATGATTGAAATGACATCTACCATGAAAAAGGCACTCAGATTGTCATCAAATAATGTATTTCACTAATTTTATATTACTCCATTCACGGAAGGAGGAAAAAGAAAATAAAAAAATTGATAACTTATATGCCAAATCCATGGAATTCACGCTACCAATGGATTACTTCAATACATAAAAAAAAAAAAAAATTCATAAAAGTTAGTTTTCAATTAAACAACATATATTTGAATTTTTTTTATTTTTTTCATTGTTTAATTAATTTTATTTTTATCTATAATTCTATATTTTTTATTATTTTTTCATATATTAAAAATATCATGTTAAATTCAAATTTATTACAACGTCATTTTTAATTACATGATGAGTATTTTTTATTTAGAATATTAAATTTTTTGAGAATTTTAAAATGCTAGTATTTTAGAATTCATCAATTCAAAATGCCAGCATTAATAATTGGTTTGTTTGGATAAATAATTGATTTAAAAAAATTTTAGGTTACTGAAATTTTACAAATTATAGAAAAGAATAATTATATTAAAAATAAAAAATGTAAAAAAAATCAATATGGATATAAATATATTCAATAAAATAAATCTTAAAAATATATATTAGAATTAAATAAAAATGATTTGAAATTGATTTTTTATCTTCCAGTGAGACCATGCTTATTACATAAAATAAATTTAAGAGGAATTTAGAAAACGAGGTGGAATTTGAAAAAAGAAATTGAAATATTAAAACTCTTTCCTGAAATTACTCATTAATTTTGAAATTGTCTAACATTTTTTCAAACATTTTTATTCAAAAAAATAATACATTTTTATGATTTTGAAAATATTGATGCAAATGAAATTTCTCCTTAATTTCTTTTACAAATTTCTCATCCAAACACATCTTCTTTTTTTTAATAATTTTCAATGTCATGCCCAAAAAAATAGAGGGTTAACTAAAATAAATAATCAAGTAATTGATCGGTTAAGTAGTTGGTACACTCCCTAATTCTAGGTTCTATTACTCCTCTTTCATTTCTTTGCTTTTTTTTTTCAGCAAAGGCTGAAAAATTGCACTAAAACAAATATTATTGGGAGTGAAAACTTATGAGTATTTGTTTAATGACTAAGCTTGCTTTTTGCTCCATTTCATACTTGAGTTCGAGCCACTCCATCCTCAAAACCCATTTTATTATTTTTCTTTCAAATTTTCCTTTAAATTTTGGCCCAAAACTTTAGGAAAATTGCTCCTGCTGCCCTAGGATTCCCAAACCTTAGATATTTAATTCAACTTTCCCCAATTGAACTAAAATTCTGTTTCCTCTTCAAACCTAAATAGAAGTTTGTTTCTTTCCTCTCTTTTACATCAAATTTTACATATTTTGCTGCTGAAATTATTTTTGCTTTCCATATTTTGCTGCATTAGGTCATTCTCCTAAATAATCTGATACTTAAATCATTTTTATAATTTTTTTAAATATTATAGAGTTAGTTAAAAAAAAAAAAAAAAGTCCAGAAATGAGCAAAGAGTGGAGACGGTAATTTTAACTGAGGAACGATCCATGGATCCATATTGATGGAGGAATACGATCCGCCATTTGCGCAGTTGATCTGATGATCATAGACGATATCGTTTGCCATTGGGTTGTTCTAACAAGGTTCTTGAGGCCCAAAAATTTTGGGTTTAGTTGGCCTTAGGAACCTGAATTTTGTATGGGCTTTTCCTTGACTAGACATCCTGAGTGCTCACTCCATCACATCAAAGCCACACAGGTTCCAATCAATCAATAAAGTAGAAACAAAGTTTGTTTTCAATCTTGACGGACCAGATCATGTTCTTCCTAAATGATGTCTGTATGAATAGAGTAGGGTATTCTTCAGACTCCAAACCATGGATCATCATTTCAATTCTTCTCAACGGTGTCATATTCTGTTCTGATAAATGGCGAGGAGACGAGATCGATTCAGCTCAGTCGAGGTTTGCAACGACAGTCTACTTTACATTAAAGCTAATGATACACAAAGAAAGCAAGAAGCCCCGTTGGTATGACATGGTTACCACCATTTTAAAGTGGAAGGGATGGATCAGATTTTCAGTTTTGTATAGGGTTAAGGGGCTCCTTAATTTTATCTGCATTTCTTCTCTGGGCTTTACAACAATTTTGTAGGCTTCACATAATATACAGCAATAGCTGTATGCTATTAAGCATTTCAATCTTCTTCTTTAGGAAGCACCAAGCCAGTGTTAATAAACAGAGAAAATATCTACTTTTATAGTATCAGTTATCAGTTCACACAGTATCAAGTACGTGTTTTGTTTATAACCAACTTTTATGTTTTTTTTTTTTTTAATTTTGTTTACAAAATTATGATTTTTTTAATTTATAAATGTGTTTCGTTTATTATATAATTTTTATGTTTTTTTACATAATTATAATTTCAAAAAATAAATAATGAATTTTAAGATTTTTTATATTTTTAATATTTTTTCTGAATTATTGTTGAAAATATTGTAAAAGTACCAAATTGAATGTTTTAATTATAGTTTAAGAATCAAATTAGATACTAACCCTTCATTTAATGTATCATCTCACTTACCCGTTAAGGTTATAATAGCCATTAACTGACAAGTAATCAAAACGCTATAAGTTGATGATATTAATGATCAAAATGTAACTTTTCATAATTTAATGATAAAAAAAATTCACCAAAGTTTAGTCACTAATTTTGTAGTTTACTTAAAGATTAAAAATTTCAATATAATTTTTAAATAGAATAAATAAATAATGTATAAAAAAAAATATCTCTCCAATAAATAAAGGCATAATGGATTTTTTGTCCTTCAACTTTATAAAAAAGTCATTTTATCCCATTTAAATTATCATATCTTTTAATTTTTGAACTTGTAATTTTTATCAAATTACTTAAGAATGGATAGAAAAATTAACATAACTTCATTCAAGTGGTACACACATGAGTTATTACATAGATGACTTGTAAGAATTTAATTAGTTTTTTTATAATTTTTTAAAATTAATTAAATATTTAACAGATTTAAAAAATATTAATATTTTCATTTATTTTGAATTGATTTGAAAAAAAATAAAAATAAAAGAAAGTTACTTCCATTAATTAAAAGGCGGTTTGATGAAACTCATTCAAGCCCACACGTCTACGTTAATTTTAAAGAACCAATCACAATTCACCACGTGTTTCTATTAGGGTAAGGAGCAATGAAAGTGAAGTAGTTGACGTTACGCCCGGAGAAGGGAAGGCACCCCTCAAATTTATCTTTTATCTGTAATATAAAAGCCGGATGAATTAGTTTGGCTTATCGTGTATGAAAACGATAGAAGAAAAACTCTTTCGCCGGGAAAACAACAATTCGCCTAAAATTTTCCTACCGTTTCTCGCTGCACTCGTCTCCGGCTACCTGATCTTCCCCTCATCATGGTATTTTTTTTGTTTTCCTCTTTCTCCCCCTCTAAAAGCTGTTAAGTTGTTTATGTGACCATCGGTTTTCGATTTTCACTATTCAATTTTATCAGTTCGTTTTTTTTTTTTTCCCATTTAATCTGCTTGTATCTTAAACGATCTAATCTAGGCTTTTTTTTCTTTGTTCCGATTGTAGATCTCAGTCTAGCGCATTTATATGCTTAATACTTGATGATGTATGTGTTCAAAATATGCTAATGATTTAGCTCAACGAACCTTAATTTAATTAGCTGTTTTTTTTTATGCAAAAGCTAATCGCACTATTTCTTGAAGTAGTAGTGCCTTTCATCATTTTATTATCTATTTAGAACTCTTAAAATGACCGAAATGCAGATGGTTTGGATTTTCTTTTAGTTAGGAATGGTTTTTTTATTCTATATGAATGGTGATCAACTTTGATTTGGTTCAAATGTAGGTATTAACTTTGGTTTTGTATTAATTGTACACATATTTTGACAAAATACAAATAAATTTAATTATTATACAATTCTAATGTTGATAAATAGAATTGCTAGTGATATATTAAAAGTGTATTAAGATGAAAATTTTATGTATAAAATTACAATAAATCAAAATGTCATCTGAATCAAAATCATATTCAGCTTTGTAATTTATCCCCAAAATTTTAAATCACTGTTTTTCTCGTGTTATCTAGTATCAATGTTCAAAATATTTCACCAAAACGCTATTCTTCGTTAAAAAAAAATTGGTTTCTTTTTCTAAAGAAAAAAGATTATCCTTTTCACATGGTGTCCCCCTTTTTCTTTTATGTGCAGACAACATCAAGGCGCCTTGCAGAAAGGAAGGTGGAGAAGTTCCAGAAGAACATAACAAAGAGAGGAGTTGTGTCTGAAACAAGCACAAAGAAAGGGAAGGACTATCCTGTGGGCCCTGTGCTGCTCGGGTTCTTCGTATTCGTTGTCGTTGGATCATGTAAGATTCTCGGCAGCTAATCCTTTCACCATCATATTTCCCTTAGATATTTCACGTTGGCTTTTTAATATAGCTAACACCATACATGAATTTTGCATTAATATGGTATGCTTGCCCCTGATAATTCAGATACAAGTACATGGTGTACTGCGCTTTGTGCCTGTGCATGGATTATGTGTCTGGTTTCTTTAGTAAAAGACTAATTTATTTATGCTACGGCAAAAGAAAGGAAAGGAAAATATACTCTTTATTTTGTTTGGATAATATTGTGCTTATTTAATTTAAGGAGAGTTGTGTATTCTTGTTTTTCCTTAAATTACTCAATTTTATATACCCAATTTAGTGAAATACATGAAAATTTCAAAACGGAGTTTTAAAGTATATTTCAAGATGTAAATTATCTTTTCTTATCCTCATCGTGTTTTACATGTCCAAACTAGAGTCATTGATACAAACCAAAGGAATCAAGGTGATGAACCACGAGAACATGCCTTCTTTTCTACAAGCTTCCTCTCTTTTCCTTTCCTTTCTTTTCTACTTTTATTGTCTGTTAAAAAATATCGTTGGTTTTGTTTCATAATGCAAGTGTATGCCCTATGGACCTTATTGATCTTAGCATGATATCTGCTGCTCTTGTATCGCTGATTTTTCTTTTGTGTTCATCAATTCTATGTTTGGGTTAAGTTCCTGGGTTTAGATGCCTTATGATTGAAGAAAGAAGATTTTGGTGTTTTTATATAAAAACAAATGTGATTTAACATTGTTCAAATTGGAAAAGAATAAAACTTATGGATCATACTTTCTGAGACTGGGAGGGGTTGAGTTAGAAACGATGATATTCATCTCCAAGTTGGGATAGTTTCAATAGTAAATAAGGTGAGAGAAATGTGTACAATGGTTTGACCACATGGAATGCAAATAGGGATATACCTATTAGAAAGATGGAACAAATTCAAGCTGCATAGAATTAGAAGGTTTAAGAGGAGACAAAACAGACAGTTGGAGATGGTAAAAACGGTTTAAAACTATTAGTACTTGAATAGAGAAGTGTGGCGTGTAAAATAAAATGATCAACAAGGAGGATTCATGTAACTGATGTAAACATTTCCACTCCTTTTAGTTGACCCCAACTAATATTGAGATTAGAACTTGGTGGTTAATTGTGTATAGTTATTAGTTAAGTTCTTGGGTTGCAATCTTCAAGGGAATTGCTTAAAACACCTATAACTACAATTTAGAATCTAGCAGTAGTGTCTCACCATGTATATTTGGCAATTGAGACTTTTTGCCTATGCTAGGACTAGGTTGTGGGTATTTGACAGGGACATGGTTAGATTTTTTAAGTTTTTTTCATCTATTTAAAGGATACTTGAAGGTCATATCCTCATACTCCATGTCTAGGACACGAGTGTACAACACATATTTCAAAAAAAAGAAAGTCGAAACAACATAGACATTTACAATTTTTTTTAATTCTTTATAACAGCTCTCTTCCAGATTATCCGGACAGCAGCCAGCGGAGGTTTTGCATAAACCTGCAAAACCCATGTTAAGAAATTGCAGAGGAAACTTGTGTTTCGTGGCCATCCTTTTTTTTTTTTTTTTTTTCGTTTAGTTTTGTAGGAAACAGATGATATGTTTACCACATGTGATACGTTGTGAAGTATTCAGAAATTGAATAAGACCTCACTTTATTGTCTCTTCGTTATATTTTATTTTATATATATATATATATATATATATATGTCTCATTTATGACTGAATGGGATAAGAAAGCTAAGCATTCTTTAAAATCCTATTTGTTCTCATTGCATTAGATGTTTAAATAGATTTTCAATGGAAAAGAAATGCTATTCAACTTTGCTATTTCTGTTTAATTTTTTTTTTCTGGATTAGTAATTATTTCTATTCATCTAAAGAAAATGCAAACGTTCGTTATATAGACAACCAACCAGTTGCATATTCAAATTTCTCAGATATGACATAGCCCACGTTCCTTTAACAAATGAGCAGATGCATTTGTTAAAGACTTACAATTTGACGGTCGTTGCGCCATTTAACTGGTTAAAAAGCACCCAACTGGCCTTCTATTGGGTTCCTGGCAGACAAAGTAGATATTGATGATAGTTGAGAGAAGTGAGTTGCTTTTACCATGGCTGAAGATCCAAATGGTCATTTCCTGCAATGGGTTGCGCACCACATCCAAACTACATGCCTGTATCCGTCGATAAAAATGTAATCCGCACAAGATACATATGGGATCCACTTGACAACCGCAGAAATCAGTTTATTATGAATGAATGCCTGGGTATTGAGAGGCCTCCCCTATTAACTCTATGCCAAGGCACCTTGTTTGCTTATACCTCGCATTCTCCCATATTTTCCTTGCCTTATATTCCCCAACTTGCAGCTGTGCATCTCTAAGCCTAAGAAGCTCCTTTTAAGCCAAAGCCGTAGATGCCAATTGCTAGTACACGCGGGCATAAACATTTCATCATACAGATCTTATTTCACTCAAATAAGTAATTATTTGACAAATTAAAAAGTTAAGTAATGAGTTTAAAATTAAGTATGGGCATAATCAGACTATTTGATTAATTTAATTTTAAAGTTTTGAAGGTAAAGTATTTAAATGATAATGTTAAAAGAAATAAAATAAAATAAAATTTTTATTAAGTGGTAAGTAGTTTCTTATCTATTTATTTCGCATACCATTTCATTAAAAAATTATTTACTTAAAATATATTTTTTAACTTACATTGGTCAATGTTGATGTGTAATTCAATGAATTATGTCACTAAAGCACGTGCTTGGTGGACCTGCTTTATAAAGTCGGGAATATCTTGATTGGTGGTTCTTACAAAGACTTGAGAGAAGTGTTCGTATAAAGTATGTGAATAATAATGGAGCTCACTTAGGTGCGAGAACTCAAACCATCAAGCATAGGCTTTTAAAGTTCTTATTTGCAACCATGATACCACTTGAGCTTTATAAAAAATTTCTTAAAATAAAAAGAAAAATTAAATTTCAAATATAAGAAAAATAAATAGACTTAAAATACATTTTAACTATATTTATATTATTAATTTTAAAAATTTAAAATATTGTTTTATTATTTTTCAATAAGTTGACGTGATTAACTCAAAGATAAAGTACTCTTGAAACCGCAACAGTGAAAGAGTGCACCTTAAAATTCATATAAAATGCAGACACAAGTTGCAGCAATTTGTTGGTCAGTAATGCCCCAGGATCCGAAGGACTCCAATTGTTGAATTTCAGCATTATAACACTTCGATTACCTTTTCTTCTTAGCCTGAATTTTTTATCATAGATAATTGAATTCACTTAATTTGAATTTTATAGATTTGAATTAATTTAATTCATAATTCTAAAAAATTGTTTTTATATTTTCTAATAATTTAGAAATTAAATTATAAAAATGAAATTGGGTTTATTTTGGATAATTGAAATATATTTAATTATTATCTAAATTTTAATTGAACTGAATTTAATAACACTCGAAAGAAATATAGCTTGGAATTGATGTTCATTTTTTTTTCTTGTTGGCATTAGCCCCCTTCTCCCCTCAAAATTCGTTCCAATAATATTAGATTATAATATGGAGACTATATCATTTGAAAAAAAATATTATGTATAGAATATATTTAAAAATTTATATAAAAAAATAACTAAAATTTAATTTAAATGATAAAATTGAAGTTATAAATTTTATTGTGTCCTAAGATATATGAATTTTTATTGATTTTATATAAAAAATACATTCATAATAATATAATTTATTTTGTAAATCAAAATGGCATTTTAGGCATTTTTCAACTGAGTTAATATCCGGTTAACTCGTGACATCAACTTAATTAGAGATTTTAACAAAATGAAATTTTATCATTTCTCAATTGATTTGGTGCTTAGTTAACTCGTGACACCAACTCTATCAAAGATTTTATGTGTACTAATTTATGGCACACACGCGATGTGTGTGAACAAAATTTATGTTACAAATATATTTATTAAAGTTTATGTAAAATTCAAATGATGCTTGAGTAAAAATGGTAAAGTTGAATGGTCTCACTATATGTAATTTTTTTATTGATTTATAAAAATATAAAAAGACAAAAGCACCATCATAACAATATAATTTACTTTGTAAAATGTATAACTTTTTAGTTATTTCCCAATTAAGTTGGTGCCCAATTGACTTATGACACCTACTTAAACAAGGGTTTATTATATATTTATCTATACTTATATTAAGTTCCTGATTGAATTAGTGTTACGAGTCAACTTTATACCAACTTAGTTGAGAAATTACTAAATACCCTTTCATATACATCTATCTATAGGTATATTAAGTTCCTTATTGAGCTGGTGTCTCAAGCCAGTTGAGCACCAACTTAATTGGGAAATTACTAAAATACATTTTCATATACACAGTAACAAATATTAATACGAGGGTGTTTTTATCTTTTTATGTTTTTTTAATAAAATAATAATATAACAATATTTGAATTTGGGACACATAAATTTTAAACTTAAACATTTCAATCAATGCCTTGTTTGGTTTTAACATAAAATTTTCATAAATATATGTTTCTACATATTGTGGGTGTGCCATAATTTAATTATAATTAAGTTCCTGATCGAGATGGTATTATAAGTCTACCAGACATCAACTCAATTGAGGAATGATTAAAATATCATTACTTTACAAAATAAATGACATTATTAATGGAGTTTATATTTTTTTACATTTTTATATAAAAATATATATACACAAATAATAAAATTTAAACATTAAGGCACTGTATTTTCAATATCTCTATTTATTATTTTAACTAAAATTTTATTTACTTTTTAAAAAAAATTTATTACGTGAGAAAAGGAAAATTGAAACTCTCATGAGTTTCAAATAAATTACTTGAAGAGAGGTTACATAGTGCCCACGCAATTGCCGTGCAAATTTTTTAGCTAAATAATTGCATGATTTCACGCATGTGCAAACGGAATGATTAATTGTTTTATCACTTTTCCAAATCAATTTTTATTCACTGTGGGGTATGGAAAACAAGTCAAACATATAATTAATTAATTAATTAAAATTATTAGAATAAAATTTAAACATAAAATCTTAAAATTTTGAGCACTTCCTCGTTGTGATAAGAATATACTTAACTTAAACTCTGTAAATCTAAAAAAATCCAACCGTGTAAATACCTCGATTGTGATTTTCTTTCTTCTTGTCGCTAAGGCAAATTGAAGCCTGCAGCCAACACTTCCATTAAGCAATTTGTCTTCTTTTCAATTACCAATTGTAGGTTCCAACAACTTGAATCTAATTCATATTATTTATTTAATTAAATTGGAACACAAGTTAATTGAGTAAAAATAAAATAGAAATTTGGTTAAAATTGATTTAAAAATTTTAAGGATAATGTCACATTTGATATTCGTACTTTTATAAAATGTTTAATAAGGTATTTGTACTTTGAAAATGTCCAATGTAGTATCTAAACTATCAATTGGTGTATTATTTGGTACATCTATTTTTGAAAGATGTCTAATGTGGTACTTGGACTTTGAAATGTTGATGCGGTCGTTGAAGGCACCAAAAATATCTTATCCCCTAAAAATAATGAAAAAGAATAGTAAAGGGGAAGTAGGGCCGAATCCTCAGGGACTGGATTGCACAAATACTTGTTTATCGAAATCCTGGGCAGAATCGTGCCCAAGAAAACCTGCGTTCCTGAAAAAAATAAAAATAACAGAATTAAAGTTTTGAATTTGAAAAATAAAAACAGAATTTAAAGTTGACTGAAATTGTGATTACGAAAATAAAAATAAAAAAATATAAAAAAATAAACAGAGTTAAGAAAATAGAGAGTTTCCTATGTAACGAGATTCCAGCCTCCAGTTGTCTCGATCCGCCTTGGGTTCAATCCTTGGCTTTTAGATGAACCTTTTCAACCTGAATAAGCCAGTTATAGTGGAAGAAGACGCCTACGACCACCACCTCCAAGGATTTAGACTTACAATTTAGGGGAACCTGACTCTAGCCAACAATCACTTCTGTGGGATCGTCTTATGCTAGATCAATGCTTCTCAATGGCGAATCCCACGCCATTTTGTCTCGTGGGCTCGTCAACCTCTGACACAGTAAGCTAACGAACCGACTGTGCAACCTTCCCAAAACATACAAAGCGGCCGCCTTTGTATACGTTAAAAAGTTTACTTTTTAAGGGACATGGACGGAAGCATCAGCCCCGTAGTGCGAAGAAACGATTAATACTCAGCAAGGAGGCTAAGTATGGATTCTAAGCCTCAAGAACCCTTTTTGGGGATTTCCGACAATCTTCGACTGGATGGGTTTTAGTGGCTCATGGTTGTGGTGGAAAAGAAAATAAATATAAAATAAAAATGGAGATTTTATTGAAAGGAAATATGAAAAGAACAAAAGCCTAAACTTTCGGGGAGAGAGTGTTTTCAAAAAAAAAAAAGGAATAAATGTTGAGTCACCTCACCCCTTATTTATAGTGTTAGGGGAGATAGTCTAATCCTACTTAAACTCCCAAAAGATAAATACATTTAATTAAAGATAAATAAAGATAAAATCCTAAAATTAAATAATACCTAATAATTATCTTAATATTAATTATCCTAATATAATCAAAATAGAGTCTGATAGAATAAAATCTCTTCTTTTTTGCATTTCAACCCTTATGTCTCCATGCTTGCACTTTTGGCACCAACTTTTCTCTGTGTCGCCATTGGCCCATTTTATCTCTAATTTCACGCTTTTGGCCCTTAATTTCGCTTTTGCCTCCAATTTTGTCCCTATAAGATAAAATATCATAAATAGCTCAAATTAGCAAGATCATACTCAGAATAAATACATAATACACCAATGCAACATTAGCTATACCATTACTAGCCATTCCAAGGGCTAGATTACAACCAAAACATTTATATACTCCTACTTGTTGCCATTAGCCTATACATGCTATTATTCCAAAACAAGTTTGCTATTTATACCAAAATAAGTTGAAAGATAGTGTGATGTTGCTCCGATCCACATCCAAACTTTACGAGCTTCAGAGCACTATAAGAACAGAGAAAAAAAACCGAGTAAGCATTTCAAATGCTTAGTAAGTTCGTATAACAGGAATTAAACTTACCAATCATATTTATTTAAATAAGCATAATTATAACATGCTTCTCAACAAGTTGACAAGTTTTCCTAATCACAAATACTCAATTAAACAAGTTAGTCACATATTTAACATGTACATCAAATAAACTTGGATAAGCTTATCATGATACACTTTCAGGTAATCTCATAATTTCTCGTTTCAGGGATTTATTCATTGAATCATTGAAACTTCGATGGATACTCGGGGAGTACACACAAAGTGTACAAAATTGTATTCCATCAACTCATATTCAAGGGTACCTATTAGGGCACTTAATGAGGGAGCACACTCTCGAGCCACATATCAGGATATGCTCAAAAGGGCCATGTAACCATGTAACAGGACATTTATTAGGGCTAATCAGGAAACTCATAAGAGTTTTACTTAGGAAGTTCATAGAGCTTATCAGATATCTCTAAAGAGATAATATCAGGGAGCACTGGATAAGGTAACAGGGAGTTCAAGCGAGCCATGTCAGGAAGCCCATAAGAGCTTATATCAGGACGCTCACGTAGAGCTGCGTTTGTGTCCGCATTATATAATGGATCACAACCGATCGAAACATGTAACAGGATGCTCACACAGAGCTGCGGTAGTATGCAACACATGCTAAATCACTATCGATCAAGATGCTTGCAAGAACTATATAACAGAACACTCGAGAGAGCTATATCAGGATTACTCATCTGAGCTAAATCCTATCTGCAACATATGTAGAATCACTTTCAGTATGGGCAATCACCTATCCATCGAAATTCAATGTTCAAACGGAATTTAACATTTTTTGGACTTATTTCAAACATATAATTATTGTATGCATTTATAACATCCTTGTAATTCACATAAATACATATCATATTCAATTCAAACATAACATTCAATTCAAACATAATAACATGTATAGTTAAATTACACGAACTGACCTTGGCACTTGTTCGTGTATATAAAAATCTACTAATCCAAAACTTTTTCTTTTCCTCAATCTAGCTTCGAATTTGAGTTGTCCGGATCTATATAAATAAATCTAATCATCAATTTATCATATGTCATATTCCATTGAGTTAAATTTACACTTTAGGCAAAATTACCATTTTACCCCTAAACTTTTCATAAATTCTTATTTTGTCCCTAGGCTCGGAAAATGAAATTCATGCAATTTAATTGTTATTTCAAGTCTAACCGAAATTTCATATAACATTTACAGCACTTGTATTTCACAAAAATTTAAATTTTTTCCATGGGTTTTACCACTTTTCAATTTAGTCCTTAAATCATAATTTCATCAAAATTCTCTTTGTAAAAGTTGATTATTTATCAATAACCTTTCATTTTCTACTATAAATTTCAAATTTTTAGCATATTCATCCATGAAAAAATTTCTATACTTTGATTTATTTTCAAATTAATCCCAAAATAAATAAATTAAACTATCCCGATCTCAAAAATATAGAAATTACTAAAAACAGAACTTGAATACTTACCCAATTAAGCTTGATTAGTTTCTTCTCTCTCTCCTAGGGTTTCCATGTAAATTTTAGGGAAGATGATATAAAATAAGATGATATTTCTATTATCATCTTTTTAATTATTTTAGTTTCCAATTTAGTCCTTAGCCTTTTCTAATTTTTCCATGGATGAATCACCAAAAATATCTACATTTACAGCACTTGTATTTCACAAAAATTCAAAAATTTTCCATGGGTTTTACCACTTTTCAATTTAGTCCCTAAATCATGATTTCATCAAAATTCTCTTTGTAAAAGTTGATTATTTATCAATAACCTTTCATTTTCTACTATAAAAATTTGGTCCTTTTCCTAATTAAACACATAATCAATAAAATTTTCTTATTAGTATTTTCTTATAGCATCTCTATCATAATACAGACCATGCATTAATATTAAAATAATTTTTCTTTCTGACTCGAATTTGTGGTCTCGAAACCACTGTTCCGATTTCACTGAAATTGGGCTGTTACACTTCTCACCTCAACAATTTGTGGACTATATTTTGAATATTAAGTTTGAGTTGGCATGTACCAAGTGATGATGGTAGTTGTTGGTGTAACATGTTAAACTTAACCTTATATTAGCATTTAAGAGTGGTGTATCACCACTTGTAAACAAACTGACTTAAAAACATTTCAACGAAAGCTTTGAATAGTTTTTACAATTTATAAATGTAAAATATATTTTTACTATTATTTTTCTAAGGGGAAAGAAATATCATCACTTCAAAATTAATATACTAGTCAAATGGTGTAATAACTCAAATATGGTAACTTTATAAATAAATTGTATTGGCTTAAGCCCAAATTTTAGTACTTCATAAAGTTCTCATTTATTAGAGTCTTAATAAATAGGAGTTCATTATATACATCATTTTCAAAATACACTTAAGCGTCACCCTCATTAGACATGCATGATACAGACAAAAAATAGTCAGTTCACAACCTTAACAGCTCTTTGGTGTAGTCTTGAACAAAGTCATCCTTCTATCAGTAATTCCTGAAAAGGAAAAAAGAATAACAGAGTAAGTTCATTTGAACTTAGTGAGTTCCAAAGACAAATCATATAATACATTACTTAGAATATTAGTTGAACCTTTCTGAAGATCACACACGTATTACACAAAATACGCCCACTGATGTATACAGAACACAGACAGACTCAGTACGCCAATCCATCTCACTTTGGCATATATTGTACACCAATTTAACATAACTTATACAAAACCATCTTCATGCTAGCCACGTACCCAGAATACTGAATCAGAAGCGTATCTTTCAGACTTGTTCACATTCATTCTCCCCTCAACTCCTCATATCAATTTTATTCAAAATAGTGTGTTTTATCGTGATCTACCAATTCGGTTTGCAATATATTTGCCCTACCAGAGGTTACACAAACATATCTCCACTTCTCCTTCATCACATATCATATAGTATCATTTCATACATATTAGAAGCAGATGGTAATGGCTTAAGCATGAAAAATGACGCTTACTTCCCATCTCAGACAAATTGCACTCAAACTGATAACTTTAAACAATCATTACTTATACAAATATTTTTCATCCATTACTCACTCTCACACATTTCATCCTTTACAGAGGAAGAATAATTACCTTACACAAAATATAAAATAAAGAAACTACAACACATGAAAGTAAGAAGGAACTCACAAAAAACTCCAACATAAATCTATAAGTCCCTTGCACTTATCACTTGAACCTTTGTTATCTTTTTGAGTTAAAATATAGATAATTAAACAAATCATGTTATCCATCTATCAAATTTGATCATGTATGAAAAAATCACAATACTTATTTCAGAATCAGGTAGTTTCCTTCCTTACACTATTCTAACATTCATGCGTGTAGAACAAAAAACACGTAAATGACATGAAGAATAATATAGGATTTATCACTAATTACCAGTAAGCTGGTACTAACGTAAAAGTTAGCTGAATATTGCGAACCTTACTTCAAAGAGGTTTTCTTAACTTACGTTTTCAAAGAGTTGTAGAGAAAAATCGAGAAAGAAGAAGAAAAAGTAAAGGTGCTCGGAGACAATGATTGGTGGAAAAATTGGATAATTCCACTAACTCTCTTGATTCTCATGATTAAGTGCTCTTAAATTAATTTAGGTCTTATCATCTATTATAGTCCAGTTCCGTTCTAACTAAATCTCAATTCAACTAACCAAATTACCATACTTAAAAATAATAAACAAATCTAAAAACTACGAACTTACTGAGTTCACTAAAAGCATCTGAGTTGGGCGAATACTAAATAGAAGAGTCCTCCAAACTACGTAATATGCTAAAATAAAGAGTTTGTCAAACAATGCATAAAGAGTTTGTCAAACGACGTATACACATAGAATCCTATACTAGTCAAAACAAGCACGTTACTTACTCACATCTTTCCTTATTTTACCAAAAACATATCAAACAATAACCAAATATAAAAACTTCTCTAGGCTAGCTGTATACCAAACTTGTTTTAAGATTTCATATAGACCTACAAATCATGAACTCAATTTTCGCTTTTGACCAAACCTAATAATCCTCTTCCAAGGAGAAACCTTTAAAAATATTTTATCACGAACTTCAAAAGAAATCTCCTTTCTTTTCAGATCAGTATAAGTTTTTCGACGATCCTATGCAACTTTCAAAATGATTACGAAGAACAAAGACCTTTTCTTATGTTTCACACACTAATTCAAGTCCCACTAATTTTCTTTCACTAAGTTCTATCCAACATGCAGACGTTTTACATCTTTTACCATACAGGGCTTCAAAGGGCTAAAGAAGCAATTAAACCTTATTTTAACAAGTAGATGGTATTAGTGATTACATGTGTAAATTTAATATACATATGTATATATTAATCAAATATGGTTACTTAATATTTAAGTATATATATTATATTATTATAATAATAAGTAAATAAAGAAAAGAAAGAAAGCCAAGAAGGCTAAACGAAACAGAAAGAAAAAGAAAGAAAAGAAAAAGGCGAAAGAAAGAAAGGAGAAAGACAAGGCTAGGGTTTCAAAGTTTTCAAGTTTAATTGGTTAGTCAATTTAGTCCATTTTTCTTGTAATTTTTATGTTTTTGGAATTCTGGTGTTAAATACTACCTGAACCATATCGAAATTTTAAAAATCATTGAGTTTATAAGTGTTGTCAATATTGAATAATTTTAGTATTAGGGATGAAATTGATAGATTTAAAAGTTAGAAATGACAAAGGATTGAATTGTAGAATAAATTGTAATTTTTTAGTAATAGGGATTAAATTGTGAAAATTTTGAAATTTAGGGATTTAAGTGAAAATAGGGAGTTAAGTTTAGTTTAAAGTGGAATTTGTATGAAAATATATGATTAATTGTAAAGAAATAAAGTTAGTCTCGATTTAGGGACTAAATTGAAAAATTAGCAATTTTTGAGTAAAAAAATTGAAATATTCAATATGAAATTGAATTGTGTTGTATTTTTTGAATTTTAATTGTTTTAATTCCGTAGCTAACATTGTATAGGAATTGTAACATCCTTGTTTAGACCCTAGTCAACGAGACCACAAATTTGAGGTTGAAAAAATATTTTAATATTATTTTTTATATTTATGATATGTGATAGAGTGTGTGTGAAAGTTTCGTGCGATAGTTTTATCGTTTGTGTGATTAATTTGATAAAAAGGACTATATCGCGTAAAATGCAAAAGCTATGTGCTAGTTGTTTAAAGTGCTTATTTATCATGATTTATTGAATGTGGAGCCCTTATAATGGAATTAAACCATTAATAGCTTGAATGGACATTAATGGACATTGGTTCAATGATTTATAATGTTGTTTTAAATGTTAATATAGTAAAATGTATATTAATGATAATAAATTAAAAACAAACATGAAATTCGTGGATGTTCATCCATGTTTTTGCCAAAAATAAGAAGAAAAGTTAGTGCTAGAGAGCTTTGAGCATTTCAGCACCTATTTAGCTTAATCAATGTATGTTTTGAGCTTGGTTTTTAATGATTTTTACGTTTTTGATATCGTTGTTAAGTGTTCTAGCTAGCCCATGTCTTAATTCATGAAATTGTTGATATTTTCATGAGATGATGTTAATGGATTTTTGAGTTTTATGATAGTTGATGATGAAAACTAAGTGTTTGATGTTTGATGTTTGATTAATATGTTTTTTATTTGAAATATTGATAAATTTGAGTTATGTGGACTAAATTGAGAAAATGAGAAATTGAGGGGCTAAAATGTGAAATAAATAAAATATATGAGTTGCTAAGGGCTTAATCAAATTCGGCTAAGTTATTATTAAGTTGGATTTTGTAAATTTGATATATTTGAGAATTAGGGACTAAAGTGTCAAAAGGTGAAAATATAGGGGCTAAAGTGTAAAATGCCCTAAATACATTTTTGTGGATTGATATGAATGAAATGTGAAATTGAATGAGTGAATTTAAATGTATATAGATCAAGAGAGGAGAAATTCGGAGTTAGATCGAGGCAAGAATAAAGTGCTCGATTGATCGACTAAATCGTCATTACTTCCTCCGAGGTAAGCTCGGATATAATACATATCGTTTTAATTATCGGCTATATGTGATGAATATATGAAATGTGGATAGAATGTATAAAGCACTGAGTGTGTGAAAGCTTGAAATAGCTACGGTTATTGAGTATGGCACTAAGTGTGCGATAATGAAATAGCTTCAACTGAATTATGGTATTAAAAAGAAAATTGAATTGATTTGTAAATAAATTGAAAGTGATACTGAACTAAGAAAGTGAACCTAAAACCCTATTAACAGTATTGGGCTAAGTCGGATATAGTTGGCATGCCATAGGATATGGAAGAGTACGAGTTTTACCGGCATACTGATCAGGCACTTATGTGCCGAACACTGTTACTGTTACTGTTCCGGCTTCGGACGATGAGCACTATGTGCTATTTTGGTGTGTGGGTTGGATCCGTGTATCCGTTTAGGTCCGAGTCATGTTAATAGGGGTAAATAGAGGTACTAAATAACTAATTACTACTGAATAAATGAATGTTATTGAATAATTGATTATTACTGAATAATTGACTGTTACTGAATAAACGGCTGTTAATGAATAAATGATTATTACCGAATAACTAATTAATACTGATTACTGACTGATACTGAACAATAAAGACCAATTAATTGTTACTAAATAATATTGACTGTTATTGAAATGAAAAAGTATAGAATATTGAATGAAAGGTGAATAATATTATTATTCAAGTAAATTGTAAATATATGTTGAAAACTAATTATCAAAGAATAATTGATTATTACTGAATGATAATGATAAACTGATTGATATTGAAAAACATTGACTGATATAGAGGTGGGATTAAAACAATTACTGATTGAAAAGTAAATAGTTGATTATTATTTAATGATATTGAACAATTATATCATTGTGTTTATTATATGATTTTAAGATTTTGTAATATTTATTTTTATTATTAAGTTTTCGGATTATAGCAATACCACTGAGTTCATACTCAGCGTATGGTTTATTTCTTGCGCAGGATAAATAAAGCCAGATCGTTGAATCAGCATATCAGGCCGATCTCGAATTCAATGAGGTAAAGAGTGTTAATAGTTGGTAATGGCATGTACCTAGGATCTTTTATGTATGTGTCATTTTGGATTGTTAGTATTGATGAAATAAGTAGAATTAAGCTTGGTAATGGTATATAATAGGACTTGACTAATTTAGTATGAATTTGAATCATATTGATAATATATGATAAGTGAATTGAATTGAGTATTGGATAATATATAAAATGTCTAAATTTAACAAGTTTTGAGCATATTTAAATGTGTTTAGATAGGTTGAACATAGGTATTTTATGTAAATTGTCCGATAGGTCCGGTAATGCTCTATAACCCTGTTCTGACGACGGTTTGGGGTTAGGGGGTGTTACATATGGCATGTATAGGCTAGGAGTAATGTGGTATGTTTTGAGAAATGCAATCTTGCCATGAGATATGGCATGATAATGAATGTGATTTTGGGTTGATTTTGGTGTGTACTTTGTGTTGATAAATGGTATGTTTTGGTGTGTGTATATTGTTTAATGAGAAATGGCTAAGTTAGTATGTGTTTGGATAAGAAATTGGTAAGGTTTTGGTATACTAATGAATTTGATAAGTTGGAGTAACGATTTTGTATGAAATAGGGAATGTGGTATGTAATCTTGATAAGTTTTGGTATGAGAAATGAATATGAATTTGGTTGATTATATCATGCTATGAATGATGTGTAAATTGGTGTTGAAATTGGCCTAAAATGTAGCAAATTTGATATTGGTATGATGTTTATAGGTTCAAGAGAAATGGGCTGTGAAATGTGGCTTAAACCAAGCCTATTTTGTGCCACACAATCTGAGCACATGGGCATGTGTCTCGACTGTGTGACCTCTGTTTTGTAGCTAATTTAGACAGTATAGCACACCGGCTAGACACTCGGACATGTCTTGTGACCCTGTGACATAGTCAGTGTTGCACACGGGCTAAGGTAAGATTTGAAGCACGGTCGTGCAAGATACTTGGCCTAGCCACACGGACGTGTGCCCTGTTTTAGAGGAAAAATTTTCTAAGTCTCGTAGAGGTTTCAAATGTTATCGGTTTAGTCGTAACCCATTTCTAATGTATGATTAAGGTTTCGTTGACCTTCTAAAGGGACTTAGTGATAATGTATGATGATGAATTAATGTTGTATGTGGAATGCTTGTATGACGATGTGTATTGATCGATAATGCCTCGTAACACTAGTCCTACGATGGATACGAGTTAGGGGTGTTACAGGAATCATCAACTAAAAAGTGGAAAGATAAAGTCGATGGAGAATAGCTCATAATTCCTGGTTTGTATTTCTATAATCCGAACTGAGTTGTTAATTGTTATAATTCAATTTAATGCATATGGTAAGTGTTGAAGTAAGTAATTAACATATTGATAATTGATTGAAATGGATTAATTTGGTATGTGATGAATTTATTGAATTTATGTAGATTGAATTGAATTTATGTGTATATGTGATAAAGTGATTATATAGAAATTTGAATTTTAGTTGTATTTGAAATGTGAAATTAAACCCTATTAATTGTATCGAGCTGAGTCAGATATAAATGACATGCTATAGGATTCGAAGAATTCAGAGATTTCTTTGATTTTAAGTCGATAAGGCACTGAGTATCAATTTACTACTTCAGATTTATTCGATGAGACATTGGGTGTCAATTTACTACTTCGAATTATCCGATGAGGCGCTGGGTGCCAAACTGGTGTGTTGGTTGGATTTGTATATCCATCCGAGTCTGAGTAGTGTTAATAAGGGTAAACATATAATTAAAGTTTTATAATTGATAATAAATGGCATGGTATGACAAATGGAATTGAGCTAGTGAACTGAAAATAAAATTTGGAATATATTGTAAATACATGGAATATATGAGTTATATACTCATGAATTGAATAAGGGATGGATAGTGCCATTGTTTAAATGATATGTGAACAAATTATGAAAAGCTATTATATATAGCAAGTGATGAAAATTGAGTATGGTCTATAATGATGTATTCATGAATTGAGTAATGCATGGCTAAGTCATTGTATGAATAAATGTGGTTTTAAATATTCAATTTTGCCTATAATAATTATGTGCATATTATATTGTTTTGTTTTTAAATATTCGGATTATAGAAATACCACTAAGTTTTACTCAGCGTACAGTTTTGTGTTCCGTATGCAGGTTAGGTAATTAACTTTTGATCGCTAATTTAGTATCGAACAACGATACCTAACTCAAACGTGATGATGTTTATCCTTTTGTGTCGGCATGTACCTAGGGTGTCTAAATAATAGTTATTTTGTGTTTTGATTGTAAATGGGGTTATAAGTTTAATAATAGTTTGGCATATACATATGAATATGTGTTTGTCTTTGAAGTTATATTATGGCATGTTAAATTGATGTTTAAGTGTTCATAAACTAGGAAAAATGGATTAAATTAGGTATGTTTATAATTTGGACTTGAATAATGCTTTGATGAAATGTTTTGATGATATAAATGTGGTACCAATGAGGGTACATTGGTTAGAAACTTAGGATGATTGTTTTGACATGATTTGAATGTGTTTGATTGTGTTTTGAACTGGTTAAACAAATAATTTTTGAATTATTTAGTGTCTAAGCTTGTAGGGAATGGTAAACTTATTGTTTAAGGTACATTCTGAGTCCACACGACCAGACACATGGGCGTATATGTTTATAATTTGGACTTGAATAATGCTTTGATGAAATGTTTTGATGATATAAATGTGGTACCAATGATGGTACATTGGTTAGAAACTTAGGATGATTGTTTTGACATGATTTGAATATGTTTGATTGTGTTTTGAACTGGTTAAACAAATGATTTTTAAATTACTTAGTGTCTAAGCTTGTAGGGAATGGTAAACTTATTGTTTAAGGTACATTCTGAGTCCACACAGCCAGACATATGGGCGTGTGACTGAGCCGTGTGAGACACACGGCTAGCATACGGGCATGTGACTAGCCGTGTGAGACATACGGCTAGCACGCGGGTGCGCAACGCTATTACGAAAGGGCACACGGTTTGGCACACGGGCATGTGGCTTGGCCGTGTGACCCAAGTCAGAGAGTTATACAGGCACAGACACGAGCTAGGACATAGCCGTGTGTTCTTATTTCGAATACCCATACGATCTAAGACACTGCCGTGTCTCCTAGCCGTGTGAGTCACACGGCCGCGTGAACCCTGTAGCTTTGAAAATTTTTCAAAAAATTCTTTGAGTTTGCGAACTAGTCCCGACTTGTTTCTAACGCATATTTTTGGCCTTGAGGGCTCGAATAAGGGATAGTATGTATGAATTTAATTAATTTTTGACCTAAATATTTTATGATACAAAATATTTTGAAATTTAGGTCTGTTTGATCGTTAAACTTCGGTAATACTCTGAAACCCTATTCCGACGATGGATATGGGTTAGTAGTGTTACATAAGCAAATTCAACCAAAAGAACATACATTTCCTAGTTCAGCCCAAAATTAATTACACAGCTTCTTAACATATCTTCCAAAACTTGAATAACTCTTTCAGACTGACCATCTGTCTGGGGATGAAACACAATACTGAATTACAATTTAGTTCCCATTGATCCTTGTAGTTGCTTCCAAAATCTTGAAGTAAACCTTAGATCCCTATATGAAACTATAAAAGATGGGATTCCATGCAGGCGTACTATCTTAGAAATATAAAGCTCAACTAAGTTTACTAGAGAATAAGTAGTGTTCACTGGCAGACAATGGGTTGTCTTAGTTAGGGGTGTTTAATCGGTTAACCGACCCGAAACACCATTAACCGAATTAACCGACCCTTTAAAAATTTTAACCGTTAACTGAACCGAAATTTTTTCAAAAAAATTAACCGAACCGAAATTTTTTCGGTTAATTCGGTCGGTTAACCTAATTAATCGAAAATTATATATATTTTTTTATTTTTAGTTAAAATAAGTATAAAATTAACCGAATTACCCGATTTAGCCGAATTAGCCGAATTACCCGATTTAACCGAATTACCCGAATTAACCGAATTTTTTTTACTTTTGTTTTATTTTTATTTTTATTTATTAAATTATTTGTAATTTTTAAGATTGGGTTGGGTAATTGGGTTGGATAATTGGGTTGTATAATTAGTTTTAGTTTGATTGTGTTTATGTTGGATTGGGTTTGAATGAATAGTGGGCTATTTATATATTATAATTTTATTTATTAATTTTTTCGGTTAAACCAAAAAAATTCGGTTAACCGACCGGTTTCAAACCGAATTAACCGTTAACCGAAAACTCAAAAAATTATTAACCGACCCCCGACTGAAAAAATTTGGTTAACCTACCGATTAACCGAATTCGGTCGGTTAACCGAATTTTTTCGGTTTTACCCGAATTTTGCATACCCCTAGTCTTAGTAAGTCGATCTACTATCACCCAAACTGTGAGTATTTAGTACATTAGCAATGTACTTTTTTTATTCCACAATAAGCCTTAAAAAATTAACATATGTATCTTTTTTTAATATTTATTTTTTAAATAATTTATTGTACCTTGATAGAACACTTGTTAATCACTTGACCCTACTTGTGGAGTTTAAAAATCCCACTAGCCATGTACTAAATATTTTCTTTTTTTAGACTCCACAAGCAGGGTTAAGGGATTGATAAGTGTCTTATAAGGATATAGTATAATATTATAAAAATCAATGTTTAAAAAAAGACAGATGACAATTTTTTAAGGTTGCTTGTAGAATAAAAAAGTACATTGTCAGTATATCAAATATTAACCCTATTAAAAAATTAAAAAAGGAAAGAAAAACTTGTCAGGATCTGGGCTTTGTAGCTAAAAACTAGGTTCAAATGAGTTTTTTTTACGTTCTTGAATTTCCCGTCATTGGGTTCTTTGGTGAAAAACAAAAAAAGATGAAAATATCATTATAAGTTTTTTACAAACTTAAGGAAATAATATTTAATTTTTTTTGGATTTTTAGCTAAAAATTGTCAAGTGTTATAAAATGATTGGTTACGAATTTTTTTTAAACTTATGTAGTGATTTGGGTAATGAAGTATAGGTTAGGTACCACATCGAGTAACAGAATATAATTTAAATAACACTTATGACAAAAAAAAAATTTAAATATCAACATAAGAAACAATATAACTTAAAATATCATTTTATAATTTAAACTTAAAATACTCAAATATTTTCTCTCATTTATTTTAATTGGTCTAACCGTGACAAATTTGGGTTTTTAGAAATAAATGAAAACTAATAATAGATGAAAACACCTACTAGACTACTATGTTAAAATAAAAACTTTTATTTATTACCATTTCATTTAAAAAAAGTATTAGTTAAATTTAATTGAAAATATATAAAAATAGAAACACCCAAAAATTGAGGATAATAATTTTCATATTTTCTCATTCTTTTAAAATTAACCATTAATCTCATAAAGAGAAATAAAATTGCAAAAAAAAAAAGAGATCAAATTACATAACGTGGAAATGTTAAGGATTAATTTTTTTTGGAGCCAAAACTAAATTTACATAATTTATAAATATTGAGAATTAAATTTGATATCATGTCAATTTTAAAAGCTATCATCATTAGCCAGCGATAAAAAAAAGATAAGATTAAATAATTAGGTGACCATCTTGTAATTTTTTATAATTAAATGACCAAAAAAGAAATTCACTAATAGTTATATAAATATTAATGTAATTTACCCTTTGTATAATTGTATTTTTACAATTTAAGCAGATTTCTATATTATTGATTCTTGTAAGTGAATCCTTAATCTTGTAACGTTTGTATGTTTTGTTAAAATGACTCTAATTGTATTTTTAATCTTTTTAAGACATCAACCTCTGTTATTTTTTCAATCCGCTTTTTCTAACAAATTTAATGAATAAATTGAAGGTTTCAATTTTTTTTATTTCAAAAGGTTTCAATATTTTGTAAGTTTGTTTATTAAGAAGTTTTTCTACTGAGTTGATTTTTTTAGATAACTACATTTATTTTCTTTAAATCAAGAGTTATCTTTTTAATTTAATGTATTATTTATTTATTTTATTATTTTTCATATGTAATTATTTTATTAAATTATCTAAGTAATAAATTATATCTCATTAAAAAATATTCTACATATAAAATTCTACATCATCCTCTTTAATTTTTCAACTGTGTTTCCATCAAATCAATTAGAAAAAAATATTAAAAAAACAAAAATTAATAGTAAAAATACTCAAAAATAAAATTAAAATTATCCTAACAAAACATGCAAATGTGAGTAACTAAATTTATCATTAAACAGGTAGGTTGTACGGAATGAAATTAAAATTTGGAAAAGAAAAAGATGGAAGGAAAAACAAAAGTGTGGACCCCACAGAAGTACATCATCCAATGAGGAAATGCAACGTTGTGAGACACGATAAGACTTAAAACAGAAATTCTTGAAGAACATGATTGCCACTCCCTAGGAGGTATGAGCCCTGTAATAACCTTTTCTTCAAATGTAGATTTCTTGTTTTTCTAATAACTACAACTATTCACAATCTTTTTCTGGATGATTAATCAATAAATAATATCAAGGGTTTACTTAATTAATTACAAGTTTTGGTATAGAAATTAAAAATATTGGGAAATGTTCTTTTACGGTCCAATTCAAAAAGAAATTCACTCCTTATCACTTTATTTGCCAAAAACCTAGTCCGCTCTTCCCCTTCTTCTTCTTCTTCTTCTTCTTCTATATAACCAAAAGTAAGGCCGATTTTAAACCGGCTATTTCTTTTTTATGGTAGTATTTCTTGTTTCATTTATCAGATTATCAAGTGAGAAAAAGAGAGAATGAAAAGGGAGGATACAGTTAGGAATGGGCATTTCCTCGCCGATAGGAGATGGTTTTTCCCCATCGTTATCGCCGGCCTTATAGCCGGAGCGATTGTTACGTCCAGCTTCATAAAAGCCGCCGATTACTCGCTGCTATGCTCCGTCGCCAACACCAGATCACCCCAGGGCGTTGGTAAAGGGTCGGCCACGCCGATCCAACTCCAAGCTATCATCCACTACGCCACATCACGCATCACACCGCAACAAAACTTCAGGGAGATCTCTGTTACCTTTGATGTCCTCAAGAAACGTTCTCCTTGTAATTTCCTCGTCTTTGGTCTCGGCTACGATTCCATGATGTGGACTTCGCTTAATCCCAATGGCAACACTATATTCCTGGAAGAGGATCCCAAATGGGTCCAGACCGTGCTCAGAGACGCGCCAGTCCTCCGCGCCCACCCCGTCAAGTACCGTACACAGCTCAAGGAAGCCGACGCTCTGCTCTCCCATTACCGCTCCGAACCCAGCTGTTTTCCCTCCAAAGCTTACTTACGAGGCAACGACAAGTGCAAGCTTGCCTTGACGGGCTTTCCCGATGAGTTCTACGATACGGAGTGGGATTTAATAATGATCGACGCGCCGCGCGGATATTTCCCCGAGGCACCGGGAAGGATGGCTGCAATATTCTCGGCGGCGGTCATGGCGAGGAACAGGAAAGGGTCCGGCGTAACGCACGTGTTCTTGCACGACGTGGATCGGAGGGTAGAGAAGGTCTTCGCCGAGGAGTTTTTATGTAGAAAATACTTGGTTAAAAGTGTCGGTAGACTCTGGCATTTTGAGATTCCTTCCGCTGCTAACTTGAGCAGCCACGGCGGCGCTCAGTTTTGCTAAAATGCGCTCCGTTCAGTCATGCTCGTATGTGTCAGAACTCACTCATAAATGATATATTTTGAAATAGTGATAATTTTTCGTTTTACTGAATTAAGGGTTTTCTTTTATATTATAAATAAAAATCAGGGATGGGTTTTATTATTATTGTTGTTGATGATTATTAATTGAGATAGGTGGTGGCGCTTTGATGGAAGAAAGTGGCTTTGGTTTCAGAGGCGGTGGTAAGATGAATTATTTTATTTATTTCGCATCTATGTGGTTGAATTGTGTGAATTGAAGTGCCCCTTGTAATTTCTCCTCCTTCCATTAGATATTAAAAACATCACATCTATTAGTACAATTTTGTTTTAGTCATATAATTTTAAAAAATTATAAAATAGCCCTTAAACTATTTGAAAGTTTTTATTTAAGTCAATGAGTTATTAAGATTCTTTTGAAAAAAAAAAGTTAGATTAGTGAGTTTCAAGTAATGATTCAACAATTGGTACGGTAGATTAGTATCCATCGATGAGTAGAATAATACACTTTAGATTTAAATCAATCTAACTGTTAGAGTTTTGGTTCGCAAGTTCGCAACATTCAAAGTGGTTTTATGAAAAAAAAAACTAAATTGTAGAAGAGAAGAGAAATGAAAGTTTTTTATTAACGAGGGTAGCGCAATCAGAGGAGGCCATACAATAATAATATGGTGACTTGAATGAAAGATTTGTAAATTTTATATATACTTTTTAACGATAAAGTAAAAATAAAGTGGCCAAATATTAATTTACTAATAGTTTAATCGTCTTAAATATAGTTGACCCTGAAAATATTATTTAAAAAGTGAGATTAATTTTAATTTGGATTAATATTTGATGCATTAATATATACATCATTAAAATAAAGTTATTTATACATAAATTTTAATTTAAAATATGTAATTTTTAATTTAGTATAATTATAAGTGTGAATTGTAATTTTATTTTTATTCAATTGTACATGTTTTAATTTAATTATATACTTATAAATAAATAAATAAACTTAATTATTTTTTATTGAATAAATATAATTATTTATGTATATAACAAGTATATATAAAATGATGTTATATTCATAACACATTTCATTAATAATTTGTAAAAATAAATTACAACTTTAATATCACATTATTCATTTGTTTCAAAGTTAATTTTAAAATTTCCTAACACTTGTTAGATTGCTAGGATTTCAAAATGTCTTATTTAGTTATTAGTTTAACAACATAAGAAAAAAAATATTTAAATTACATACCTATTACAATAGTTAGACATAAAATAAAAAATAATTAGTATAAATTTAAATTTAAAATTAGAAAAATAAGTGAAATTATGTTCGAGTCGAATAGAATCGAGTAAAATTGTTTGAGTTAAATTAAAATATTAAACATGTCAAATTAAAATCTTGTTATAGTATAATTAATTTCATGTTAGAGCACATAAATTTGAAACTATATATATTTGAAAACTTTTTCAAAGCAAAATAATAATAAAAATATTTTAGTATGATAAACTTGAATAATTAATTAACTTATTTAGATCCCAAAATTATTATTCTAATTTTTTTTACTTTCTTTATATTTTTATATTTTTTTGAAATTTTTATAATTTTTATAAATATTTTGAATTGTAAAAATTATTTAAATTTTTGAAAATTATATTGAATTTTTTTGTAATTTTTGTTGGGAGAGACCAATTTGCTTATTTTTAAACTTGACAAGGACCAAAAGGGTATTTATACCAATCTATTATTCAAAATTTTCAAGTTATTCAAATTGTAAAATTCAACTTGATTCGAAATTGAAACTCAAATTACTTATTCGCTTGACTCGAAATTCAATTTTTTTTTCAATTTTTTTGAATCTAATCAAGTGTTGCTCACCAGTACATGGGAGTGGCTAAATATTACTAATTAAATTAACTTATTGCTAACTTATATATTAAAACATGTGTAAAAAATAATACTTATATCAAGCCTAGCATTTTTTTTATTTATTTTATAGGTTTTGTAGCTTTGCAATACTATTTTTTTAATACAAACTTAGAAGTTAGAACTATCTATAATCCCTCCCTAACTATTAAATAAAATGATAAAAAAAGTTTCACGTGCTCAAATCCACATCTTTCTACACTAATATCACTATCTATATTAATCGAATTAATACTCAATCAATAATTAATTTATAATTATTCAATATAAAAATTACTTTTTATTATAGCTGTGTTTATGTGACTGCTTTAGTTAACTTTTAAAATTTTATCATAATTTATTTTTACAATCTCATTCAAATATATAATGTTTTAGTAAATTGTGTAATTAAATTTGTTTGAGAAAGATTATAAACCCTTACAACCAATCATTAATTTTTAGTTCATTTCCTTTACCCATTAGCTATCATGTAAGTATTAGAAATTTTATCATATGCGTGTACGAATGAAAATTACATATTTAAAATATAGATTTATATTTAAAAACAACATACATTAAATAATAAAATGTATAATTTGAAATTAATTAATAATAATATATGAAATATGCACAATATTAAAACATCTGTGTCGAGACCATTTTTTTGAAAATAGGGGAATCGACTTTAAAATTTAAAAATGGAGTCGCCACCGACCTTTTTCGAGGTGCGATCGGATCACCTTGAATTATTTTAATAAAACAATTTGAGTTATTAAAACAATTAATTTTGGTCTACGAAAATCAAAGATTGAGCTAGGGAGTCGGTTACGCATGAGGAAGGATTAGCACCCTCGATACGCCCAAAATTGGTACCTAGTTGATTACTTAATGTCCTATCATCGAACGATTGAAAAGATTTTTTTAAAAATACGATCCTTTGTTTTAAAAAGGAGATTTAAATAAATCGATGTAAAATCGTGACTCACTTATCTCAGAGAAATAGGAATGCCATACCCAGTGAGTTAGGGTGCAACATATCAATTTCTTAAAATTAAGCTTGTCCTTTTTTGCTTAGAAAATTTCATTTATTTAAATCAAAAAGGGATATTTAATTATTTTGGGTCGAGCGAAAAATCGGAACCCAGTAAGTTAGGGCTCGATTTATCGAAGCTCCAAAACATAAAATATTGTTTTAATTTTGGAATTCCTATCTCGGGACACTGAACGCCACATTCAGTAAGTTAGAATGTAGCATTTCGAGGTTTCGAGAATAGGTTTTATTTAAAAACTCATTCGTTTTGGTTTAGAAAGCGGTACTCGATAGCTCGGGTTTGATGAGGGAAATTGGAACCTAGTAAGTTAGGGCTCAATTTCCTCAAAATTCCCAAACACGAATCATGTTTTTAGAAAATACCTTTGAATGAAAAAAGGTTTTATAAAAGGGGTATTAAGCATGGCTTTTATAAAATGCAAACATGGAATTATAAAATACAAAGCAAAGAAATAAGTTGTAAGCAGTATATTTCATTAATGAATCATGATAACCAATAAATATGAACTAATACACCTAATAACAATTATATAACATGTCATCAAATGCAAATGATAATATTGACAATCGAAGACTAAGACGAATTTAAAAAGGTATAAACAAAATAAAAATAAACGAAATCTAACTAGGTCTTAACGAATAAGAATGTACGGTTATGGGAAAAGATTTAGAACTATAAAATTTTAAACAAGCAAAGTGATATATAATGAAGGACGAGGTTTTCAAAATAACCGTATACTTATAAAAACATGTATATATACATAATGTGATATTTAAAATATTTACATGAAAAGTAAGTGAAATAAATGAAAAAAATATATAGTAAAAATAACGTACACATAACATATATATATATATATATATATATATAAATAATATTGGCATACAAAAATAATTGTTAATGCAATATGTAAATACATACGTATATAAATAATAATGTATATAAAAAATTTAAGAATATATGTAAAATATAAAGTTAAAAATATGTACATATGAAATAGTAAAATATAAAAATATATGTAACTATTAGAGTGAAAAATGTATATAATATATGATAGAATATAGCATATATATATATATACACACAAAGTATAAATATATTATACAAAATATAACAGTATTAAAAATACTACATATGTAAAATAATGTGAAAGCACATATACAAAATATATATACATAGATGTAATGTACACAAAATACAATTTTAAAATATATGAATGTAATGTATATAAAACATACATAGTAATATTTGAAAATACAGGTATAAAATAATATACAAAAATAGATACTTGACCATAGTATTGAAATGTATACATA
This sequence comes from Gossypium stocksii, assembly GCA_020496765.1. Classification (NCBI taxonomy): domain Eukaryota; kingdom Viridiplantae; phylum Streptophyta; class Magnoliopsida; order Malvales; family Malvaceae; genus Gossypium; species Gossypium stocksii. Next base: position 95,770,194 of record CM035627.1, on the reverse strand, counting down.
TATACGCAATATATAATAAAACAATGATATATATGATATATATTAATAAGAAATATTTATATATGAATATGTATATATATATATCTGGTAATAGAAATAATAAAAGATGTAATAAAAATGACAGGGGTTATACAATAAATAACTTAAAATTAAAATACCAAGAATAAGGACCGAAATTAACTTTAGAATTGAAATTCGGGGCTAAATCAAAAATGAAAATAAAAGGGAGGACTTCCATGAAACGCGCGAATTACGTGGGGGACCTGAACGGGTAATAAACCCTCCCTCCCAAAACGCGCAGCAACTGGGGAGGATCCGATTGAAGTCCAAGTAAAGCCACGGGGCCAAATTTAAAGGAAAATAAACTTAATTGTAAGTTACAAAAAAAACGGAAGGACCCATGGGATAAATATCCCATCCAAAGCCAAAACACGTGGGTCAAAGCCTGCGTGGGTCGGGTCATAAGCGGGCGGCCCGGGAATTAGCCAATACGGCACCGTTTTAGGCCATTGAAATTGGCTCCGTACGGTGCCGTTTCATGTATTGTACTAAAAGCCCTAATCCCTTTTCATTTTCTTGTTTACCCGCTCACATCCTCTTCATTTTCTCTGCTACTAGGCTAGGGTTTTAAACCCATCTCTGCCGTAGCCGTCGTGACACCACCGTGAGCGATGGTTGCGAGAAAAGGGAACTTCTAACCCAGTTTCAAAACCCTTTGAAGGCTGAGGCCCTTAGATCCAGAAAATCGAAAAGGGTGGCCTTCGATCCCCTTTCTCTCGGGTCCGATTTTAGCGATGAAGAAGAGCTTCTCCGGTACCGCGATTATGAAGAATCCGGTAAGCTCCTCTCTTTGCCTTTTAATATTTTTTGTAAAACAACACTAAAATGAAAAGAAGAATGCAAAGAGAAGTGAAGCTACACACCAATCGATCAGAAAATAGATTGATAGAGGTAAAAACGTAACCTTTCTTTTTCTGTTTTTGTTTTTACATTTTTTTGGATTTGGAGGAAAAGAAAAGAAGCCCCCCCTTGTATTACAAACTGGGTCTATGAATCTAAACCCGAAAATCCCCTCTTAGAATGGTAAGATCCGAAACCCTTATTCCAATTTTAAAGTATATGCAAACAGAGGATTTCAAAAGAAAAACAATGAAAATCACCTTGACAAAAAAAAAGTCTTTCGATTGATTGCTTTTTTTCCGTTACAAGTGCTTTCTTTTACTTTGGTTTTTCTTTTTTTTTTTGTTACAAGTGTATTCTGATTCTCAAAAAGAAAAGGAAGAAGAAGCCGTTGCTTCTATTTTTTTGATGGCTTTATAGCTGAATGCCTCGTGCCTTGGCTCCTGTTTCTGCATTACTGTGCTATGTGATTGCTGATGTATTTCATTTATTGTTTGCAGGTCAATGGAGCAGGTGGTGGTGACCGATGGGAGCAGTTGGCCTCGGGTGGTCATTTTCGAGGGCTACGGGGCGGAGGAGGCTTGTGGCGCTAGAGAGGGATTAGGGTTAGGGGTTTTAAACCCTAAACCGATTAAGGGTTTGGGTCGGCTAATTGGGCCACTGGGTATTGGGCTGAGGTCTGTGTAGTTTGGATAGTGTTTTTGGGTTTGGGTAGTTTAGGTTAATTTAGGTTGGGTTGGTTGTAAGTGTGAGTTTAATTTGGGCTTGTTTAATGTAAATGGACATTAAAAATTTGGTTTTATTTGTTTGCATGGACCCGGGCAAAATTGCCCTATTACAGCTGCCCCTCTTTGCTCATTGTCGTGTAACGATAATAGAGCAAAGACTTGGAGAGGGCCAATTTTGCCCAGTCTTGCCGAGTTTTGATCTATTGGCGCTTCTTTTCTTTGATGAGCCTCGGATCTTCGATCTGCTCCAACCTTTATTCTTTATTGAGAAAACAAACATCGAAACTAGCCCAGCCTGCGAACTCTCGCAATATGGGTTAATTCTTTTGGATCATAAATTAAAAGTGCACTAGTGTGTGCCTTGAGACTCAACTCACCTCTCGCAATATGAGTAGGTCCTTTTGAAAAACAAAAATTAAAAACTGAAATTGAAAATACCTCAACGTGCCTTGAGGCCCAACTCACCTCTGTAATATGAGTTGATTTTTTTGACAAAGAAATTGAAAAGAAATTGAAAATACCTCAACGTCTTGAGGCTCAACTCACCTCTGTAATATGAGTTGATTTTCTTGAAACATAAATTGAAAACACCTCAGCGTGCCCTGAGGCTCAACTCACCTCTGTAATATGAGTTGACTTTTGAAACATAATTTGGAAAATAACAATTGAAAATACCTCAGCGTGTCCTGAGGCTCAACTCACCTCTGTAATATGAGTTGATTTTTTTTTTTTGAAAAACAAAAGTTAACAAGAACTTGAAAATACCTCAACATGTCTTGAGGTTTAACTCACCTCTGTAAAAATGAGTTGATTTTTGAAAGACAGAAGTTTTAAGGAAATTGACAATACCTCAACGTGTCTTGAGGCTCAACTCATCTCTGTAATATGAGTTGACTTTTGAAAGACAGAAATTGAAAACAGAAAAGGCTCAACTCACCTCTGTAATATGAGTTGATTTTTGAAATATAAATTGAAAGAAATTGAAAATACCTCAATGTGCCCTGAGGCTCAACTCACCTCTGTAATATGAGTTGATTTTTACAAAAATAAATTAAAAATACCAGAATACCAAAACGCGTCATCTGGTGAGACTCGGGTGTCTTTTCCTTTGATTCAGCAGTTATCATCAACCTTTTATTCTACTGCAGTACCTGCGTATGTCATGCATGATGTTATCATGATATGCACATGTTAGCCTTAAATGCCTTTATGCCCACATGATTATGCTATGAGTTTAAGGTATGTTGGCCATATGTGCCATTTCGTCATGATTTTTGAAGATTTGTGTTTAGTGTTTTGACTCTTGGTTCTCTTCAGGCTTTGTACCTGTCTTCAAGCCATCTGAGCAATCTTCATTTCTCTAATAGCACTCTTTTGCTCCTGGTTGAACTTTTGTTATTGCTTTGAGGTTATTGTGCTTATCAATTTTCATTCAGGTAATGCTTAACATTTCCTTTTGTTCAGAGTATGTCATTTGCTATTTAACATCTAAATAAACCATACAATGGGATGCATGAAAATGGTCGGATAGGTATGAAAGGGAAACTTCACGTTTATTTTATTTCAAAAGTAACAAACAAAGAAAGTTTGGCCAACAACAGTTAAAAGTGTCATGACGAGAAAGGGAATTATATTTAGTGGATACAAATGCTCTAAATATTCAACGCATGAACTCTTCCACGTTTCTTAATCAAGCATCCTTCCGAGCCTGGCTTCTTGCGTAGAAGATTTCGAGCTTTCAGAAATGCCTATAATACTGTAGTCTCATCGTTTGACTCCCTATTCAAATTATCTTCCTCCTTGAATTCACACATGTTTCATTAGGACGCCCTTTCGGGTTTTCATCCTAATCCCTTTTTGTTTGCCAAGACGCCCTTTCGGGTTTTCATCTTGATCTTTTTTGTTTACCAAGACGCCCTTTCGGGTTTTCATCTTGATCTCTTTTTTTTTTAGGTGTAGTATTTTTTCACAGCATCTGAATTCACTGGATTAGGCAACTCTTTCCCATCCATTTCAGTGAGAATCAAGGCTCCGCCTGAGAAAGCTTTCTTTACAACATATGGTCCTTCCCAATTTGGTGCCCATTTTCCTCGAAAATCTTTCTGTATTGGGAGAATCTTTCTCAACACAAGTTCTCCTTCGTGAAATGTTCTTGGCCGTACTTTCTTGTCGTGGGCCGCAATCATTCTCTTTTGGTACATTTGTCCATGACAAATCTCCTTCAGGCACTTTTCTTCAATAAGGTTCAATTGGTCGTATCGAGCCCGAACCCATTCTGCTTCCTCTAATTTTGAATCTATTAGAACTCGTAAGGAGGGGATCTCAACTTTAATGGGCAACACGGCCTCCATTCCACAGACCAAGGAGAATGGAGTTGCCCCCGTAGATGTTCTCACAGATGTACGGTATGCAAACAATGCGAATGGTAGCTTTTCATGCCAGTCCTTGTATGTCTCAGTCATTTTCCCGATAATTTTCTTGATATTCTTGTTGGCGGCCTCAACAGCTCCATTCATCTTCGGGCGATAGGGTGAAGAATTATGGTGCTTTATTTGAAATTGCTCACATATTTCCTTCATCATCTTATTGTTCAGGTTCATGGCATTATCCGAAATGATTCTCTCAGGTAAACCGTATCGACATATGATTTCCTTTTTCAAGAACCTGCAGACAGCAGTCTTTGTCACATTGGAAAATGAGGCGGCTTCTATCCATTTTGTGAAGTAGTCTATGACTACAAAAATAAATCGGTGTCCGTTAGAGGCTTTAGGGGAAATCGGCCCTATGACGTCCATGCCCCATATGGAGAAAGGCCACGGAGAAGTCATAACATGAAGTGGCGAAGGGGCTGCATGAATCTTATCACTGTAAATTTGACATTTATGGCACTTTCTTGCATAGCTGATGCAGTCGCTTTCCATTGTTGACCAGTAGTAACCGAGCCTCATGATCTTCTTAGCCATAGTGAAACCATTGGCATGTGTTGCACAGATTTCTTCATGGACTTCTTCGAGTATTTTCTTGCCTTCAACAGCATCCACACATCTCAGAAGCACTTGATCTTTCCCTCTTTTGTACAAGATATCCCGGTCAAGAACAAATCCTGCTGACATTCTTCTGATTGTTCTTTTGTCGTTCTCATTTGCTTGTTCGAGATATTTCTGATTCTTGAGATATTCTAAGATATCATAAAACCAAGGTCGTCCATCCGCCTCTTTCTCAATACTGCAACAGTATGCAGGGGCTTCATATATGCTCATTTTCAGGGGCATTATTTCTGCTTCTTTACTTGCTTTGAACATTGAAGCCAAAGTGGCCAGGGCATCAGCCAATTGATTTTCTTCTCGTGGGAAGTAATTAAAAGTTACTTCTTTGAAATCGTTAATCAATTCAACCACCAGATCACTGTACTTAATCAACTTCGGATCCCTCACTTCCCAATCTCCGCGGATTTGGTATATCACTAAGGCTGAGTCACCGTACACTTCTAGGGTTTTGACATTTCGTTCAATAGCTGCACGGAGTCCCATGATACAAGCCTCATATTCTGCTATGTTATTAGTGCAGAAGAAGTTTAATCTGGCAGTGAACGGATAATAGCTCCCTTCAGGTGATACCAAGACTGCTCCGATCCCATGCCCCAATGCATTCGACGCACCATCAAAGTACATCTTCCATGACTTGGCTTTTGATGACTCACATTCTTCTTTTGTAACGCACATCAAGTCTTCATCTGGGAAGTCAAATCTTAATGGCTCGTATTCCTCTGTCGTCCGAGTTGCCAAGAAGTCCGCTATCGCACTTCCTTTTATCGACTTTTGACTCACATAGGCGATGTCGTATTCTGATAGTAGGATCTGCCATCGTGCCATCCTTCCCGAGAGTGCAGGTGACTCCATCATGTATTTAATTGGATCCAGTTTCGAGATTAACCATGTCGTATGGTACAACATATATTGCCTGAGTCTGCGAGCTGTCCAAATTAAGGCGCAACAGTATTTCTCGATGGACGAATACTTTGCCTCACATTCTGTGAACTTTTTACTGAGGTAGTAAATTGCCTTCTCTTTCTTTCCTGAATCATCGTGTTGCCCTAGTACGCAACCCATTGAATTTTCGAATACAGTCAAGTACAATATCAATGGTTCTCCTAGAATTGGTGGTACTAGCACCGGAGGACTTGACAAATACCGTTTTATCTTATCAAAGGCCACCTGACATTCCTCATCCCATTCTCCCGGGTTATGTTTTCGAAGAAGCCGAAAGATTGGGTCGCATTGATTGGTAAGTTGAGCAATGAATCGGGCGATATAGTTTAACCTCTCTAAAAATCCTCTGACTTCCTTTTGCGTGCGCGGAGGTGGTAACTCTTGAATAGCTTTTATTTTATCTGGGTCCACCTCGATACCTCTTTCACTGACAATGAAGCCTAGCAGTTTTCCTGAGGTAACTCCAAATGTGCACTTGGCGGGATTAAGCTTTAGCTGAAATTTCCTTAGCCTTTCGAACAACTTTTTGAGGTTTACCACATGCTATTTTTCTCCTCGGGACTTAGCAATCATATCATCGACATAGACTTCTATCTCTTTATGCATCATATCATGGAACAATGTTACTATGGCCCTCTGATATGTTGCCCCAGCATTCTTTAATCCAAACGGCATTACCTTGTAGCAGAACGTTCCCCACATTGTCGTGAAGGTAGTTTTCTCATATCTTCAGGAGCCATCTTGATCTGATTATATCTTGAAAATCCGTCCATGAAGGAAAATAACGAATGTTTTGCCGTATTATCCACTAATGTATCAATGTGCGGTAAAGGAAAATTATCTTTTGGACTTGCCCGATTCAGATCACGATAATCCATGCACATTCGTATTTTGCCGTCCTTTTTTGGTACCGGGACAATGTTGGCCACCCATTCGGGATATTTGGAAGCTTGTAAGAAACCTGCATCGAATTGTTTTTTGACCTCTTCTTTTATCTTCAACAACATTTCAGGTCTCATCCGCCTTAGTTTTTGCTGAATGGGTTTACATTCTGGTTTCAAGGGGAGTTTATGGACCACTATATCCTCATCCAATCCTGGCATGTCCTGATACGACCAAGCGAATACATCCTTATACTCACGTAGCAAGGCAATCAAGTTGCGCCTGGTGTCTGCTGAAGTGGAAGTCCCGATTTTCACTTCTTGTTTTCTTTCTTCTGTCCCCAGATTTATTGTTTCAAAAAATTCTTGATGAGGTAGAATCTGCTTATCCTCTTGTTCTACCATTCTCAGTAAGTCGGGAGACGAGACATAGTCTTCGGCATTTTCTTCTGCTTCAAATTCTCCTAAACAAACAGCTTTCTCAAAATCGATTTCAAGATTTGGAACGGGTTTGTTCATGTTATTGATATCCGAGCACTTGAAAGTTAAATGAAAAAGAAAACGATAGAAGGGTATCCAAGTGTTGGAACCGACAAACAACATGTTATGATATGGTATAAGGCAAATGTAAGGAAGCTGTGAAATGAGAAAGTAATTAAGAATTTAGTGATAATGCAAAAGATCATGACAAAATGCATCTTCATTGATATTCATTTGAATGATAAAGAGCGAATGCAAGCTCTTACAAAAGAATTCTATTATATCCAAGGACACAATAGAGGGTTAACGTTGAGCATTACTCTGAAGACTTAAAAACTACAAGAAGATCCTCAGCGGTCCAATTGTTCAGTTCGAAACTAGGGGGCAAGGGCGTATTCTTGAGACGTCTTTGCCTGCAGCAATATCAACTCCTTTGTCGATAACATTTATGCTGACATTCCGAAAACCCTTTTCGATTGATAGCAGCAAGTTTTGCGAGCTATTTTGTCCAGGGTATATCTTTCCCGCAGACGTAAATGTTCTTGACAAAGGAGGATACTCCATGGGCTCCCATTCTGGTTCTCGACCCAAGGTTCTCGCGATCCTTCTTTCTTGGTCCTTCTTCCATTGTTTCTTTAAGTGACACGCCTTCGGTTGAAATCCCAGACCAAACCGAGCCTTGTGAGGAACTGGCTTTAGAGCCCTGGCTATTCCTTGCTGAAATTTTCCCAAGCCTTTCTTTGTCCGGGCTCCTCTTCCTACGGTTAACTTGATTCCCATTCTAGTGTTTATGGAGAGCTTAGGTTTGGGGATTTTGTTTCCCTCCGCAACAAATGTGGCATTGACGAACTCGAGGGATCGGAAAGAGCACTCTAATGCATCTTGGCTTACTTTGACATAAGGTGCATCGACAGAGATGGATGCGATAATGTCTTCTTCGCCCTCAATAGTAACCAGACAACCATCCATGATAAGCTTCATTTTTTGGTGAAGTGATGATGGAACAGCTCCAGCAGAATGGATCCATGGTCTTCTCAACAGGCAGTTATATGATGGCGTGATGTCCATGACTTGGAATTCAACATCATATACGTAAGGACCTACTTCCAGAGGGATCTCAATCTTTCCCATAACATCTCATCTCGTTCCATCAAAAGCCCTTATCATGGAATGACAGGGCTTTAAGTAGGACAGGTCTATCGGAATTCTGGAGAGCGTAGCCAAGGGCATGATATTGAGTGCTGATCCATTATCAATAAGCACATTCGGTATGATGTAACCTTTGCAACGGGTTGTGATATGCAATGCCTTCACAGAGCCCCTACCATTGGGCGGTATTTCATCATCACTAAAAGAGATGAAATTGACCGCATTCAAATTGTTTACCCATCGGTCAAGCTTCTCTACGGATATATTGTTTGCCACATAAGCTTGGTTTAACACCTTTAACAATGTATTTCGGTGTGGCTCTGAATTTAATAATAGGGACAATACCGAAATTCGTACTGGCTGCTTACTCAATTGCTCCACCACGTTGTATTTACTGTGCTTGATGAATTTTAGGAACTCTTGTGCCTCCTCTTCATCCACAGGCTTTTTAATTTCTTTCCGGGCACAGTTTCGAGCTCATCTTTGCTCTCGTGTATCGGCGCCTTTCCTTTTTGCTTCAAATTGCTGGTTTTCTTCTTTGGTTCTGCCTCTTTGGAGTAACACCTCCCGCTTCGGGTGAAATGACCCACTTCTCCAACGTTTTCAGTTGTGACTTTGGACTTCTCACCATCTGGTGTGACAATATTGACGTCATATTTCCACGGTATCGCTTTATCATCCTTATAGGGAAACGGAGATGGCACTTCTATTATCATTTTCGGTTTCACCTGCTCATTCTTGGCATTGTAGTAAATCACCAATGGCCGATCGGCGCTATAGGGGATGCCTGATAATTTGTTGTCAGAGGCGCACACCTCTCCTTCATCTGCCTCTTCACCTTTGCTGAAAATTTTAATCTCTTTACTATCCATCATATTTTGGAGTACTTTCCTAAATTTCTTACAAGACTGGATATCGTGCTCTTTACTACCATGGAAATCACAAAAAATTTGCCCCATTTCAACCCTTTCTTCAAATACTTTATTAGGACGACAGAGCAACCCTTTTTCAGCTAATACCTCCCAGATTTTCTGTAGAGGTGTTATTTTAGAAACCCATTTCTTGACTTGTCGCTTGTCTTCTTCTCCCACTGCACTCACATTCCCTTCAGCGTGGTTTGGGAATGGGTTCCCGGTCGTACCGCCCGTACCATCAAATCTCAAGATACCCACATTGATGAGTCATTGTACTCTTCTTTTGAAGGCGAGGCAGTTTTCCGTAGAATGACCCTGATTCCCAGCATGGTATGCACAGCTAGCATTTAGGTCGTACCATTTCGGGTACGGAGGCTTCAGAGGTGCCATGTAATGTGGGGAGATCAACTGTTTTTCCAAGAGTTTTGGGTATAGCTCCCCATACGGCACAGGAATAGGGGTAAACTGTTGTCTTTCGGAATTGGGTCTCGTTGGTCTTGGCTCGTTTTTAGGTTGGTTTTGAGCGGGCATCGTGGTTTGTGGGAATGTGGTAGTTGGTCTTGGATTGTTTGTGGCATAAACATGGTAAGAAGGGTACGGAGGTGGTACTTGGTAGTAAGGGGTCTGACGCGGATAATAGAAATTTGGGGGTGGGTAATTTCTTGGTCGGGGTTGGTTCGGATACGGATTGGGGGTATAACGACTTCCCATTCCTACCATGTGGGTCTCTGGGTCCTTCTTCTTCACGGGCCTTGCCCTTTTAGAACTTTCTTGCCCCTCCATTCTTCCACTCTTGACAGCATTCTCAATAAGTTCGCCAGATATGACAATATCTGCAAAGTCTTTTGTAGCACTTTCCACCAATTTATCATAAAATGGCACTTTCAAGGTGTTAATAAAAAGGACAGCTATCTCAGTTTTCGTTAGTGGAGGCTCCACTTGTGCCGAGATGTCCCTCCATCTCTGCGCATACTGTCTAAAGGACTCGGTCGGCTTTTTCTCCATCATTTGCAAAGTCATCCGGTCTGGCACCATATCAGATACATGTTTATATTGTTCACAAAATACAGACGCCAGGTCCTTCCACGATCAGATTCTCTCTCGACTAAGCTGGTTGTACCATCTAAGAGCCTATCCAGTCAGGCTATCTTGAAAGCAGTGTACAAGCAGTTTGTCTTCGTTCACATAGCCTGTCATCTTTCGGCAGAACATGACCAAGTGTGCTTTCGGGCACCTTGTCCCATCATACTTCTCAAAATCAGGTGTTTTGAACTTGGGCGGCAGAACTAGATCGGGCACTAAACTAAGCTCTTTGGCGCTTAGGGCGGAGAAGACCTCAGTGCCTTCTATCGCTTTTAGTCTTTCTTCTAAGCTCTTGTATTTTTCTTGAGCTTCATAATCATCTACTTTCAACCTGGCTATTTCTACTGGGTCATCTAAATCGGGAGCTATAGGGTTGGCAGACGTGGCTCCAGGGTTTGTCACAAATATTCCTTGCCCTAGATGGGCCGTTGACATAGGTCGCTGCTCTGGGACTATGGATTCCCCTTGAATGTGCCCCCTTTGTGTCGCGTGGGCGTACGATGGGGTGAATCCCAGAGGATAAAGTGGGTTCTGGTCGGGATTGACTCTAGGCTGTGGCTCCGCAGTATCAGAGCTCGGTGCTGGCCCCTTTCCTTTGTCTAGTCCTCTGGCCAATAGCTGAGTTAGTTGATCCATCATGTTCTTTTGTGATTCCATCATATCTTGTTGCATTTTAACCATCTGTTCTTGCATTTGGTCCTGCATCTCCTTTTAGAGCTGCTCCAATCTCTCTATTCTTTGATCCATGCTTTTTGATTTAAAACGAGTGCCGTAACGGTGCTGGGCGGATGGATTATTTGTATTTTCCAGGTTAACTTTCTGAAATAATTTTTACCTTTATTAGAACCTTTTTGTGAAATTTATTACACATGATGATGTGATGTAATGCAGATGCATGAACGCAAAAAGAGTGTCGACTCTAGTTCAATTCCATATAGGAAACTTTATTAAAACACAAAGCTCTTTACATAAAGTAAATTACAGATACGGCTTTGCCTTAACGCCTAAGGCCCTAATCTTTCCCAACAAAGAAACTAACTCTTGTTCTCGAGAACTATACTTTACGCTAAGGATATCCGCTTGAGCTGCCAAAGACTGTAAGTGTTCAGCCACCTCTCGTATCTGTGCTATGGCTCCTTCCATAATGTAGTCTCTTCTTTGGATCTGATCTTGAGAGCGGTAACACTCCTCTTTCCATTGTTCCTCGTTTTTCTCCAAAAACCTAACATGGTTTTGACAGTTTTGTAAAGTCATTTCTAATTCTTCGATTTTCTTTTTCATTTCTTCAATCTTCGTTAGGCTAGCCTTCAGCTCTATTACAGAATTACGGTTCCGATGTCGTCTAAGGGATTCCTCTACCTCCGTCACTCTAACTTTTAACTCTTCTTTCCCTTTTTGGTTCTCCAATACTCCTCTTTCTAAGGCTTCATTTTGCACTCGGGCTTCTTTATATCTTGTCTCCCAACGCTCGGCCTTCAGTCTTTCTTCTTGGACTTCTTGCTGCCATTCTTCTGGGGTTTTCCCTAGACCGGCCTTTCTTAGAGACGAACACACTCTCTTATAATCGGTCTTTAGGCTATCCAAGTCTTCCTCTACTTTGTTCTTCCCCTTTTTGAGTCTTTCGGCTTCTGCTTTCTGTATGTCGACGTCCATGCTTAAATACATTTTCTCTTGTTCTAACTGCTTTATCTGTTTCCCCATTTCTGAACTTCACTTTTCAAAGTCTTGTTTTATAATTTCCAATTCGGAGGGGACTACCCATAAATATTCTTCCATTGGTCTAACACCTTCTGAACTTGGTCTTGGCACGTTGTCATTGACCCTTCTACTGAACCAGCCCTTATACTCAGGAGTCACCGATCCCACGTTCTGATTTTTCATTCGACGAGTCTGATTCCAGGCCGTAGAAATCTCTTTGACCCTTTTTCTGTAGTTCTCTCCTCTATACGGGAATTCGCATTCTACCAACCCATTCGTCACTGGTATAAACTGCTTAGACCAATACTACCTTAATACTATAAAGGGGGCGTAGCCAGTAGCTCCCCAAATTTCGAGCAATGGGACCCAATCAAAATCTCCATACCGGTATAGAATTTCCCCAGGTACAAACCAAGGAGCCCTCCATTCGAAGTCACCATCTTGTAAATTTTGAAGGAGCGCTATCCAGTTTTCTTCAGACACATCGTCTCTTCTTGGTGTGGCCACCATTTCTCTTAATGGGGAATAATCATTCAAGAAGACTCGATAGGACGGCTTGTTTACTTTCCAGAAATGGCTATGGAACCATACTAACAACAGTTGCGCACAGCCTATGAATCTGCCTTCTCCGGCCCTTCTGCAGGCACTTAATGACCTAAAAGTTTCTGCCAAGATCGCAGGTACTGGTGTGATTCCTTTATCGAGTCGGTCAAAAAGGTCGGTGACTGCCTCATCCACATATCCTAGGGCCTTAGGGAATAAGATTAATCCGTAAATGCTGAGTGCCAAAATATCAACTTTCTTTGTCGTGTCAGGATGACCTATAATCAGATCTCTTAGGTTTCTCCATAGAATCCATTTATACTCTCATTTCTTCTTAATCTTAGTTGTGATCCACTGCTCGCTCATTCCCGTAACATTCATCAACTTTTTCCAAAAAGCAGGGACATAGGCAGCTCTAGAATAAATTTTATCCATCTGCACCTTCGGACAATTCAGTAGAGCAGTATATTCCTCTATGGTTGGTACCAAATCTACTCCTCCAAGGTAAAGCAACTATATGCTGGGTTCCAAAACTGTGTGAGGGCCCAAAACAAGTTCTCGTCCACTTTTACATCTAACAGATACGGCAAATCTCCATACTTGTTGTAGAACAACCCTTTAGTTTCGTCATCCCACTGACACCAGATTTCTCTCAATTCCTGAAGGCTGTTTTGCGTAACAATGATGCGGGTATAATCCCACAACTCGGATACATATCCCGTAGCTAGGCTATCCCCTTTTTCCAATTGTGCTGTTTCTGACCAATTTTGGATTGCCGCATTGCCTTTTACTTTATCAAGAAGTTCGTTTTCCATGGTCGAGCTCCCTATTTTAGTAATCGAACCCAAATCGACACCTTTTCAATGCAATATGTAGAAAGCAGAAACACAAAATGTCAGTGCAATATATAATAAAATTCAAAGCATACATAGAAGCAGAGAACAATCAAGGACCTATTAGGGCAATCACTAGGGTTCGGCGTGGCTCTACCTAGAGTGAGCTCCTAATGGTTCTTTATATGCGGTTTGGATCTAAAGTAGGGTACCCGAACCAACAGATTCCTCAATCTTCACCCATTATAGGCTCATTTGGATTGAGTTCAGTTCAGGGGAACACATTTCCTTAAGGCTACACGGGGATGAAAATCTCACGAAGCACATAGGTACGGATGTGTTCTGGAAGCGATTCACTATCCTGCACGGAGGTGAAAACCTCACGAAGGAGTAGCTTCTTGCTTCCACTTAAAGGTGTGACCCGACGGTCATGCAATATGATGTGCAAAAATTATTTCACAAAAATCAATTTACAAGAACCACGCGAAATCATAAACCAATTAAAAAGGATCGAAATTTTTCAAATCGATTTTCAATTTTCGATGGGAGGATGATAAGTAATCAATTTAATGGCTTGACTCTTTTTGAAAGTCCCCAGTGGAGTCGCCAAGCTGTCGAGACCATTTTTTTGAAAATAGGGGAATCGACTTTAAAATTTAAAAATGGAGTCGCCACCGACCTTTTTCGAGGTGCGATCGGATCACCTTGAATTATTTTAATAAAACAATTTGAGTTATTAAAACAATTAATTTTGGTCTACGAAAATCAAAGATTGAGCTCGGGAGTCGGTTACGCACGAGGAAGGATTAGCACCTTCGATACGCCCAAAATTGGTACCTAGTTGATTACTTAATGTCCTATCATCGAACGATTGAAAAGATTTTTTTAAAAATACGATCCTTTGTTTTAAAAAGGAGATTTAAATAAATCGATGTAAAATCGTGACTCACTTATCTCAGAGAAATAGGAATGCCATACCCAGTGAGTTAGGGTGCAACATATCAATTTCTTAAAATTAAGCTTGTCCTTTTTTGCTTAGAAAATTTCATTTATTTAAATCAAAAAGGGATATTTAATTATTTTGGGTCGAGCGAAAAATCGGAACCCAGTAAGTTAGGACTCGATTTATCGAAGCTCCAAAACATAAAATATTGTTTTAATTTTGGAATTCCTATTTCGGGACACTGAACGCCACATTCAGTAAGTTAGAATGTAGCATTTCGAGGTGTCGAGAATAGGTTTTATTTAAAAACTCACTCGTTTTGGTTTAGAAAGCGGTACTCGATAGCTCGGGTTTGATGAGGGAATTCGGAACCTAGTAAGTTAGGGCTCAATTTCCTCAAAATTCCCAAACACGAATCATGTTTTTAGAAAATACCTTTGAATGAAAAAAGGTTTTATAAAAGGGGTATTAAGCATGGCTTTTATAAAATGCAAACATGGAATTATAAAATACAAAGCAAAGAAATAAGTTGTAAGCAGTATATTTCATTAATGAATCATGATAACCAATAAATATGAACTAATACACCTAATAACAATTATATAACATGTCATCAAATGCAAATGATAATATTGACAATCGAAGACTAAGACGAATTTAAAAAGGTATAAACAAAATAAAAATAAACGAAATCTAACTAGGTCTTAACGAATAAGAATGTACGGTTATGGGAAAAGATTTAGAACTATAAAATTTTAAACAAGCAAAGTGATATATAATGAAGGACGAGGTTTTCAAAATAACCGTATACTTATAAAAACATGTATATATACATAATGTGATATTTAAAATATTTACATGAAAAGTAAGTGAAATAAATGAAAAAAATATATAGTAAAAATAACGTACACATAACATATATATATATATATATATATATAAAATAATATTGGCATACAAAAATAATTGTTAATGCAATATGTAAATACATACGTATATAAATAATAATGTATATAAAAAATTTAAGAATATATGTAAAATATAAAGTTAAAAATATGTACATATGAAATAGTAAAATATAAAAATATATGTAACTATTAGAGTGAAAAATGTATATAATATATGATAGAATATAGCATATATATATATATATACACAAAGTATAAATATATTATACAAAATATAACAGTATTAAAAATACTACATATGTAAAATAATGTGAAAGCACATATACAAAATATATATACATAGATGTAATGTACACAAAATACAATTTTAAAATATATGAATGTAATGTATATAAAACATACATAGTAATATTTGAAAATACATGTATAAAATAATATACAAAAATAGATACTTGACCATAGTATTGAAATGTATACATATATACGCAATATATAATAAAACAATGATATATATGATATATATTAATAAGAAATATTTATATATGAATATGTATATATATATATCTGGTAATAGAAATAATAAAAGATGTAATAAAAATGACAGGGGTTATACAATAAATAACTTAAAATTAAAATACCAAGAATAAGGACTGAAATTAACTTTAGAATTGAAATTCGGGGCTAAATCAAAAATGAAAATAAAAGGGAGGACTTCCATGAAACGCGCGAATTACGTGTGGGACCTGAACGGGTAATAAACCCTCCCTCCCAAAACGCGCAGCAACTGGGGAGGATCCGATTGAAGTCCAAGTAAAGCCACGGGGCCAAATTTAAAGGAAAATAAACTTAATTGTAAGTTACAAAAAAAACGGAAGGACCCATGGGATAAATATCCCATCCAAAGCCAAAACACGCGGGTCAAAGCCTGCGTGGGTCGGGTCATAAGCGGGCGGCCCGGGCATTAGCCAATACGGCACCGTTTTAGGCCATTGAAATTGGCTCCGTACGGTGCCGTTTCATGTATTGTACTAAAAGCCCTAATCCCTTTTCATTTTCTTGTTTACCCGCTCACATCCTCTTCATTTTCTCTGCTACTAGGCTAGGGTTTTAAACCCATCTCTGCCGTAGCCGTCGTGACACCACCGTGAGCGGTGGTTGCGAGAAAAGGGAACTTCTAACCCGGTTTCAAAACCCTTTGAAGGCTGAGGCCCTTAGATCCAGAAAGTCGAAAAGGGTGGCCTTCGATCCCCCTTCTCTCGGGTCCGATTTTAGCGATGAAGAAGAGCCTCTCCGGTACCGCGATTATGAAGAATCCGGTAAGCTCCTCTCTTTGCCTTTTAATATTTTTTGTAAAACAACACTAAAATGAAAAGAAGAATGCAAAGAGAAGTGAAACTACACACCAATTGATCGGAAAATAGATTGATAGAGGTAAAAACGCAACCTTTCTTTTTCTGTTTTTGTTTTTACATTTTTTTGGATTTGGAGGAAAAGAAAAGAAGCCCCCCCTCGTATTACAAACTGGGTCTATGAATCTAAACCCGAAAATCCCCCCATAGAACGGTAAGATCCGAAACCCTTATTCCAATTTTAAAGTATATGCAAACAGAGAATTTCAAAAGAAAAACAATGAAAATCACCTAGAAAAAAAAAAAGTCTTTCGATTGATTGCTTTTTTGCCGTTACAAGTGCTTTCTTTTACTTTGGTTTTTTTTTTTTTTTTGTTACAAGTGTATTCTGATTCTCAAAAAGAAAAGGAAGAAGAAACCGTTGCTTCTATTTTTTTGATGGCTTTATAGCCGAATGCCTCGTGCCTTGGCTCCTGTTTCTGCGTTACTGTGCTATGTGATTGCTGATGTATTTCATTTATTGTTTGCAGGTCAATGGAGCAGGTGTTGGTGACCGATGGGAGTAGTTGGCCTCGGGTGGTCATTTCCAAGGGCTACGGGGCGGAGGAGGCTTGCGACGCTAGAGAGGGATTAGGGTTAGGGGTTTGAAACCCTAAACCGATTAAGGGTTTGGGTCGGCTAATTGGGCCACTGGGTATTGGGCTGAGGTCTGTGTAGTTTGGATAGTGTTTTAGGGTTTGGGTAGTTTAGGTTAATTTAGGTTGGGTTGGTTGTAAGTGTGAGTTTAATTTGGGCTTGTTTAATGTAAATGGACATTAAAAATTTGGTTTTATTTGTTTGCATGGACCCGGGCAAAATTGCCCTATTACAATGTGAATACATTATATTAAGAGTACTAGATTAATGCAATTATTTATCATGGTGTTAACATCAATCTTAAGTTGGTGTTAGTTAATTTTGACACCATCTCAATTAACAATATAATTAATATACATACAATGGATAGAAATAGTAAAGTATGAACAATACAATTAAAATGTAAATATCATGTTAAAATATAGATTTGGTTTAGTGGTAATATTAATGTGTTTTATTTCAATAACACGGGTTCAAATCCCAGCATATGTGTTTTTTATTAGATCTTTTTTAAGATAAAAATACTAAAGTACCATCGAATAATATAACTTAATTTAATTAAAAAGGTTCCATAATCTCCTAATTGAGTTGGTGTCATAAATATATACAATTGGTGAATGCAATAAAGTATGCATAATACAATTAAAATATAAATATTATATTAAATTAAAGCTTTGGTTTGGTGGTAGTGTTATTGATTTATTAATTTAAATAATGCGGGTTCAAATCCCATCATATATAATTTTTTATTAGCTTTTTTAAGATAAAAAGACTAAAGTATCATTAAATAATATAACCATGAAAGGATATTTTCTTAAGTTTCTTAACTAAGTTGATATCTAATTGACTTATGACACCAACTCAGTCAGGGGCTTAAATAATAGTAAGTAAATATATAAAGTACCATCGAATAATATAATTTAATATAATTACGAAAGAATATTTCTATTAGTTTCCTAATCGAGTTGGTGCCCCATTGACTCCTGACATTAACTCAATTAGATGCTTAAATAATAGTAAGTATATATATAATTAATGGAGATAATAAATTTTTCACACAGCAAAATATAAGAGGTTAGTTGTAATGAATAGGTAAGAAATGAGCTTCAGGCTTGATGAATAAGTACCTTGTATATTCCTTAGAGGTCTTAAGTTTAAACCACATTTTTTTCCATTTTGTTAATCTTTATTTTCAGCAAACTAAGATGAAAAATCACCTTAAAACAAATATTATTTGGAGTAAAAATCTATTAAAAGTGGGTAGTAGCCTAATGGTTAAGTGTCTACCTTTTTCCCTTATTTATTTGTGTTCAAGTCATGCCATCCTCATTCATTTCATTTTAAATTTCGGCCAAGATCGGATAATTTACCATTTAGCGCTTTAAGATTTGAAAACCCTAAGTATTTAGTCATTCTTTTCCTAATTACCTTAGGATTTTGATTCTTTTCTATTTTAAATTAAATTCTCCCTCTTTTCCCCATATCTTCTTATATTTCTTTTCCATCATCTTCCTTACATCAGTTTTTCTCTCCATTACTGAAATGATTTTTGCCTTCGATATCACATCAATTTTTGATAAATTGATTCTCTACCCATTGTTGAAATTCTACGTAATAGCCTTCATAATTCCATCAAGTGCGGTAAATACATCTCGATATAAAGTTTAGGACCCAAATTTCATAGGATTTCTATTCAATATTGGTCTTTCAAATAAATTAGTCAATCTTTCACGGTTCTTGACGAATATTTCGTTAATATCGTTGAATCTTGATAAATCTTAGAAAACAAACGTTAACTCTTGTATAATTATTGCTTGAAGGATCCGATTTAAGTACCCTAGATCAAATTTGAACGTGAGGAACATCGTTCGAGATTCCGATGACAGGTGCGTGTTCTTTACAAGTGAATTAAGGCAAAACCATGTCTAGGAATAGTGCCACATGTCCGTGTGGGCCATATGTATGGGCCACATAACCCCTAACATGGCCATGTGCCCTGAAACCCTAATGTAGTTCATGAACCACATGACCGTGTCTCTTCTGTAGCCTAATTTTGTGTGTTCCACATGACCTCAACCTGTTACACAACCGTGTAACCCTTCCACACGGTTTGGCCACACGACCATGTGCCCATTATTTTTCAATTTTGCCCAAAAATTTATGTTTTGTTCAGTTTAGTCCCTACTTGATCCTTGAAGTGTTCCTAGGAGTTTTTGTGCACTTAATTGATCATTGAATTAGCGTTTATACGAAAATTTATATTTTATATGCTTGAATGATCACTATTATAATGCGTTTAGCAATATTGATTAGGTGAATCATTATGATATCATTAATGAACATGTGCTATTAACCTTGTTTAATGTTAAAGTATTATTAATAAATTGTGAAGTCTTATTATTACTATCGCCCCACTGAATACATGATGAACATATCTATTGCTAGTGTTGAACGGAATAAATGTTAAGCATGCCTACAAATTTTTGTTTTATTATGTTATAAAGTATGTCATATTGCGTTGCATGGGGCGGGATGATTTATACGAAGGAAGAGTGAAAATATAATAATCTGCAAACAAGTGGTGGTTCGTCCACAAACCTAGTGGCAGTTCGTTTAATATGCAAATATGTTATGCACTCACAACAAGTGGCAGTAACTGTAAATTGTGGTTTGATCTCAAACCAAGTGGCAGCTCAACTGCAAATGTTTTCATCCAAAAATACTTGTAGTTCACCCACACTTTTTATAAATTCAATGGCAGCTTTTATCTACAATTACATTGTGTATCCACAACAAGTAGTAGTTATCTACAAATCAGCGGTAGTTCATCCACAAACTAGAGTGATATGGTAGATGAGTTCTGGTGAACTCATAAGTAAGGTGTGTAATAGAGTTGGGTTGGACCTTTATGATAAATTGAACCTGTATTGTTATACATTAGCATGTGCATTTGAAACTATGTTTTTCTAAAATAGTGTAGTGAAGTGATGATCTAATAAACTATTAATCTGAAGTGTTTTATGATTGTGTTTATTCTTAGAATTGTTAACCCACATGCTTTGCCTGCGATATTGTTTCAATTTTCTTGTGAACGAACTCACATTGAGCTTCATAGTTCACTCCTCTTTACTTTACATCTTTATATATAACACACCAGGTAGGATGTGGAATCGAAAAATCGGAGGGCTCAGCTCGAATTGAAGTTATATTAATATTTTTCATATTTACCTATTATTATTTATGGTTCCTATTATTTATAAACCATAGTGTCTTATTTTAAATTGTGGCACGAAACTTAGTTTTGGGATTATTTAGGGCGTGCATAGTATATTTAGGCTATTGATGCTTGAGTTTTATTTCATTATATAATGCACGAAACATGGTTTTCATTAAATCTAAGCTAGTATCACTTTTTCCGCTGAATTGATGAGAAATGAGTTTTTAAACGAGTAGATAAAAATCAACCGATTTTGAATTAATTATATTATTTCATAAGAAGGGTGGTAAAACACTAAGTTTTACGAAAATAGAATAAATTTTATCTAAAGTCAAACAAATGTTTTAAAACGACTATTTTATAAACTCCGCCAGCTTAGTGGGTCATCTTGGTGGCCAATATAATCTCCCGAATTTGGGTCTAACATTTAGGCCGGGTTGAGGAGATTACAAAATTGTACATATTAAAATAAGAATATATGAAACACATGAAAAATGAAGTTTTGATTGAATAATAAATCTAAAATTTTACTAATTCAATTGGTTGTGAATTTAAATATCATTATATATATTTTTAATGGTTTATATTAAAATAAAGAGAGTAACTTAAATAATAGAATACATAATTTCTTTTATTAAGAAACGTTAAAAACTTTGATTAGGCTAATCCAATTTCCTAATTTGAATTTGTCTAAAACTCAATGATTGAGTTTATAATGATGGGACTTCTTTAATTTAAATGCTCAATTCTGGCAACTATTCTGCCGTTTACGGCAAACGTTGAAAATTAACTCAATTTTTATTTTTTCTGGAAAAACCAATAATTCCATTACAAGTGATTATAAGAAATTGTCCGAGAGATTATCCAAAAGGAAAAAGTCATTAGCATAGCAGTTTAATTAATTACGACAGGATTTAACTAAATGATTATTAGCTCAGCTGACGTGCATATGCCCAGACAACATTTTTTTTTTTTTTTAAGATGGCACTTAAATATTATATATATATATATATATATATATTTGGTATTTAAATATTTTGCTCAATTTTATTTTTTTCAAATTGACACTACATCATTAAGTCTATTTAAAAAAATATTTAACTTATAAATTAATACTTAAATTACGTTATTTTTCTCAAATTGATACCTAAATATTTTTTTTGTTATAATTGATAGCTAAACTATTATTTCTACTTATTTTATACTAAAATATTATATTCATTAAAAAAATTCAAGCCAATCATAGGTTATAAACTTTTAATTTTTTATTCTTTTTATTTAATGTTTTTCTTTTACCTTCTCTTTCTCTCTCATCTATTTTTTTATTTTTTTTCTAATTCTTTCTTTATAATATATCAAGCAATTTCAACAATGCTCGAAACTCATCCTCCAAAATCAAGATGCTAGCGATTAATTATATTTTCGAGCTTCATCACTTGCTTGCTTAACTTGATGAGATCGAAAAAGTTCTTTTATTGATCAAAATCAATCTTTTCAAAATTAGAACAGATTGGTTGGTCGAATTGGTTCAACTGGAAATCCCCAGGGTACTGCTTTGAAGATAAAGATTGAATAGATTTTCTTTTTTTTTTTAAATTTTTTTATGAATTTGTAATAATTCATTTGATCGAATTGAACAAATTGATTAAATCGAGAATTGGCAACTTAACCAGTTCAACCATCGGTTTGGTTTTAAAAACCTTGATTGACTAAGGATTGAACTAAGAGAGATACCAACTTGAGAAAAAAATAGTTTTGGTACCACTTGTAACAAAAACATATGTAAGTATAGAAAGGGAAAAAAAGGGCATAGTTTAGATACTAATTTGTAATTTAAGCTTATTTTAAAATAGACTTAATGGTTTGACATGCTTGTGAGAAAAGAAAAATTTAGATACCAAAATAAAAAATAGTACAATTTAGATACCAACTTTGTGAATTAAGCTTATTGTTAAAAAAATTATGAGTAAGTTGCATATTGTGTGACTCCCATAAATATTAATTCAATAAACCAAAAGGATAATTGAAGGAGGAATCATATGCAGTGATATGTTTTAAAATTAGAATTGATGAATAAGGTGTGAGTTTATTAATGTTTAATGAAATAATAATTGAAGTTTGTTCAGCAATTATTGTGTCTGAATAGAAATGGAGTTACTCACACATCCTTTTGGTTTGGCTCAAACAAACAAGCAAAAGCTAAACAATACTTAAATTATTCTTACGCCTTGTTTTGCTCACCTGAACGGTTAAATTATTTTAGGTGTATTTAATCTATCACAATAAAATAAGTATTTAGTTGATTGAATCTTCATTTAATCGAATGATTTAATCTAAGATTAAGCGGTAAAGTCACCCATTTTTAAAATGAATTATTTGATGATTGCACGAAATAATTTTTATTTACCGAAATTACCCTTGTAGAAAATCATCAAGAACTTCCAACTTATAAAAGAAGGGTAAAAAGAAAAAAAAAAATAATACTCAGGCTAAAAACAAATTATTTTAACATTAAATATTATATATTTGTAATTTTCCTTTAAATTTAAAAGATGATGGTTTAATTTTCCTTTCAAGAACAATATATTTTTTAATCTAAGGAAAAAATTGTCATTTCAACATTTAACATTTTAGGTTTTTTAATATTTTTATAAAAACAAAAATTCAATTTAATTTGTTAAAGGGCATTTTTTAAAAAAAATCAATTTTATTTTTTAAAAAATTATGAAAATTATAAATAGTTCCTAAAATTTAAAAAAAAAAATGTGTTATTTAACCATTGACTGTAACAAGTTTTTTTCGAAAATTTGAGCCATTCATTCAATTCATATTAAATCAAATTTGGACAAATATTTTTTAATTTAACTATAAAAAATATTTTTATTTAAATTTAATTATAAAATTTATAAAATATTAATGTAAAAGCATTTTTAATTAATGATACAAACTCTAAATTGGTTTGAATTAAATTTAATATATTGTATAAACTTGTTCTTCAAAATACACTATATAAAAATAAATTTAATAAATTGTAAAAAATATTTTACACCAATATTTTAATACTTTATAATTAAATTAATTTTTTATTAAATAAATTATTTGAATTAAATTAAAAATGTTTACTTAAACCTGATTTGATATAGACCAAACGAATAACTTGCAAGAGATCTTATTATTAGTAGAGGTGTTCATGGAAGGCCCGATTTTTAAAAAAATAAGCCTAAGTTTGACTTGTCTAAATGACCAATTTTATTGCTTAAAAATAATAAAAAAAATATTTATATTTAATTATAAAAATAAGTTAATAATAATATAATTTTTTATCTCTTTAATATAAGTCTAAGCCCAACTAAAGTGGGTCAAGTTAATTAAGTCAGGATGGTTATTCAGGTTATGACACTTCTAATTGCCATTTAAGGACTAAATAACATAAATTTGAAATTTTAAACTTTTATATTTTTCATAATTTTTAAATGTTTTCAAAATTTTTAATTTTTGAGTTTTATTTTTCATATATATTTTTTTATTTTTTTACATTTTTTATAATTTTTATTGAAAATATAAATTTTTTTTTAAATTTATGTACTTTAAAAGAGTAAAAACGAATTTAACAAAAGTTATTGTAGGACCCAAATTTTGGCCAGGCCTATAAGTCAACGAAAACCTAAAATTAAACCCCAACTAACCAAGCCCAATTAACCCTAACCCAACTAGACCTAAACCAACTACTAAATCGACCACTAAACCAACCACTAACTCCATCACCCCACTAAACCAACCACTAACTCCATCACTCCACTTGCTTGCAAACAAGTTGTAAAATTTGACTATAAAAGCCATTCAAAACCATTGTAGGGGACGATTTTTTTTGGGAGAAAAAAGAGAGATTCGAATACAAGAAAAAGAGAGACTTTCAATATAAGAGATACACGAAATTAATAAAAAATCTAAGCAAAAGAAGTGTTTTTCGTCTATTCTCGTTTTAAGTTCTTTGTTCAGTTTTTTTTATCTTTTAATTTTATTTTGTTTTTACATACGAAAGTAAAAATAAAGGTGAGAATTATACTTTTGGCCCTTCTGTTTCTCTCGCGCGTCGCATTTTAGTCCTATGTTCTGTTTTTACCCCGATTTTTCCCCTAAAGTTTTATTTAAGTTTCATTTTAGTCCCTATTATATATTTTTGGCTTTTACTAGATTATTTTCCTTATATATGTTTTATTTTATAATTTTTTTATTATTTTTATATATCCATTTAGGCACATAGTTTATTTTTTGGTGCTTTTATATTTAAGATTGTTTTTTTTATTATCGTATATTCTTTTTATATATATATATATATATATATATATTACATTTTCATTTTTTTTATATTTTCATTTATTTCTTCTTCTATTATTATTATTATTAAACTTTTTTACCTAATATTCCTTTATTTATGTATTTGTTCACTATTACATTTTAAATTAATTTTATTTGTTTATTTACTTATTATTTATATATATATATTTGAATGGTTTGTCTTTTTTTATTATTTATTTATTTTTTTTGCTCGTATTATTGTTATTTATATTATCGCATTCAATATTATTCTGTTATGCATTTTAGTACCGTAATTCTTTTTTTCAAATTACATTAACCTTCAATCGATTCAAAAAATTTTGTTTTAAAACAAAGGCAATATTTCGTATTTGGAAGTTCGAGAAATTGTGCCCTAACGTACTGAGTTTCGATTTCTTCGTTTGATCTAAATAACCGAATACCCTTTTTGAAATTGAAGCACATGAATTTCGAATAAAAAGCTTATCCTTGAGAATTCGAGATGTTGTGTCCTAACTTACTGGATGTGACATTTTGTTATCTCGAAGTAGGAATTTCTTAAAAAACAAAGGCAATATTCCGTATTTGGAAATTTGAGAAATCGTGCTCTAACTTACTGGATTTCGATTTTTTCGTTTGACCCAAATAACCGAATATACTTTTAAAATTAAAATGCATGAGTTTGGAAAATCAAAAGACAATCTTATTCTCAAGGGTTTCAAATGTCGTGTCCTAACTCACTGGGTGTGACATTTATTTCTTCGAGATAAGAGATCTTAGCATCCAATTCGATTTCTTTTAAATAAAAATGATCGTATTTTAAAATCTTTTCAAATTTTCGACATTAAGACATCAGTTAATCAATAAGGTACCTATTTTGGGCGTTGCGAGGGTGCTAATCCTTCCTCGTACGTAACCGACTCCCGAACCCGTTTTCTCGATTTTCGTATACCAAAATCATTGTTTTAATAAATCAAAATATTTTATTAAAATGATCAATCTCAAGGTAACCCAATCACACCCAAACAAGAAGGATTGGTGGCGACTCCCTTTCCGTTTTTAAAGTCGATCCACCTTTTTTCAAAACTTAAAAATGGTTTCGACAGTTATAATTGTCTCATGACCAGGGGTGGAGCCAAGGGGGGCTGACAGAGGCATCGGCCCCCTTAAAATGAAAAATTTCACATTTAGTCATTTCTAATTTTAAATTAGTATATGATAAAATTACACTTTGCCCCAGAAGAATGAGAAAATTTTGATTTAATCTTTTAAAAATTATAAAGATATATACTATTAAAATGGTAAAATTTCACTACTACCATAAAAATATATAACTTTATTTCGGCCCCCCTCAAAAAAATTTCTAACTCCACTCGTGCTCATGATCAACTGTAATAATAAAACTAAACTAACGGATCAAGATTGTTAAGAAAAAAAAAAAATAGGTACTCAATGTAAAATTAAAGTACAAATTTCAAAAGAAAACATAGATGTTTGGCATATTTAAACAAAGAAAATTATGTTTTAATCTTAATTCTTATGTCAACTTTTTACATGTTTTGCATCATTTGTCATAGTTGCAGGATACCATTTTTTAGCTTTAGGACACAATTACCAGATCAAGAAAAAAACATCCTTTGTGACAAAATATGGAATATATAATTGGTACGTTGTAGAGCCACTTAGATTAAAAATGGGTGAGGCTTAATACCCGAGATTAATGAATAATATATTTATTGTATCCATTTTCCAAATTTATGTGGATGATATGCTAATTAAAAGAAACTTAATACTCTTTATGGGCCTATAGAATACGGAGGATTAATTACTGAGTTCGCTCCAGTAGATACTTTAAGAAAAAAAAAACTCAATACAACAACACTTAGCCACAACTTTTGACGTGTAGGGGAGATATTAATTACGATTAAACTTTGCAAAAGTACAAGCCATACTCAGGGGCGAAACCAGAAAATCTTTTTAGGGATCGAAATTAAATTGTAATTTTTACGATAATTTTTAGGGGGGCAAAGTATAATTTTAACTTTACTAATTTAAAATTTTGAAAATTTTAAAGGGTCTAAATGGAAATTTTCCATTTTAGAGGGTACGCCTTGGCCATAGTTGACATGGAACCTCCCACTACAATCAAAGATTAACAACACTTCACAAGAAAAGCGACAACTTTGAGCAATTTCTTTTCAAATTTTGCCAAAAAATGCTTAATTGTTCTTTCCATATCTGCTACATGCAAAAAAGTTCAAATGAAAACGTTTGATGAGCTTAAGGCATATTTAGGATCCATACCACTCTTTTTGTATTTATCCATATCAGATAGTATTAATCAAAGTATTTAATGGTGCATAGTAGCCTATTTAATATGTTAGTCGAGCCTTGCAGAACACTTAACGAGTTTAGACTCACTTACCAACCCCAACGAGCCATCAAGGTCTAGGAACTTCCGCAACGAGCCATCAAGGTCTAG
This sequence comes from Gossypium stocksii, assembly GCA_020496765.1. Classification (NCBI taxonomy): domain Eukaryota; kingdom Viridiplantae; phylum Streptophyta; class Magnoliopsida; order Malvales; family Malvaceae; genus Gossypium; species Gossypium stocksii. The sequence continues at coordinate 95,743,144 of CM035627.1, read as the reverse complement.
GAACTAGTAGAGTTTGTCATTGAATGTACTTTCTTGGAAAAACACCACCACAACAGGAACAATTCACAGCAACTGCCATTTTCGTGCCTGCTTTAAGTGATCCCGTAAATCCCTCTACAGACACTTGCATACTCTACACAGATGGATCATCCGTTAAAAAATATGGAGTCACCACTAACCCTTTTTGTTTAGGTTGATTAGATCATCTTTTTTAAAACATAATTTTGGTCTACGAAATAGAAAAGTAGGTTTGGGAGTCGGTTACATACGAGGAAGGATTAGTACCCTCGTACGCCCAAAACTGGTACTATTTTGATCAATAATTGTCCTAATGTTAAAATATTGAAAAAGTTTGAAATGTGATTTTTTAAAGAACATTTGGTTTGAATTGTGTTTTAAGATTCACCCGTTTTAAAGGAATAAGACACCACATCCAGCATGTTAGGATATGTTATCTTAAACCTTTAATACCGAGGTCATCTTTTGATTTTCAAAAATATACAATTGAAAGGATACTTAGTGGTTTGGTTAAACGGATAAATGAAACCCAGCACGTTAGGGCACAATTTCTCGAATTTCCAAACACTAAATATTGCCTTATTTAAAAGGTTTTCAAATAGACGATTTTAAAACCGGCTCAAAATATGCTTATTTAGTTTGCTATAAAAAATAAAATGGGGCGAAAGTTTAATTTGAAATCATGATGCAATAACACAAAATAAACATGAAAAAAAGATACATAACAATATCATTTCTACAAAGAATAAATAATGATCACATGGAGCTATAAAAAATCAAAATTAGTACATTATACTACATGAATATTAACGTTTGCAAGATAACTAAGTAAAAGCTAATTTTGCAGAAACACTAAACAAATTTCCACAAGCAAGAATCAAGAACGACATATAACCCATAAACCATTACAACAAACCAAGGAACAGAATTTGATACCATTAATATATAATCAATAAATTACATAAAAACAATTAAAGCAAAGCATAGAAGTTTAACATAGAAAATATTATATTAAGTACTGCTATATATATAAAATTTGAAATAAATATTATAAAAAAATGGTGTTATATGATATAATTTGAAACAAACTTTTACAAACAATTAAGATCTAATAAAAATTATGCATATAATATAACAATGCTTGCAAAGTATTTAAAATCCATATAAAGTTCTAAGACAAACAATGTATATAATAAATTGTTAGTAATTTAGAAGAATATAAGTAACTTAAATTACAACGTATAAAAGAATGTATAAATATATATAAAAAATGATTTAAAGAATATACCATATATATATATATATGTGAATAAAAAAATCTATATGATATGAAATTAATAATATACAAAATAACTTTAAACAAAATACATTGGTTCAAAAATAATAATATATAATTTGAAAAAAATAAAATACATGCAAATGTTGTATATATAAAAAAATGTTTAAAATAAACAAGAATGATTCTAAATAAAGTTTTTAAACAAAAAGAAAATGAATTTAAGAAATTTTAAAAGAAAATATATACATGAAATAATGAGAAATCAACAATGTGTATAATAAAAATATGTTTTTTAAAGAAAAGAGTTGTATGCAAATGAGTTTAAAAAGAAAATATATACATAAATAAATTTAAAATAACACACATACATAAAACAATATAAAGGGGATAATATATATATATATATATATATATATTGAATAAAAACAATTTAATATAAAACACATATATATAAATAAATGACGGAAAATGTTTGAAATAAGTAAAATATAATTTAAAATGAGGTACTTTAAAGACATAATATATACATAAACAAATTTAAATGAAAATATATAAAATATATAAATGCATAAAGAAATTTAAAATATACATAAAATAATATGAAGCTAATAATATATATGTAAATTGGAAATGGTTTTAATAAAAATTTTATATGTATCTGTAAAATGATAATGTGTAGGAATATTTAAATTAAATATTATACAAATTTTTAAAACAGAAAGGTGTACAAAAGAAAAAATTGAAATAAAATATTTACACAATAAATTCGAAAATATATAAATAGAAGTATAAACACAAATTAAAACATTGTAAAGTTCCAAAAAACAATTTCTAAAAAGATGAATAATAAATGAATTTAAAACAATAATAGGATTACAAGGAATAAAAGCAGAACCTAAAAGAATACTCAATTGAAATAAAAATGAAATTAAAAGGACAATTCATAAATAAACAAATTATTAAAACAGGGTTAAGGATCAAAATGAAATGCGCACAAATAATCAAGGATTTAACGAGCAAATAATTCCAGTTGCCCAAAACGCAATGCGCAGACATGGGTTAAATTGAAACGACGCCCAAATTATAAGGAAAGAATTAAAAGCCCAAATTATAAGGAAAGAATTAAAAAAAACAAAAAAAAAAAGTGAACAGGACCCAATCGGACGTTAGCGCCAAATGGAGGGACCAAGAGCGCAATTATTCCTTCTCCGTGAGAACGCGCAAATCCTGAGGGCGTTGGATCAGGTCGGATCGGGTGATAGCTATACGGCACCATTATGGAGCCACTAAAACAGGCCCCAAACAGTGTTGTTTCACGTGTTGTATAAAAGGAAATTTCCTTCTGCAAAACAGAAGTAATCGACCATTTTTTAAAAAGAACCTTAGCCCCTCTGTTTTTTCCGACGAATTGATACTCTTGTCAACCTCTATTTTGCCACGATGATCGGCAAATAGCAATGGATTCGTGCCGATTTGAAAATATCAAACTCGAATGCTTCAACATTTTCAACCTTGAAGATCTCTGTACTCCGATTTCAACGAAGCAAGAAGTATTCCGACGATTTATTTCGCAAAGGTAAATCTCTTCCTTTTTTATTTTTACATGCACACACACAAATAAAGATCCAAAAGAAAAGGATATGAAAAGGAGAAAAATAAGAATCACCTTCAGATACTTTAATTTTCTTGACTGTTTTTTATTTGCCCAGTGTGTGTAAGTGTTTACAGTACCAAAATCGGTTTCTATAGCCGAAATAAAATAAAATAAAAATACAAAATTTTTACTTTTCTGCTATATTGTTGCGGTTATTTGCAACATAGCTATCATTCTGGTATGGTATCGCCTCTATTACTGTGTTTGTTTTGCATGTGTGCATGGCGTGGGAAGCCATTCGTGAATAGCGGCTACTTGTGGAAACTGCAGTGTTAACCCTAGAACCTTCTAGGGTTTCCAGAATTCGAGTCACACTATTTCACCTTTGGGCCCCTGGAACTGGATCCGTTTCCGGGTTTTGGGCTTAGAATGGGTATTGGGTCAGGTCTGTAATTGAGCCACTGGGTCTAGGTATTTAGGGTTATTAGGCTAGCGGATTTTTGGTAAGCTAGAGTTTGGGTTTTCCCTTTGTATTCGGGCCTTAAGTTTGGGCTTATTTTTTTATGGGAAGAATTTGGGGTTTGTGTTAAGTTTATTGTTTGGGCTTTGAACTTAATTTGGTTTGGGCTTGGGAATTTGTAAATGGACATTGGACCTATAAATAATTTGGTTTATTGTTTAGTTTTATTTGGTTTATTTTGTGATTTTATTTTGTATATGGGCCTGGGCTAAATTGGTTTATTACAGCGAGAATAAGTGAGCAATGGGCCACGGCCCAGATCAAGTAGAAATGTAAAAGTAGAGACATCTTTTGGAAAATTCGACCATAACATCCAGATACGAAGAAAGTGATCGTTGTCTTCGCCTGGAACATGAGGGCAATGCCGCATATGTAGTTCATTTTATGTAAAGAATTTTGTTTTCTAGAAATGTTGTTCTAATGGAATTGAATTTAGAATCAACGCTTCTTTTTGCATTCATCTTATGCATTTACGTTGCATCATATGCATTCAATTCCACAAAAGGACCTTAATTAATTTAGGTTCGTTTATAGTTACCCTGAAACATCATTATTACACATGAAAAAAAACAAAAGCTATGGATCAAAGTTTGGAAAAATTGGAACAAATGCAAAAGGAGATGCAGGACTAACTGCAAATACAGATGCAAAAACAGTTTGCCAAAATCCAATAGGATATGAGGGATCAAATGCTAGAATCCCAGAGGAACATGATGAACCAGTTAACATAGTTATTGGCTGGGGGGCAAGAAAAAGTGAAGAATCCTATGATCAATATTGGAGACGACAACGAGGACCCTACCTATCCTCCCGACTTCACCCCAATGAATACCCAAGTACAACCACAAAGGGTGTCCATCAACATCAGACCTCAAGGTCAGACCGGTACCTCGACACCAGTAAACTTCCCGATGGGTTCAAGCTTTTACCCTGAAGACAATCTTGCAAATCTCGTTGTCCCCGACTTTGATGATACAGTTAAAATAGGAAATGGGAGAATGGAGCTCCCAAAGCAGCTGAAAGACCGATACAAGTGGTTGGAAGAGAAATTTAAGGCATTGGAGAGCGCTGATTATCATGCTAGAATTGATGCTAAGGAATTGAGCTAGCTCCCAGACCTAGTGCTCCCTCCAAAGTTCAAAATGCCGAAGTTTGAAAAATATAATGGGACCAGCTGGCCTGAGGTTCACATTATAATATTCTGTCAGAGGATGACAGGATATATCAATAATGATCAGTTGTTAATTCATTATTTCCAGGACAGTTTGACTATGGCTGCAGCCAAATGGTATAACCAATTAAGTCGTGCCCAAATTAGCTCTTGGAAAGACCTGGCTCAAGACTTCATGAAGCAATATGGCCATGTGACAGATATGGTGCCTAACAGAATCACTCTGCAAAATATGGAGAAAAGATCGAGTGAAGGCTTTAGACAAAGCGCTCAAAGATGGAGGGAGGTAGCTACACAAGTACAACCACCTCTCCTAAAGAAGGAAACAACCATGCTTTTTATTAATACCCTGAAGGCTCCATTCATTAATCACATGCTGGGAAGTGTAACAAAGAGTTTCTTAGACATAGTGATATCGGGTGGGACGATAGAAAATGCAATTAGGTACAGAAAAATAGACGCGGGAGACAGCACCAAAAGATCAACCCTGAAGAAAAATGAAAATAAGGTGAACAATGTGAGCAAAGGGTATTCCAAATTAGTTACTGTTGGCTAGCCGAGGGCCGTGACTACTAGCTATTAAGGCCTTTCAAGGCAAGAATCTAACTCGAGGCCAAACACAGAAAGGCTCCGATTTACACCCATCTCAATGACATACAAAAAGCTATATCAAAATCTGTTTGATGCGCATGTGGTATCTTCGTTCTACTTGGAACCGATGCAACCTCTATACCCCAAGTGGTATGATACGAATGCCCAATACGAATACTACACGGGAATAACAGGACATTCAATTGAAAACTATGCCACATTTAAAAAGTTGGTCGAAATGTTCATTAAAATGAGAATTGTGAAGTTTGACGATTCATCAGAACCTAATCGTTCTGACGAAGTAGTAAATGCGATAATTGAAGGAGGTAGCGAGAGAGTTATGTTTCCTTGAAGAGATCAAAAGCCCGAAAGGAATATTGAGGAATTTGATCATTAACAACATATCCAAAGAGATCAAAAGCCTCTGCCCTTACATACTTGGGGTGTTTTGAACAATGAGACTGTGGAAGAGATCCTTATATTTCTTAGAGCTAATTTAGAGTAATATTCAAAACACGCTTGTTGCTTTAAGCCTAGAAGCAATAGAGTCCTTTTGTGAAATAGGCTTATGTCCAAAATTTTTATTTTAATAAAGTGCATATTTGCTATCATATTGAGTAAATATTCTTTTTGTGTTTCCATACAAACTATTATTCTTTGATTTTTTTTTTGTTCTTTGAAATATTCTTTTATTCTTCGTTCATGATCATACCATACAAATAATGCTTAGATTCATTTATTCTTTGGGATTTTCCTTTGAACCTACAATAGGTCTCCAGATATCAATGATATAAGCGACGTTACTACTGACCTAGAATCCCCTTCTGAGAAAGATATGTGACTAAAGGAATCTCAGGACTTTGAAGGTGACAGAAGTTGTAATATATCTTTTTGTTAAGGATGGTAAAACAAGATCTTACTTTACAAAGAATCAATGGAATCCATGACCTTTCTTTATATGGGGCATGGATGTCAATAGGACCTATCTTTTAAATAAGACCGATTCATCTTTGCGTTCGTTGATTACTTCACCAAGTGGGTGAAAGCTGCTTCATATGCCGATGTTACAAAGTCGACAGTTAGCAAATTCTATGTCGGTATGAAATGCCAAAAAAGATCATATTTAACGATGCACTAAATTTGAACAATAGCATGATATCAGAAGTTGTCAGTCTATTCAAGATTAAACACCATACCGCTCCAAAAAGAACGGTGAAAAAAAGAAAAGATTGTGGGAAAATGATTGAGACTCCTCTATGCTTATCGAACGCCTGTTAGGACCTCCATTGGGCATTCTTACTGATTTTTAGAGGCGGTTTTGCCCATTGAAGTCGAGATTTATTCTCTTCAAGTTTTGTCAGAGTTGAAGTTGGTTGGAGTAGAACAGATCCAAGTTCGATATGTTCAAGGGAATCTGATAGAAGAAAAGAGGCTAAAGCTTATCCTCAAGGTCAAGTGTACCAAAAGCGAATGATGCGAGCTCACCAAAAAGGTTTGCCCCAGAGAATTCCATAAGGGGGACCTGGTATCGAAGAAAATATTTCTCATACAAAAAGAATTTTAGAGGGAAATAGATACCAAGTTGGGAGGACCTTATGTGGTAAAGAAAACCTTCTCTAGAGAAGCATTGATAGTGACTAAGATGGATGGCAAGAACTTGCCTAATACTATGAATTCTGATTTAATCAGGACATACTTCACTTTCAAAAAAGAAAAAAAGAAAATAAAGGAAAAAGAAAAGAAAATGAGAGACCAATTTGAAAACTCGCAAAGGGCACATTGAGACCAAAGGGGTTCTGAATTGAAAACCCGTAAAGGACAATTCAAATTTTGATAAAATGGGGCATGCGGTAGTCTCGCTTTCTCTGAATTAACAAGAAAGAGAGATGTTACATCTTGGGGGCATCAACAGAGTACTCTAGATTCCCTAAACACATATTAAGCTAAAAAAGGGGTCCTCAAGGAGTTTGCATGGAGAAATTCATACTACGATATCTAGGGCACCTGTTTTCACTTTATCATTTTGAATCTTAGCAAAATTTTCCATCTTGATTATTTCATTTTCGAGTTTTGCTCATAATAAAATTTCGACTTGTCCATTGTGATAATCTTTTTCAAGCATTTTTATTAAAATAATGGTTATTGGATCGATAATATTCGAGCAAAAGGAGTTTTACGTATTACTCTAGAAGCTTCTAAATAGTACAGGAACCTGAAATAGGACTATTGTTTAGAACTCGCCAAGCTTAAGGGTTAGAGATTTGAAAAAGATGAGTCTAAATTATGACTATCCCTTCAAACTTTCTGTCAATGAAATTGGTTGAGCAAAAATATTGTGTTGGTAACACAGCCTCAACGAATAACGAGCAATGTCAACTGAAGCATTAAAAGGGGATCATTCTTGGAGAAAAGATGATGTTCTGCATTCATGCAAATATCATACATACACATCTGGTCAAGTCACCCAGAGAGTGATCAGATGATTGAAGTTGATGCAAATCTTATACTCCCGAGTTGTAAGGGGATGATTTGAAGATTGTACAAACCTTATATCCTAGAGGTACAGTAGAATGGACCCTGAAGTTACAGTGGGGCAAACCAGTTAAGTAAAATGTGATTGTTTATTTGGGTTTATTGTCGAAAATACCAGCTGAACAATATGGCAGCATAATACGTCAGTGATATAGCCTTGATGAACAACAAGAATTGATGACTTAAACGTTAAAAAAGGATCATTCTCATGACATTTATGCATTCACATAACATTCATAATACATCTAGTTAGGAGCATTTGATTCATTTCGATCATAGCATCCTAATCACTTAGCATAAACATAAGCACATGAAACTGATTCTACAAATCATGTCTCTAGAGGATGGTGTAGCAACATCGGTAAATTCACAGATCTTATCTCCCTAAGCAGTAGTGGAGCAGATCGAACATTACAAGCCTTATCTCCCTGAAGTTGTAGCGGAGCAGACTGAAGATAGTAGATCTTATCTCCCTAAACAATAGTGGAGCAGGTCGAAGACGGCGAATCTTATCTCCATGTAGCGGCAATGGAGCAGATTTAAGCCACCAGCCTTATCTCTCTAAAGTTGCAGAGAGCAGGTTAAAATTACAAGTCTAATCTCCTTGAAGTTGCAGCGGAGCAAATTGAAGCTTACAGATCTTATCTCCTTAAGCAATAGTGTAGCAGATCAAAGATAGCAAACCTTTTCTCTCTAAAGTTGCAGAGAGCAGGTTAAAATTACAAGTCTTATTTCCTTGAAGTTGCAGCGAAGCAGACTGAAGATAACAGATCTTATCTTCCTAAACAGTAGTGTAGCATATCGAAGATAGCAAACCTTATCTCTCTAAAGTTGCAGAGTGCAGGTTGAAGTTACAAGTCTTATCTCCCTGAAGTTGCAGCGGAGCAAACTGAAGATAACAGATCTTATCTCCGTAAGCAGTAGTGGAGCAGATCGAAGATAGCAAACCTTATCTCTCTAAAGTTGCAGAGAACAGGTTGAAGTTACAAGTCTTATTTCCCTGAAGTTGCAGCGAAGCAGACTGAAGATAGCAGATCTTATCTCTCTAAGCAGTAGTGGAGTAGATCGAAGATAGTAAACCTTATCTCTCTAAAGTTGTAGAGAGCAGGTTGAAGATACAAGCCTTATGTCCCTAAGCAGCAGTGAAGCAGGCTGAATATTGTAGATCTTATATCCCTAAGCAGTAGTAGAGCAGATCGAATGTGGCAAATCTTATCTTCCTAAGCAGTAGTGAAGCAGATTGAAGCCACTAGTCTTATCTCCCTAAAGTTACAATGGAGCAGACTGAAAATTACAGATCTTATCTCCCTGAAGTTGCAGTAGAGTAGACTAAAGATTACAAACCTTATCTCCCTGAAGCTGCAGTGGAGCAAATCAAAGCGACAATTCCTATGACCCTGAAGATGCAGTGGACTGGAATGAGTTTACTTGAAGAATATGAACACTAAGAAGTCAAGACTCGATAAGACCAGACAAAATTGTCCCTTATAAAATCTTTCCTCCGTTCCCGTTACACAACAACGAGCAAAGAGGGGCAGCTGTAGGACCCAAATTTTGATCGGGTCTATAAGTCAACGAAAACCCAAAATTAAACCCCAATTAACCAAGCCCAAGTAACCCTAACCCAACTAGACCTAAACTAACTACTAAACCGACCACTAAACCAATCACTAACTCCATCCCCCCACTAAACCAACCACTAACTCCATTACCCCACTAACTCCATCACTCCACTTGCTTGCAAACAAGTTGTAAAATTTGGCTATAAAAGCCATTCAAAACCATTGTAGAGGACCTTTTTTTTTTGGGAGAAAAAAGAGAGATTCGAAAACAAGAAAAAGAGAGATTTTCAATACAAAAGATACACGAAATTAATCAAAAATCTAAGTAAAAGAGGTATTTTTTGTCTATTCTCGTTTTAAGTTCTTTGTTTATTTTTTTTATCTTTCAATTTTATTTTGTTTTTACATAGGAAAGTAAAAATAAATGGGAGAATTACCTTTTTGGCCCTTCTGTTTCTCTTGCGCGTTGCATTTTAGTTTTATGTTCTGTTTTTACCTCGATTTCTCCCCTAAAGTTTTATTTAAGTTTCATTTTAGTTCCTATTATATATTTTTGGCTTTTACTAGATTATTTTCCTTATTTATGTTTTATTTATAATTTTTTATTATTTTTATTTATCCATTTAGGCACATAGTTTATTTTTTGGTGCTTTTATATTTAAGATTGTCTTTTTTTTTATTATCGTATATTCTTTATATATATATATATATATATATATATTACATTTTCATTTTTTATCTTTTTATTTATTTCTTCTATTATTATTATTATTACTATTATTATTAAACTTTTTTACCTAATTTTCTTTAATTATTTATTTGTTCACTATTATATTTTAAATTAATTTTTTATTTGTTTATTTACTTATTATTTTTATATATATATTTGAATGGTTTCTCTCTTATTATTATTTATTTCTTTTTATTTTTGCTCGTATTATTGTTATTTATATTATCGCATTCAATATTATTCTGTTATACATCTTAGTATCGTAATTTTTTTTTCAAATTACATTACATTACATTAACCTTCAATCGATTCAAAAAATTTTGTTTTAAAATAAAGACAATATTTCGTATTTGGAAGTTTGAGAAATTGTGCCCTAACGTACTGAGTTTCGATTTCTTCGTTTGATCTAAATAACCGAATACCCTTTTTGAAATTGAAGCACATGAATTTCGAATAAAAAGCTTATCCTTGAGAATTCGAGATGTTGTGTCCTAACTTACTGGATGTGACATTTTGTTATCTCGTAGTAGGAATTTCTTAAAAAACAAAGGCAATATTCTGTATTTGGAAATCTGAGAAATCGTGCTCTAACTTACTGGGTTTCGATTTTTTCGTTTAACCCAAATAACCGAATATACTTTTAAAATTAAAATGCATGAGTTTGGAAAATCAAAAGATAATCTTATTCTCAAGGGTTTCAAATGTCGTGTCCTAACTCACTGGGTGTGACATTTTATTTCTTCGAGATCAGAGATCTTAGCATCCAATTCGATTTATTCAGGTTTTCTTTTAAATAAAAAGGATCGTATTTTAAAATCTTTTCAAATTTTCGACATTAAGACATCAGTTAATCAATAAGGTACCTATTTTGGGCGTTACGAGGGTGCTAATCCTTCCTCGTACGTAACCGACTCCCGAACCCGTTTTCTCGATTTTCGTATACCAAAATTGTAACACCCCTTAACCCCAAACCGTTGCCGGAATAGGGGTACGAGGCATTACCGGACATATTAGACAACTTACGAATAATTCATAAATAAAATAATATTTAAAGTATAATTTAATAATTAATCCCTATATTGAACTCTCAAAGCCTAAATACGTATTAAAGTGGTTCGAGACTTATTCGTGTAATCAAATAATTTATTTATTTTTTTATAAAAAAAATTTTGGCAGCATTTCTACTTATTTTTACATAAAACCCCCTGCAAATTTCAAACTGAAACAATCCAATATCAATATTTCAACCAATGGCTAGGCATATTCAAATACATCTAAATTATGTCAAAATAATAATTTAATACCTTAGCTTAAACATTCTAACATGCTAATATATAAGTATAATTAATAATTTTCATCTCATTTCAGTGATTTAATACCAATTTTACCATTTCATGACTTTATATCATATTCATCATCCAAAACATTATAATCATATATATACAACCAAAATGATTTAACTTAAACTTTTATACAAAATTCATGTATAACAACCTAGTACATGCCACTTAACAAAAGGAAGTAATACATCACCAAAATCTTTTTGGTGGAGTCGGGCCTGTTTGGATGCTAGACCGGATCCGAAATCCTAATGACCTGCGTACGGAAACAACCGTACGTGACCTGCGTACGGAAACAACCGTACGCTGAGTATTTCATACTCAGTGGTATTACTATAAATCAAACTATTTAACATTAATAATTTACAAACATCAATTATAAGCTTATAAATCATTTAGACTAATTATATATATAATTGAATATCACTTCATAAATTTTTCACATACTAATTCAATTCATAATTTATCTTATGCATTCTTTCTCGTACTTCCAATAGTGCCAAGACAATCAATCTCATTTTCAAATTTTCATTTCAATTGTTTACCCTATTAACAAGGCTCGGACTCTGACAGATACGCGGATTCCACCCAAACACACCAAAATATCCAACCCAAACACACCAAAATAATAAAATTCTCCGTAACACACCAGTATAATATAGCCTCCCAAACACACCAGTATATCATATCCTCCCAAACACACCAGTAAGGCATGAAATGCCTCTTCGGATAAACCGAAGCATATAATAACAGAATCATCTCCTCGGCCGAGCTACAAATCTCCTCATCACATCACAAATCCAACAACATGCCATTTGTATCAAATCTAGTCTGATAAGTTAATAGGGTATTATTTTTACTTTTCCAATTTCACTTTCATTTCCACAAAAATTTCCAACACTCAATCAATTTAACATCTATTACTTTAATTCGTATATAAATAAATTTTCTCACATACTCATGTTTAATTTCAAATATAATACTTACCTTATCTTAATTATTCCATATTCAAAAATTCAATATACATTTAATAAATAGTTTGAGTTATAGTAATACAAACCCGAAATACGCGTTCACTCCTCGACGATCTTTTCTTTTCCTTTCGATGCCGATGCCTCTTTTTCCTTGTTAGCTACAAAAATAATAATAATTTATAATCATCAATATAACACAATTCAATTTAATTCATGAGCCTAAACATGCAAATTTAATCATTTTTAATATATATATAATTTCACCGTTAAGCTGTCTATTTGAGTCACTGTTACTAAATTATTTATATCTTGAGCTACGAAACTCCAAATTAATATCTGTAAATTTTCCTTGAAACTAGACTCATATATCTTCTCACCATAAAATTTTCAGAGTTTTTGGTCTAGCCAATTAGTACAGTTTATTCATTAAAGTCTCCCCTGTTACTCCATTCGACAGTTCTAACCTCTCTCTACTAAAAATCAATTATCTCATTATACAGAACTCGAATAAGGTTCATGTTTATTTCTTTTGAAACTAGATTCATTAAGGAGTTCACACATATAAATTACACTCCATAATAATTTTTATACAATTTTTAATGATTTTCCAAACTCAGAACAGAGTATCTCGAAATCACCCTGAACCAGTCTTACAAAATTTTAAATATCTCTTGATTCATAAATTCATTTCTTACACTGTTTCTACTATAAGAAACTAGACTCAATAAGCTTTAATTTCATATCTTATTCATCCTCTAATTCAATTCCTAAAAATTTTAGTGAATTTTCAAAGTCAGACCATTGCTACTTCCCAAAACTGTTTTGATGTAAAATGCTAATAACCAAATTTATAACACCAATTCACACCTTATTTCTATTCAATTTCCATCTAAATATTCATATAACTATCAAATTTTCATCATTTTTCCATAATTCCGAATTTCTTTCAATTTAATCCCTAAAACTCAAAACTTATGGCTTGTTTTACAATTAAGTCCCTAATTCAATTCAAATTCATAATTATATCAAATTAATCCTTAATTTCATCATTTCTTCAACATAAACCCTAATCAAACCTCCATTAAATTTCAATATTTTCTCATGAATTCAAGAAAATCTTTCTCTAAAGCTTCAAAAATACCAAAATTAGCAAGGAAAGGGCTTAATTAACTTACCAAATTAACTTTCAAGCTTCACTTCTCCAAATTTCCCTTTTTTCTTTTCTTTCTTTCTTTCTTCCCCACTTTCACGTTTCTATTCTGTTTCTTTCTATTCTTTTGTTTCTTTTATTTCTTTATTAATTAATTTAATATAAATATCTAATTAAATCTAATTATTTTCACACATTTGTACACATACATATACACACATGTCACCAATTATTATCATACACTTGTCTCTATTTTTTTTATTAAATAAATTACAATACACATATAATTAATAATAATTAAATAATATATATATTACTTAAATAATAAGTAAATATACACATTTAATACATTTGTACCATTAATACAAATACACATGTATTTATCCATCATCAAACACATGTCACTTTTATGGTTTAATTACTAATTTAATCCCTTAACAATTTTCTATTTTATAATTAAACTTTTGCACTTTATTCAATTTAGTCTTATCTACTAATTATTTCTAATTTAAACTAGTTTCACCTAATTAAAAACCTATTTAGACACACAACTAGAGTCATAATTATTCCTAATAATTATTTAAGGATTTAATTTACTAAGACGGAGGCCCGACAATACACTCTCCTGGTGCCCACGGATTTTGGGTCATTACATTTCTTCCCCCCTTAAAAAAAATTTCGTCCTCGAAATTTACCTGAGAAAAGATGAGGATACTGAATTTTCATTGTCTTTTCTGGTTCCCAAGTTGCTTCTTCTACTCCATGATTTCTCCATAACACTTTCACTAATGAAATTCGTTTATTTCTCAACTCTTTTATTTCCCGAGCTAATATTTGAATCGGCTCCTCTTCATAGGACGAATCTGATCGAATCTCAATGTCTTCTGTAGGAATAATATGGGAAGGATCTTATCTATATGTCCGAAGCATAGAAACATGAAAAATATCATGAATTTTCTGTAGTTTTGGAGGCAAAGCTAATCGATAAGCAACCGGTCCGATTCTTTCAACTACTTCATACGGCCCAATGTAACGAGGACTTAGTTTTCCTTTACGACCAAACCTCAAAACTTTCTTCCAAGGCGATACCTTTAAAAATACTTTATCACCCATAGAATACTCTATATCCCGTCGCTTCAGATCTGCATAAGATTTTTGTCTATCGAAAGCTGCTTTCAGTCTATCTCTGATCTTTTTAACTGTTTCTTCTGTCTCCTGAATTAATTCTGGTCCAACTATTTTTTTCTCATTCAACTCTGTCCAACATACCGGTGATAGACATCTTCGTCCATATAATGCTTCATACGGAGCCATCTGAATACTAGATTGGAAACTATTATTATAAACAAATTCTGCTAGTTGCAAATATCGTTCCCATCCTGACTCGAAATCGATGATACAAGCTCTCAACATGTCCTCCAAGATCTGAATTACCCGCTCGGACTGTCCGTCAGTTTGTGGATGAAAGGCTGTACTGAAACTAAGTTTAGTACCCAACGACTCATGTAATTGTATCCAAAACCTGGATGTAAATTGTGGATCTCGGTCAGAAATTATAGTCATTGGAATACCATGCAATCTTACAATTTCTCGGATATAAACTTCAGCAAGCTTCTGTAAAGACCAATCAGTCCTGACTGCTATAAAATGAGCAGACTTAGTACGCCGATCCACTATTACCCATATTGCATTCTTTTTGCTTGCCGATAATGGCAATCCTGTAATAAAATCCATAGTGATACACTCCCACTTCCATTCAGGAATACTGATAGGCTGAAGTAGTCCTGTCGGTACCTGATGTTCTGCCTTGATCCGCTGACAAGTCAAGCATTTTCCAACATATTCCACTATATCTTTCTTCATCCCTGGCCACCAATAAAGTTCTCGTAAATTACGGTACATTTTTGTCCCACCAGGATGCAATGCAAAGGTGCCATCATGTGCTTATCAAAGAATCAACTCTTTTAGTTCGGAAGTAGCTGGAACACAAATTTAGTTTTGAAACCTCAAACAATCATGCTCGTCAATATTAAAATTTTCGGCTGTACCATTCTGAACCATTTCTCTTTTCTTCAATAATCTGTCATCTTTCATCTGAGCTACTTTAATCTGATCAAACATCACCGGCTTAACCCTTAATTCAGCTAGCAAGCTACCATCATCACTAATACTGAGTCGAGCAAACATTGCCCTTAATTCAACCGTAGCTTTTCTGCTCAATGCATCTGCTACCACATTTGCTTTTCCCGGGTGGTAATCTATGACACAATCATAATCTTTCAGAAGTTCAATCCACCGTCTTTGTCTTAAATTCAACTCCTTTTGCGACAAAAGATATTTAAGGCTTTTATGATCTGTGTAAATGTAGCATTTTTCACCATACAAGTAATGTCTCCAGATTTTTAAAGCAAAAATCACAGCTGCCAGCTCTAAATCATGAGTTGGATAATTATGTTCATGTGGCTTCAACTGTCGAGAAGCATAGGCTATTACTTTTCCGTCCTGCATCAATACACAACCTAAACCACTTAGAGAAGCATCACTATACACAATAAACTCTTTCCCTGACTCCGGTAATGTTAATACAGGTGCCTCTGTCAACATTTGCTTCAAAGTCTCAAAACTCTTTTGGCACTGATCATTCCAGATAAAAGGAACATTTTTCTGCAGAAGTTTAGTCATCGGCAAAGCTATCTTCGAAAATCCATTTACAAATCTCCTGTAATACCCAGCTAAACCGAGAAAACTACGCACCTCTGATACATTCTTTAGCGTCTTCCATTGAATAATTGCTTCGATCTTCTTCGGATCAACTCTAATCCCATCAGCAGATACTACATGTCCCAGAAATACAACTTCTGACAACCAGAATTCACATTTACTTAACTTGCCATACAACTGGTTTTCCCTCAGAATCTGTAGAACTTTTCTAAGATGTTGATCATGTTCTGCCTCTGTCTTCGAATATACCAATATATCATCAATAAAAACCACCACAAATCTATCTAAATATGGCTGAAAAATACGATTCATCAAATCTATAAAAGCAGCTGGGGCGTTTGTCAACCCAAACGGCATCACCAAAAATTCATAATGGCCATAACGAGTACGAAAGGCAGTCTTAGGCACATCACTTTCCTTCACCTTCAACTAATAGTACCCGGATCTCAAATCAATCTTAGAAAATACTGAAGCTCCCTTTAGCTGATCAAACAAGTCATCTATACGAGGTAAAGGATACCGATTCTTGATCGTCACTTTATTCAACTGTCGATAATCAATGCATAACCGCATCAAACTATCTTTCTTTTTAACAAATAACACTGGAGCTCCCCAAGGTGAAATACTTAGTCGGATGAAACCTCGGTCTAGTAAATCTTGCAATTGCACTTTTAACTCTTTCAGTTCAGTAGGCGACATTCGGTATAGAGGTATAGAAATTGGTGTTGTACCTAGATATACCTCAATAGCAAATTCAACCTCTCTATCAGGTGGTAAGCCCGGTAATTCTTCTGGAAATACATCTGGAAACTCACATACGGCCCTGATCTGACTACACTGACTCCCAACTGAATCAGAATTAATAACATATGCCAAATATGCTGAACAACCCTGATGAAGTAATTTATTAGCCTTCACCGCTGAAATGATACGCGTCGAACCACTGGTACGGATACCACTTACCTCAATTTTGTCCCCATTTTCTGCCTGAATACTAAACCTCTTTTTATAGCAATCCAAAACTACCCCATGTTTATATAACCAATCCATACCCAAAATTATATCAAAGTCGCCAAAAGGCATAATCAACAAGTCAACGGAAAACATTTTATCTTGTATCATCAACGGGCATCTCCGACATACTCGATCTACGGATACAGTTTGTCCTAAAGGGCTAGACACTTCTATTGAAACTTTAGACATTTCAGATTTTAATTTTCCCGACTCAACCAGTTTTGAATTAATGTATGAATGTGATGACCCTGGATCAATCAATGCATAAATAGGTTCAGAATATAATAGAAATATACATGTAACAACATCGTGTGCATCTCCCTCCTCACGGGTCCGAACTACGTATGCTCTGGCCGGTGCTCTGGCCTCTGATTGTTGTGTAACTATATCACTGTTTCTTCTGACACCTCCGCCTCTGGACACAGAACCACCCTTAGTAGATCCTCTGCCATGAACAGAAGGCACTAATTTCTGCGATGCTGTAGGTGTGGCACTTTCACTTTTTGGACAGTCTCTAATGAAGTGATCTGTAGACCCGCATCGAAAACATCGTCGAGTTACCCTCCAACATTCACCTAAGTGCTTCTTTCCACAGTGTTCACAGTCAGAGATATCAATATTTCGTGATGGTCCCTTTACACTACCAGTAGAAATAGTAGTCTGTTTACCCCTATTTTTGTCACCTCGATCAGATCTGAAGCTTGGCTTCGAACCACCTCTGAACTCTCTGGATCTCTTAGGTAAAGGATTAGAACTAGCAGTTCCAGCTCGTTTTCCAGTCAATTTATTCATTTCAGACTTTTTATCCAATCCCAAAACTTGTTCTACCATTTTTTGCTCTTTCAACTAAATCCACCATTTCTGTAATTCGTTGTGACACCAATAGTACTCTGATTTCATCTCTCAAGCCCCATAGAAACCTCTTACAACAATCTGCCTCTGTTGGGATGAACTCAATAGCATATCGACTAAGTTTAGAGAATTCTCGCTCGTAGTCTACCACTGACAGGTTGCCTTGTTTCAACATTAGGAATTCCTGCTTTTTATCTTCAATATATAACTCTCCAACATACTTCTTCTGAAATTCCTTCTGAAATAATTCCCATGTTACCTGTTCTGCTGGCAAATGTCGGATTACAGATTCCCACCACAGGTAAGCCTCACCTTGAAGTAATGAAACAGCACAGATTAAACATTTCCGGGGGGTACATTCTAATTGCTGCAGAACCCGTTTGGTTGATTCCATCCAATTCTCTGCTGTAGATGGATCAACTCCTGTCAGACCCATAAATTTAGTAGCATCATATTTTCTTAACTCTTTTATCGGGGCCCGTCTCTGAGTTGGTACAGAAGTTGTAGCAGGAGCAGTCCCTGCCACTCTTTGTAGGGCATCGGCAATAATTCTTAATATATCAGAATCATTCCTACCTTTTTCATCTTTCTCCCTATTGTTTTCTCCTTCCACAATAGGAGGTTGATTCCTAATCGGGTTCACACTAGGAGTAGCTGAGTCACTTTCATCTAAACCATATGATTCTTCATTCAGATCAAAATATTCATCAGACATCTTTGATCTATAAAACAGAAACAATTAAATAGCTCAGCATCCAAAAATCCCGACTCAACTTTGACTTAACAGTGGCATGTACTTCTAAACTCACTTACAAACCCAGTTTAATCCGAGAATTGACTAAACCTATAGCTCTGATACCAACAATTGTAACACCCCTTAACCCCAAACCATTGCCGGAATAGGGTTACGAGGCATTACCGGACATATCAGATAACTTACGAATAATTCATAAATAAAATAATATTTAAAGTATAATTTAATAATTAATCCCTATATTGAACTCTCAAAGCCTAAATATGTATTAAAGTGGTTCGAGACTTATTCGTGCAATCAAATAATTTATTTTTTTTTATAAAAAAAATTTTGGCAGCATTTCTACTTATTTTTATATAAAACCCCCTGCAAATTTCAAACTGAAACAATCCAATATCAATATTTCAACCAATGGCTAGGCATATTCAAATACATCTAAATTATGTCAAAATAATAATTTAATACCTTAGCTTAAACATTCTAAAATGCTAATATATAAGTATAATTAATAATTTTCATCTCATTTCAGTGATTTAATACCAATTTTACCATTTCATGACTTTATATCATATTCATCATCCAAAACATTATAATCATATATATACAACCAAAATGATTTAACTTAAACTTTTATACAAAATTCATGTATAACAACCTAGTACATGCCACTTAACAAAAGGAAGTAATACATCACCAAAATCTTTTTGGTGGAGTCGGGCCTGTTTGGATGCTGGACCGGATCCGAAATCCTAATGACCTGCGCACGGAAACAACCGTACGCTGAGTATTTCATACTCAGTGGTATTACTATAAATCAAACTATTTAACATTAATAATTTACAAACATCAATTATAAGCTTATAAATCATTTAGACTAATTATATATATAATTGAATATCACTTCATAAATTTTTCACATACTAATTCAATTCATAATTTATCTTATGCATTCTTTCTCGTACTTCCAATAGTGCCAAGACAATCAATCTCATTTTCAAATTTTCATTTCAATTGTTTACCCTATCAACAAGGCTCGGACTCTGACAGATACACGGATTCCACCCAAACACACCAGAATATCCAACCCAAACACACTAAAATAATAAAATTCTCCGTAACACACCAGTATAATATAGCCTCCCAAACACACCAGTATATCATATCCTCCCAAACACACCAGTAAGGCATGAAATGCCTCTTCGGATAAACCGAAGCATATAATAACAGAATCATCTCCTCGGCCGAGCTACAAATCTCCTCATCACATCACAAATCCAACAGCATGCCATTTGTATCAAATCTAGTCTGACAAGTTAATAGGGTATTATTTTTACTTTTCCAATTTCACTTTCATTTCCACAAAAATTTCCAACACTCAATCAATTTAACATCTATTACTTTAATTCGTATATAAATAAATTTTCTCACATACTCATGTTTAATTTCAAATATAATACTTACCTTATCTTAATTATTCCATATTCAAAAATTCAATATACATTTAATAAATAGTTTGAGTTATAGTAATACAAACCCGAAATACGCGTTCACTCCTCGACGATCTTTTCTTTTCCTTTCGATGCCGATGCCTCTTTTTCCTTGTTAGCTACAAAAATAATAATAATTTATAATCATCAATATAACACAATTCAATTTAATTCATGAGCCTAAACATGCAAATTTAATCATTTTTAATATATATAATTTCACCGTTAAGCTGTCTATTTGAGTCACTGTTACTAAATTATTTATATCTTGAGCTACGAAACTCCAAATTAATATCTGTAAATTTTCCTTGAAACTAGACTCATATATCTTCTCACCATAAAATTTTCAGAATTTTTGGTCTAGCCAATTAGTACAGTTTATTCATTAAAGTCTCCCCTGTTACTCCATTCGACAGTTCTAACCTCTCTCTACTAAAAATCAATTATCTCATTATACAGAACTCGAATAAGGTTCATGTTTATTTCTTTTGAAACTAGATTCATTAAGGAGTTCACACATATAAATTACACTCCATAATAATTTTTGTACAATTTTTAATGATTTTCCAAACTCAGAACAGAGTATCTCGAAATCACCCTGAACCAGTCTTACAAAATTTTAAATATCTCTTGATTCATAAATTCATTTCTTACACTGTTTCTACTATAAGAAACTAGACTCAATAAGTTTTAATTTCATATCATATTCATCCTCTAATTCAATTCCTAAAAATTTTAGTGAATTTTCAAAGTCAGACCATTGCTACTTCCCAAAACTGTTTTGATGTAAAATGCTAATAACCAAATTTATAACACCAATTCACACCTTATTTCTATTCAATTTCCATCTAAATATTCATATAACTATCAAATTTTCATCATTTTTCCATAATTCCGAATTTCTTTCAATTTAATCCCTAAAACTCAAAACTTATGGCTTGTTTTACAATTAAGTCCCTAATTCAATTCAAATTCATAATTCTATCAAATTAATCCTTAATTTCATCATTTCTTCAACATAAACCCTAATCAAACCTCCATTAAATTTCAATATTTTCTCATGAATTCAAGAAAATCTTTCTCTAAAGCTTCAAAAATACCAAAATTAGCAAGAAAAGGGCTTAATTAACTTACCAAATTAACTTTCAAGCTTCACTTCTCCGAATTTCCCTTTTTTCTTTTCTTTCTTTCTTTCTTCCCCACTTTCACGTTTCTATTCTGTTTCTTTCTATTCTTTTGTTTCTTTTATTTCTTTATTAATTAATTTAATATAAATATCTAATTAAATCTAATTATTTTCACACATTTGTACACATACATATACACACACATGTCACCAATTATTATCATACACTTGTCTCTATTTTTTTATTAAATAAATTACAATACACATATAATTAATAATAATTAAATAATTAAATAATATATATATTACTTAAATAATAAGTAAATATACACATTTAATACATTTGTACCATTAATACAAATACACATGTATTTATCCATCATCAAACACATGTCACTTTTATGGTTTAATTGCTAATTTAATCCCTTAACAATTTTCTATTTTATAATTAAACTTTTGCACTTTATTCAATTTAGTCTTATCTACTAATTATTTCTAATTTAAACTAGTTTCACCTAATTAAAAACCTATTTAGACACACAACTAGAGTCATAATTATTCCTAATAATTATTTAAGGATTTAATTTACTAAGACGGAGGCCCGACAATACACTCTCCTGGTGCCCACGGATTTTGGGTCATTACAAAAATCATTGTTTTAATAAATCAAAATATTTTATTAAAATGATCAATCTCAAGGTGACTCAATCACACCCAAACAAAAAGGATTGGTGGCGACTCCCTTCTCGTTTTTAAAGTCGATCTCCATTTTTTCAAAACTTAAAAATGGTTTCGACAATTATAAATGTTGCCAGCTAAAAAAATTACTTTGACTTTTTTATAATTGTCTCATGACCAGGGGTGGAGGCTCGGGGGGCTAATAGGAGCCTCGGCCCCCTTAAAATGAAAAATTTCACCTTTAGTCATTTTCTAATTTTAAATTAATATATGATAAAATTACACTTTGCCCGAGAAGAATGAGAAAATTTTATTTTAATCTTTTAAAAATTATAAAGATATATGCTATTAAAGCGGTAAAATTTCACTACTATCATAAAAATATATAACTTTATTTCGGCCCCCCTCAAAAAATTTTCTAACTCCACTCGTGCTCATGATCAACTGTAATAATAAAACTAAACTAACGAATCTTGTTAAGAAAAAAAATATAGGTATTCAATGTAAAATTAAAGTACAAATTTCAAAAGAAAACATAGATGTTTAGCATATTTAAACAAAGAAAATTATGTTTTAATCTTAATTCTTATGTCAACTTTTTACATGTTTTGCATCATTTGTCATAGTTACAGGATACCATTTTTTAGCTTCAGGACACAATTACCAGATCAAGATATAAACATCCTTTTTGACAAAATATGGAATATATAATTGGTACGTTGTAGAGCCATTTAGATTAAAAATGGGTGAGGCTCAATACCCGAGATTAATGTATAATATATTTATTGTATCCATTTTTCAAATTTATGTGGATGATATGCTAATTAAAAAAAACTTAATACTCCTTATTGGGCCTATAGAATACAGAAGATTAATTATTGGGTTCGCTCCAGTAGATACCTTAAGGAAAAAAAACTCAATACAACAACACTTAGCCACAACCTTTGACGTGTAGGGGAGATACTAATTACAATTAAACTTTGCAAAAGTACAAACCATGCTCAGGAGCGAGACCAGAAAATCTTTTTAGGGATCAAAATTAAATTGTAATTTTTACGATAGTAAAAATGTAATTTCATCATTTTAATGATCTGGATCTTTATAATTTTTAAAAGATTAAATCAAATTGTTATATTTTTAGGGGGGCAAAGTATAATTTTAATTTTACTAATTTAAAATTTTAAAAATTTTAAAGGGCCTAGATGGAAAATTTTCCATTTTAGGGGCTAGTTACGCCCTGGCCATAGTTGACATGGAACCTCCCACTGCAATCAAAGATTAACAACACCTCACAAGAAAAGCGACAACTTTGAGCAATTTCTTTTCAAATTCTGCCAAAAAATGCTAACTGTTCTTTCCATATCTGCTATATGCAAAAAAGTTCAAATGAAAACGTTTGATGAGCTTAAGGCATATTTAGGATCCATACCACTCTTTTTGTATTTATCCACATCAGATAGTATTAATCAAAGTATTTAATGGTGCATAGTAGACTATTTAATATGTTAGTCGAGCATTGCAGAACACTTAACGAGTTTAGACTCACTTACCAACCGCAATGAGCCATCAAGGTTCAGGAACTAGTAGATTTTGTCATTGAATGTACTTTCTCGAAAAAACGCCACCACAACAGGAACAATTCACAGCAACTACCATTTTCGTGCCTACTTTAAGTGATCTCGTAAATCCCTCTACAGACACTTGCATACTCCTCCACAGATGGATCATCCGTTAAAAATGGTAAGGGTTGGAATAGTATTGATCGACCCAATAGGTCACGAGTGGCATTATTATCTAATCCTTTCCTTCCCGGCAACAAATAGCGTTGCAGAATATGGAACACTTTTAGCTAGATTGGAGTTAGCTCATGCCCTAAAAGCTCAGCGCTGGGATGTGTTCGTTGATTCACAACTTTGTGGCAAGTGAGCCACAAAGTTGGCAAAGGAGTGTCCTATAAATGTATGCCTTTCTTGAAACGACGATTGTTTACAAAGGAATGCAGAGGGCCTCACGAATGAAGCATATAATTGTAGCGCAACTACATGATTTGGGCAGATGGCACTCCCTTACTGACTTTCTATAATCTTGCTACTCACAGCATCAATGGAAATTAACGCCTAACTTTCCTTTCATCATGGCACATTCCCTCTAAAACCCATGCACTAAATGCCTTAAAAAAGATGTCGCCTTTCCTCGACATTCCAGAATAAACAGTTATTGTTTGTCTTTCACAAGCCACTTTGAAACCAGCTACAGACTAACCGGTTAAGGGGACTACAATTAATGCCCAAAATACACAAGCTTAGACCCAAAGACAATAGATACGTGTTCATGCTCACAAGCATAACAGCTCAACTAATGAGCAGGTTTGCCAATCACCAAAAACCCACAAAGGTGTCTTACCTACACAGCTCAAAATGTCTCACGCAAAACATCCTCCTTGTGCCTTCATGTAGGAGCAAGAAGCTTTTATAAGTTTCCAGCAAATCAAGTTATTAAAATACAATAAGGTAGGAATCTAAAAATCCAGGATATGCGACAAAGAGCTCAGGTACAAATGGTTGAATCTTGGCATTAGCCCGAGCAGCTCTAAAGAGGTATTACATAGCCTATAATTATTTCAGTTTCACCACGTTGAGGTACGCTGAATACCCCTTCCATAAACTCTGCTTCCTTAAACTTTTCTTTTGTTATATTTTGTTGACTTAGACAAATTTTCCATCTTGCAAATCACTAACAGCTCACCTTTGACCTATCTTTCACCCAACCCTCAAAATTGGCATCACCAATGTTTAATGAAATAATAATTGATGTTTGTTGACTGGATTGGAAAAAAAAAATTATTAACCGAATAAATAGATTTCCTTGTAGGGTAATCATCAAAATACCAAGTATGAAATTTAACATCTGAATAGAAATGGAGTGTAAAGCAAAGAAGCAAAAGGTCAACAATTATTGAAATAGTCTTTAGATGGTTTATGTAATTGTCATCTTTGTGGAGTTACGTAACCAGCATCCCTTTGTATGACTCATCTCTACTTAGCCTTGTAAGTAATTTGGGCTTGAAAGGAAGGCCTTGGCTCAAGGCTTCACTTCCTTTGTATGTCTCATCTCCACATAGCCTTTAAGTAGTTTGGGCTTGAAAGGAAGGCTTCACTTAAGTGGTAGGTAGAAAATTTTTGTGGAGAGTGGGTTTTGAACCCATGCCCATTCGGACCACGCTTTAGATCAACTCAGCTATCTTGGTGGTTACAAACTTTCTCATTTAAATATTTTATTGCTTAATATCTTAAGAAGTTTTAATCTTTTGAGTTTATGGGTTTAACATTTTTTGAGTTTTGAATTTTTAAAATAATTTTTTAGATTCTGAATAAAAATTTAATGAGTTTTGAAATTAAAAAAAAAAAGAAGAATGTTTTAAATTTACGGGAGAAACAAAATATAAAAAGTGAAGTTTTAATTTAAAATAAACTCCCAAAATCATCAACAACTCTTCATCTTTGTTGTGAAAAGGGAAGGGCAAAGTCAAAAGATTTTGTTTACCCTAAATAAGTTATTTCTTTAGTTTAATTGTATTTTAATAATAATAAAACTATAATTTTTTTAAAATGGGTGCTTCTAGAATTGTATTAGACAACATCTTTAACATATATATATATATATATATATTATAAAACAAGTAAGGCTAGTGTGCATTAGATAATTCTTATCAAAATGGTTGTAATCAAATTAAGAATTCTATTAAAATGGAAATATGTTTCTCCATCGTATTGAAAAAGAGCTTTTTTTTTTTAATTATAAAAAAACATGATTCATACAAAAAAAAATGTTTCTTTGAACCTAAGTTGTGGCTTTTATCAACTTGGGTTTGATTTTGTTTTAATGGAGATCTAGATTTGATTTCTCAAGAAAAAAAAAAGATAAAGAATGGTAGTGAATTTAATTTTTTTAAATATTTTCATCATAATTTTTAAGATTTTAAAAAAATAGCATTATTATTATTTTTTAAAAAAATATCAAAATAATATTTTAGTTATAGTCTAAGGATTAAATTAATTAGTAACTCTTTAAATTAGTGTGTTAGGTCATCTCTTTAACGGAAGTTAACGAACAAGTAACTAAAATGTAATAATCTGATAACATTAATGACTATTATGTTAATTTTGAAAATTAAATGACTGAAATATAATTTAAAACAAAAGTCTAAAAAAAGTTGGCATGGTTTACCCTTCTAATTATTATAATAATCATAATAATCATCTTTGGAACGTTGTTTAGCTTATGAATATTGTAAATTTTTAGATAAATATAATTTTTGAAATTTGTATTTGGCTTCAATAATCATTTTGGTATTTATGTTCTTTTTGGTTAAATTGGTGCTATAATACCCAGGATTAATGTTGTTAATTTTTCTAAGATAAATATACTTTTTGGTACCTATAATTTTTTCTTTGATTTTCATTTTGATACCTATATTTTTATTGTTCAACTTGAAATTTCTGTTATTCAAAATGTTACCTAAAATTAATGGTGTTAACTTTTTTATGTTTTCTTGTGAATATTTGACACAAGATGAATTTAGTGGTTTGAATTTAAATTATTAAATTTAAAAAACTTTTCATGTTCTCTTTTAAACGAGGAAAATCTAATGGTTGGAATTTAAATTATTAAATTTAAAAAATAAAATTTGTTTAAAATTACATAATTACCTCCAATTATATAGTACTAAATGAGTTTTTACTCAAATGCATTTATCTTGAACTCAAGATCTAAACAGAACATTTTCATACACCAAAATTATAACTTTTTCTGAATATACATTTTAAAAAAAATAGTTGCCGAACATATTAAAAATAAAATATTTTTTAATAAACATAAAATCGTATTCGCATTCGAATGTTTTGTTGAATGAAATCTATTTTTCATCAATTTTTAAAATCATTTTCTTTAAACAAAATATACTCTAATATTTTTAGGTAATATTATACTGTATGTAAATATAAATATTATTTTTACCAAGTATACTTTTATAGAAAATAAAAAATATTTTTTTAGATGAAGATAAAAAAAATTATAAGTTTTTACATAAAATAATTTTTTTATATTTTTACAATTTTATTTTTGATAATTTTTTCATCATTGCCACATGTCAAATGTTCATTAGACCACATAGAAACAAATTAACATTATTAGTTTTGGACTTTCAGGTACCATTTTGTATAATGAAAACCAAACATAAGTACCAATTTCAAAAAAAAAACATAGGAACCAAAAAGTGTTGAGGCAAAATGAGTTAGTTACAGAGTGGATCAACTCAACAGTGCCAATTACAGACTGCTACTAGGCTGATTAGAAAAACTTGTCTTATTTGATTGACAATTTAATGAGGAAAATTTTTGGAAATGTTAAAATGTTGTTTTATTGAAAATACTTTGATCTATCTATAGAAATCAATCCTTGACATTTGAAGATTGGTTTAGATTCGTGTGAATCAATTAACTACTTGGAATGTGAAGATTTGATCGAGGTGGTGTTGTTGATTTTGGGGAGGATATATTCGATTGATTGTGTTTTTATTGTTTATTGATGTAATAGCTATTTTCAAGGAGCTACTTTGTATTAACTTAGATTTTATGTTAACAAGCTAAATTTTATATATGCTTAGAGGCTTATCTAGGTTTTGTAATGAGAGCTTATTGAGTGCATTCTAATTTGTTTATTGTGGAACTATTTTGTGAGTGAGTGCAATCTGAATTTTAAACATTGCTGAGCGTTTACCGTCCAAGTTCTCAGGAGAGGTGAATGTTCTAATCTTTAAGTACAAAAGTAAGATCTCTATACAATGGAGTGATAGAGTATGAATCATCTGTTGTATTGTGGATTAAAGATAGTGGAATTACTAATTGTGTTAAGCTTCGCAAATGTAGGGAAACCGAATTGCATAAACAAAATTTTGATGTTCTTTATTTGGTTTGCACAATTTTTACAATATCAAATCATAATGACCACTGCAATCTAATATTTACATTACAATTTTTCTTTTAAGCAAATTTATAATTGAAATAAAATAGGATATAAAAATAGTAAAATGTTATGTAAGACTTATGACAATAATAAACATAAAAATCCAAGCAATAGTATGACATTGAGGAGTCTTAAAAACGTGACGACTTCGGCATTGTACAGCAAGAATGGATTTCCAATAAAGTAGAGCCACCAGCTGAGCTGCCTTCTTCTTTCTTTCTTTCACATTTCCAGATTTCTTTACACAAAACCCCCACGTGTCCAAATACAAAAAGGTTGCATGGCGTTTTTCTCTTAGGTTTCCTCAACTCTCCCTTTTCTTGTTGTTTCTTTACCTAATAATGCCTTCATCTTACTTCTTCTTCCGCCTGACTTAGAATCTTTTTTATTTTTTCATCTTTATATTTGTCTCTTAATATTTTTATTTATTAAAACTATACAAAAAAATAATAAAAAAATATCATTTTAGGTTCTTTTTGTTGCATTATAATTAATTTAATTACAAACTAAATTAAACATTAAATAAGTATCTATTAATGCATCCATATACGTTTTTTTATTAAGATTGGAAAATCTAATAGATAATTACCATATAAGGATAATGGAAATGTGGCAGATGAAACCTTGAGTTAATAGTAAGGAGAGGTCCAAGGAGCTTTAAGATTTTAGTTCAATATTCATTATGTCAGGTATGGGAAATCCAATTAATTCCCGAGTAAAGCTTAAAATATAAGACATATCTTTTCTATTAGATTTTTTTAATATAATATAATATAATATTTAAATCTATTTAACATATTGTTTAGTAAAATGTGTGCTACAATGGTCTATATGGGTTTCCCCACTTCTCTAGAGCTCATGAATTTTAGCAGCGACTTTAAATGGATAGCATTTCGTGATTTATTAGGCACTAGGAGACCCCTGATGATCATAAGGATGTACGCCCAAGAGTTTTGTTCTCTTTCAACTTCACTCAATTTCATATCAAGCCCACCAAAATTTCTTTTCAACTAATTTTTATCTATCCGAGTTTCATAAATCGTATTTGGAAACCTCCCTAAAAGTTTTTTGTATACATCTCCTCAATCGGTTGCGACAATTGACCCAGTCACTATTGGCCAATCCACTGGTAACCCAAGTTGTAACTACATGTCCTTGAGTGTGATAGTACACTCGCCGCATAGAAGATGAAATGTGTGCTTCTTGGGTCTCCTCCTTTCCACCAACACACTTACAAGTGTGGCATCCAATTTACACTCCTCATACGGGTCACATGTAAAAATCTCACATCTCTCAAATATGGTTCGATTAAAGACATTGAAGGAGCGAGCCGATTACGAATATAGGTTTCCAAAATTGAATCTTCTGATTATATATATAAGTACAAAATATTAAATTTCAATATAACAACAAAATATTTAAATTAAATTAGATTAAATATAAAAAAATTCTTACCATTTGCAATTGATCGACCGAAATGTGCTCGTCATCCAAACGAATTAGAAAATTTTCCATTACTAATATAAATACAAAATAAATTGTAATACAAAAATTAATTTTAAAAAACCATAATACAATTTTAATAAAAAAAAAAAAAGAAGAGTTGAGAGGGGAATAAAAATTGATTGAGAAATTAAGAGGAAATTGATAAAAATTTGAGAGAGATTTAAAAATGTGAGAGAGAGATTAGTGGAGATTGATTTGAAAAATGAATGGAATTAGGGGTTTAAATAAAAAAAAAGGAGTAACAGTTGGATGGGTGGTTAAACGGCTATTGAAATAGCTGTTGGGGTGGGGAGTCGTTGGTTATAAAAAATTTTGGTTTAATCCTATAATTTTTCAAAAAATCGACTTAAATTCATTTTTTTTTTTTAATATAAAAAAGGGCATTTTTGGATATTTCACCAGAAAAAAACTTTTAAAAAAGAAAATCTGGGGACGTCCTTAATGTCCAGTAGCGGTCCATCATCTCCAAAGAAGCGAAGGGAAATAAGTAACGTCAGGCAGTCCGCAAGCCCAAGCCCTAGGCTACCCGGTCAAAATAAAAATCAATTTCGGCTAAGCACTACCGTCAAAAACTCAAACCCTCAACGCATTGAATACGTGTATAATTTCCACACCACTTCTTTCCTTTATACTCTTCCCACCAAGAAAAAGATCTCACAATTTCCTCTTTCCTTTTATCTCTTCCTTCCCTCCCCTACAATCCATCTTTAGACGTTATGGTTCCCATCGTTTTGACCCAGATGACTACCGGTTTGGGTGTATTGGCCGGGGCCGTGTTTGTCAAATCGGTCATGGACCAGAAACCCATGTCTCAGAGATGCCCCACTTGCAACGGCACAGGGCGTGTCTCGTGTATTTGTTCCCGCTGGTCGGATGGCGATGTCGGCTGTCGGACTTGCTCGGGGTCGAGTCGCAGGGCCTGTAGCAGTTGCGGCGGATCAGGTACGGGCCGCCCCATTCCGGTCCAACTCATTGTGCGTCAACCAACCAATCGAAGCTTCTAATTATCGAGATTTTGCTGTCCTTGAATCACGACAGTCGTAAAAATTCTTAGCTTACTATAAATTTATCTCTATATATATTTTTAGGAATTTTATTGTGTAATATATATATATATATATATATATATATATGAGAGTGGAAGAGAGAGATGGGGGAGGTTAGCATCTTAAAATCTTGTATTGCAATCACTCTATTCAGATTCTTATCAAAGTTCAAACTGAATTTATAGCTTGCTTACCTGTATGGTATTTCTTGATGATTTTAACTACGCTTAAGGTAACTAATTTTTTAATGCAAAATTATAGTGCTTTTTTTTTTCAGAAATTAGAGAATTATTTGTAAAGAAATTCATCCTTGGTAAGAATTCGAATTCCATGAGTTATATAAAATGGATCTTCCTATCAGCATTTGAATTATTAAAAAAAATATAGTTGAAAAGTTCTTTTTCTTTTCTTCTTTATATATTGTGAAGTGAAGTTGACGAATTCAAGTGAAGAATGAAAGATTAAGAAGCAAAAATAATGCACCACATTGTGGGATGTTTGGATATTGGAAGTTGTTTCTAAAATTCATTTGGCGGGGAATATAATAATGGACAAGAATGCCAAACTTGTTGCTCTAGTAATCAAGATTTATAGTTATTTACTATTTAAACTATTTGTTTTTTTTTTTTGTGGAAGAAAACCTCAATATATGATTTGTTGCATGGCAACTTAACAGGGCATGCATGATGGCACAGACATTTAAGTGGCCTAATAGGCTTTAATCTGAATGCTGAAAAGCTGATGCTTTTGTTGACCAAGTATCCACATAATGCAGACTAGCTGAGTGGTCTCAAATATTAGGGAGGGATGCTCATTCACTCCATTTCATCTGATTGAGTTATAAAAACATTAGCAGTTTAGTTGTTAAAGAAATAACAGTTGTTTATTATTATTATTAATTTTAAGCAAAGAAAGAGAGGAGACCAAGTCAAGGCAGAGTCCAAGTGCATATAATATGACTGACCTGATTTAATAAAGGAAGTTTCATAGTGGACTAGGTTTTTGTGACTAAGTCAGATTGCTACTATAATACACGCATCCTAATTTCTCAATAATCTGGGTCACCTTAAGCCCGCTATCTCCTTTTTCTTTGCATCCCTAATCTACTCTTAATAAGGGCTACGGTTCTTCTAATATATTCTGAATTGAGTCAAATTCAGTTGTCGAATAACTAAACTGTTATTTTTTAATAAATAAATAAATAAATTATAATATAAAAGAACTTTAAGGTTTTTATTTTTTATCAATTGAATTTTAGTTTAGTAGACATCAATATTATTATCAAAATAAGAGGACATGAGTTGAAACACATCTAATCTTTTATTTAAAGGTGAGAAAGGAATCTAATTCTACACATTGTATAAAAAACACTACTATTTTATTCATCTACGCCACGTCCCTGTATGCATGTATGTATGTAGGTATGAATGAAGGAAAGAAAAGCTGATTTATTTACTAGCATTTGTTGGGCTTTGGAGTTCATAAATGTTGATTAACCTGAATAAATAAAATTCATTGCATCTAATTCCACACAAATATTTGTACACCACTATAACATCTACAATACAAACAGAGGCATTACAGTTTCTACTAATACAAACATTTCCCCACAACATGACAAGTCTTCCACTCTTCTTCCAACCTATGGAATGGTATGATCATCATTGTCATCCCAACATTTTAATCGCTTTTAAAGGTTGTCTCTTAATTGTGTCTCACTTGGGAGTGAAAGCCTGACATGGACAACCAACACCAGTTAGTCCAACCCTTACGAAGACAACAAATTTGATTCAAAGTAAAGGTGTTTATTGACAGCATCTATATATGGCATTAAAATTTTAACTCCTAAAACTTTAACCTCTGAATAAAAAACATAACCAAATAGAATAAATTTGAATAATAATTCAACCAAAACCGATTCAAATTGAATAATCTATCCAAACTGAAACTAGAAACTACAAATGGAATTGGTTTTTGAGGGGATGAACTTACAGCAAAAATGGTGGCGTGACCAGGATCGGCGAGGTGGTCAAAAAAGTTGTCAATGGGTCCAGTGCCACTATAGATGTGTTGGAACCAAGCACCCATTACCGCCAACATAGCCAATCGACCATTCTTGATCTCTTTAGTCCCCAACTCCTTGATCTTGATAGGGGAACCAGTTCCCCAACCAAGAGGGTCGAACCACAGCCCACCAGGGCACCCAACATCGGTGCCCATGAGCTTGTTGTTAGGGAAGATGGGGTCGGCGTTTACGCACCCAGGCTTGAGAATGTCAGCCCATCTTCTCCCTTCTGCCCACCCGATGAAAATAAGCTCAACAATGAAGAGGGTGGTGGTTTCAGTGAAGTATTCCTCGGTTCCAGCAGAGTACCATGATGGAGTGTTTAAAATGCTAATTTTGGTTAGCAACTCTGGGATGAAAATCCCAGCGGCTCCTAACATTGCCCATCTGCAATGGACGAGCTCTGCCTGTACGTTCCATCTCAAGGTCTCAGGGTCTGATCCTGTTAAAAATAAAAACTAAAATTCAACCCTATATTACACACACACACACAGAGAGAGAAAAAAAAAGATTTAACTTTGTGAGTTACTTGATTCAATTCAATGGATGAAACATGATTATACCAAGGCCTAGAGGATCAAAACCGAAGTCTCCAGGGAGGCTGCCATCGAGCCATGGAGGAGGAGTACTGCCTGGGAACCAAAGAGGTCGGTCGGGGTCAGGCACTGCACACACCGGAACTGTTCGGGCTACTGCTGGTTTTGTGTACTTTTTGACTGATCGAAGTTTCTTCCCTGTAAGGAAAGAAGCCTTTATTGTCCTCACTACTGATCCACTCCTCTGGGAACTGTAAACATTTCTTACACATCATAACCTGATCGCCTCAACTATTATTTCTAGTTTTTGTTTACACCATTTTAACCAAAAAATTCTATCACATGTAAATAGCTGGAAAATTCCTACCCAATCAGTGTAGCATGATCACTTATAAATGATTCACTACCAGTTCATCATTTCTAACACACTTACATGTGCAGACATTTAGCATGGTTAACTATGTTACTATTTTTCTTCTGACATTCATGTCGGCACATATTTAGATATCCCCACACTCACTTTAATTCTGAATAACATAGGTTTATATTGTTCGAAAATAGGTTGATAGTAATAAGGGAAAGAGAACTTGCCTGGGGGATGAGATGGCAACGGCTGCAATGGCAGAAGAAGCACAAACAGAGGCCATTTTGCCTACAATGAGGTGGGGGAATTGAGGTGGTTTTTGTGGCAGACAAGGATATTGAAATCTGTTAATGTATTCCGGGGGTATTTGAAATGTACAATATATTTTTTAAAAAACTTGAAATGTGTATTTGAAATATTGTATAATATATTTTTTAATCCTTATTTTAAAAATAAGGATTTCAAGTTTTTTTAAAATTAATAAAAAATAAATAAAATATATTAAATATTAAAAAAATAACTTAAAAAATTTAGAATGTAAAATATACATTTAAAATATTATAAAACTAATAATAAATTTGAAAGGTCATATCTTTAAAATATTTAAATGTTTTATATTATTAAAAATATATATTTAATATTTAATAAATAATATTTAAACTTTAAAAAATAATTTCAAAAACATATATTTAAAATTAAGAAAAAATAAATTAAATAAATAAGGATTAAGACAACATTTAAAATTATTGATAAATAAAATAAATAAATAAATAAGGAAAAAATTTTTAAAAGAAAGGACAAAAAAATAAAATAAATAAACAAAACAAAATAAAAAATATAAAACTTAAAAAAAATTAAAGAAAAAGGCAAAAGTTAAAAAAAATTAAAAAAAAAACAAAGTAAAAAAAAAAAAGCAGAAGCAGGGTGTCAGTCGCGTAGATTTCTGGCTCTCAATTTTTCCAATTTCGCAATATTTCTCTTGTATTTTATACAGGTGGCACCATTTTACATGGCTCCACCAAAAAATTAATTTTTTTATGTTCCTTGCTGATGTGGTAAGTTGGTAACAACATATAATTTAATTCCAACTTTTATTATAAATTTAAAATTATTTTCTTATTTTATTTAAAAAATAATTATTTTAACATTTAATTAATTTATTAGAGTCATTTTAATAAAAAAAAAAACCAACAAATCCCCATGTATGATATTAGAATCGTTGGGTACTAGTAATAGGTCATCGAGGGCAATGGCTTTTCCTTAAACTAAGGTGGGATATCAGAAAACTTTACAATTGTTTAAATCTTTGAATGGAGAACTTTACAAGTGTTTAGTTTTATTTAATTGAAATTCAATTAATCAAACTCTACCTTCTAGATCGATATGAAGGGTAATATGAAGCAAGTCAAACAAAGGGCATGTACACTCTTCATTTGTGACCTATTTTTTATTTAAATGACAAAAAGCTGTCAGAATCCATGTATAGATAGAGGGTTTGGTTTTAAAATTAACCTGTCCTGCTTATTATCTCTATATAATAGGTTGTGACCCAACTTTTAGAACCCAAACAGTCTATACTCTAATCCTAAAAGCACAAGCTAGAGTGCAGCTGGGCTAGGTAGGCCGCCTTGCTTTTCTCAGTCAATGGACTTACTTTTCAGCCTTTTTTTCAGGCCTCATAATCTCCATTTAAAATTACCCTCAACCATTGATCAAAAGCGAAAAATCAACCCAGTTGACAACCAAAAATCTGGTTAGCTAAATCCTTTACGTTTCATTATTATCCATATCACCTATTTCTATGGTAAAGAAAAAGATGTAATGATCCTTAATTGTTTGGTAAGAAAAGAAAGTTAACAAAAAAAAAAAAAATATCAGCATGCCAGTAAGGCACAGATTGGATCTTATCTGCACGTCTTTGGGCAAAATCATAACCCCCCAATTGGTGTAGATTGAAATATAGATAAAGTTAAGGCCCACAGCCACATATTCTATGTGTCTCCATCAATCAACTTGCTTGTTGCCTTCTATACCCCCTAAAACGCTATTCCTTTTTCTTCCTTGGAAAATCTCTTTGAAAATCTTGTGCAATCTCCTAAAAGTACAAATCCCATCAATTTTATACCATCTCAACTTTAAGGGTCACCAAATTCTAAATTTCACGTCATATTAGAATTCAATCGATGAATCCAAATTAATTTAGACGATCATCTTTAAAAAATATCTATTAAATTTAAAATTCAAATTTTAAAATCTGCAGTCACTTGAAATAATGAAATGATATCGAAATCTATATGTAATCAACATAATCATCGACAATTTGCAACCCCACAAGGTTAACCGACCAGGAATTAGAAGTTTGGTAGACTTACCAGCATCTAAGTGGCCACACTTTTCCCGTCTGCTTGACGAACAGCTAGGGGGGGTTCCTTTTATTCACATGGGGATGGCTGACCCCAAGAGTATGTGAATGTGTTATAGCTCTTTTTAAGGAAGCAAACGTGATTATTCAGCATTCAAAAAACTCCAAAATGTAATTAGTAATTGTTTGAGGTCTACCAACAATATCAAAGCATGTTTGATTGGAACAGGAAATCCCTTCACTAAGGGAACACGGCTTTCATGCCCTTCTTTTTACTTAAAGGCAGCCATGTGCTGTCTATTACTACTACTAACTATATATATGATCAGATTTGGGGTCCTTTAGATTTCCCTAGGACTCACAAAAATTAAAATATGATAAACTCTAATATTCAATGTGGATTTCGTTTCAATTTTATTTTAGTTTGAATTTATATTATTTAATTATATTTAGTTAATTTTTTTAATTTAGATAAATTGTGATATTCAATTTGATTATTAAAAAGCTACAAAAATACACATTAATTATGACTTTTTTTTATAAAAAAAATTTGAATCATCATTATCCATAAATTACTGATGGCACAATATTTGGTCTCAGTTCTTACACCCTTCAGCATCATTGAGAAGTGTGGGAGAAAGAAACAAGAGTCATTGTTAAAAGATGGTACATAATAGCACATTTGATTGTTAGAATGAACTTTGCAAAACCCTCGAGAAAGTTGGATTATTGTTGTGTCGGATTCCTTGGCACCTAAATTGATAATGTTTCTTTATCAGCCTGTGTTTTGTAGCATTCATATTTTCACATGCTAGCTAGCAGTAGCAGACCATTTTTACAGATAAAAGACGTAGAAATGATTATTATTATTATTTTCAATCGAAAGCCATTAGTGACCAATTATGCAGCTTGATGAGTGTTTGCAAGAACCACCATGGGAT
The DNA here is from genome assembly GCA_020496765.1 of Gossypium stocksii. Lineage (NCBI taxonomy): Eukaryota > Viridiplantae > Streptophyta > Magnoliopsida > Malvales > Malvaceae > Gossypium > Gossypium stocksii. The sequence goes on along the minus strand of CM035627.1, from coordinate 95,706,207 downwards.
CTTTTGCCACACTTAGACAACAACATGCAACCTCCCCTAACTGCACGTTGTGGCGGGCATCGCGGTCACCTACTAACTATATTTCAACCCTAACTTTTATACATCACCCTCAAATTTCTCTAACATTCAACTTAAAATTAGTAGATAATTGTTATAGGAATCCAACTTAAATATATCACCATAGACAATCAATCTAACCTATGTGATATAATTACAATCAAGTGAAGGTAGAAAATTTTACTACGTAATAAACTTGAATGACTATATTAAGATAGAATAATATGCAATACAAAAAAATAAAATGCATAATATCAAATTTAGATATTAATATTTATATTTTTTGTTAATTTGATTTTTTAAGATAAATTTAATGATTAACCTTTTAAAAAGAGTTAATTTTTTTAAAATAAAAATTCTGACTAAAACATTATTATTTTTTAAACAATGTTGGCATAGCAACCTGCATGATAGTCCATGTGTAATTCATGTTGATATGATACTATTTGTTTTATATGTCATACCAACAGCAATTTTAAAATTAAAAAAATTAAAAAAATATATAAAAGTTCAGAAAAATAGCATGAGATACATGTGGTATGCCATGCAAGCTACCATGTTTAAAAATATAACGTTTTAGTTAGTATGTACATTAAAAAAACAATTCAACTCTTTTTGAAAGAAACTTTTTTATTTTTTTCTCCAAGCTGTTTGTTTCTTATCTTTAGTTTTGCCCAGCGGTGGTGCCAACCTCCTGGCTGGCTATCGCCCGCTTTTTTCTCCCTCCCACCAACCCTTTATTTCTTTCTTCTTCTCATTCACTCCACATGCTTTCTCTCTTTTCAGTTTGCAGATCTATTTTGTGGGTACTTTATTGTCTTCACAAGTTGTGATGGATAGATGATGATACCTGTCATTTGCTAAAACTCTACCGGCCACCAGCATTTTTTTTGGAAAGTGGATGGCTCTTCTTTAGGTTCTTAATATGTTTTTGTTTTGAGAGTATTTCAGAATAATAAATGATTTCACGAGTCGATTTGGACCTATGTTGTCTTGAGGTTTATATGTTTTTTGTTTGTTTTTCTATTGTTTAAAAAGACATTATACCAAAATAAATTTCGACCTTAAAATTAAAGATTTAACTTATACATATAAGATTTACACTATTCTAGTATAACTATTTTGCAATATTTAGGAACATGAGTTCATTGAGTAAATAAATTGTGTATGAATTATTTGAGATTTAGTATGATAATTACGTAAATTTCAAATCTCTAAATATTTAGATAGAAAAAAAAGAGTATGTTCACTACTAATATTGCATTCAATAAATTAATAAATAATCATGACTGCTAAAATTATAGATACATGTTTATCCTATTTTTAAAACTCAAATCTGTTAATTTTTTCATTCTAGACTACCTCCGAAAAGAATTAGGGAGATAAAGTAATGAAAGCTTGTTACTTGCACCAATTTAGAAATGATTACCGCTGAAACTCGACAACCTTAGCAAAGAAAAATGGAATTTACATATATCCAAAGCTTTTACTTGTGGGTTAAGCAGCCAACTGCTCTCTTTTATTAAAAACTTAAAACGCCAACAAATAATGGATATTAAGACGTAATGTACTCATAAAGCATGGTTGTTGTTGTTGTTTTTCCAACTGGGGTGTGCCAATTTTGTCAAGTTTTAAGGCCAAATCCTTTTTTTTTTTTTTTTTAATTTGCCCTCAAATTACACATTATAGCTTCCTATCATTCAATCATGCTCATATTTTATTATCTTATCCTTATCCTCTCTAACTTTAATTAGGTACCTTATTTTAGCTAGGATCAAGTTACTAATTTTCTCAACATATTGATGGAATGTTTAGATTTCCTTCCGGGGTCCAATCATACTACTGTTATTTCCTTGCACATATATTCCTTTTCTTTTATTTCTTTTTTTTCTTCAGCATAATCCTTTCCTTTAATATGTTAATGATTTATTTGAACCCCTTAACTTTATAAAAAAAATTATTTAGTATTTTATTTTATTTTTTTCCTTCTTTAGGTTTTTAAATTTTTTTTAAATCAAAGTTAACCTTTTTTTAATTTTACTGACATAGTATACACGCGGATAACACATCAGCATTTAATTAATTTTTAAATTTTAAAAACTTCAAAAAAATATTTTTAAAAATTAAAATCATTAAAATTATTTTAAAATATTTTTATATCTTTTAAATTTTAAAAATTCAATTAAATGTTGACATGAACTCATCCACGTGACAATCAACGTGTATGCCACATCAACAAAGTCGAAAAGTTAAAATAAATTTTTTTTTTAAATTGGAAGGACAAGAAAATTAGTAAATTTTACTTTTCGTTTTACATGTTAGCTATTTTCAAAAATTGCATATAGAAATGTTGAACTTCAAATTGAAATCCATAATCATGGGAAGATTTAATGCAGTTAGGTTAGAACACAACAATATGAATGCGGAGATATAAAAAGAAATTATCATCACATATAATGGAATTTTCGTACCTTGCTTTCACAACTTAATCGATAATCATGCAGAGAAACAGAGAAGATACATCATGACCATAATTATGTGCATATCACATGTAATAAATTGAGGCCCTAAAAAATACGATGAATATTGTTTAATTATAGCAACACTAACTTTCTTACCTACGTATTTATTTAGCAATTATATTCGGGTATAATTATTTATAATTATATATGTAATATGTTTTTGGTAATTAGTATAATTAAGGAGTTTATTTAATCAAGTTTAATTAGAGTACTTTAATTATATTTTTTAATTTTCAAAAGAGTGTGAGAATTGAGGGTAATTAAGTGAATAGTTACTAATAATTATACTGAAATTCAATTTGTATATGGCTTTTCAAACACACTTGAACATAATTTTAAGTCCAAAAAGTTACTTTTATGTAATAATAATATTTTAATTTTAAAATATATATTATATTTAAAATAAAATTATAGTTTATTTTATTGAGGTGGCTTGAGGATAGTGAAACAATTGATTGAAATAAGAAAACACTCAATTGAAATAGGAAAACAATCAATTCAAGAGTAAAAGAATTTCTTACTCGATTCAATTCAATAAGCTTACAATAATTGACTTATATACACCATTCTACTAATAGTTTAATGAACAAACTTAATAATTGCCTAACTATATTTACAACTTCTACACTTCCCCTCAAGTTGGTGGATGAGAGTGAAATAAAACTTTCATGCCTAACTTGCCAGCTAAGTGTTCATGCTACTGAATCCAAGTCCTTTTTTTACAATATCTGCAAATTGATATTTTGTTTACACATACTGAGTCTGAACCAACCCTCTTTGTATTTTTTCTCTCACAATGACACAATCTATTTCTATATGTTTTGTTCTCTCGTGAAAGACAGGATTATTTGCTATTTGAATTGCTACTTTATTATTACAAAATAGTGTTGTTGGTTCCCTATTTTGAACACCAAGATTGTCTAATAACCCTCTCAACCATACAATTTCAAATATTGTGAAGGCCATGCTTTTGTATTCGGCCTCCACTAATGACTTTGAGATGGTGTTTTCTTTTTCTTTCGTTCTTTTTTTATCTCCACGAGATCAATGAATCTCCTAATTTTAGACAAAATCCTATAACTGACTTTCTCATTATTGGACAAGATGCCCAATCCGAGTCACAATATGCTATTAACTGTGTGGACCCATTTGTCAAAAAAAACAACCCTCTCCCGGGTAGGGGTGTTCATTCAGTTAACCGACCCGAAATTACGTTAACCGAATTAATCGACCTTTTAAAATTTTTAACCGTTAACCGAACCAAAATTTTTTTAAAAAAATTAACCTACGCAAAATTTTTCGGTTAATTCGGTCGGTTAACTGAATTAACCGAATTTTTTTTAATTTTTAGTTAAAAATTAACCGAATTAACCGAGTTAACTGAATTAAACAAATTAACCGAATTGAATCACTACATATTAAAAACATTACATAAGTCTTTGAATCACTACATAATTAAAAATATTACATAAGTCTTTGAATCACTACATAATTAAAAACATTACATAAGTCTTGAAATTAACACATAATTGAAATGTAAGTATTTAATAATCTCCATTTGTATCTATTTCTTCTCTCCAAAAGATCTCCATTTGCATTAAACCTACAAAAAAAAATATGTGCAAAAAATTAACATATAATAGAAATATCTGCATTAAAAAAAAATCAAATAATATAAACAAACAAATAGATTATAAGTTAACAAGAATAAGATAGTAAGTATACTCTTCAACTCACGAAAGCTCATGAATTTAGGGTAGGCTCTGATGCATTCCAAGAAAAGTCTAAACATTGAATCAATTAAATAAGTAGGAGTGAGATGGTAAAAAAATTGAAACTATTAAAATAAAATAATAAATATACCATTTTCAATCTTGTCAAGCTCTTGGATTTGTTCTTCAATCTTTTTTATGTCTTCTTGTGATGATGATTTTCGAATCCAATTTTGAGTACACACAAGAGCTTGTACAATTTTAGGAGTTAAAGAACTCCTATATTGATCAAGCACACATCCCCCAGTGCTAAATGCAGACTCTGAAGCAACCGTAGAAACCAGTATAGCTAACACATCTCTGGCTATTTTTGAAAGAGTGGGAAATCTAGGGCTATTAACTTTCCACCACAATAAAATATCAAAATCTTCGACAAATTCCTCATTAGCCTTAGCTCGATATTTATCCAACTCAGATGTTTTATCCTCACCACAAATTTCCAACTCACGCTTTTTATACAAAGCTTGCATTCGCCTTTTAATTTTTTGTTTTGGTTCACCGAGAGAAACATGTGTTGGCACACTCGATTGGCTACAAGTACTATGAAGTGGAGGCTTATACTCATCAAACAATTCTTACAAAGATTCCTTCAATTTTTGCATCATTTCAGAAGCTTTTTCAGAACTAGACATTTCACTAAGTGCAAATTCAAGATACTTTAGTTTTTGTCTATGATCTAAAACACAAGCAACAAACATAAGCAAATTCATCTTATCAATATCACCCCAATACTTATCATACTTCTCTTTCATCTTGATGGCCATAACACTGAAATCAACATTACTATTTAACTGAGCATCTCGTAAAAGAATATCAATTTCAGAAAGCTCATCAAAAAAATTATTGGACATGGCATACGGAGTGCCAGATACACGCAAAGTGACTTCATAAAAGTGTTCCAAGAAATCCCTTAAGTTTCTAACATTAGCCCAATCATCCACACTAGGCCAACCCTCTCCCCTTTCAAGTTCAGCCCTAAAGTTTGTATCTTGCTCCTCAAATCTCTCAAAAGCTCTCTCAAAGTTCTGAGCAGTGTCTAACATTAAGTAGGTCGAGTTTCACCTAGTACAAACATCAAGACACAACATCTTCTTGCACTCTATCTTTTCCACCACAAAACACTCCTTAAACTTTTGTAATCTAGCTGGAGATTGTCTTACATATCTAACAGCCCCCCTAACACGTTCAACAGATATATTCATTTCCTTTAAGCCTTCAACAATAATCAAATTTACAATGTATGCCATGCATCTCATATGAAGATATTTACCATTTTAAACTAAACCCCCTCGAGGGTTAAATTTCTTTCTCAAATAACCAATAGCAACATCATCTGAACTTGCATTATCAACAGTAAGAGTAAACAACTTCTCAATTCCCCAATTCAACAAGCATTTCTCAATCACCATCCCAATAGACTCACCCTTATGACTAGAAATTGGACAAAAGTTTAAGATCTTTTTATTCAATTTCCAATCGTTATCAATAAAGTGAGCAGTGATACACAAATAATTAACTCTTTGCAAAGAAGTCCATGTTTTAGTAGTTAAGCAAACTCTAGAACAAGAACTTCTCAAAAGTTGTTTTATCTTGACCCTTTCATCTAAATACAATTGATAAACATCCCTAGTCATAGTAGTTCGTGAAGGAATATGAAACCTAGGACATACCACAGACATAAATTTCTTAAAGCCTTCACTTTCAACAAACTTTAAAGGTAATTCATCAATCACAATCATTTTTCCTAATCCTTTCTTGCATGCTTCTTGATCAAATCTCCAAGTTGAAAGATGCCCTCCCCCCTTCAACTCCCTTTCTAGGTAAAACTAGTTGTCCTTGACTAGTATCAACAACATTACTAGGATTTTTCTTACATGAACCAATATGATATTTCAATGACCCTGTACCATTTTTTTTCATATCACAACAAAATTCCTTCTAGCAATAATTACATTTAGCCTTACTTGCACCCTCACTATTAATAAACTTAGTGAAGTGAGACCAAACTTGTGACCTTTGAGGAGCAGCTTTTCTTTTCCCAGTAGTACCCTCTGTTTGGCTTGAAGCTCCAACTCACGAATTTTCAGAATCTATCGAAGTAGGAGGTGTAACACTACCCTCAATAGATGTTGGTTCGGTGGACATTCTGCAAGAAAAAAAGTATATAATAAATTAAAATACATTTATAATATTAAACAATTTTTCAATAGCATAATAATACTTACTTTGAGACATTGAAGCAAGTTGCTTAATTTAATTTAATTTAATTAAAACAACACAATTTAATACATAAAACAGCAACTTAATTTAATTTAATTTCAAACACCAACAATACTCAATTTATGAGAGCATAATAATACTCAATTTCAAACATTAAAACAGCAGCTTAATTTAATTTAAGACAGCATGAAAATGCTAAATTTGATACACTAAAACACCAATTTTAATTTAATTTATGACAGCATAAAAATGCTCAATATGAAACACTAAAACAACATGCAAACAGTGACAATTTTAATTTAATATTAATTCAATTTATGACAGCATGCAACCAGTAACAATACAATGATGTTATACTTTAAATTTATAATTATTGTTTATTTATTTACTTTAAAGATTTATTTTAGTATATTAATTTTATTTATGATTATAAATTATAATTACAGTTGGTAATGCAATCTTATAATTGTGATATATATTTATTTTAATATCATATAAATTACTTAATTTTAAAAAAATCATATAATTACTTATTAATTATAAATAGTAATAAATAATTATAATTATAATTATAATAATTTATCATAATTTTATGGAATTTGAAACTAAAAATATTAAATGAATTAAACTTGTTAAAAAGAAATAAATTCTATAATAATGAAGATAATTTCATAAAATATGCTTCTAAATAATTTTAGATTGATTTAATCAAACATTTGAACCAAACAAAATATGCTAAGATCAATTTCTTGAACCAATCATACCTAACCGTATTAAATACTTTTTTTAATGATATAATTATTATATATATATATATATATATATGAATGGTATCTATATTATCCAATAAACTTAATATAATGGAATTAAAGTATGAATAATAAGAGCTAAACATGAAAGAAAATGAATTCCTCAAAGAATTCACATATTTGTTTAATTTATGGAGTAAATAACAAAGCCTGTAGTGAATTTTAAGAAGTTTATAGTTGGCGTAATAAAGAGATACAACATCCTTTTTATAAATTCTTTCTCCTGTTGTTGGTACAAATAATAGTCTTAGAGAAACAAAAATTCAAACTCCAAATATATTGCGTACCCTTTGTTTCATTTTTCTTTTTTGGCTTTGCCTATCACTAGTAGGTTTAATTTCAGTACAATAAAAGAATAAATGAATTAAAGGCAGTACTGTAGTAGGACAATGAGGTAGATAATAATGGTGATTTAAAAAAAGAAAGAAGTAGAAATTACTTAACCCCAACTAAATATCAAATGAGAAAAATTTAGATTAAAAAGACAGCAACTTCAGCACCTGCAATTCAGAGCTGATTTAAAGAAAGAAAGAAGGTAAGAAAGGAATCCAACACCCCAACAGTGCTCCAACACCCCCCGAAAGCAAGAAGCAAGAAGCGAGTGCAAGGCAGCAGCAATATTATTACAATGTGAGTGGGTTAAGAAACCGAAAGCAAGTGCAAGCTTACCTTAACTCGCTGGTGATGGATGGTGACCTGGTAGACGCCAGAGTGCCAGACGAAAGGTGGCTGGCCTGGTAGAGATATTGGGAGTTTTCAATTAGGGATTTGAAGTTGAAGTTAGGTTTTTTTTTTTAGTTTGTCATCTGTGACTCTGTTCAACTTTTAGTTTAGGTACTTTAGTTTTAGTTTTAGTTTTAGATTTTTATTTTTATTTTTATTTATTAAATTATTTGTAATTTCTATTATTGGGTTGGGTTGGATAATTGGGTTAGGTAATTGGGTAGTTGGGTTTGGGTTTGGGTTGGGTTTAGGTGAATAATAAGCCTATTTATATATTATAATTTTTTTATTAATTTTTTCGGTTAAACTGAAAAATTTCGGTTAACCGACCTGTTTCGAACCGAATTAACCGTTAACCGAAAACTCAAAAAATAATTAACCGACCCTCGACCGAAAAAATTCAGTTAAACGACCAATTAATCGAATTTGGTCAGTTAACCGAATTTTTTTGGTTTTACCTGAATTTTGCACACCCCTACTCCCGAGATCTTTCTTCACATATCTTACTATACATGGTGCTGCCTCATAGTGTGGCTTTTTTGGTCGTTGTATGAACTGACTTAAGTGTTGAACTACAAAAGCAATATCTAGCCTTGTGTAAGTAAAGTACAACAATCTCCTAATAAGTTGTTGATACATTCTCACATCTGGTAACATTTCATTACCGTGATTGACTTGTATTGTTTCATCATATTCAATGAAAGTTAAGTTCTGATTTTGTTCTAAAGGAATAACAACTAATTTCCCTCCAGTAAGCTCCATATTTGAAATCAATTCAATAACATACTTTCTTTGATTCAATACAACCTCATTTCCTGACCGAAGAATTTCAATACCAAGAAAATATTTAAGCTCTCCCAAATCTTTCATCTTAAAACTCCGATGTAGCGCTTGTTTTAACTCATCAATAAACATTCCATCATTTTCGGATATTAATAAATCATCAACATCTATAAGCATGATAACAATTTGATCATATACTCTTAGAAAAAAAAAGAATAGTCATGTTTACTTTGTGAATAGCCATAAAGTAAAAGAGCCTCTGTAAGCTTCATGTTCCACTGTTTTGATTCTTGATTCAATCTACAAAGTGATTTTCGTAGTTGACAAATTTGAATCTCCCACTGAGTGTAAAAATCGAGAGGAAGAAACATGTACATTTTCTCATATAAGTCATATTGTAAAAAAGCATTGTAAATATCCATTCGAAACAATGGTCATCCATGGTGAGCTACAAGACAATGACAGTGTGAACCGTAACTTGTTCGGCAACCGGAGAAAATATGTTATTGGTGTGTCGTTGAAAGCACCAAAAATAACCTATCCCTATGAAATAACGAAAAAGAATAGTATAAGGGAAGTAGGGTCAAATCCTTAAGGACTGGATTTGCAAAACTTCTTGTTCCTCGAGATCCCGAGTACAGTCATGCCCAAGAAAAAGTGGCATACTTGGAAAAAAAATAGAATTAAAAATATAGAGGGGTTGAAATTGTATAAATTGAAATCGAAATTGTAAAGAGAAACAAAATTGAGAAAAGAGGTTTTTTTTATTGAGAGGTTCTAGCCTTCGGTTGTCTCGGTCCTCCTTAGGTTCAATCGTCCTTGCGCCTCTTGCTTTGATTTTGTATTTCCCTCCAAGAGAATCTTATGTGTGCATCTCAAGAGGTTAATCCCTTTTAAGTCGGCAATGGTCTCATCATTCGAAAAAAATGTGCATTTGAGATGCTCGAGAAGTGGTTTTAATTCCAGATCTGGTTCTTACACAACAAAAGGTAGAAGTTTAGTATCCATAAGAGCCAATAATTCATTAAAATATTCGCAAATAGATCTTGAATCGAAATTATCATCAAACAATGTTTCAAGCTTATCTTCATAAGGTGACTCAAAAGTTTCTTCTACTAATGAGTCAATTATGTTGACACGGTTTACGTTCAAGATTTCACTCGGGTGACTAATAGCATCATAAACATTAAACTTCACGATCTCCCCGTCAAACTCTATTGTGAGGGTTCTGCTACGCACGTCAATCTTAGTATTTGTAGTGCTAAGGAAAGGTCGCCCCAACAAGATGTTTAAAGAACTATAAGCGTTATTATCTTCTATTTTTATCACATAAAAGTCTGCAAGAAACATAAATCCGTTGACTTTCACTAATACATTCTCAATGACTCCTTCGGGATGTATAATAGACTTGTCTGCTAATTGAATGATAACACTTGTTTTCATCAAAAAACCCGTGTTAAGTAATTCATAAATAGAAAAAGACATTACATTTATAGAGGCCTCTAAATCACACATGGCTTTTTTAATTCTTAAATGGCCTATTTTGCATGGTATTGTAAACATGCCATTGTCTTTACATTTTACTGGCATTCTCCACTGCAATATTGCAGATACATTTTCACTAACACTTACTCTTCCATTTCTAATCAATTTTCGCCTTGTTGGTGCAAAGCTCATTAAGGAACTTGATATATTGCGAAATTTTTTTGATGACATCCAACAATGGTATTCGATCTTGACGTTTCTAAACGTTGCGAGGATCTCTTTTTCCTCCTTACCTTTCCAATGTTGGTTCAATCGTCCTGGAAATGAAGGTTGAATTATGGGCAATGGAATTTTTGTTCAGACATGTTCATTGTTCTCCTACTTTTTCTAAGCGAAATCTTGATTAATATTCTTGTCAGGATTTGGTTCCGAAATTTTTCCACCTTGCAATGTCACTACATTTGCGTGTTGTCTTAGATTAGGTTTCGTTTGTGACGGTAACTTCCTTTGTGAGTTCATTTTCTCAATTGATGTGGTCAACTCTCTTATAAATGCCTCAATTTTCTATTAAAAATCCTTTGTTTCCTTTTGGAAATCAAGAGTTTACTGTTGTATTTGCTGTTGGAAATCAAACACATTAGCTGGTAATTTATTAACTATGGTTTTTAGAGAGGTACCTGAATCTTATGTTTTTTGTGGTAATTGATTGTGGTATGGCTGGTTATACTGCAGGTTTGCCCCATAACTCAAGTTAGGATGGTCTTTCCATCTTGGGCTATATGTATTTGTATAGGGGTTATATCACCTTTAGAGCAGTCCAAGAAAGTTCCTCACAGCATCTAAATGGGCCATAGTATCGTTACGCAAACTAGAGCATGCATTAGTTGTATGTTCCGCTGTTGCACAAATTTCGTACAATCAGGCTAGTCCTGTTTTACTGCAAAAAGAGAATTCATGATATTTGTAAGTCTATCAACTTTATCTTTTAAAGCAGAATTACTTAGCTGGTGAACCCTTCTAGTGGGTTCAGGATTGACTCAAAATTGCTAAGTATTTGCAGCCATCGTGGAGATCAAATCCCTTGCCTATTTGGGGGTCATATTGATTAATGCCCCTCCACTAGTGGCATCTATCATATTCATTTCCATGGGCTTCAAGCCCTCATAGAAGTGTTAGAGAAGAGACTATTTTGTTATCCCATGTTGTGGGCAACTTACGCACAATTTCTTAAATCTCTCCCAATAGTCGTAAAGAGATTCTGCATCTTTTTGCCTTATCCCAACAATCTCTCTCCTTAATTCAGCTGCATGTGATGCTGAAAAAAATCTGTTAAGAAACAAACGGGAAAGATTAGCCCATGTTGTGATAGATTCAGGAGGTAAATAAAATAAACATTCTCTAGTAGAATCTGCTAGGGAAAAAGAAAAAGTACATAATTTGATTTGATCCTCAATTACGCCCTGAGGTTTCATACTAAGATAAACCATATGAAACTCTTTTAGATGTTTGTATGGATTTTTATTTTGTAATCCAAGAAAAGTCGGTGGCAACTAGATTAATCCTAACTTAAGTTTAAAATTAGTATCCATATTAGGATATGCAATGCATAACGGCTTTTGTTCTGCAGAAGCTTTGACCATTTGCCGAATCATTTGAGCCATAGGTTGATGTGCTAGATTCGGGTTTTCGTTAACCCTAGTGTTAAGCACTTTTTCTAGTGGATCGACTCCTATTCTTTTGTTTTATAGTGTTTGAGTAGTGTTTTGATTAACCCTCGACTCAACTTTGTCGTCTGCTTCTATTTTTGGCAGTAGGTTACTTTAAGTTTCTACCACCTCTGACTGTTTTTTTTCGTAATTTCATTTCTTTACAATTGGCTCTCGCAATATTCTCTATTTCTGAATCAAATGCAAGAATACCTAGAACAAACTTGGTTATAAGAAAAAAAAGAAATAAGATTAGTACATTACCAGTCCTCGGCAACGGCGCCAAAATTTGGTATGTCATTGAAAGCACAAAAATAACCTATCTTTATGAAATAACGAAAAAGAATAGTATAAAGGAAGTAGGGTCAAATCCTCAGGGGCAGGACTTGCACAACTTCTTATTCCTAGAGATCTCGAGCATAGTCATGCCCAAGAAAAGCGGCGTACCTAGAAAAAAAAGCAAAAAAACTAGAACTAAAAATATGGAGGGGTTGAAATTGTATAAATTGAAATCGAATTTGTAAAGAGAAACAAAATTGAAAAAAGAGGTTCATTAATTGAGAGATTCCAGCCTTCAGTTGTCTTGATCCTCCTTGTGTAAAATCCTCGTTTTTAAGTGATTTTTCTCATGACAGAATAAGCCAGTTATAGTGGAAGAGGACGCCTACGACCACCAACTCCACTTAGATTTTAGACTTAATATTTAGAAAAACCTGACTCTAGCCAACTGTCACTTTTGTGGGACCGTCTTACACTAGATCATCATTTCTCAATGGCAAATGCTACGCCATTCTTGGGCTCAACAACCACTGGTGCAATAAGCTAACGCAACCGACTGTACAACCTTCTCATAACATACAAAGCAGCCACTTTTGCACAAGATGAAAAGATCACTTTTGGAAGGACATGGACGGAAGCGTTAGTCTCGTAATGCGGAGAAACGATGAATACTCATTGAGAAGGCTAAATGCAGATTCTAAGCCTCATGAGCCTTTTTTTTTGAGGAATCTCAACAACCTTTGGCTAGATGAGTTTAGTGGCTCATGCTTTTTGGGAAAAAAGAAATAAGTTTAATAAAATAGAATTTTATTGAATAATAAAAGGAACAAAAGCTAAGAGCTTTAGGGGAGAGGGGGCTTTTACAGAAAAGATGAGTGTTAATAATCCTAACAATAATCCTAATAAAATTTAAATTTAAATAGAGTATTATATTTATAAATCTCTTCTTTGAATTTTTTCCCCCCAAGTCTTCCACACTTTGCATTTTCAGCACCACTTCTTTCCTATTTCTCATGCTCGCCTATTTTATCTTTAAATTCACGTTTTTTGCCTCCAAATTTTCTTTTGCCTTCAGTTTAGTCCCTATAAAATAAAAAAAGCACAAATTAGTAGAATCATACTCAAAATATATATGCAACTAACACATAAAAGTATGTCATTTTAGAGTATTATCAATTATTGTAATCATTACCCTCTTGCTAAGTAAACCCATGCAGATTTCAGTTGCACCATCAATTCAACGCACTTTGCAACTGGATGCCATATATGCTGGCATATTTTAACTCAAATATTGTGATTATATTTTCTTACAACTCTACGAGGACTTTGAGTAACAATTAGCTAAATTGAATTATGGTGAATATCAATTAAGTTGGGACATAATTTCAAGAGTTCTAGTACAATTCACTTACCATGTTCTAAAAGATTCTTTTGTATAGAAGTTCAAATGTTAAATATCTTTTATTTTTTTTTCATGTCTTCTAAAAGACCAATTGAAGTGCAACTACTAAGGAATATTTCGAGTACACTATTTAGAGGATTACAAGTCAAAAATTCCTATTAATTAAAGATTTGTTTTATTTTGTGATGTAGAAATTAGATAGAACACTTATTTCATTCATGAGAAGAATTTCTTTTAGTGCAAAATACTTGTAAATAAATTGTTTGTAGTTAAACTTTTATAAGGAAAATTTTAGAGAAGAGTGATCTTAATTGAAATATAGGAATGAAGTTGTAATGAGGTGAATTAGTTGGACTTAAATCACGATTTGTACAGTTGACTCATAATAAATTATTCTTTAAACAAAACTTCATATTATAGGAAATGGTTCCAAACTGTGTAATGAATTCTTGTGTGCAACTTAATTATTTTCCTCTTTCAATTATTTCTTTAATTACATATTAACATGCAACTAACAAACAACTTAAAATTAACAGAAAATAATAAAAATGTTTTTACATTTAAATTTAATTAAGATATATTTTTATTAAATAAGATTCTTTTAAACAAAAATCAGAACCAAATGGCCATAGGACAAGTTCTAACGAGAAAAGTGCAAATAAAAAGAATTTAATTTCGTTTCAGAGATTCTATCAATTACTACTTTCTTAGATGCCTTTGATTTTGTTTTTAGAAATTGAGACATTCGTATCAAGTAAGCATTATAATGTTGTTAATTCAAGTTCAACCGATGGGTTGAGTTGAAAATTAATTAATATATCAATTCTGATAAATAAAATATTTGAAATTGGTAAAAAATAAAAATTGAATGAAAGAAAATTTGACGATTGAACTGATCAAATTGGTTTATAAAATTTTAAAATTTTAAAATTTTTAATTCTTTATTTAATTATTGTTGAACTAATGATCAAACCGATTGAACCAAGTCTGGTGATCAAATTGATTCAACTATTGATCCAATTTTTAAAACATTGTCTATATCTATATTCATATAATGGGTTGACTAAGTTTGTGTCGCGAATCAACTTGACACCAACTCAATTTAAAAATTACTTAAAAATCTTTTTTAATAAAAAATTAAATATTGATATAATGTATTTTTGTCTATTACTATTTTTATATGAATGTTTAAACAAAATAAATAAAAATAAGGTTTGAACCTAAGCTTGAAGAAAATTTATTTATAAATATTTTATCATTTTACCTATAACTCAATTTTTTATTAGGTTTTTTGTATAAATATAATCTAAATATTAATTTTTTTACTGATATAATGGGTATGATAAAATCTAATAATTAACAATCTTTCACTCAAATTAGAATTTTTAATACTTAATTTTTTTTATTTGTTAATGAATTAAATTATAATTCTTATTCAAAAATAGAAAAAGTTATCACACCCACTGCACCGATATTAAAAATATTTTCTTTTAAAATTAATATATAAAAATATTAAATAATAGTAAACAGTTTCAAGTTTTGTGGAAGAAACTATTAATTGTAGATATGTCTATTCTTTTTTATAGACAAGCATGTGTTCAAAATAATTTAAAGGAATTACAGGAAATTTACTTAAAACTAAAATCTGACAATTAAAATGATATTCTTTAAATATTCTTGTTTCGGTTTTCCTTTTTGGTTACAAATACTGAGTTGCACTAATTAGATGCCGACCAAGCATCACATGTTTTGTTTTTAACACGTACAATGATGCAACGCTTGCTGGCTAGATCACCTGACCTCACACCGCCTCTCAATTTTAGGGACTCAATTATATATATATACACAATTCATATTTTAAGTTAGCATAATTATTTATTTGTTTTCTAATTTTATAAAAAATTACTTTAATTCTTCATTTAATTTTTATTTTTTATTTTTAAATTTATATTTTTTCTCAAATCACTTTAAAATAGATTAAAAAATTAACATTTTTCTAATTTTATTACCATGCCATACACGTGGACTATTATGTAAATGACACATCAACATCAAAATAATTTTTTAAAATTAAAAATTCAAAAAAAATATTTAAAAATATTCTAAAAATGAAAATAATTAAAATAATTAAAATATATAAAAATACTTTTAAAAAATTAAAATTTTAATTAAATGTTTACATGCTGTCAGAATAACAATCCACCATCAAATTGGTGATATGTAAAAAGGCGAGGGATTCACCCACCCCTACTCTTATTCCGACTACACTTGTAATTTGTGTTTCATTGTCATATTGTAAACATTATACATAAAAATAAATTCTGATATGCTGATTTTTTTTTTAAATTTAATTTTGTTTGATAACCCCTTAAAATATTAGATAAGTTCAAATTTAATATTTTTAATGATTTAATTTTTAAGCACACTTGGTAGTTCATAATACAGAAATTAATGATAAAAATTTTTTAATGAAAAAGTATGAAAATGATAAGTAGATAATCAACTACTTATCACTTAATGTAGAATTTTAGCATTTTGCTTTCAATAGTTTATCTTTGAAATTTAAAATTCCTAATATTTTATAATTAATTTTTTAAAAAAATACTAAATAAATTTACTATTTTATCCTACAACGCGCTCGTTTTATGTTTTTATCTATTTTTGTGTTGTTTGTATTTCAATTATTTTCCATGCCCTCCCACAACTCTTTTTATAATTATTATTTATTAGTCTTTTTACATTATTGCTTTTTATACAATTTCTATTATTACTATTTAATCACCTATCTTTAAATAAAAAATACATATTCGAATCAATATTTTTATTATTATTATAATAATATCGACTAAACTAAAACTATAGATATCATTATTGTTATTGAAAAGAGAAAACAAAGTTAATAGATACACAAAGCAATGAAGTTAGATAATATGGAGCTCTCAATGCTGACATTCAATTGTCTATACACATAAATGTGTATTTATGCATACTTTATTTCTATATTCAATATTTATATAACTATATACAAAAGCTCAAAGGACCTTCTTTGTTGACATGTGTTACTTTTTTCATCATATAAAAATGGTAAATCTTCAATTTTAGTCCTTTTTTCCTCACTTATATGTAACTTCTCTTTTTTTGTATTATTAAGATGAATGCTCAAATTTCAATTTTAGTGTAACACCCCTAATCCATATCCGTCGCCAAAATAGGGTTTCAAAGCATTACCAAAGTTTATCAATCAAATAGGCAGAATTCTCAAACATTTCATATCATCAAAACAAGTCATCAAAGAATCATTTTAATCCAAATTATAAACAACCAAATCCAAATCAATTTGCCTAGTTCATGAGCACTTAAACATAAAATTAAATTCACATGCACCTATCTAGATTTAGTTCAATTTACCATGCCATAATATAGCTTCAAAAATAAACACTTATTTATATGTATAAAACCAACCAACATTAAACTTATAATCTCATTTAAATTCAATCCACAAAATAACTATTATTTAGACACCCTAGGTAAATGCCAACACAAAAGAGTAATCATCACCACATTTGAGTTCGGGAGTGTTGTTGGATGTTGAATCGGCGATCAAAATTGAAGTACCAAATCTGCGCACAGAAAATAAAATCGTACACTGAGTAAAACTCAGTGGTATTTCTATAATCCAAATATTTAAAGACAAGATAATATAATATGTATATTTTAATTATAAGCACGTTTGAACATTTAAAACCACATTTATTCATACAATATGGCATTAGCCATTCAATATTCAATTCACAAATACATCATTTCATACCATTCTCAAATCTCATCACTTGCTATATAATAGCTTTTCACAATTTAATACATATATCATTTAAATAATATTATTATTCAATCGATATCCAATTCATAAATACGTAATTCATGTGTCTCATTTTCATGTTTCAATTCACTATCCCATTTTCATTCACATACAACAAAATCCAATACTATTTTATTTAATTACCCTAATAACACAACTCGGACTTGGACGAATGCACGGATCCAACCAACACACCAGTTTGGCACCCAGTACCTCATCGGATAAATCTGAAGTAATAACTGCGTCCAGCGCTATATAAATTTGACACCTAGTGACTCATCGGTTAAACCGAAGTAAATTGGCACCCACTGCCTCATCGACTTGAAGTCGAAGAAATCCATTAACTCTTCCAATCCTATGGCATGCCATCTATATCCGACTTAGCCCGATACAGTTAATAGGGTTTAATTTCATTTTCCAAATACAACCAATATTCAATTATCATTTTTGGACATATATATTCATTTCAATTCAAATAATCAATATATTCATAATATATATATATATATATATGTATATATATCAATTCAATCCATTCAATCAACTTTTAATTCAATTCAATGTCAAAGTGCCAAATACTCACCTCAACACTTACCATATGTATTAAATAAAAATTACAACAATTAATTACTAGTTTTGGATTACAGAAATACAAACCGAAAATTCTGAGCTATTCCATGTTAACTTTATCTTTCACCTTTTTAGTTGAAGATTCCGGTACGACGTTAGTTACAGAATTAAAACAATTAAAATTCATCAATACAACACAATTCAATTTATATTGAATATTTTAATTTTTATTCAATATTTGCCTAAATTCTAATTTAGTCCCTAAACAAAGACTAATTTTTATTCTTCATAATTAATTATATATTTTCATACAATTTTCACTTTAAACTAAATTTAACTCTCTATTTTCACTTAAATCTCTAAATTTTAAAATTTTCACAATTTAGTCCCTATTACTCAAAATTTACAGTTCATTCTATAATTTAATCCTTTTTCATTTCTAACTTAAAAATCTATCAATTTAATCCATAATACTAAAATTATTCAACATTAACAACATTTAAAAACTCAATAATTGCTAAAATTTTGACATGGTTCGGGTAGTACTTAACACCGGGATTCCAAAAACATAAAGATTAGAAAAAAAAAAGGAACTAAATTGACTAAACATTGAACTTGGAACTTTGAACCCCCTAAGCTGTGGGTTCTTCTTTCTTTCTCTTTTTCTTTTTCTTTCATCCTTTTTCATTTTGCTTTTTTAATTCTTTATTTCTTTTATTACTATAATATATATTTATTTAAATATTAAGTAAAACATATTATAATATATATTTTAACTTTAATTTGTTAATAATATATATAATAATAATTTTACACCTTATGCTGCCTCATTAAAGAAGATTGGCATAATTGTTTCTTTAATCTCTTTGATTATTCTTTAATCTATAATTCAACTTTGACCATATATGCAATTTAGTCCTTATACATAATTACTCTTAATTCATGCAAATTCACTTAACCAAAACCTAATTAACTACACAACTAACTTTTTAAATATTTATTAAAAATATTTACGAGTCTGATTTATGAAAACGAAGTCCCAGAAATACACTTTTCGACACCCCTGATTATCGGGTCATTACAATTCTCCCCTAATTAAATTTCATCCCCGAAATTTACTTGAAAAGAGGTGGGGGTACAGAGATCTCATAGTCTCTTCTGATTCCTAAGTCGCTTCTACAACACTATGACTACGTCACAACACTTTCACTAATGGAACTCGCTTATTACGCAATTCTTTCACCTCATGTGCCAAAATCTCAACTGGTTCTTCTTCGTATGACAAATCAGGTTGAATTTCAATATCTTCTATCGAAATAACATGAGATGAATTCGATCGATATCTTCTAAGCATTGAAACGTGAAAAACATCATGAATTTTTTGTAGTTTTGCGAGCAAAGGTAAACGATATGGAACTGGTCTTACTCTTTCTATGATCTCATACGGTCTAATAAAATGAGGACTTAGTTTCCCTTTTCGACCAAATCTCAAAATTTTCTTTCAAGGCAAAACTATAAGAAATACCTTATCGCCAACAGAATATTCAATATATCGACGTTTCAAATCTGCATATAATTTCTGTCTATCAAAAGTTATCTTCAATCTATCTCAAATTTTCTTAACAATGTCTTCTGTTTCTTGAATTAATTCCGGCTTGATCATTCTTCTTTCACTCAATTACATCCAACAAACAAGTGATCAACACCTACGACCATATAAGGCTTTATACGGAGCCATTTGAATACTCGATTAAAAACTATTGTTATATACAAATTTGGCCAAAGGTAAGTAATGCTCCTAACCTAATTCAAAATCGATAACACAAGTACAAAGCATGTCTTTTAAAATCTGAATAACACGCTCAGGTTATCCGTCAGTCTGCAGGTGAAAAGCTGTGCTAAAATTAAGTTGCGTACCAAGAGATTTGTGCAACTGTTTCCAAAATCTCGAAGCGAATCGCAAATCTCAATCAGAAATTATCGACATAAGGACACGGTGCAATCTTACTATTTCTTGAATATAAACTTTAGCAAACTTTTGAAGTGACCAATATGTCTTGACTGTAATGAAATAAGCCAATTTCGTAAGTCGATCAACAATCACTCATACAACATTTTTATTACTTGTCGATAAAGGTAACCCGATTGCAAAATCTATTGTGATACAATCTCATTTCCATTCAAGAATAGAAATAGGCTGAAGTAATCCGGTGAGAATCTATTGTTCTACCTTAACTCGCTGACAAGTTAAACATTTACGCGATGAGTTGTGAGTATAGTTGGTATCGCATAGAATTACTGAGTTTTCAATTTTAGTTGAACGGGCAAAAATAGTAGAGCAAGCCCTAGGTTTTGACAAAAATATTGAGAATACTCGTACTGTTGGAAAGCTTCCTGGAGCTGTAAGTTCAAATCCACAATCGAAGAGATTAAAATAATTTAGTGGTAGCAGGACATCAAATTTTAAGTCAGATAGAGCTGATAGAAATCGTGATAGTCAATTGATTGTGTCTACGGGTAGTGTGCGAGGTCCATCCAAGGATACTGATATTTCGAATTATGATCATTATGGGAAAAAGCACCATGGTGAATGCTGGAAGTTAACTCGAGGTTGTTTTCGATGTGGATCTACGAAACATTTTGTTTGAGAGTGCCCAAACAGTGAAAATGATACCCCTGTTACTTCTCAGATATTTATGCCTGCTTCTAATGGTCGCGGGTCAAGTCGAAGTGGTTCATTTTCGAGAGGTGGTGCTAGAAAGGGAAATGATGCTGTTACTCAACAGTTGGAGGCTAGAACACTAGCTTGAGCTTATGTTGTGCAGACTTGTGAGGATGGTGATGCTAATGATGTTGTGACATTTAGTCTCTATGTTACTCTCAAATTTAAGATCATATAATAATGGTCAATTGTTTTTTATTTTGGTATACATGCTACACTCAACTTTTAAAATGGTTAAATCCTTATCCTTAAAATTTTTGATATAATTTGATATCTCAACTTTTACATTGTCATTGACTAGCCCAAATACTATATTTGATTAGAACGTTAATATAACTTTTAAGAGTAATGCTATTAAAATTATTTGTTAAATTCAAATCCATTGCATTTTTTTTACATTGCTACTAAAAAGGTTTTTTTTTTTAATTACAAAATGTCAGACCAGTAGAATTAACATAAAATTTTAATAATGTTAATAATTAGGTTTGAATTTTTAAATTCGAAAAATAAATGGGCTAACTTTTTTAAAATAAAAATACAGAAACTAAATTCCAAATGTATGAAGACTACAGAGACTTAGAGTATATTTTAATTTTTAAATATTTACTTTATAATTTAGCCTAAAAGACAGTTAACTCATTTGGGGATCGACTCGTACAAACAAGGAGATAGTAAAAGTGGAGAAGAATAAACACAAATATTTTATGTGGAAAACCTTCAACGAGAGAAAGCCACAAGGAAAGAAGGTATCGAGTTTTCACTAAATGAGTAAACAAACGAGAGTACAAAATGGATAAAATAAACCTAAAAGTACTAAATGTACATTGCCTAAACCCCAAAAACAAAGTCTTAACTCAAAAACAAAATTCTCTCTATAGTTATCACGAAACTCACACCAAAAACTCATATGCAACTACATCTTGTCACTATTAAAGAAAAGCCCCTGTTGATTGGCATGTTTGAGCAAGGATATAATAACCCTTCTAAATAGGCTTAGATTAGAGTTCTAATTATATTAAAATACCCCTAAAATAATCAAAGTCCAACTCGGAGAAGAAATCTTACTTGGAGTCTAAAACATGGCTACATAACTTGGGAGAAATTGTCATAATGTCATGATGTCCCATGCATGCTCATGACAATATCGCCATCATATTCATTTAGGGTTTCATCATATCGTCACGATGTCACTTCTATTTTACTTCTTCTTCGGTAAATTATTGAACGTCTTCCTAAGTGCCTACAAAAAGTCTGATAAATACGAGGCACACCCCACAAACTCAATGCGAAGTGTGGAAGGAACCATAGTAGTTATATATAAAAGTCAGATTTTTTTTTATATAAAATGTTTAATTTCTATTTTAATTCATCTATTATGTTTAAACTTGAAATTTAATCTCTATACTTTAATTCATAATATATTTTGGTTCCAATATTTTTATAATATTACTAGTTAGCCCAAATAATTAATATCGTGAACTTTTTGATTAAAAAGTTACATGACTATTGTAACCTCTCCAACCTGGCCTAGACATTAGACCTGCATTCGGAAGATTACATTAACTACCGAAATGACGAGTAAGCTATTGAAGTTTTGAAAATCGTTATTTTAAAATATTTGTTTAGTTTTAGTTGAGAACTTACCGATTTATTATTCCCAAAATTTTAATTAGAATTTAGCAGTAGAAAAGTGAAGTTTTTATATGTGTTTAAAATAAAAATTAAGGTTCATGTATAGCAAGTTAATAATCATATATTCAATATCCTAAAAACAACTTAATGTCATGCGAGTTGTATATATATATAAGGAAATACCCAAATTCAAAGTTTCATGCCACAACTCAAAATAAAATATTAGTTTCCTCAAATAATATAATAGATCACGTAATGAATCTAAAAATAATTTGTAATAAGTCGAGACCTTCCGTATATCACGTCTGCGTCCTAACTAGTGGGTTATTTGTAAGGATAAGAACTAAGGGGGAAGTGAGCTATGATGCTCAGTGTGAGTTTCATCACAAGTATATTAATGTCAAACAGTAACCCAAGCATATGTAATAACAATTTACATTTCATTAGCAATCTTATAGCATAACAGAAAGTGACTATACATTCGAGCATACTTATGCATAATGATGCAATACATAGCAATTCCAGTTTAACAGTATAAATAGGTCCTACCCCACTGCTACACTCTACAGTAACTCCAATTTGTGGATAAACCACCAGTGTTACAGGTCAATACACTACCGGTAGTTTTGAATGCATAACAGGATTGCATATAATAGCTGTCAGTATAAGTTGTGGATAAACCACGAGTGTTTGCAAGTTAATACGCTACAAGTAGTTGTGAATACAGAACGAGTTTGCAAATTAAAGCTACTAGTAATTTGTGGATAAACCACGAGTGTTTGTAGTTAAAACTACCAATATTTCCTCCTTTCAGAGCGTCCCGCCCCATGCAATGCAGTATGACATGCTATTAAGAGTATAATATAAAAATAGTAGACAGGCATAAAATGTACTCAATTTTAACAATAGTAGTGGACATGAATGTCATAATTTCAGTTTATCGATAATAGTAGGTATGTTGTTCATGCAATCAGTAATACCGTAGTACGAGTAATAGTGATAGTACATCAATAACCCGATAACAGTAAACAAGCTTCAATCGCATATCATGCACAAACAGAAATAATCTAATCAACTAAATCATAGATTCCACATTATTCAAAATATCCAATGCATAATTGTAACATAAAAAACTCTAAAAATAATTTACGGATCATGCAGGGACTAAATTGAATAGTTTATAAAAATATTGGGAAAAAATATAAAATTTGAGAATTGGGTGACACACAGCCATATGGGAAGCCTTGGGTCATGTGAATGGGGTACACAATCGTGGGGTCAGGCCATGTAACAGACTGAGGTCATGTGGAATTTGCAAAATCAATGTGTAGGAAAGACACGACCATATGGCAAACTAAGTGGAAAGGTTCAGGCCGTGTGCAAATCAAACTCCTAGCGTTTCATGGTGACATAGCCGTATGAGAGGGCCATATGGTCCAAACGCCCATGTGGTAGACAGTGTAGCTTTATTCCAGGGATGATTTTACCTCGATTCACTTGTAAAAGGACACACACCTGTTATCGGGAGATCGACCAAAGATTCTTACGTCCAAATCTGATTTGAGATACATAGAATGAGTCTTTCAACCAACAATTATGTGAGAATTAATAACGGATTTCAAGAAAAATCAAGATTTCGGAAGATTTTCGACTAGATTCGTAAATGTTTCATTAATCTAGATGAACAATTAACACCAAATGCAAATACTACAAGAATTCGAGATTAATTATTGGTTTGAATTGAACTTATTGATTATTGGCAAGGATTGGGAACGTTTGTAAAGACGATTTCGATTTCGATAAGAAAACGAGTTAATATTGGGGATGAACTTTGATTCGAGTTGCAAAAAGAAATATAATTTCAATAATGGGAGGAAAATATTTGCAAAGAAGAAGATGAAAAAGTAAGGGGAAAATAAATAGGGAAAAGAAAACAAAACTTTTAGTTTAATTGGGAAAATGAAACTATAGTTCTAGTATGACTTGAAAAAGAGACTAAATATCTAGGGTTTTCAAACTTTATGGGTTGTTTGAGCAATTAATTCATTCTATAGAAAATAAAAGAAACGATAAGGAGAATGTCGTGATTTGAACTTGGGTAAAAAGAGAAAAATAAATGTTTAACAATTTGGGCTACCCTCTATACTTATTATATTTTTACCTAAACTATTATATATCATAGTATAATTTTGCTCCTTGGTTGCTGAAAAAAAAGAAAAGAAAAAAAAATGAGGAGAGTGTGGCTTAAACCTTTGATTTCTTAAGGGGACACTAACTTCTTAATCACTAAGCTTAGGTCATTATTTAGTTAATTATTTCAATTAACCCCCTATATTTTGGGGTGTCAAAACTATATATAATTTGAATGTTTTAAGGGTATTAGAGATTGACATATCTTTTGGGTTTGCTTTGTTTGTTTTTTGCAATATAAGAAAATGGTCAAAGTTCAGTTTTGCCCCCTATATTATGTTGAAACTTGATTGAATCCATAATTTGGTCTTAATACTTTTATAATATCATTAATTAGTCTAAATAATTAATATCATTAACTATTTCAATTATAATGCTGACATAACTTTTTCTTAAGGTATCTACTGGAACGAGCCCAATAACTAATTCTTCGTATTTTATAGGCCCATTAAGAGGGTAGATGTTGACCATAAGTTTTAAAGCTACTCCATACCTAAGGCGGTGATTGAACCCTCAACCACTGATTAAGACAGGAGAGACTCTTATTATCTCACCTGACTCGTGTAATTTTATGATGTTCAGTTTTAACTAAAAATGAATTTAGGGGAAAAGTGGGTTTATCCAAACTCTTCAATTTAAATAACAAATGCAAAATTAGGTGATCCATTATTTCTGAATAGGATAAGTAATAAAAAGAATTGAACTAATAAATTTATGAGTAATATTAAAAAGAAAAGAAATGATAATCTAAATTAACAAGATTATTTAAATGCATAAAATTGAGTCTATAACATTACCTCATGAAGATTTAAAGTTAGAAAATTTAAGATAAAAGTGAAAAACTTTTTGGTATATTAGATAATGACATTATCGTTCATATCAATACCAAACAATTCGAAACGTTAGAATTTGACTCCATTTCTTATTTAATTACAAACTAAATCCTGCTTTCCGGCATGACGCTTCTTTTTTGTTGTCTTTTAACAGCCTCTTTAAATGAATTAAAAAAAAAAAAAAAAAACAGATTCATGGGGACAATAATAGGTCAAATGTGATATATAATAAATAAGATATGGGGGCTATTTTTGTGGTTAAAATTTTATTTATATTTTTAAAATAAAGAAATTAAAATTGGTAAATAAGGAGTTATTTTGTTGGTTAAAAAAATTGTGATTGAAAAATAAACACCTCAGATAATTCTATCTAACCATGGTTATGATTATTTATTTATAAATAAAAAAGGAAGAGATTGAAACAGAGAATGTTAGGATGGCTTCAAAAGGAGTGGAGAGTGATTGTTTACAAAAATCAAAAGTAATGATATAAAATAAGAAATGGCGAATGCGTTAAGGTGCAACACCCGTAGTTCCCTCCCCCGAATCCCATTTATGGTTCGTTACGCTAAATTCTCACATTTCCCTATTTTAATTATTTCTTTTTATCATTCCTTTCAGGTAAGCATTCGAAGAAGATATGGCGCCAATTTATTTAAATAAATTAACCCACTCTACTTTTATTTCATCAATGGAGAGAGAGGGTCATGAAAACATGAAAAATGAGAATGAGACAACAGTTGTTAAGAGGCCGGCACTATGTTCCCAGCCAGTCCACCTCTACTAATTAAGCTCTTTCTGTTTTATTTAATCACCCCTCATTCTGGTCAAAGTTTGTCATCGACCACTCTTTTCTTTTGCATTTTTCAGATCATGAACCCTTTTTATTATCGAAGCTTTGATTTTTTTTTCCCTCCCATTTGGGATCTTATGGCAAGAAAGAAACCCCTAGTATTGGTGTATATTATTAGTTTTAATTTGGAAACCTTGTTCCTATTTTCAAGCTCATCAAGTTAAAAGGAATTAAAGTCAGTATGGTTGGGATTAGAAGGGCTAGGAATGCATGCAATCATTCTTAATAAAGTAATAATAATGTAGTTGTAGGTTACATTAGATTAGAAAGCAGGAGAAATAAAGGTGATATCTAAAACTCATGGTTTTTACCATTTGTCCCTCAATCTCACATAGATTATATTGTTAAATGATTTTTCACTTTAATACATTAAATAAACTATTCATTTTTTATTAGAAAAGAGTGAAACAACATTGGAGAAAAGTTGATTCAGAGAAACTTGCATATAAAAAGTGAAGGGGAAGTGTCGAAAGGTTTTGGCAGTGTGAAGTGGCGTGTCCAACTCAATCTATGCAACTGGTTTTTTTTTTCTTTTTCTGGAAACAAAATTTTGTTGAGATGATGTACTAATAAAGACCGGTCAAACATCTGGTCGGAACTCAGTCACGTGTTTCAATGAAGAAAACATGTGTGGTTACATCAACCGTCTCAGAATTTTGCAGATGTGAGTTATATGGTAGAGCGCTTCGCAACACTCGTCTCTGCCCTCATTGATTTTTTTTTTTTTTTTATATATTTGGACGTATTAGAGGAGGCAGGGATGGATCTTGGCATTTCAAAATGGAAAATTATTCTTTCGTCTCTTTTAAAATTACAAAATTTTAAGCTAATTTTTGGTAAATTTACATATTAACACTCTTTTAAAATTTAAAATTCAGTTTTAACCCTTCCAAAATGAAAAAAAGTATATGTTTTAATACCTAAAGGAATTGTAACATTTACATTGATGTATACATTTAACTCCCCTAAAATTCGATTCTTTAAAAAATATTTCTAATTTTCTACTTGAATTCATGCTAAGCTGAATTTGAAAAAAAATCATACTTAAAAAAAATTCAATCTGACCCATGTGGCCTTGCAGTGGCAAAATGTGGAGCCCCAAGTCTTTTGAGCACTTGGGGAGATTTTTATTCTATTTCTGCTTTATATTAGTTTATAAAATCAGAAGAAAAATAAATTTAATTTCCAAATAAAATTAATCTTAAAATAATTGAATGAAAGACATAAATATTGAATTATTTGATTTAGTGGATTTCAATAATTTGTATTGAACTGAATTAAATTGGAGTTATGTTTGGCAAATTTGCAAAAGCAAGTGTCACCAATTGGTGGTTGTATTTAGAATTTGGGTCACAAGAAGCGTGTTTGATGTATAGTTTTGAATAGGATATATCCTAGTAAATGGGCACAAAACAAACAAGCGAGAATTGGCTTGAACCGTACTCAACCACAGTCCACATGATCACGTGGTTGCGCATGCATGCATGCAAAACTTCACCATTCTTTTAGGGTTTTGTTTGTATTCACAGCAGATACGAGGGGGAAAGAGAAAGGCAAAATCAATGGCAAATGCGTTAAGCAACATCCTCTCCATTGTCTCCTTCATATTCTGTTTCCTTATTGTTTGAATATTAAGATAAAAGTGCAGTTTTTTTTTTTTTTTGGTCTTAAAGTTTGATTTAAGCTATAGGATAGATAGCTTAATGGTCCCTCACTCAAGCGTTACAATTCTTCAGGGACGAACCACATTGATGCATTACTACGTTAACCACTCCCCAAGGACTTTAATCTTCACTTCTAAAATAGCTTATACCTTTCATTTATTTATTGATTTATTTGTTTTTAACCGATCTACTTGTGTTTGAGTAATAATGGGTGGTTTGCATTTTTCTTGTTCATGGTGCACATGGCAGCATTATTACTGCCATGAATTTCCACCAAACAATACCAATGGAGGTTCAGTGATGAATATTTAGTTACAAATGACAAAATTTGTTTGTTAGTTAGCTCATCTTATCACCTTCTTCAATGGATAAAGCCCCCACATCTCTCAACCACACCTCTTGGATTTCATTTTCTCTCTACAAGAAACACACACTGTATCAAAACATGACATGACACCAAAACATACCTGCCTGGTACAAATACATTAAAATTTCAACATCTATTACCATATCAAAAACTGTACACAGCACCAATACATTGCAAGGTCTGGATTTCAATTAAATATGGGATTGCTTAATCCATGTATATATATGTATCAGATTTAACTATCTTAGTTAGTGACGATTTGCCTAATACGGATTTACATATGTGATTTTAATTAATTTCTTTATTAATCCACATATTTCTTGAAATTTATAGTATTGCACTTTAATACTGCATCCTAATCCTAATTAATAATTACGAGGGGGTTTAGCATCACTTTTAGAATTTAATTGGTGAGAGAATGATTCTTATATTTGGTATGTTAAAAAGTTATTTATTGATTATATCTCGTATGACCTTGGAGCAAAACTCAATAACAGAAAATAACCGTAGTTAGTTTTTTTTTTACTTGAAACAAATTTAACCACTTTCAAAACAAACCCACAACTATTTCTGGAGTTGGACAAGGTACTGCTGCGGGCGAGACAAAGGGAAACATACCAGGTATTTTATTGCTTACTTTGGCTTTTATCTTTTTCTTTTATTTACATTTCTCTCGTCTTGATTTAAAAAAAAAAAAAAAAAGTTACAAAGGAGTGGTCGGAGTTGTTGAGTTTCCCAGTGAATCATAAAACCGACGACGAGATAAGGGATCTGGGTCAACGGTATTTGACCGTAGAAACAACCACTCAGCAGGGTCAATAATGTAATTGAATGTTCTTTTGTAATTTTCTTATACTTTCCAATCTTGTTTAGGTTATCAGTAGGCAGCATATGTTTTTTACTATTTATAAAATTATCAACATTAATTAATTTTAAGATTATTTCGACTCGGTTCTGTCGTTGTTCCTTTTATCCCTTTGAGGCCTCTGGTTATATATAAGGTCTCAGTTTGGCTTTGCATTTCCTCTCTCTTTATCTTTTGTGTTTTGAGCCACTAAGATAACAGATATAGGGATAGAGAAAATGAGAACAAGAAGAGGCCTTTGTTACCCTAGGCCCGCCGGTGTTTGTGTAGACAAACTAGTTGTTAAAACTCAGGATTTCCCCCGAGATTTTATGGGTTGCTGGAAACGCCAAAGGTTCTCCCCGGAGATTGCAGGAAACCTTGATTTCTTCGATCTTTTACCCAATGATATTGTCATTTCTATATTCTCCAAGCTCAGCTCTACTGCCCGTTCTCCTTCTGATTTCATCAACGTCTTGATTACGTACGTCCACCTCCACTAGAATTTCCGATTGTGTTTTTAGCCATAAGTTTGGGTTTCTTTTTCTTACGAATTTTTATTTTTATTTTTGTGAAACCAGATGCAAGAGATTTAAGAGTTTAGCACTCAGTTCGGTGGTGTTATCCAAGGCATCTCCGAAAATGTTTGCGATAAAAGCAAAAAACTGGTCGGAGTCAGCTCACCGGTTCTTGAAGACTTGCTCTGATGCCGGAAATGTTGAAGCTTGTTACACTCTCGGCATGGTGAGTTGACTCGGAATCAATACCAACTGATTATGATTTGTTGTTAATTTCTATCCAGTCTCTTACTGTTTTACGATTTGCTATCAGATACGGTTCTACTGTTTACAAAATCGAGGCAGTGGAGCCTCTCTTATGGCCAAGGCGGCGATTAACTCCCACGCGCCGGCGCTTTACTCCTTGGCTGTAATTCAGTTCAACGGCAGCGGCGGCTCTAAAAATGATAAGGACCTTAGAGCCGGTGTGGCTTTGTGCGCCCGGGCTACTTGTCTTGGCCACATCGACGCCCAACGTGAACTCGGCCACTGCCTGCAGGACGGGTATGGCGTCCGCCAAAACATCGCCGAGGGACGTCGGTTCCTCGTCCAAGCCAACGCCCGAGAGCTAGCGGCGGTGTTGTCATCGGCGACTACTTCTAACGAAACGACGCACACTTGGCTCAAGTGGAGCCCACACCCAATCCCGCCCGCCAGCCAACGTTATCCGGCCATGCCCGGATGCCCATTGCTGAGTGATTTTGGGTGCAATGTACCAGCACCGGAGGCGCATCCAGCAAGCAGGTTCTTAGCGGAGTGGTATGAAGGTCGGGGAGGGATACCGGGGCCTGGTTTGAGACTTTGCTCGCACGTCGGTTGCGGGAGGCCGGAGACAAGAAAGCACGAATTCCGGAGATGTTCGGTTTGTGGGGCTGTAAATTACTGCTCACGCGCTTGCCAGGCTCTGGATTGGAAGCTTCGCCACAAAGCAGAGTGCGCGGCTGTTGAGCAGTGGCTGGATGAAGAAACTGATGGTGGTCATGCTGTTGCTGGGAATGACGACGTTATTGCTGGAAGTTAAAGGCCCATGGTATTTTACTGTTTCAGAGGCCCTAAAAGCTGAAAAAAGGAAATTTACTATGGTGGTTGAAACGGCAGTGTTTCCAGTCATTCCCTTAATTGGAGTTATATTTTGAGATTGAAAATTGGAGTTTTACTCTTCTCTTTTTGTATTATATAAATTATAGAGGAAAAATGGAGTAAAAATTAAAAATGAATGTTTGGGTAATTTGTAGGAGAATAATTCCATTGAAATTGGGCATTGCTTGCAAAGTGGGTTTGGGAAAGTTGGATAAGAAATAAAAACAAAATTAGGTATGTGGATGGAATTGTGAAGTTGTATTTCATTCAATTCCAACAAAGAAAAAAGTAAAAGAAAGATGGAGGGAGGCAAAGTGAATGGCAGACAATGGGGTTTCCTTTACAATTTTTCAACCCACTTTTTCCCTCCTCCCTGACTTTTTGGTGGTCAAAAAAAGGACTGACCAGAAAATTTTATATTCAAAAAGTGAAAGTGGTGGGAGAGATGCATTTTGCAAGTGGCTGCCTCTTCCTCATATTGCGAGCGTTGAGTTTTTACATTAAAGTAGAGATGGTGGGGATGCACTTATTCTTTTTCATTAACGCTCATTGGGTCTATCTTTATTTAATACTGAAGCCCAACCCATTTTGCAGAAAAAGGAAGATCCACACCCTCATTTCTTCCCCATTCCTATCCATAACTAAATTACAATTCAACTTTTACTTTTTTCCTGAGTAAGATAACATATAACTTCCCTAGTTTTTATCATTAAAATCAACCCATTCTTTTTAATCTTTCATTCCTTCTAATAAATAACATACCCAAATTTACCAATACACATAACTATTGTAAAACTTATAAAAAGATTCTAATAAAATACAAAATTATAAATATATATTTTTAAAATATAGGCCCTAGTTGAAATAGTAATATTATGCTGTTTTAGATTCAAATCTCATTAAGTATATTTTTCTAGGTTTTACATAAAATATAAAATAACAAAAATGTCCTCTCCATAATGTTTTTTTTATAAAAATACATTCTTTTGGTAATTTCCTAGCTTAGGGCTTATTGAAAAAATTCAATTGACTGAAAGTTAATATTTTTAGTAATTTATTTTTTTAAATGCCTTTGATATTTAAAAATAAAAATTATTTACTAGATATTTTAATAAAAATGTTAAAAATAATAAGTAGATAAGATCTACTTATCACTTAATGAAGAATACGTTAAATTGATTTATTTTATTTATTTATTTTGAAGATTATATTATCCTTTAACTATTTTGAAGACTATCATATCAATTATATGATCATTCAAATTAATTACTTTGTTTAAGATATTAAACTCGAATTTCATATTATTTTTTATTTAATATTTATTTTTTAAATTATCATATTTATATTTCTTCATAATATACTTTATTCTAAATTTTTAATATGTATAAAATGTTATTTAAGAATTCAACTTTGTTTAAAATAATATTACATGTTTAAAACGTACGGATACAAATGTAAAATAAAAACTTTCATACTAAATCGTTTAATTATATTTAGTGCTTAATTTTAAGTAACATATCAAATAGGTTTCATAATTTAAATTCAGATTTAATTTTTCAATATTTATTTTTTAGCACTTAATTTTCATTTTACCAAACAACACCTAAGGGTGCGTTTGATAAACCGTTAAAAATTTTAATTTTATCAAAATTAAAAATTTCAATATTTAATATTTTAAATGTGTTTAATAATTATTTTAATTTTTTACTTAATATAAAATTAATCATTTTAACAGTTAATGTGGAAACCGTTAAGTTCATTTTATTTTATTGAAAATTTGAAATAAAATATTTTTATAAAAAATGAGATATTTAAATTACCATATCTATCTTTTATCTAAAATTATTTAAAATAATATAAAATATTACATTAATAAAATTAAAATTTAAAAAATAAATAACCTTTTAAAAAATTAATATTTACTTTTATCAAACAACTAATTATATTCAGTACTTATCTTTATTAATTTACCAAACAATTTTCTAATATAAATTCAGCACTTATAAAATTTAGTTGTAAAAGTTCATTACTTAATTTTCCAATGCTTAAATTTTTAGTTTATCTATCACACCCTAAGTTGGAACTCAGCCAATGGGTGGCACCAACTCAATCAACTCTTTAAATAATAGTATAGATACTATATGCATTGAAACTCATTCTCTTAGTGAAAAAGATTATTTTTTAAATTGAATATTTTTGTATTTATACTATACTTAAAACTCATGACCGAACTAATGTCATTATTTTCTCCGGTAAAATCAAAATTTACATTACAATTTAGGCGAGGTTAAAATATTTTTAAGTCCTTGTACACTTCATATATTTGAAATTTAGTCTCAACTTTTGTTTCATGGAATTTAGCTCCTTTATTTTTAAGATTTAAAAGTGTAAGCCCAATTGTTAATTTATTAATATTCTTTTGTTAAATTTATTTTAATTACATAATTATTTTCCTTGTTTCATGGCTATCAAGTGAATTTTTTTTATTTTAAAATATCACAGTGGTTAGTTTAAGAGAAAAATTATAATAATGTTAACAATTAAACCTAAATTTAAAAAAATTTAAATAAAAGGACTAAATTACTAGAAATAAAATTAAAATAATTAAATTCTAAATAGACAAATAGTATATGAATTTGGAGCATATTTTAATCCTCAAGAGGACGGGGTGTTAGCACTAGGACTAAAACCCTGGACTTTAAGGTGCCAACACAAAATTTTAACCACTTACTCCTTGATGAATTGATGTCATGAGTTTTACAAACATCAACAAATTTTAACCACTTACTCCTTGATGAATTGATGTCATGAGTTTTACAAACATCAACTTACTTAAAAAATTACTAAAAATTTATTTTTATAAATTAATAAATTATTTAATTTAAGGGATATATATAATCTATAATGCATACAATTGACAAAAAAAATTGGATCAATTAGAAAATATCAAATGTCAAGTCGAAATTATCTTGGGTCAAATTAAAATTACTTTGGGTTAAAATAATGATATCACATATTGTGTCAAAACTATTTTTCTCTAATTAATTTAAATTAATTAAAATAATAAAAATATTTTATCTTTAATTAATTAAACGAATAAAAGATAAAATAAAATAGTTTAATATTTGCGAATCACTTCAAAAGCAGGGTTTGCATTCCATAATAACTCTCTTTTACTCAAGTGATTAATACTATGAAAGGGAATCAGTTCCAAACCATTCTATACTTTCACAAGTTTAGAAATCCAAAAGTTTTCTAAAGGGAAGATTTTGTAGACCGGATGTTCTCTCCAAAATCTGAAGAAATTTTTAAAGAAATTGAAAATTTTGAAGAAACCTTGAAAAACATTGTATTAGTTCTAAAGAAAAATCGTTTTCCTATTTTGTTCAACCAAAGAAAGGAGGTGAGAATCTGTTTATAAAGAAAGCAATCTTCCAGCCAAAACCCGTTTCAAAAGCAAGTCATAATGTCATATGAAACAACTACATCTGTCCAAGATCAAGTTTAGACCACCTTTGAATTAAAGTTCTCCCCAATTCAACCCTTCATGCAGAGATTTTTTACATCCAACGCCATATCATAATTTTCTCCACGTTAATTACCATGTTAGTTGTAGCATTATCACTTAATGACCTGTTAAGGGATTTGATAAAAAAAAAAAAAAAAAAAACAAGATTTGAGAGGGTGATTACTAATTTTCAATTAGGGATCAATTTATTACAATTTTTATTAAGGATAACTAATTTAAACCTACAGTATTTTTGTGTATTTTATTTTAAAAATCATTTATAATAATTATCAATTTTATAATAAATTTAAATTGAATAAATAAGATGTTTAACTTTAACCTAATTTTATCTTAAAATTAAAAAAATAAATTAAATCAATTTTATTAGCCAAAGTAGAAAAATGAGTATAATTTAAATTTAAAATAATTCGTGTTTTGAAATTTTAAATTACTAAAATTAAACCCAAATGACAGAACATGAAAGGATAATTACGTGAAATGATTTGTGAATTTTTTTAAATAAAAAATTATTAAAAAATTGTAAAATTCAATTAAATTGCTAATTCAATAGATTTTTCATCTCAATTCAAATGGTTTATACTAATTCACGGAATAATTAGTTCTTTCCTTACTTTAAATCAATGTATCCATCGCTTTTTAATCCATGAATTTAATCCAATTTTAACAACAGCAATAATAAAACAATATAATTTTAGATAAAAAAATTGAAATCCCGAAAAACGTTGACTTCAAATATATATCTTAACTAGAGATTATTAATATTATTATTTATTTATTTCAAAACAACTTTTGTTAATTTAGGTTGCAAACTAGTTTGGATAGTATGATCCAACGGATATCAGATACGTCCTTGCTTTGGATCGTAAGGCGATGAATTATCGTGTGTTCCCCATATATTATAAATCTGTAAATGTCATATTTCACCTCAAAACTCTCTTCTTTCTTTCCTAGTTACCCCGTTTCACTTCAGACATTTCTTCCTCTCTCCGCTCCCTCACTTCACTTTACGGTAAGATTTTACCTTTTTTTTTGCTCAAAATTGAAATCCTAGGGTTTAAACTTCCTAATCCGTTCATCGTTTCCCTTCCCCCTCTTCTGCTTTTCTGATTCGATTTTGTTTTTGCTTCTTGATCGAAATTTATCAATTACGAGGGAAATGAAAGGGAATTGCACATTCCCGCTGTGAATTCGTGGATTATTAAAGTCTATTTTCTCTGGAACCAAGCGTAGCCCAAATATTTAGCCGTCAATTTTTTATTCTTGATTTCCTACCTTCTGATCGCGAGTGATTTTGGTGATCTTAGATTATTATAATGAACAGTTAGCTTCCATGGCTTTTAAGTTTATTTATTTTGCCATTCGATTTCTCGCTAACCAAACATCATATAGGGTTTTGATTTAGCAGTCTTCGCTCCCAAATCATAATCAACGTTCTCTTGGGTTTATCAAAAAAAGGTACTTGTAGGAACCTATTTGGGGATCGGGATTCATGTGTATAGCAAATTTTGCATATTCCAGTTGCAGAATTGGAAATGAAGCACGCAAATATTGATGTCTCTGTTGGCGAAGCTCTGAAATGCTAAATCATTAGAAGGTTTAATGGGAGACTAGTAATAAGGATGGATGGGCTTCTAGTAATAGTTCTTTTAATTGCTTTAGGGATTGTTTTTGTTGGCACTTAGAGCTTGGATTGTTGTTGAATTGTATTGTAGATGGATTGGCAAGGGCAAAAGTTAGCGGAGCAGATAACGCAGATAATGCTGTTGGTGTTTGCAGTGACTGCATTCGTTGCCGGTTATGTATTGGGATCGTTTCAGATGGTGGTTCTCGTATATGCCGGCGGTGTGACACTCATTGGATTGATTACAATTCCAAATTGGCCTTTCTTCAACCGCCATCCACTCAATTGGTTGGATCCCGGCGAAGCTGAGAAGCATCCCAAGCCACAAGTGACTGTGAGTTCGAAAAAGAAAGGCTCCAAGAAGTAAGGTCATTTAATTTGATCTTAGCATCGTTAGAGTTTTCTAGGGGACTGAATTGATGTTTTCTTCTTTTATGTGCTTCGATGGATACCATAGTCGACCTGATTTTCCTGAAATTTTTTTGAGCCATGAAACAATTAATTGAAGAGTAACCTTCTTATGCGTTAATTTCTCTTCCTTCTTGACAATTCTACTACATTACATTGTTGCTATTGGATCTTGATTTTATTGTTGTTGGTTGGTTGTTTATAAATTAATATAATGGAAATCATTTAATACTTACCAGGAAAATTGAACCTGCTCATAGATTAGACCCATCTCTTCCCACAGCCAACCTAGTTACATTAGCATGATAAAGATGCATTTGTGCTTATGTGAATGATTACATGAGAAATGATTGTATGGGACAATTCTGCTATGTCAGTATATATATCACTCTTGTTCGAGTCATGTCATGGAATTAGGTTTTTGAAAAAAAATCAATAAATCAGTAGTGGAGTTGTTTTATTGTTTAATTATGGCATGTGATATGTAAATATTTTTTTTCAAAATTTTGATTATATGGTTTGAATGATAGTAATATATGGTGATGGCGTAACTATATATATGTATTTTATATATTCCATGGTTTTATAATAATGAAGAATCTGCAAGGCTATTTAGAAATCACTCTTCTTCAAAACACTACTTCATATTGGTAAATGACACAAAATCCTCTTTGATTAAACCATCTTCGTTTATGCATTTTCATTTCTAACTTATATTTTCATTTGTGTAACAAAATTAGACAATATATTAATTAATAGCAGTATAATACACTTTTATTCTAATTGGATTCAAGTCCTAGAATAACTAGATACAGAAGCAGCATTATTCAAAACTTTAAAAAGTATATTCTTAGATGCAGAAGCCCTTGAACTTAAAAAAAAATAAAAATCAAATAAACTCCTTTGAACTTTTTGCACCCTAACAAAATTGTCCAGATAGGCCCTATGTCGTTACCTGTTAGTATTTAACGACAATGTTGCGTAGTTGTTAACATCCGTCATGTCAGCAATGTTTGTTGAGGTAGTAGTGCCATGTCATTGTTAATGATTGATGTAGTGGTGCCATGTCATGATTGATTGCTAATGTGATAGTGTTACATCATTGTATATTGTTGATGTGATATTGTCATGACAGTAAACTTAAAAGAAGAAAAGAAAAATTAAAATTATTTGAAAAACAAGAACACAATGAATTTGGATAAATTGTTGTCCAAGTTCATTTGAATTTAGACACCCATTTATTTAAATATATTTTAAAATTATAAAAAAATATAAAAATTATAAAAAATTAAAATTTATAAAAATTATTAGAAATTAATTAAACATCATAAAAATTTAAAAATTATATTTTTATATTTTAAATGATAAAAGGAACATCAACAGCTTATATCATAAAATCAAGATTAACAAATTTTGCTTTATCTTAATTTTCAATTTGTGAAAGTTATACTAGTCAAATAATTTAATAAAAATGAGAATAATAATTTTTATAAAATCTTACAAAAATTCATCTATTTTTTTATAAATATTGTGGTTTTTAATTAATTTCTAAATATTTTTATAAATTATTTTTTTCTATTTATATTTTTAATAAATTATTTTCTTTATAAATTATATAAAAGGTTTTAATTAAAGGTAAAGTTTTTTAGATTTCGCAAGCGGATTTAAAGTGTGACAAGTGTCCTATTTATTTATATAATTATTTATTTTTATTTTTATTTTTTTTTTTACACTCTATGATACACTTATCAAACCTTTAACTCGCTTGCGGAGTTTAAGAAACTCCATTGGTGGTATATAGAGGTATGCATGGGCCGAGCCAGGTCGGGTTTAGGTCGGGCCCAGACAAAATTTTAAACCCGTTTTCTAGGCGCGGCCCTGGCCCGGCCCGAAATATGGGCCTAAAATTTTGTCCAAGCTCGGCCCGAGATAAAATTGTTAAGCCCGAGCCCGGCCCGGCCCGGCCCAGCTCATATTAAATTTTTTTAGCTTATTTCATTAAATAAAAAAATTTAAAATATAATAAATCAAATACATTTAAAAACATAAAAACAAATATTAAAATAAGAAATAAATAAAAAAAATGAGACAAACAATTCTTAAAACAATACACAAATTAAAAATATAATAAAAAGTGGTTATATTAAAATTAAAAATAAAATATAAATATAATTAAAAATAAATAAATATATATATTTAGTAT
Source organism: Gossypium stocksii (assembly GCA_020496765.1). Classification (NCBI taxonomy): domain Eukaryota; kingdom Viridiplantae; phylum Streptophyta; class Magnoliopsida; order Malvales; family Malvaceae; genus Gossypium; species Gossypium stocksii. The sequence goes on along the minus strand of CM035627.1, from coordinate 95,667,517 downwards.
ATAATTAGGGCCGGGCCCGGGCCAAGAAAGGTTTACCGAGCCCGACCCATTTTCTGAACGGGCCTCATTTTTTTGCCCAAACCCATATTTTGGGCCTATAATTTTACCCGAACCTCCAATTTTTCGGGTGGGCCTTCGGGCCGGGCTGGGTAGCCCGGCCCATGCACACCTCTAGTGGTATATCAAATAATTTTTCTTTATTAATTTTTAATAATTATTATAATTTTTAATGATTTATATATATATTTTATAATTCTAGAATGAATCTAGACAATTGGATGTCTAGATTCAAGTGACTTTGGACAATTAATTGTCTAGATTCATTGTGTGCTAATTTTAAAATATTTTTTTATATTTTTAATTTTTTCGCTGATGTGGCATTGCCACGCAAGCAACAGGCAACTATGTGGCATTGCTACATAAGTAAACGGTGATGATATGGTATTGCCACGTTAGCAAACGATATTAACATGGTGTTAGATCCAATCAATTGCAAAACTAGGCTTTCGAAGGGAAACTTAGTGGGAGATTGATCTAGCCTTTGTATAACAGTGAGGTCGCCAATTTAGTGAGAGTTAGATTGATGTTAGGACTTGAATAATTGGTTGTATTTTGAGAACGATAGTGGATCATTAGTCTAAGCTAGGCCACGCAGACGTAAATTAATGTTGATCTGTGTAAACAATCTCGGTGTTCATCTTTATGTTTTTGTACTTTTGATTTTGTGGTTAAAATTGTGGCCACAGTTCCAAGCATTATTTTAGACACAATTTATGTTTGCAAAACTAGTACTCCTAATTTTTACAATTGATATAAGAGCCTCTCACTTAACATAAACAGTGATTATCCTAGTTAATACAGTTGCTTGCAATGGAAGGATCTTTAGTCTCATGCCACCTTATGCTTGATAGGGCAAATTATGTATATTGGAAAGCTAAGATGAAATCATTTATTAAGTCAACAATCAAACGAGCCTGGAAGGTTATTTTAACTGGATGAACTCATCCTTTCACAAAAATTGAAGGAGTAAAAACTCTTAAGGCCGAGACAATCTGGACTACTGAAGAAGAAATGACCGCTAATGTCAACTCCAAAACACTTTAACTTGAGTGGATGATGGACTTGTTGGAAAATTGAGTCCGGAAAACATAACGGAAAATAAAAAACCAGAGTTTTAAAACTTTTTTTCCCGAAAATAAGAACTTAGTTGTGTTATCTGAAGTAGTAAATACTTAATTAAAATCACACCTTTATGATTTGTCTAGGATGAACGCTTCCATCGAATAGTCTTCTCTGTTATCCTGAAGCTCACGTCTGTTGAGTGTGGGCTCACTTTGAATTAAAATTTTTTCACAAAATTAACAATGGGGTAATTTTATAATTTCTGTAAACTTATGGGATCAAGTTGTAAATAACAAGAATATCTCTAGAAATTTTCTAAAATTATTTCTTTAGAGAATTTTTTTCTACAACTTTTCTTGAATTCAAGTGTATGAAAATCATGACTTATGCTCTCTTTATGTAGGGAGAGTTTAGAGAATGTTTAACTAGGATTAGAATTAATCACATTAATATTAAATTAATATAATATTATCTAGATAAATATTAAATTAATTTTAATATCTCTTGCTAAAATCTATATAAATATTAAATTCAATTTAATATTAAATTCATTAAAATAATATTATCTTTGAAACAATTAATTTGAAATCAAGTTACCTAGTAGAATCCTACTAGAAGTCTAATTTTTCCACTACTTTACCACTGAAGAACCACCACCGCCAACTATCCTCTAGTCGCTAGATCGTCACCGTGCCTGATGGTGCCATTGCCACCGTGACTCCCTCAGTACCCCGAACCGCCGTTGTTTTGCCTAAATGGACCTGGCTGGTTTGATTCAATCCAGTGACGTCTCGACTGGTCCAGTTCAGCGACATCCCGACTGGTCCAATCCAGTGACGTCTCGACTAGTCCGATTCAACCATCGTTAGATTGTCAATCCAGTTTCATACACAAGGCTCGATTCAACCAGTTTTTAGGTTTCGATCTCGGGTTTTAATTCTCGGGTTCAATTTTCAATCTCAAATGCAATTTTCAAGTTCAGTTACCCATTGGGTCAATTATCTGACTTGAAAATTAATTTTCAAAAATATCATATTTATTTTAATTAATTTGATTAATTTAATTTTACTTGATTAAAATTAATTTTTCCAAAAATCATTAAGATTTTTCAAATTAACTTTTCAAGAAAATTCTTTATTCAAATTCTCTAGTTGAACAAATTCTCACGACTGCATAATTTAATTTCACATCGAATAAATCGATTCAATTAAATTATTTTCAAAGTTGTAGAATTTTATTCTCATTCAAATGTAATCTAATCGAGCTTTTGTTGAGCTAGTGGAGGGACCAATCAGACATATAGAATTAAGCTCGAGTAATTATAATTATGTCTAGAAGCATCGTTTTGATAATTTACAATTTACTTAATCATGGAGTTAGTCCACAATAAATACCATAATTGAAACCTCTTATTATATACTATTTACGAAAACAATTCATCCAACTACTTTGTCCAATGACCTTGTCATGTGTGTGTTACCCTCATATGATATCATTGATTCCATTGAGTTAAATTCGTTTACTCAATACAATTCTATTTTATCTGATTGTCACTATTGGGTTTTCTTAATGATTAGTATGAACATTGTCAACTAATGACTGTGATAAATTGCTCATTTGAGAATGAGCAACCCGTGGCCACATTTCATATTTATCAATTCACACAATACCAATAAGAGGATATTGTTAACTTTTAATCAAGCTATTAATTTCATTGTTGCTAGTAAAGCCATGTACTTCACGATCATCTTTAGAGCATAAGCCTCCACCTATATCAAAGCACATGAGTTACATAGCCATGGTCAGTGACTAATTCAGGATTTAGGTAAGTTACACTATGAAGGTCACAAGTGGATTAATTCACAAACGGATTCAGAATTAATTCAACTTGTGTCCAATCCAATGTATCATTCTTTCAATGAGTACATTTATGCCTCTAGCAGTGGAGCCAACTATTCTGATAGTCAAGACTAGCCATCTCCCTAATTGAAATTGTAGGCGACATAATACTCATTCTGAATATTTGAATCAAATGCTCACTTTGATTCTTTTACGGGATTACAACTTATTTAGATTATCTACTAAAGTAAGTTGTTTTTCTTGCAATGTAAACATTCTTACAGTGTCACTTATCATTAGTTTGAACTTGGACAATCAATAAGCTAACATTTGTTTGTCACAATTTTGCTATGTATGCAAAATATACACAAAAGATATAATAGTGAAATGTGAAATTAACTTTATTTATTTATTCACCGTTTAAATACATAGAAAACTGTTGCATATTTACTACAATATGGGCACATTTCCCAATAGGACTATGTATGCGTGACTTGTATACTTTGATGTAAATGAAAGCCTGAGTTCAAATTGATAAAGAACCAAAAGTTAATACATTTGGTGTACGACTTCTACTTGATGTTGCATGATTCCACAATAGTGGAATTCATAGCCTAATAAACGGTAAATAATATCCTCCAATCGGCATTATATGATACATATATAGAAAGTAACGTGGTCACGGGTCAATTGTTTTAGTATAAATGATTAAATTACTACTTGGTAGTAATTAACTTTTCATGAAGGAAGATATAATGGTTACTATGAGATTAAATAGGATTATATTAGGAGAATGAATGTATCCCAATGAGATTAAAGATATTCTATGAGGTAACACACTTATAACAAGGTCATTGGACAAACACTTGTTGAGTAGCATTCGTAAGCTTTCGTAATGATATATAATACGAGAAAGCTCAATCATGATACTTTAATGAATGATTCAAGGGCGAAGCCAGAACAATTTTGTAGGGGGTCGGATGAAATTTTAATTTTTTATAGTCTATATCTTTATAATTTTTAAATGATTAAATTAAATTTTTATAATTTTAGGGGGGCCAAAGTGTAATTTTATCTTTACTAATTTAAAATTTTTTAAAAATCTTAAGGGCCTAAATAGCAAGTTTATATTTTAGGAGGGCCGCGGCCCCTGCCAGCCCCCCTAGATTCGCCCCTAGAATGATTTCATGACTAAATAATATTGTAATTAATAGGCAAAGAGCTGAAACTTAGTTACAAATTATTTGATCCCAAATTATATATATTCAATCGGTCCTTCCGCTAGCTCGAGATAACTAGAAATGAATTGCATGTAGAGCCAATAATTTGAAATGAATGAAAATGATAAAGTAAGAGAAATGGATCGCATGTATTATTATTCACAGTGAATGTGTTTTCTCGCTAAGTACAAAAGATGCCTTAAAAATTAATTTAAGTTCTTCGAATTATTATTTAATTAATTTTAATTAAATAATTGATTTTCGAAGTAAGAATTAAATTAATTAGTTATTGTGGATTTGTTGAATAAGTCAATTAAATATATTTTCTTAATAGATCCTACTATTTTAAAGTGGCCATGATTTTAATGGTATTAGAATTGAGTTGAGAAAATAATTTAATTGAGAAATTAATTTAGTTAATGTAACTAATTAAATTAATTGATTAAATAAATAATATTTGAGAAATGTAGAATAAATGTTGGGTTGGATAAATTATAAGTGTTGGATAAAAGTTTAGATAACACATATAATTGGATCTAATACATGAAAAGCCCAACTGGGTCTTATGAAAAACAAGGGGCAACAATCCCTCATTATTTAGTTAAGACCTTATTTGAACAGAACTCTTGTACCGATTCTCTATAAATAGGAACTGTGTGTTGAGCTATTTACACACTTCACAAGCACTGTTATTCTATCATCAAAAAATAGTAAAAATTTATTTTACAAAATAAAATTTATTTTTTGAGAAAACCACATAATTCTAGTTATAAAGAGAATTAACTTTCCTATTGAAAGTTAATAAAGTTTTCTATTCTGTGCAATTGGTTCATAATTCTTTGAACCCACACATAAAGCAATTCGTAATTTGAGAATAGATGAAAAAATTGTCTGGTTGAAAGTCGAGATCAGTTTAACAACTTCGTACAAAACACATGTATTATTTAAGTTAAAGTTTATTTCTATAAATATGATAACAACTCAATTTAAAAAAAAAATTAACTTTTATTATGCCTAAATATACTATTTTCTAAATCGATCTTTCCAACATTGAAGAGATTCATGATGCTCTTCGCTTGACCTTGTGTAGCTTCAGAAAGAGAAAGAGAGGAGAGAGTAGGAAAAAAGAAAGAAATTATATTTAAATTATATTAATTTTTTTATGTGTGAACATTTAATTGGTTTAATGGAAGTGGAATGTTGGACCAAAGTGATAACAAATTTAAAGTTTAAACTACAACTTTTGACAAATTTTTTTTTAAATAAATGAGAAAAACTCTATAATCTAGGATAACTTTTGACAAAATTCTTTTTTTAAACTTTTGTTGTGTTTAGAGACAGTGTTTTTTAAATCGATTTTTCTAATATCTATATTTTGGAGGGATTCACAATATATTTTCACTTGACCTTGTGTAGTTTCAGAAAGAGAAAGATAGGAGAGAGCAGGAAAAAAGAAAGAATTTATATTAAATTTTATTTTGTTTTTATGTGTTAACATTTAATTGGTTTAATGGAATTGGAATGTTGGACGAAAGTGATAACAAAGTTAAAGTTTAAAGTGATTAAAAAAAAAGTTTAGATATATGAAAAAAACCTCCATAAATTAGGATAAATTTTTTTATTTAAGCAAAAAAAAATTATTCCTTTAATTTATGAACTGAACAAAACAAATTTGATCCCTTCGTTAAACAGGGATAGGGATCGTATAAAAATAATTAATTTAAGTCAGCACCTATCCATATCGTAGTGGAAGTCATCGTGTATCTATTTTACATGACGTTGTGATGCTCTGTCTGTTCTATCTTAGATGTTATATTTATATTATATATTCAGTCCCCCATTCCTCGCTTTTTTGCATCAAATCTCCTCATCTGCTTCTCTTTTTACACAAGCAAATTCTTTTCCATTATTTTCAGGTAACCCTTTCCTTCAATCTATTACTTGTTTGTTAAGACTGAGAGAAGGTTTTACATGGATTTTTCTAAAGGTTGTACGTTGCTTTTTGTTCAGACATGAACTAGCTTTTATTATTGTAGATAAATAAAAATCTAGGAAAAAATGCCTGCTTTTGAGAGAGGAAAGAAGAGGAACAAAGGATCCATCGAATGTCTCACTTCCCTGGTTGACCAAGATAAATGGATTCATTCAAAAGTTAATGAGGGTGATAAATTTGAAGCCATCCCGTTGCTTCCGGGGCTTCCAGATGATGTGGCTAAGTATTGCTTGGCTCTTGTTCCTCGTTCGAGCTTCCCTTCCATGGGCGGTGTATGCAAGAGGTGGAGGTCGTTCATTGAAAGTAAAGAATTCTTGAGAGAGCGAACAATGGCGGGTATGGTTGAAGAATGGCTTTATGTTTTAACTACGGAATCTGAAGGAAAAGAAAGTCGGTGGGAGGTTTTGGACTGTTTGGGACATAAACGTCAAGTTCTTCAAGCAATGCCAGGGCCTACAAAAGTAGGGTTTGGGGTAACTGTCGTTAATGGAAAGCTTCTTGCCATAGCCGGCTATTCAGTTATCGACGGGATTGCTTCTGCCTCACCTGATGTTTACCAATATGATTCTTGCCTCAACAGGTTTGTTCTATTATTTACTGGTTAATTAGGAAATAACCATTTGAAAAAAAAAACATATTTTTAATATTTAAATAATATTATTATTTAATTTTCGTATTAAAGTTAATATATTATAAAATTGAAGAACCGGTCAACCTTGTGTGATTTTTTTCCCTTGGGGAAAGCACATTTTTAGGATAATATTTTTAACCAAATTCTCTGAGATATGGATGAATCTTCAAGGTGCAAAGGATAGCCCGTCCTTTTGATAGGTTTAGTCATCATCCGTGACATATCTCTATGTTTGCAGATGGAGCAGACTAGCAGACTTGAATGTTGCTCGTGCGGATTTCGCCTGCGCAGAGGTAAATGGCAAGGTTTATGTTGTCGGAGGCTATGGGGTTGAAGGTGAAAGCCTTTCCACCGTAGAGGTGTATGATCCTGACACAGATAAATGGACTCTAATCGAAAGTCTCCGTCGACCACGGTGGGGTTGCTTTGCATGCGGCTTGAATGGAAAACTTTACGTATGGTGCGGAAGGTCAAGCTTTACAATTGGAAACTCTAGATTTGTGGATGTGTACAACCCCGAGAACCGCAACTGGTGTGATATGAAGAATGGTGGTTGCGTCATGGTCACCACCCATGCCGTGGTGGAGAAGAAGCTTTTCTGCATGGAGTGGAAGAACCCACGGAAGTTGGCAATATTTGACCCGAATGATGGTTCCTGGAAAAGGATTTGGGTTCCACTGACAGGGAGCACAAGTGTAGGGTTTCGGTTTGGAATATTGGATGGGAAACTTCTACTGTTCACGGTTGAGGGCGCCCGTGATTATCAAACCCTTTCGTATGATCCAAATGCAAGGCCTGGTTCGGAATGGCAAACTTCAAATATAAAGCCATCGGGTTTGTGCCTATGCAGTGTCACAATCAAAGTTTGAATGAATCGTTGATTGATAATTTTATGGCTTCATTTGGATTCACACACCTTCAGTGCATTGGAATCTCAACACTTTTATAACACAAGTTAAAAATCCATCGCACTGTTTTGTGCCTTTGAGTGGAGAACTTGTAAACATGGCTCCATTTACTCACTGGAGGCTTTGGGTGAAGTTGCAAAGTTGGACATCCAATGGAAATAAAAATGGTTTAGCTCTTTCTTTGGACAGTCCTTTTAAATCTTTAACTATTTAATTTTAATAGTTTTTCTACTTTTAACTTCCAATTTTATTCATTTTTTTATTAAAATGTTTTTTAATTAATTATTTTAATCTGGTTAAATTTTAAATTTTTTTTAAAATATTTATTTTTTAATAAATAATTTATTAAGTATATAATTAGTTGATTAATATGGATAATAATATATTGAATTTTTAAATTATTTTTAAAAAATATAAAAATAACTTAGAAAATTGCTCTCAAGAAAATAAAACACTCCTATATTAATGTTTTTAATAGTCATTTTTCATTCTCACTCTATTGTTATAGCTACATTTGAATCCAAATATATATCCAACTATTGAGCTTGAATCTCATCGCTACAATATTCAATCTCGCAATTACTATTGTTTTTAATTTTACCGAAACCAATTTTACTCCAAATTCTTTAGACCTTGATGTTTGGATAGCAACACAACTAACACAATTGTGAGTTTAATCAATTGAATCATTATTTTTCACTTTGAGGTAGGAGGATTTATTGGACCCTCTGTTTGACAATATTAACATTGTTTTTTTGGGGGGATAATGCCACATTTAACATTTATACTTTGAATAAATTTCATATATAATATTTGTACTTCAAAAATGTCTAATATGATACTTGAATCATCAATTCGTGTATTATTATTAAACTTAGAGTTAACACCGTTAGTAAGTGTCAACAGGGATAAAGCCAAAAATATATACAAGGGGTTGGGATATTTCTATAAAGTAGACATGTTTGAAGTAGGCCCGATCCATATGGGTTAGTCCAGACAAGATGTGTTTAACTTGAGTTAATTTTTAGTCACCCAAAGTAACATTTATGCTCGATTTATATTAGATGTTGTAATTATTTAAGTAAATTTTTATCAAATTATTATTTAAATACTACTTTATATTTATATATTCCAATTATTTAATATTATTATTTTATCAAATTATATTTAAATACTACTTTATATTAGTTTATCAAATTAAACTAAAAATGTTATCAAATTTAATATAAAGTTTTATCAATTATATGAAAAAAATAAAGCTAAAAGAACATTGGAGAACTTTGAGGGACCAACCACAAATGATCATATTTTTAGACATTAATTATAAGGTAATAAAAATTTTTAAAAAAATTAAGCAAAATTTAGGATTTTTTTTTTCTTTTCAAAATAGCAAATCTACATCGATATCATAATATTTTGTGAAAAACCTAAATAAAACGTAACTGCTGTTAAATAGAAAGAAAGGAACGTAACTGCTGTTAAATGGAATTAAAACCTTTAAACCCATAAGTCATTCCCTACAATTCAAAATTCTATTTAATTCATTTAATTTACCACACTCAAAATTTATTTAAATGATTTGTTTTAGAGTTGAAAATTTTGTATTTAACTTATTTGTTTATGTTTAAGGTGCTGGATGGATTGAAGAATGAGGATTAAGAATAATTTGTTGAAAGAAAGTGGTAACTCAAATAAATTTAGAGAGTTTATGAAAAAGGTGAAATTTTTCAGAGCTTCAGAAAACAACATACATTGATATGATTGCAAGAAGTGAGGGTGTCATTAGAATTTGTTTTAGCTGGATTCTATTTTTTATCATTCATTATGTATTTTGGGATCCTTAAGCTTATGTATTTGTTATGGTTAAATTTTAATGATGTGTATATTGATGTTATTTGTTAATATGTGTTTTGTGCAATTTTGCTAATTTTTATAAATTCCACACTCACACTAGAAAAGAGAAAAAACTAGAGTTGAACCATTTTCAATTTTGAGATTGTAGATTGTAGATTGTTTACAAGAGATTTATACAGAATAAATATCAGTTATTGTGAGGGCTTTATCTCATTAAAGCTCATGTTTGGTGGGCTGATTTTTCTTCCCCAGGGAAGCATCTTGCTTCACTACTGCCAACGGAGTTGGAGATGGATTCATGTAGACTTCTGCTTCTTGACTTTGGAAGCTTGTTAAGCATTGCAGCTTTGTCTTCCAACTCATCTTTCATCTTTGGGTAATTATTCACAGCATCATCATCATCATCATTAGAGCTCTCTCTAAATAACTCAATTAGTTGCTTCTTTGTATCTTTGGGAGAATTTTCCTTCAAGGTTTTCAAGTTTTTAGGGCTATTTCCGCAAGAAAAAGTAGAATCTGGATGAAACCAAGCTTTGTCAAAAGCAACGATGTGATTTTGAAGTTAAGAAACTTAGCAATGCTATTATTATGGGGAAATGAAAATAGTTTGTCTCAAAAAAATTCGTGAAAATCTCACCACCATTCACACTGAAGAAATCTTCACTGTCAGATTCTAACCATTGGATGGAATCAAAAAACTTCTCCTCTGTGTTACCTGCACAGAAATGATAGGCACACTTCAGTTAGATATGTTAAAAACTTGAGTAAATTAGTTTCCAGGCAATAATAAGGGTTAAAGATCTGCATAATGTAATAATCCATTGATGACAAAAAAAGAAAATAAAGGTTAAGAAAGCCAGGTTAGAGAACAAACTCAAGTCTCGAAAACTAATTTCTTGTTCCATTGATGATGGCTGACGCCTGGAACCGCGTTCAGCAATGGAGCGCTCCTTTCTGGCAAAGTTCTTCTTAGTGGGGGATTGAATTTGGGCACTAAGATTCATGTCTATAGCATCTTTGTTCTTGCAAACTCTAGCGCAATTGCCCATGTCTTTTTGTGACAATGACTGTGTCTCCTACACATTCATGAGGCGGCACTTTAACCAGCCTGTTTTTCTTCAATGCAAGCCAAGAAAAAAAGAAGAAAATTGAGAGAGAAAGGATAGGAATATGGGGTTTTAGCTTTTTTTTTGCTTGAATTAAATCAACCAAAATGAGGGGAAGGGAGTGGGGAGCTGATTGCTCTTAAAAGCAAAGAAATATCACTGCTTGCTAGCTTGGGTCCATCCATAATCAATGATCTCTTAGTTTGGCCTTTATACTGTGCCATTATCTTTGTTTGATTGATACCTTTCTTACTGAACTATTATTTTCATGGCCGTTGCAGGAAAAGAAATAAAGGTTGTTGTGGGGGTGGTTTCATCATTCCTCTTTTTTGGATTTGTTTTAACTTTGCTTTACCGACATTAACCTCGTTCCAAACTTGTATGCTAAGTTCAGTGAATAAGAGAAACCCTGAATCCAGATCAACTTGACAGTTCTTTTCTTATCTTTGCTTTGCTTTGAATAATTTTCAGATCCCGTTGTATTGTATTGTAGGGATCACCAAAGACTGAAGAATTCAACTTTGATTTTGTTATACCAACAAATACAACGCCACATCCCAACAAAACTTAGTGTTGGCCACCTCAGAAGCTGAGTCTAGAAGTGTAGCTAATGCAACATCCGAATTGACATGATTTCGTTCTCTGCTGGATGAAATATGTGTGAAGATTAAAGGCATACCAGTAATTTGGAGTGATAATTCCAGCACAGTGTCCTTGGCAGCAAATCCAGTGCCACATGCTCATGTTAAGCATGTTGACCTTGACTTACATTTTGTGCGTGACAAGGTGCTCAGCGACAACTCCAGGTCAACTATGTACCTGGGAATGATCAAGTAGACCAAACCGTTAACCATATGTGTTTTTTCTTGTTGTCATGCTAAGATGAATGTGATTGCTATTGAGTCTGGAGGGGGAATATCAGAAGTAACTAAGTAACTTGAATTAATTAAGAGCAATTCATTGTTAGTTAAGTAGTTTTCTTTGTTAGTGATTCATTTCTGGAGTATGAGTATTGAATATGTCGATTGTAATTGTTGAGTTAGATTAATGAGTTTTTTAATAAGACTATACTCTTAATTTCCTTAGAAGTCTAGAATGGTTGAGTTTCAACTTTCATCTATGTTTACTTTTTCTGTTAAGAGTTAGAAGTTGCCAATTAACATGGTTTATTTATTTTCCTAAAAACATAAAATCTGAGTACTAGTTTTTTCTTCTCAAATTCCATGGCCTTATAGGATACACTTGCCGTATGATCAACAGTGTCAAGTAAAAGGGTCAAACTTAATGTCAGAAAAATAATATCTAAAAAAAAAATGATATTCTTAACCCATGAAATGTGCATTTAACCCTAGATAGATAGAATTAAAGCCTTAGCACTGTGGCCTTGAATTGTTAGAAAAGAAAGAGATTATTACAATCACATCCCAGGTATAAACAGAAATTTAAAATTACAAAAAAAAAAAAAATTGTAGCCAAGAAAGGACACATTGTTTCCTATTGGCTCTCCCGAGACAGTTGAATTTTCAAGAAAATTTTGGGCCTAATCTGGAAAACCATTTAGAGGAATGAATAGAGTTAATCTTCGACCCCTATCAAAAATCAGTATACCATGTTATTTCACAGACAAAAGACAAAACAAGCATATATGTGTTGTTAATTTATGTTCCAATTCTTTCAAGATTCTCAGAAACAGTTTTCATCCTGGGTCGAATCTCAGGGTCTGCTTCAGTGCATGCAAGCGCTACATGAAAAACAGCTAATACTTCCTTCTTGGCATGCACTTCTTGTAATAACATCGGATCCACCATATCCGACAAGGGGCTTTCTTCTTCGAATCCTTTCCTTACCCACCTCACCAGATCTGGAATTTCCATGGAAGTGGATGTGGTCGGAGATAGCTCAGGGGACTTCCCGGTGAGTAGTTCAAATAAGACCACTCCAAACGAATAGACATCCCATTTTTGGGTGGGTCGACCACCGATGACTCGAGCCTCCGGCGCTCGGTAGTTGTTGGTTCGTTCGGTTTGGATCGATTTGTAAGGAAGTCCGCCAATGAAGCCACCGGAGGAAGAGGGATCGCTGCCGGTGATGGTGATGAGTTTGTTGAGGCCAAAATCGGAAATGTAGGGATGGAATTCATGGTCAAGGAGGATGTTGGAGGGTTTGACGTTGCCGTGAACGAATTTCCTGGGACTGCATTCATGAAGGTAGGCCAGGCCACGGGCGGATCCCTTGGCGATTTTCAGCCTTGTTGACCATGTAAGGTTTGTTGATGGCTGACCATTTCTGCCTGAAATTTTTTTATTAGCTATATAATAAAACTACATAATTTGGAAAAAAAAAAAAGTGAAAATGGGTAATCATACGTGTATTTATAGAGAAATCAAATGAGTTTCTAAACTCTTTTTCTTCTACGTAACATGTGTGGTATGGTAACTTAAAAAGATAATACTAAATTGACTTTTTTTTTTAAACCATATGATCCAAGGCCAAATGTGACTGTTGAGGGACCTACCATTTGGTATACGACTCATTTAAAAGCAATAGTACCAACCTACAAACCTGTCAACCTCACTAACAAATAAGAGAGAAGCAAAAACAACTAGATTTTCTACTGTAATTTGCCACTAAATTTGTACTAAACCATACCCGCTTTGGGTGTTTCTTTTTCAAAAGATCTCTTTATTATGCATGCATTTTTATTTTTTAAAATAATAATATTTATTCTAAATATATATTTTTAAAATACATCTTTATAATAGATCGGAAAGTGAAGGTCTTTAACAAAAGTTTTGGCACTATGAGAGTACAATTGTAACGGAAAGGGACTACACTGGCAGGCCTAATGAGTCCCCGTGGGTGAGTAATTACACTCATAACGGGTCGCCCACTTTGGACCACTTCATTTCTAGATCGTCATCACTAAGCATGACCAAACGTTAGATTATTATTATTATTATTGCCATTATTTATGCTTTTAAATCTACCAAATAAAGAGAAACGGAAGGCATACTAAATTTTATTAACATAACAAACACACGATTAAAAGAAGCAAATGTATCAACTAATGTTAGAATGAACAGGGTTGAACCTTCAACATCATAGAAAAATATATAATAAAAAAAGAACGCAAATTGTATTAAATAATGATAAAACTTAAAACAAATTGTGATTGATCGGATGCAAGTGTTGAAAATGTATTTGAAGGATAGGAAGACAGATTTTTGAAAAAAGAATAAAAAAAGTGTGGAGAATAAGGAAATAGTAGAGTTGGGTAGAAGAAGAGGGAAAAGAGAAGCTAACCTTTCATGGCATTGGTCAAATTGCCATTGGAGATGAAATCACTAATGAGAAGCTTTTCATCAGGAGCCCAATAATAAGCTCTCAACTTCACAACATTGGGATGCTTAACCTTCCCAATGGCTTGAACTTCAGCAGCAAACTCCCTGTACCTCTGCTGATCTGATCCACTCTCACCCAATCGACGTACAGCTACGGGGACCCCATTTCCAAGGACCACCTTGTAAACTATGCCAAGCCCACTCTTTCCCAACACATAAGCTGACGCTCTAAGCAGCTCGTCCAGTTCAATGCTGAACCCTTTATCAATGGCCACCAACTCTCCTTCTCCCTTCGCCGATCTCTCCCCTTTCTCATGCTCTTCATTTTCCGAATCTTCGTTTTGAAACCCATTGATACAAGCACATGAACAAAGTTTCCTTCTATCGCTTTCACCAAATTTGCGTTTCCCAGTGCAGCTACAACCATTTGACGTATCTTTCTTTTTCCAGTAAATGTAGACTATAATCAACCCTAAGAAAGCCAGTCCAGCGGCATCGGCAGCTGAGATTAACAAAATTAGTCCAGGGCCAAGCCCTTTTTTCTGTGTTTCGCTTAAATTATTAGGGCCCGAGCTTTGAGTTCCTGAAAGACTAATGTTGGAGTTTGTACAGGGTTTTTGAAGAGGAAACCCACATAAAAGAGGATTGTTTAGAAATGCCGTTGGTCCCTGGTTAGCAAACGATCCAGTTTCCGGTATTTCGCCGCTTAAATTGTTGTTTCTGAGATCAAAGCTGACAGTAACCGGCAAGTCACCTAAGGTTTTAGGGAGCTTACCAGACAAGTGATTGTAAGACAAATTCAGAGTCGTCGACAATGAATTTAACTCCCCGATGGTACTGGGAATCGACCCGTTGAATTCATTGGAGGAAAGATCGAGCTGAACTAAGTTTTCCATTTCCGGCCAAATCCCGCCGGGAATTTGACCCGAGAACTTGTTTTGAGCTAGGATCAACCTCTGTAACTGCTTGCAATTCTTAAGATTCTCAGGCAAAGAACCCGACAGCGAGTTGTTGGAGAGGTCAAGGTTTTGTAACATCGGAAGATTGCAAATCAATGGAGGCAGCGAACCGGAAAGATTGTTACCGTACAAAAACAAGCTGTGAAGCGACGTTGCGTTGAACAGCTGGTCCGGTATGGAACCGTAAAAGTTATTATTGTGAAGATTCAACCTTCGAAGGTAAATTAATGTTCCAAGCTCTGACGGAATGTAACCCCTGAGATTCTTACCGGAAACGGCGATCCCGACAACACGTGGGTCGGGGAAACCTGTAATGTTCATGCAGGAAATGCCGGACCAACGGCAGGGCGTGGCGTCGTTTTCGTTCCAGTCGGCGAAAGGTAAGTCGTGACCGGCGGGTAGGTCGACGGCTGATTTTAAAGAGAGGAGAGAAAGACCGTCAGGGGAAAGTGAAAGGATAGGGTTCAGGTTTCGGAATAGGAAGAAGAGAGTAAAGAGAAGCAAATTGTTCATGATCAATTAAAAGCAGCTCAGTTTCCCTTTTCTCTTTTTCTTTTTCTTTTTCTTTCTTGAGAATAAAAAATGTGGGTTTTGAAGAAAAAATGAAAGAGAAGAAGAAATGAGGAATAGTTGGTTGGTTTAATGTGGTTTTGAGTGAGTTCTTACAGAGAAGTTAAAGGAGGAGAAGAGGAGGGGGTAGTTGGGTGAAGAAGAAGAGGTATTTATGAGAAAGAGACTTGAGGAAGACGAGATATCTATTCGACGGTGGGACCCTACCTCGGGCTAGAAAAAGTTGAGGCGAAAGTGGATATGGTGGTGGTCGTGGTGGAGAAGGGTTTGTAGTAGAAGAAACGCGAGTTAGAAGAATGGAGTGAAAACGGGAAAAAGATGCGGAAGTGCGTGGTTATATATTGTTTTAAGATTATTTTTTTAGATTTAATATACTATTTTTTTTTATGTAATCCCACAAAAATCAATATAATAATTGATTTTTTAATTATATATTAGATTAATGAAGAAAATTATGTAAAACATATATTATTAAAATTTATATAAAAATTTAATAAAATTCAGATTAAAATAATAAAATTGAATGATTAAAATATTAGTTCTGCATTTACGTTTCCTGTCAAATAACAAAGTGCAATCATTGTTTTAACATCTTCATCATCTACAAGTTTCATCTCGATAAGTTTAATAGGATTTGACGAAATTATAAATTTGTAGAATAGTTTGAATATCCGCTTCCCACAACGTCGAGTTATTTTTGCACTAATATTTTGTTTCATATCTTCAACATTTACATTCTTATTAAACCTCATTCCTATTTGTTGAAGAGATTCAAAAATACAACCATCTAGTATTTGTGAAATAATTCTAAATTGAACGTATGCGAAGAATTTGTTATTCATCTCCTATACAATATCTGTAAAATAAATTAAAAATAAAAAAATAGATTTTATTTTAAAAAAAAATAGTAGCTCCTATTAAAAAATAGTAATAATTTCATACAAATAATTACAAACTAACCTTTTAAACTCGAGCTTGATCTTTAAAATTAAAAACACAAATCTTTCTTCTTTTTCATTGTTTTCTACCCTCCTACTAAACACAAATCTTCACTTTTCTTTTTTTTTTTCTCTCTTAAACAGATATCGAAAATTCAATAAAAACCAAATATTGAACAGATACCATTTTTTGGCCAGGATGGGGTTATATATTTTGGATGGTGCCACTTGACACGTTGGTAGCACACATTTAAAAAAAATTTCCTTGGCAACTTACCACCGGCGCCACTTGACACACCGACAAATTGACAAAAATTTAAAAAAAAAATTATACTGATGCTCCTGATAGATTGGCAAGACCCATTAAAAATATTTTTTTTATTTTTTTCTCCACTATGAATAATATTTTTCATGGTTATTTTGAAAAATACATACGGATGTCGTCTAACACAATGGCAGGACCAAAAGGAATTTAAAAAAAATTGATAACTGGGGCATTACTAGAAGGAAAAAGGGGATGGTGCTGCCAATTGATCAAATGGCACCAACTACTGCTATAACAAAGCAGTTATTTTCGTACATAATTTTTCTCTCAAATTATTTTTATAATTAAATAATATTTTAAAGTTATTTATATAAAAATAAACTGAATGTGGTTGAACTCTCATATCAATAAAGAAGTGAGCAACTACCAATTTGTTGAAACCAAATATTTGGATTGGGTGAAAAGTTATTTCTACTATGTTTATATTTATAGAATATATTTGATAAAATATAAATATTAAATATTTATATTCAATGCATCTATGCATTGTGAATAAATCATATGTTATCTGATGAAAATTATTTGTATTTAGTTTAAATTTTATATTTATTTATTTATTAGTGAAGCAGTACTTTATAAATTTATACACAAGCAATTTATAAAATGCAACACTATTTGGTGATAATTATCGTGCGAAATTTAGTTGTGTGATTTTATTGAGATTCAAAATTATTTCAACCATTAAACTTATGAAAATAAAGTTAATTTATTAATTAACTTAATACTGTTACTTGCTCAATCAATGATCCACTATCTTTTTACATTTAAGTTGACAATAATAGCAACACTTGAAATTTTCCTTTCAGAGGTCGAGAGGCTAGCGATTAATTCTATTTTTGAACATCATCGCTTGCTTGTTCTACCTGACAAGGTTGAAATTTCATTGATCACAGTATTTCTAAAACTGGACTTAAAAATGATTGGGGTATTGGTTCGAAGATAGGGGTTGAAGCGATTAAGTTGTGAATAGATACAGACTGATTGGACAAAGCTAAGAAAACAAATTGAATTGATTTTTCTCTATTTTGAATTTTTATTTTTATGAATTTTTAATAATTTATTTAATCGAACCGGCTGAATTGATCAAATCGAGAACTGATGGCTTGATTGGTTCAACGGTTGATCTAAATCTGAAAAAAGAAATAAGAAAAAGAAAACATATAAGAAAAAAAATAACAATTTGTCTTTTTTACTACGTCAAATTTTAATTAGTTTTTTAAAATAGACTTAATGGTTCAACTAATAATTGAACTAACAAAGATACCAACTTAGAAAAAAATAGTTTAGGTATCACCTGTTACAAAAAAAAAATAGGTATCAAAATAAAAAAAATACATAATTTAAGTATTAATTTGTGAGTTAATCCTCTTTTAAAATATATTTAACGGTTTGACAAATAAGGATACCGGTTTAAGAAAAAAATGTAGTTTAGACACCACTTTATGACAAAAAAATTTGAAGTACCAAGATAAAAAAAAATGGTATAATTTAGATATTTAAGGCTAAAATACAAAAACAAACCTTAAAAACCTAACATTGTTAGCTGCCAAGGGATCCAACTGCTTAAAAAACTACAAAAATGTGGTATAACTTTAAAAAATAATTTTAAATGCCAAAAAGTTTTAAGATAAAAAATAAAACAATATTTATATACAAACTAGAATTTTTATTTAGTTTTCAAGTAAGAGAAAATGAAAAGAAAAAGACGGTGATTCCCACATATGATTAAAATTTATTTTCATAGTTGATTATCCAAAGTAATTTAACTTGTAATGATAAACAATTAATTAAAGTTTCCAAAATTGAAGTTGGTATGGGGTTTACACCACTAAGATCCAATTAGCCATTAGGTGATTAACATTCTCGACAATATATCTACTTCATGGAAAAGAAGCTTTGTCTTTCCTTTTTCTTTTCCTCCTTATTTTTGAGTGGAAAAACAAGTTGTAGTTTAAGCTTATGAAAATAGAGAATCTTAAACTTTTTAAAATTTAACGTAAAGCGTGAAATATTTATTAACAATATATTCTATATTATACAATTATAGAATCTAATTAACCTCACTTCCAAGTTTCAATCATGAAAACATGCTTAGAAGCTAACAAAAGGATGAGAGAGAGGAAAGAGGCCTAGCTAGGTTTACTCAAGTTGCCATTATTGTTTTTATCCATACCAGTTATGCTACCATTAAACAATGCCTTATTTTTTCTTCTATACAACCCAAACATAGTGCTTTTTTAATATTATTTATGTGTGTTTTCAAAAGTTATTTTTTTATTTTTAAGATATTTTAACATTCAAAGGTATAAAGTTCAAATCATCACAACAGTATGTAACTATCAAGAGGAAGGTACTACAAAATAACTTCTATACATTTGAGTTTAGGATTGTGAAATTTGACAAGATAATTTATTTATTTGTTGTCTCAAAAAACTTATTTAATAAATGAAAGTCGACAACTATAATACTTGACTTTACTTCGTAACTACTCACCCATTTTTCTTCTTTTTTTCTCACCCAAAATCCTCTTAAATTATCCCAAAAAAAATTGTGTTTTTACATTTCTTTCTTCTTCTTCTTCTTCTTCTTTTTTTTTTTTTTGAGAAAAATGATCATATTAAGATTTTAGGAACAACACATAGCAAACCATGCCATCAATGTAAAAGTTCCAACTAAATTGTTTTTAGTTTTGCTATTTTTGTGAAAACGTTTTTAAGATTTTATGAAATTAAATATTATTTTTATGAATTTTGAACATCCAAGCAGCCAAGTTGTTCATGCTTAGGATAGTTTGAAATTCCTAGAGGAAGATGCACTGCCAAAGAGTGCTTGAAAATGATTAGTTTATATGTGGCATTTACAATAACGAAATTTAGTATAATACTTAAGTTACTTGTCGCCTTATAGGAAGGATGGAAGTCGAAAACACATCTATTTTCCATGTAAGGAAGCAACTATAATGCTAGAAGATATCATTTTAATAATCAACCTTCCAATCGATTGATATGCAATAATCGGAATTACTAACGTCAACACAAAGTACAAGTGCCGTCAATTTTTGGGTGTCATCTCGTCTAAGGATAAGGACAATAATGAATTAGATGGCAATATTGTGAAATGCATATGGTTGGAAAGGCTTGTCAAACCAACCCTTCCACTACATGCAACTGTGGAGGAGATGGATCGATACGCCAAAGCTTGGATGCTTGCTAGATAAACTCAAATTCGAAAGGGCTCGAGCCTAGAAAAAATCTAGCCCAAGAAAGCTTGAGCCTGAGAAACAATTTGAATATGAAGGCAACTTGATCCAAGCCTGCTTGAACTTGCTCGTTTGCCACTTTGACTTTACCTTCTATCAAAAGGGAAACTAAAAGCTTGAGAAGGAATAGATGTAACCCACGAAAGTCGATACAATCCCCGTGATTGTAAAACCACAATGTGATCATTTACTTACTCATTCCCCACTCTACATGCCTTGTATAGCACCCTATAAAGGCATGCTAAGACGGTAGACCCCTAATTGTATATACTAGCTAATTGAAATTTGATAATAAAGGAGGTACATGATATAAACTAAGTTACTAGACTTTTTTGGCATCAATGCACCTTCAATCAACTTAAGAACATATTGTTTAGTGTAATGGTCAATATCACCAGGTGTAGATTCTGTAGGAGATGCTTGAAGGTCATCAACCATTTTAACTTAATTTAAAGCCCTTGGAAATTGAGCTTAAGGTCAATACCTGTTCCAAATGCTGGATAAAGGATCTGCCTTAAATTGTACTAAAAACTTCCCATTATAAAATGCTTGTCCATTGGTCAACAATGTTATATCTTTTATTGTTATTATTGCTATGCCGCATGAGAGATGAAACAAATGGGTTTCAAATCTCCATTATTCAATTAGTACATATATGAATGATGGCACAAAAGTAACTTTCTCAATTCGGCTAGCATGATAGAAACCGACTTGTATTAACTAAGAATGAATATATCGTCAAGTAAAGTCTAAACCCATGTTACCACAAATTTGAGCCACGAGAGAATATTCCAATGTTGTTGTGTTCTCGACAAAATGTCCTTGTTCATATCTTAATAAGCGGGCATTTATTACGGTATGCTTGGAAATTAGAATTTTGAGATACTTATGTACTTAGACTAGAGTAGAGGTAAAAGAGGATTTGTGTTGGTTCTTTTAAATTAGAGTTATGTTAGGTTTTTAATAAAACCTCAATACTTATGGGTGACAAGGTTAATCTAATTTTTTGTTAAAATTTTTTCATATTACATTATACATTTGTTTTGAATTTTCATAACAAACCTCGACATTTGATGGTGTTGGGTTTCAGATTAAATGTTATCCATAGTCATTAGAAAATTAAATTATGACAATTTAAAAGTTAAATGTTGTACAAGAATCTCAATACTTGTTTGTGTCAAATTTCTGTAATCATTTCAAAATAATTATCCTGATTTCAATGTGGAGCTGAAAACTTATGAGTAAATAAACTTCAAAAGAACTTGATACCTATGAATGAATATTAAGGTAATTCTTCAAAAAAAACTTATTCTTAAAAATAACTTTTGCGAACACATAATTTAATAATATTAAAAAAGGGTAAAAAATCTATATTTAATAATCAAAACGTTTTAAAATCGAATAAATAAGGGAACATTTTAAAGTTAATTTAAATTCAATGTATATAAATATAAATTTACACAATTTAGTATACTTTTTGAAGGTTCTTTTTCCCTTTTTTTTTTTTTTTTTGAAGAAAATTGAGAAGTATGAAAGAAGAAAGAAAAGATGAAGACATACTCCAATCTCAATCTCCTATAATTAATAATTTAATACGCATCACTTAAGAAAATTACAAAAGTTAATTGTTCCAACAAAGATCCCTTTTCCCTTTGCTTACTTCCAAAGGGATGTAGGTATTGATTGGATTCTTATTTTTGTTCTTTCTTTTTTCATTACCTTTTGATACTGCATGATGCTGTTGTTATTGTTTTTATGTTATATTTAATTGTGTTATATATTTATATATTAATAATTTAAATTGGCTTAAAGGTTTGTACCTAAAATAAAATTTAATTAATTATTTTACTTAATTGAATCCTCAAACTAGGAAAATTATCATTTAATCTCTTTAATAAGCGGAAATTGTCATTGACCCTTAAGTTTTATCGATTATGATGACATGTTTCTTAATAACCGTTGATTCTTTGTTAACATAACATGTTATGTGTACGATGATATTGACTTAATACTATTTTGTCTTATTATATTATATCAGTAAATAATTTAAATTTTAAAAAATACAAAAAAATATAAAATTGTAAAAGTTCTAGAAAAATTATAAAAAAAAACATTTATAAATTAAAATTTATATATAAATTATTTAAAATTTAAATGATTTTAAAAAATAAAAAGTTAAAAAAAAAACTTTCTTCGGTAATCGGATTTTAGTCCTAGAAAGGTTTCACAAGTGTTCATTGGTTCGCGAATAAAAGCCCACACTCTAGCAACCCAAGGTCAAGATTAATGAAGAAGTTCAAGAAGTTGAAAGTTCGGAACGACCTATTCTACCTATTGTGAAAACATAGGTATAATTTGAATAAAGGGTTTGTTGTTGTAAATATCACAAAAGCTCAATTTAAACAAAAAAATTTAAACTTCCACCGTGCAACAACCACATTTTCTAAACCGTATTTTTCCAACATTCTCATCATTCAAAATAGTAGAGTTTGGTCGATCTAAAAAGATTCTAACATGGAGCAACCAAAGTTATTGGATTCCTTAAAAACAGTCTATTTTTGTCATGGGATAATATAATATTTTTCCTGAACTTGGTAACTAGATTCATTTTGGTACTGTAGCGGCCTAATTTCAGTGAAATCGGAACAGTGGTTTCGTAACCACAAATCCGAGCTAAAAAGAAAATTTTATTTTAATATTATGGCATGGTATATATTATGATAGGAAGGTTGCATGAAAATTTCGATAAGAAAATTTTATTGATTATGTGGTTAATTAGAGAAAGGACTAAAAAAAATACATTCCCGAGACTCTTCCGGTAAATCGGATTCATAAATATTTTAAATAAGTATTGACGAAGTTAGTTGTGTAGTTAATTAAGTTTTAGTTAAGTGAATTTGCTTGAATTAAAAATAATTAGGTAAAAGGATTAAATTGCAATAGAGATAAAAGCTTAATTATAGATTAAAGGAAAGTTAAAGGGGCGGCTAAATAGGCAAATATGCCATTAATATGAATTGAGGCGGTTTAACCTTTAAAAAAATATGAGATTTTTAAGTTTAAATTATATATATTATTATATTTACTTAATAAATAAGTAAATAATATATTAATTATATTTTATTATTTTATATATATATATATATATATGACATTAAAGAAAAACAAAAAGAGAGAATAAGAACATAAGAGCAAAACGAAACAGGGGAGAAGAAAAAAGAAAAGAGAATTTAGGTTTCAAGCTTAATTGGTAAGTCAATTTAAGTCATTTTCTTTAATTTTAAGTTTTTATGATCCTAGAACAAAATACTACTTAGTATATGTTGAAAATTTGAAAGTTAGTAGATTTTTAGACATGATTTATGTTGAATTAATTGATGAATTAGGGGTTGAATTGATAGAATTTTAAGTTAGAATTGAGTAAAGGATTAGACTACATGAATTTCATTTTTTTCGAGTATATGGGAGAAATTGGAATTAATGAAAAGTTTAGGGGCAAAATGATAATTTTGCCTAAAGTGTAGATTGAACTCAATAGAATATAAATTGAACGAAATTGATGATTAAATTCATTTATATAGATCCGAGCGACTCAAATACGAGGTTAGATCGAAGCAAGGAAAAAGTCTCAGATTAGTAGACTTTATTAACAAACGAACATCAAGGTAAGTTCATGTAACTTGAATTAAATTCTTTAATGCTTGAATTGTATGTTTATGTGACATGAATGTGATTTGAATGTTTAATGTATGGTAAATGATGAAATGATTGAACATACTTGATGAAAAGGAAAAATAATCCCAATTGAAAAAAAAAGAATTCGATAGATCACTAAAAAAGGATGTTACATGGGAAAATAAAAGGATTTAGTCCAAACGGGTAATCCTTGCAATGGCCCGAAATTGAGCCTAGTCGAAATAGTGATTTCGAAATCACTTAACCGAGGCTAGAGAAAATTATTTTATCATTATTTTATGAGTTCTAGTATTTTTATAAGAGTGTATTAAAATTTTGGTGAAATAATTTACGCGATTGAAGGCTTGATCGCGATAAAGGACTAAATTGCAAAAAGGCCAAAAATTGTGTTTCATTAGTAATTGGTGTCAAATAGTTAGAGAACTAAAATTGGGGGGATTTATTGGGCAAATAGCCCCATTTTCTTAGGCATGGCCTGCCAAGGGAAGCAATTAGAGGAAGAAAAGTCAAAGTTGGGTATTAGGTGAGATATTTAGCAATTTAATACTAAAGCCTAAGACTAGCTTCATCTTTTTCTTCTTTTCTTTCTCACCACCGAAATTAGTAGCCATTAGAGGGGTTTTGGAAGCTCAAAATTTCAGCAACTTTGAACACTCACAAGTAAGTGATTTTAAGGTCTTCTCTTAATAATTTTTGTATTTTTGAGACCCTTGGAGTAAGGGCATTCTAATGAGGGGGCTATTGTGCAAAATAGTTGAAAGTTTAGAATTTCACCATGAATGCATAAGTGTTGGTTGCTGAGTTTTTATGAAAGAAAATGAATCATAGTTGTTAAATAAACAACTTTTGTGAATGAATTTGCATGAAAACACTTAGAGAGGACTTAGAAGTAGAAGTTGTAAAATAAAGAATAAGTGTGTGAAATAATAGGAATTTTTGGTTTCCATAAGTGTGAAAAAGTCTCGGTTAGGCTTGGTTAATAAGGAAATTTGATAAAAATCGATTTTCAAGCCTAGGGGTAAAATGGTCATTTTGCGAAAGTCTAGGGGAAAAATGGTCATTTTACCAAATTATGATTCTTTAATTGTTTAGAATAAATTGGTGATTAAAATTAGTGAATTTGTATTCATATAGATCAAGAGGAGCATGGAGTCAACCTTAACCAAGGCAAAGGCAATGTCCTAGATTAAATTCTACATTTCCTGTATTTTGTACTAAGGTAAGTTTATATGTAAACGATACCTCTTTTATTAATGTTTTTAATCATAAATGCCTTATATGATATGTGGTTAAATGTTATTTACTTTGAATGAAAACATGAGAAATGAGAGTATGGGTAAAATTTCATATAACAATGATAAAGGTGGGCTATGTGCGAAACCACCGGGTGATAGTTGAAATTAGTGAGCTAAGTGCGTTGTCATCCAAAATTAATGAATAAGGTGAGCTAAGTGTGAAACCACCGTAAATTATTGAATAAGGCGGGTTAAGTGCAAAACCACTGTAAATTATTGATAAAGGTGGGCTATTTGCAAAACCACCGTAAATTATTCATGATGGTGGGCTAAGTGCGGAACCACCTTATTATTATTAACGTCACTATGAATGGCTATGTGTGAATTTACCTTGTATGGTTCATTGCATGGACCTGTATATTGTGGAATCATTTAAATGAAATTTATGGGTGTTGTGGCGATAAATAAGTGCAGGGAATATATGTGTTAAGAATATATGGGTGTTGTGCGTAAAATTGTGTTGAGGATATTGGGTAAGGTGTGAGACGAATACGTGAATTTATGTTTTGGAAGTATTGGTATAGTTGAGCTACATTTTAATTATTCAATGCGTGGTTATGGTATTAAATATTGCATATAGACTTACTAAACTTTATACTTACCCCTCATTTTTCCATTTTCCTATAGTGTCGCCTAGCTAGCTAGTGGATCATCGGACGTTGGAGACCTCGTTCATATTATCGGCTTGATCACTCGGTATAGTTAGATTTAAATATTTTGAGAATTAGATTGTATAGAAACTAGGCTTGGTTTATGTCATTTATTTTGGGCCAATTGTGTTAGCTTGACGTTGAAATTACCTCATTTTGTATAAGGCCAAAAGTATTGGATGATGTTTATCATTGGTTAATTAATGCAAATATTGATGTTTTATGATCATGCAATGTAGTTTGATGAATGCAATTGTTAGGATAGTTGTACGCTTATTGGTTAGATTGATCATATTAAATTGTGTGGATGTCAAATTATGACTATTGGTTGAGAGTTGAAGTCTTGGTATGTTTGAGTATGCATTTGATCTTGTTTCAAGGTGGCAAAGAGGTTTAGTAGATAGCCTATTTTTGTCCACACAGGTAGACACACTAGCGTGTGTCCCCTACACCTTATATTGATAAATTAAATATCCATCAATGTACCACATAGGCATGAGACACAGCCGTGTGTCTCAACCGTGTGAAGGACACGGTCGAGATACGGGCATTTGCCACGACTGTGTGATTGCTGACGTTAGAAATAGAATATCAAGGTTTTTGCACACGGGTCACGACACGGGCGTGTCATGGCCGTGTGAGGGACACGGGTTGCACACGACTTGTGCTAGGCCGTGTGAAAAGCCCTGTAGGTTTGATGTTAGAAATTAATTCCACACGGACAAGGGGCATGAGCGTGTCCTTAGGTGCTTAGGCCATGTGAGGCACACCGGCCATCAACACGGTCATGTTTAGAGGCCACACGGGTGTGTTGCCCTTCCACACGGGCGTGTGCCCTGTTTATAGCAGTTTTTGATAAAAGTTTTCTAAGTGCCCGAAATGGTCTCGGGATGTTTTCAAACCATGATTTAGGCCTTGTAGGCCCATATGAAGGTCCATAGGAAAATTTTTTGAAAACGTTTTAATTTAGGGCCTATTTCAATGAGTTAGAGTTGAACGGTTGCATGTGATATTGTAAGGTGATGCCTCGTATCCTATTCCGATGTCAGATACGAGTAAGGGGTGTTACAATCCTAATATAGCCCTCCCAAAATATATGTATCATTGAATAGATTTAGCCCAGACGGGTAATCCAGATCGAGCTTAATAAAGTATTTACCACTGAAAGGATTTAGCCTAGACTGGTAATCCTGACGAATACTCTTTGAGCATATGTTATAGGGGATTTAGCCTAGACTGGTAATACTGCTGTGTGAAATGAGATTCGGGAGTGTGCTTTCTAAAAAGAATAAATATGAATTGACGGACTTGAACTTGTAAACTATAAGTGTACTACTGGAAATTCATCGAAATTTCGAGAAATTCAACGGGATAAATATAGAAAATGGCAAGTACTTGAAATCATGAAATTGATGAGCTTATTATTCATCTATGTATTGAAATTATATGATGTTATTTAACTAATTGATGGGTTGAGTTTGTATGTGTTAGGCAAATGTTCTATTATTGTGGACATGTGCATGTTTGATTTAATTTTTATGAAAATATATGGTAAGTTTAATTCTTGTTACATGAACTTACTAAGCACTGAGTGATTACCTTGTTTTATTTTTCCCTATTTCATAGTGTTCAGAAGCTCAGGAGGTCGAAAATAGGTCAGAGCCACATCACACTATTAACCACCACATTTTGGTATATAAAAATATTTCATTTTGAGTTAATGACATGTATAGGCTAAAAAAATAATGTAAATGTTAAAGTGTATGGTTGTAAACCTAGCTATTGATATGGCTAGTATGAACTTGGTTTTGAAATGTTGATAAGTCGAACTATGATTATGCATAAACACATACTGTTGAATGTTTAAAATGGTTTGAAATTATATTAATATTACTTGGTTGGTATTGGAACGTTCTGGTATATGGGCATGTGACCCTTAATAATGAGAAAAATTTTAGAATTTTGTGAAAAATTCCCTATCATCCCGATTTCATCTCGAATCATTTCTAATACATATTTTGGGCCTCGAGGACCCATCTAAGGGATGTTATGATGAATTTTTAGTATATTTGAATAGTATTTGACTCGATTTAGTGGTAAATATTCTGTAAACTTCGGTAATGGCTCACAACCCTGTTCTAGTGATGAATACGGGTTGGGGGTATTACATTTGTTGGCATTAGAGCTATGGTTTAACAAGTTCTCAGACTGATGTAGCAAATATGGGATTAACTATACATGCCATTAAATTATTTTTTATAGTGTGATATCTTCTGACCATTTTAAATGTGTTTTTCTTATAGTAATGTCATTCGACCAAGCTCAATCCGAGGAAATTGGAAGTGATGCTCCGGCTTCAGTACAAAGAGAAGAAACTAGTAGTAGAAGGCTCGAAACAAAGGGACAAGAGGAGGAGGCAAAAACAATATTCTTTCAAATAATGAATTAATGGTTTAATCAATACCTGAGAACTAACCTTGCAGTGCAATAAGCTCCCCCTACTGCTCTTCCATCGGTTTTCAAGATACCACAGGGTATAGGTATTAAATCTGCCAGAACAGGTAAAGCTCCAGTATACAAAATCCGTAAATATGGGGCAGAGGAATTCGGAGCATCGGTTGAATATGATCCTGAATGAGCTGAGTTCTGGCTAGAGAATACTATTCGAGTTTTAGATGAATTATCTTGTACACCGGCTAAATGTTTGAAATATGTTGTGTCATTATTCAAAGATACAACTTACCACTGGTGGAACACTAAAATTCCTATGGTATCGAAAGAAGAGGTTACTTGGGAATTCTTCCAAACAGAGTTCAGAAAGAAATACATCAGTCAGAAATTTCTTGATTAGAAAAAGAAAGAATTTCTTAAGCTCAAACAGGGAAATATGACAGTGTTTGAGTATGAAAGAGAATTTGTTCGGTTGAGCAAATATGCTAGAGAATGGGTCTAAACCAAAGCTAAAATATGTAAACGATTTGAAGAGGAGCTGAATGAAGACATCAAATTGTTGATTGGAATCCTTAAATTATGCGAATTTGCAGTTCTAGCTGAAAGAGCCTACAAAGCTAAAGAATTGAGTAAAGAGAAGCTCGAGTTCTTAGTAAAATACTTATGGGAAAATCACAGTTCTCTACTTCAAAGAAATCAAAAAAGTATTAAGGTCGCTCTTCTTTAGCTACAGGGTATTTTGGAAAAGAACGAGTCTCCCAACACTCTAATTCGAGATCTCTCACTCCATCTGTGACTAGTGTGACTAGTGTTGGTAATCCTAAATCGAAGTACAGATATTGTACTTGTAACAGCCCAAATTTCAGTGGTGTCGGAACAGTGATTCGAGATCACTAAATCCGACAAATTAGTATAAAATATTATTAATTTAATGAGTATAAGTTAAATGTGAAGTTAGGGAAATAATTGAAATAGTGAATAGTATTTTAGAAATAAATATTAAATAATTGAGAAGTGAAAACGAGGTATCGAGACCTCGGGATATTAAAACGAGCCAAAAATATTTTTATAAATATTTATAGAGTGTTAGTAATGTGGTGTTAAAATCTCGTTAGAAAATTTTATCGTTTGGGTGGTTGATTAAATAAAAAGGACTAAATTGTAATAAATGCAAAATTTGCTAGAAGGATTAAATAGCTTAAGTGTTAAAAGAAAGAGGATTTAAAGGAAAATTAAGCCTAAAAGTGAATAGGTTGGACGGCAAGGGCAAGAAAATCAGCAGAAAAATAAGGGAAGTAAGGGCAAAATTGGAAATTTTATAATTTTAACATATAAAATAAGGACAAAATTGAGAAATCTAGAGATCTCTTCATATTTCTCAGCCAAAACGCCATAGAAGGTCTGGAGAAAGCTGGTTTTTCATATTTTTACATCATGTGAGTTTGATTCTTGCTTTTTCTTGATAATTTTTATGTTTTTATGACTTTTACAACTAGGTCCACTTATAGAATTCATTAGTTTTTGATTTGGTGGGTGAAATTGGAAGTTACCCTAGTTGATTAAGGGAAGTTTATGATGAATTATTATGAAATTTAAGTTCTAATTTCATATTAAGGTGGCTTTATTAAGTGATTTTGATAGAAAATGGTATTTAGGACCTAATTGTGAAAAAGTTGTGAATTAGAGGTTGGTGTTGAAATTCAGAATATCAAAGGTTGTGAAATAGT
This sequence comes from Gossypium stocksii, assembly GCA_020496765.1. NCBI lineage: Eukaryota > Viridiplantae > Streptophyta > Magnoliopsida > Malvales > Malvaceae > Gossypium > Gossypium stocksii. The sequence continues at coordinate 95,637,633 of CM035627.1, read as the reverse complement.
TTATAATGATAAAATAAAGTGTTAATTTAGAAAAATTAGTTCAATTGATGGGTGAATTGAGCAGGGACTAAATTGTAAAAATTGTAAATTTTGGGGTAAAAGTGCAATTTCGAAAGTTGAACAGCATAAATTGTGAAGTGAAATAGAAATAAAATAAATGCTAATGAGTGAAAATATTTTGCATTTATAGACCAAGAAATCGAAGCAAGTTGCGGAAAGGAGAAAATAACCGAATAATTCTCGAATTTCTACAACTTTTGTGAATTAGCCCAAGTAAGTTCATGTGGCTAAATTTTAATGATCATTGTTAGTATTATGAATTTTTTAATGTGTTATATGATGTGTATGTGACAAAATTATGTGATAAGATTATAAACAATGTAAAAGCATGAAATTGTAGGAAACTATCGGATTGAGTACTTTTGTCTCATGATACGTGACGAATTGACGGAAAAAGACCATGGTTGGACCATGGCAACAAATGATAAGTGATTTTCGTATAAGACCATAGCTGGGCTATGGCATCGGAAACAAATGATAAGCGATTCCCGTATAAGACCATAGCTGGGCTATGGCATCGGTAAAGTGTGCCAAGTGATTTCCGTATAAGACCGTAGCTGGGCTATGGCATCGGAGAAAAGTGATATGTGACCCGTGTAAGACCATATCCGAGATATGGCCTCGGTATGATACGTGATCCGTGTAAGACCATGGCTGGGCTATGGCTTCGGAAAAAGAAATGTGATTATGTGTAAATCCATAGTTCTACTATAGTATAAAGAAGGCAATGTACTCAATTCCGTATAGTTCCTAATTTGTGAAGAAGTGATAAATGGTAAACGGGCCCAAAAGGATGAATTTCGAGTATGGATATTATTGAATAATACTAAGTAAAATTGATTTGATTTGTGAATGACAGGAGATAGTAGTGAAATGTAGACTATGTGAATGATTTATTAATTTGGTAAGTTTACTTCCCAAGCCTATGAACTTACTAAGCTTTCATAAGCTTACTTGAATGTATTTGACATGTGTTGTAGATTAACGTGAGTTCGGAGGATCGGATCATCACGAGGAATCACACTATCCTGATTTATTCCGGTAGTTCTTGGGTTATTATCTTTTGGTTTATATGGCATGTATAGTAATATACTCATTTTATGTAATTAATCTTGCGATATGGTTGTGGTTGGGTTGAGAAAATGCCTGATAATGATTAGTCCTTGGAATGGTTAATTTAGATCATGTATGAGACCATGTATGTTCAAAGTGATAATAGTTTATAAATTTTCATAGAAAACTGAAAATTTGACATAAAATAGAATGTTGTAACAGCAGTGATGTGAGTTTGAAAAATCACTAAAAATAGTAGAAACCGAATTAGGTGATGAATTAAATATGGAATGGAAGCGTATTGTGTCTACTTTCATATGAAAGAAGCAAAACAGGTAAAGAAGTTATATGTTATGAGATATTTGAGTTTTAGTGAAACAGGGCCAGAGCGATCTCTAGATCCCCTGTTCCAATTTTGAAAATTCACCATAAATTGTACAAAAATAATTAGGAGGTTTAATTTATATGTTTAGAATCCTTATTGAGTCTAGTTTTAATAGAAATAAACATCATATTCATGTAAATTTTTTTCAGAGAGAAAAGTGGTTCGTAGTAAGTAGAGGTCAGTCGAGTCGAGATCTGAAACAGGGGTAACTTTAACTAATAAACTGTACTAATTGGCCTAGCCAAAAATTCTAGAAAAAAATTAATAGATAGATATATGAGTCTAGTTTCAAGGAAAATTTACGGATCTTGATTTCGAGTTTCATAACTCGAGATATGATTTTTAAAGTGACCATGACGCAGAAAGATAGTTTGCTACGAAAATTAAATTGGTTGTTATAAAATTCAAAAAGTGATGAAACAAGTTTGGTAACACCTCAAACTCGACTCCGGCGACGGTCTCGGGTAAGAGGGCGTTACAGTAATAAATCTCATTTTGGAAAAGAAGCGGGGCCTGTTATAGATGTGGTTCACTTGATCATTTTCTCAGAGATTGTCTAGAGAGGGTAGAAAAAGACATTGATCAAACTGCAAAGCTGAGTAATCTAGTTTCGAGGGGTAGACCGCCTAGACCTTCTGGAAATGTCAATGGTAGCCGAGGAGCTACAAAAGACTCTAAAGTTAGATCTGATGTACGAGCACCCGCCAGGACGTATGCTATTCGTGCCAGAGAGGATGCTTCGGCACCAGATGTCATTACTGGTACATTTTCTCTACTTGACATTGATATTACTACATTGATTAATCTTGGTTCTACACATTCATATGTATGTACAAAGCTGGTATTTGTTAAAAATTTATCTGTTGAATCTACTGAATTTGTGGTTAAAGTTTCAAACCTCTTAGGCTAGTGTGTAATGGTGGATAAAATCTGTAAAAATTGTCCACTGATGGTAAAAGGTTATTGTTTCTCGGCCGACTTGATGTTATTGTCTTTTGATGAGTTTGATGTAATTTTGGGTATGGATTGTTAACCCAGCATGACTCAGTAGTAAATTGCAAAAAAAAAATATATCGTGCTAAAATGTCAGAATGGTGAGTTACTTTATGTTAAATCTGATTAGACAGAGGGGTTATCTGATATGATTTTAGTCATGATAGCTCAGAGGTATGTTAGAAAGGGATGTAATGTTTTTCTTGCATATGTGTTGGACACCAAAGTATCTAAGTCAAAGATTTAGTCAGTACCAATTGGATGTGAGGTTCCTGATGTGTTTCCAGAGGAATTACCAGGGTTGCCACTAGAAAGGGAAGTGGAATTTTCTATAGATCTGGTTTTGGGGACTACTCCGACCTCTATAGCTCCATACACGATGGCTCCTACAGAATTAAAGGAGTTGAAAACACAGTTGCAAGAACTTGTTGACAAGAGTTTTGTTCGGCTTAGTCATTCACCTTGGGGTGCTACGATTTTGTTTGTAAAAAAGAAAGATGAATCCTTGAGATTATGTATTGACTACAAGCAGTTTAATAAAGTCACAGTAAAAAATTAGTACCTGTTGCCTTGGGTTGATGATTTGTTTGATCAGCTGAAAGGTGCCACCGTATTTTAGAAGATTGATATTCAATCAGGTTATTATTAGTTAGGGTAAAAGAGTTAAATGTACAGAAGACAGCTTTCAGAACCAGGTACGGGCATTATGAGTTTCTTGTGATGCCATTTGGGTTGACTAATGCACCTGTAGTGTTTATGGACCTACTGAGCAGAATATTTATATCGTATTTAGACAGGTTTATGGTAGTATTAATTGATGATATTCTGGTTTATTCACAAGATGAAAAGGAGCATGCAGATCATTTGAGAATTGTGTTGCAAATTCTGCGAGAAAAGCAACTATATGCTAAATTCAATAAATGTGAATTCTGGCTTTGAGAAGTTGGTTTTCTCGGACATATTGTATATGCTGAAGGCATCGGAGTAGACCCGAGTAAAATTTCAGCTATTGTAAATTGGAATCCACCGAAGAATGTATCCGAAGTCAAAAGTTTTTTGGAATTAGCTGGATATTATCGGAGATTTGTATAGGGATTTTCGATGATAGCTTCTTTGATGACTCGTCTACTGTAGAAAGATGTTAAGTTCGAGTGGACTGATGAATGTCAGCAGAGCTTTGACAAATTGAAAGACTTATTGATGAAAGCGCCTGTGTTAGTACAGCTTGAACCGGGTAAGGAATTTATTATTTACAGTGATGCTTCATTAAATGGTTTAGGTTGTTTCTTGATGCAAAAAGGTAAAGTAATAGCCTATGCTTCAAGACAACTTAAACTACACGAAAGAAATTACCCGGTACGTGATCTTGAGTTAGCTGCTATTGTGTTTGCACTGAAAATATGGCGGCATTACTTGTATGGTGAAAAATGTCATATTTATACTGATCATAAAATTTTAAAATATTTGATGACACAGAAAGATTTAAATTTGAGACAGCACAGGTGGCTTGAATTGATAAAAAAACTATGATCTGGTTATTGATTATCATCCGAGTAAGGCTAATGTAGTTGCTGATACTTTGAGCCGAAAATCTTTGTTTGCTTTGCAAGCTATGAATATCTGGTTGTTGCTATCTGATGATGGTTCAGTTATAGCTGAATTGAGAACTAAATCGACATTTTGACAACAAATTCATAAAGCTCAGAAAAATGATAAAGAGTTATAGGTTAAACGGGTACAGTGTGAATCTGTTTTTGACTCATAGTTTCAGATTAGTACGGATGGTTGTTTATTATTCAGAGGTAGAGTGTGTGTACCGAAGAATTTAGAGATTATACAGAAGATTCTGCATGAGGCTTACAGTGATATTATGTCTGTACATCTGAGAGTAATAAAATGTATAATGATCTGAAAAAGATGTACTGGCGGCCATACATGAAACTTGATATTTCAAAATTTGTATCGAGATGTTTGGTATGCCAGCAAGTCAAAGCTAAACATCAGGTACCTTCGGGATTATTGCAACCAATCACGATACTGAAATGGAGATGGGAAAGGATAACGATGGACTTTGTGTCGAGATTACCATTGTCTCCAAAAAAGAAGGATGCTATATGGGTAATTGTAAATCAATTGACAAAGTCATCACACTTTATACCGGTACATATGGATTTCTCTTTGGATAAGTTGGTTGAATTATATATATCTGAGATTGTCAAGTTACATGGAGTGCCAGTCTTCATTATTTCGAGTAGAGATCCCCGATTTACGTCTTGTTTTTGGGACAAATTACAAGAAACTCTGGGAACTCAGTTGCATTTTAGCACTGCATTTCATCCTCATTAAGATAGCCAATCTGAACGTGTAATTCAAGTAGTGGAGGATATACTTCGTTGTTGTATGCTAGAGTTTGAAGGTAATTGGGAAAGGTATTTACCTTTGATTGAATTTGTCTACAATAATAGTTATCAATCTAGTATTAAGATGGCACTGTATGAGGCTTTATATGGCCGAAAATGTAGAACTCCATTTTATTCGACAAAACTTAATGAGAAAAAGATACACGGAGTTGATTTGATCCGTGAAACTAAAGAAAAAGTGAGAGTGATTTGGGATAGTCTGAAAGCAGCCTCAGACCGTCAAAAGTCTTATGCTGATCTTAAACGAAAAGAGATTGAATTTCAAGTTAACGATAAAGTATTCTTGAAAGTACCTTAGAAAAAAATTCTCCAGTTTAGTCGTAAAGATAAATTGAGTCCACGATTTATTGGGCCATATAAAGTGACAGAAAGAATTGGATCAATTGTGTATCGGTTAGCATTACCACCAGAGCTTGATAGAATTCATAATGTTTTTCATGTGTCTATGCTACGGCGATACAGGTCAGATCCTTCACATGTTATATCACCGGCAGAAATTGAGATTCAACCCGACATGACTTACAATGAAGAATCAGTTAAGATTTTAGCACGAGAGATGAAGGAACTCAAAAAAAAAAAGATAAATCTAGTAAAAGTCCTTTGGCAACACATGGTATTGAGGAGGCCACATGGGAACCGGAAGAGGCAATGAGGAAATAATACCCGAACCTTTTTACTAGTAAGATTTTCGAAGACAAAAATCCTTAAGGGGGTGAGTTGTAGCGGCCTAATTTTAGTAAAATCGGAACAGTGGTTTCGTAACCACAAATCCGAGCTAAAAAGAAAATTTTATTTTAATATTATGGCATGATATATATTATGATAAGAAGGTTGCATGAAAATTTCAATAAGAAAATTTTATTGATTATGTGGTTAATTAGAGAAAGGACTAAAAAAATGCATCCTCGGGAATCCGTTCCAGTAAATCGAATTCATAAATATTTTAAATAAATATTTACGAAGTTAGTTGTGTAGTTAATTAGGTTTTAGTTAAGTGAATTTGCTTGAATTAAAAATAATTAGGTAAAAGGATTAAATTGCAATAGAGGTAAAATTAGGTAAAAGGATTAAATTGCAATAGAGGTAAAAGCTTAATTATAGATTAAAGGAAAGTCAAAGGGGCTAAATAGGCAAATATGACATTAATATGAATTGAGGCGGTTTAACCTTTAAAAATATCCGAGATATTTACTTAATAAATAAGTAAATGATATATTAATATATTATATTATATTATTATAATATATATATATAACATTAAAGAAAAACAAAAAGAGAGAATAAGAACAGAAGAGCAAAACGAAACAGGGGAGAAGAAAAAAGAAAAGAGAATTTAGGGTTTTTAAAGGTTCCAAGCTCAATTGGTAAGTCAATTTAAGTATTTTTCTTATAATTTTTGAGTTTTTATGATCCTAGAATAAAATACTGCTTAGTATATGTTGAAAATTTGAAAGTTAGTAGATTTTTGGACATGGTTTATGTTGAATTAATTGATGAATTAGGGGTTGAATTGATAAAATTTAAAGTTAGAATTGGGTAAAGGATTAGACTGCATGAATTTTATTTTTCTCGAGCCTAGGGGCGAAATTGGAATTAATGAAAAGTTTAGGGGTAAAATGATAATTTTGCCTAAGTGTAGATTGAACTCAATAGAATATAAATTGAATGAAATTGATGATTAAATTCATTTATATAGATCCGAACGACTCAAATACGAGGTTAGATCGAGGCAAGAAAAAAATCTCAGATTAGTAGACTTTATTAACAAACGAACATCGAGGTAAGTTCATGTAACTTGAATTGATTCTTTAATACTTGAATTGTATGTTTATGTGACATGAATATGATTTAAATGTTTAATGTATGGTAAATGATGAAATGATTGAACATATTTGATGAAAAATAAAAATAATCCCGGTTGAAAAAAAAAGAATTTGATGGATCATTGAAAAAGGATGTTACATGAGAAAATAAAATAATGATTTAGCCCAAACGGGTAATCCTAATATAGCCCTCCCAAAATATATGTATCATTGGATAGATTTAGCTCGGACCGGTAATCCAGATCGAGCTTAATAGAGTATTTGTCACTGAAAGGATTTAGCCTGGACTGGTAATCCTGACAAATACTCTTTGAGCATATGTTGCAAGGGGATTTAGCTTGGACTGGTAATCTCGCTGTGTGAAATGAGATTCGGGAGTGTGCTCTCTAAAAAGAATAAATATGAATTGACGGAATTGAACTTGTACACTATAAGTGTACTATTGGAAATCAATCGAATTTCCGAGAAATCCAACGGGATAAATATAGAAAATGGCAAGTACTTGAAATCATGAAATTGATGAGCTCATCATTCATCTATGTATTGAAATTGTATGATGTTATTTGACTAATTCATGGGTTGAGTTTGTATGTGTTAGGCAAATTTTCTATTGTTATGGACATGTGCATGTTTGATTTAATTTTTATGGAAATATATGGTAAGTTTAATTTTTGTTACATGAACTTATTAAGCACTAAGTGCTTACCCCGTTTCATTTTTCCCTACTTTATAGTGTTCGGAAGCTCGGGAAGTCAGAGATAAGTCGGAGCCACATCACACTATCAACCACCACATTTTGGTATATAAAAATGTTTCATTTTGAGTTAATGGCATGTATAGGCTAAAAAAGAAAATACTAATGTTAATGTTGAAGTGTATGGTTGTAAACCTAGCTATTGGTATGGCTAGTATGAACTTGGTTTTGAAATGATGATAAGTTGAACCATGATTATGCATAAACGCATACCGTTGAATGTTTAAAATGGCTTGAAACTATATTGAAATTGCTTGGTTGGTATTGGAACGGTCTGGTACATGGGCATGTGACTCTTAAGAATGAGAAAAATTTTTGAGATTTTGTGAAAAATTCCCTATCATCCCGATTTAGTCTATTTCTAATACATATTTTGGGCCTCGAGGACCCATCTAAGGGATGTTATAACAAATTTTTAGTATATTTGAATAGTATTTGACTCGATTTAGCGATAAATGTTCCGTAAACTTTGGTAATGTCTCACAACCTTATTCCGACGACAGATACGGGTTGGTAGTATTACAGGTACCTATACTTTTTTTTGTCACTTTTGGCACTTGAATTTAACAACTAGGTTCATTTTGATATCTTAATTTGAAAAATATAAAAGTTTGATGACGTTGCATTTTAAGAATGTGCCATATCATTACTTGAAAATTAAAAATTTTATATAAACTTTCAAGTAATGATATGGTACAATCTCAGAGTGTCACATTCAGTATTTTAATAATCAGACCAATGGTTGAACAAGTGAAATCACGGGAAATAGATTCAACTAGTTCTACCAATTCAACTGCCAAACCAACAATAATTAAATAAATAACTAAAACTTTATAAAAATATAAAAAAAGAAATTTATTAAATCAGTTTAGCAATCGATTTTTGTTCTAATTTTTTATTTTTACCAATTTCAAGCAAGATCTGAGTCAATCGATTTAAACTTTTTGTTCGGATTGTTATACCAATCAATTTTTAATCCATACTATTTAACCTTATTCCAGTAACATTAGTTATATTATCTGATCTTGCCAAAACTACAAAGTTTATGGATCAAAATAGAATATATATCCCTTTTTGGAATTGATTCAAATTAGTACGCATGAATTGGAGGCTCCACCGAATGGGCAAATCCATTCATGTGGAAGGTTTTATCTTATTATTGTTCTCTTTTTATTATTTCAGTTTTTTGGTTATTCATTGAGTCAGAATACTCTGGCTCCGAGCAGTGAGAGAGTTTCTTTCTGGTAAGAGAGATTCTTAATTATTAGTATGTATTAGTATGGTTTTACTCTCCTTGGCTTAGGTTAATTATTTATTTTTTAATTAAATTATAAAGTGAAAATTTAAAAGATATAATATTATAAAGTATTTTTCAAGTATTTAGAATTTAATTTTTATATTTTTATTTTTAGAAATTTAGTCTTTTTATTTTTTAAATTTAAAATTTAGATTTGTTTGTTAACATTATTATAATTCTTTTGTTAAATTTGTTAGCGTAACATTTAGAAATTAAAAATATACTTATTTGGTATTCATGTAACAAAAAAAAATAACACTGTAATGAACTTAAATTTAATAGAGAATTTTAACGGTGTTAACAATTTTTAAAATTTCACATATGCATTGTAATCAAAATAAAGTATTTAGATTAACTAATGACATTGTAAGAATCGAGGTGAGAAATTATGTCAAAGTTAAAGTATAGAGATTCAAATTCAAATTTGAGTGAGATATACAGATCAAAATTGAAATTTAACCATTCTTGTATAATTTCAAAAAAGTAAAGGGATTAAATATGAAATTTGACCATAGTTGTCAAATTTGACCATAACCATTAAAGATTAAAGTAAAGGTAAACTGGTTAGTTGGTTACCCAACTTTTAAAGCGTTTTCATTTTAGTTACGTAACCATTAAATCTCTAATAGTGGTTAACTGTACATACCGCATCATATTCACACTTGCATTTTGGCCATCTAACTTTTAGGTAGCTTTCATTTTGGTCAAAAAAAAAACTATTTTTTTAAGTATATGATTGGGGTAAAAAAATTGAGGATTAAAGTGAAAAGGCGGTAGAAACTAAAATAACGTATTAAAAATTATTAAACTGTACTTTTTATATCACATTGCCAAAAATTCTAAATTTATTTTCTTTACAATATTGAAATTTTAAATTTCAAAAGATAAAAACCAATTAAATAAATTGTTGAAAAATTTTTATCCCTTGATAATGTTAACCGATTTGTCATTGTGATATTAAAACTAATTAAATTAATCTCTTTCTAAAATTAAAAAAAAATTATTTTTTGTTTCCATATTATTCTTAATGAAATCAACGCGATAACTCATATTTAATAATTGTTTGTGAAACTTAAAATTCTTTTGATTGTACAATGTCAAATCTTCCATACTAAGCTAAAAGTAAAGAAAAATTTATTGCAATTAATTAAATTAATTGTTTGTTCTTCGTTTCGGTAAAGAAATGATGAAATTTTTTTTGGAGTTTGTTTGGCATGAAAGATAAAATTAATTAATTAAATTATTTGAAAATATTTTTCTTTATTTTTAGCTTAGTAGGAAAGACTTGAGATCATATAATAAAAAAAATTGAATTCCATGTACAATCATTAAAAATAATTTATTTGAGTTGATTTTAATTTGGAAACATAAAATAAAATTTTAAAATTTAAAAAGAGGCTAAATTAATTAATTTAATTATTTCAATATTATTGTAATAAATCGGTTGATACTATTAAGGGATAAAAAATTGTCAATAACTTATTTAATTGATTTTGATATTTTAAAATTTAAGTTTTCAATATTCAAAAATAATAATTAAACTTTTGTCAAGGGGGTAAACAAGTACAAGCATTATTTTAGGTTCTACCGCTTTTTCACTTCAATGGTTGATTTTTTTTTTATCCCAACCAATACTTTAAAAATAGGATATTATTTGGTGACCAAAATAAAAGTGTGATCATGATGTTGCGTATACAGTTAACTGTCATTATAGATTTAATGTTTGGGTGACTAAAATGAAAGCACCCTGAAAATTGAGTGATGAAATTGCAAAGATTTCATTTTGAGTGACCAAAATGAGAACGCCCTAAAAGTTCGGTGACCAATTAGGTAGTTTATCCAAAAAAAAAAAGATAGTTGTATAGATTTATTATTTTTATTGATTTTCCATATATTATCTAGATCCACTTCATAATTGTTATAATCTTTTACTCTTTTTTATTTCTAATTTTTTTTTTTTGTATTCCCATATCTTCTATATATTTTTTATCATGTTAGCGTTTTATATACATGGTATGCGGGTTAATTATAATCAACTGAATTAATAGTCATTAGCCAAACATTTAGGATGAGTTTGAATGGATAATTAAATATGGTGAGGTATATTTAGTTTATTTTTTATTTCACACTACAATATAGTTATAATATTTAATCATAGTAGTTACAATTTAACAATCGATAATAATTTTTGTCGGTCAAAAAATTATCTAATGCTTTTTCTCGATTCAGAAAGTCAATTGGGTGTAAAAAAAGTTTAATTGATTGAATAAAAATTGAGGGTTTTTTAAATTATTAAAATTTTGTAAATTTTTATGTATTCGTGCATTAATATATGTTATATTTTAATTATTTATTATATGGATATCATGGAATCAAGTCATGTCCAAAATTTTTATATTTAATTTTTGGTTATTTAGTATCAACAAAAAAATTCTAAGTGAGTATTAATTGACTTTGATAAATAAATTTTTAATCTTGAACATTTGAGGTTAGTGATTGTCTGTTCCAATAATATTATTTTTCAAATTTGAATTTATATGTTTTTAGAGTGCAATGTGAGTTACCATACACCAACCGATGTACTCATAAACCAAGTTGAAATGATAGATCAATGTTACATGAAAGGTAATGTGATAATGGAATAAGAGAAAATCTTTGATTTGCTTGGTTGGAGCCAAGCAAATTTGAGCTCAAAACACAGGAATAGAATTAATGACAAAGAAGGATTGACAAGGCCAACAAGAAAATTTGATTGAAGCAAATTATATTTAGTCAAAGCTTAGATAATGAACCAAAGCATGCTGAGGAAATCCAGTGTTTTCAAAAGGAGAAGATGGAAGTAAATAGAGAATTGTGTTGTGATATTATCAACAATGAAGAAGCACAGGCCATGATCGTCCGACTGCTCCACTTTCTTTAGATTCTATTTTGTCATAATAGCTAGGAAATTTGGGAAACACAATTGCTTTAAATTTAGCCCCTCATTCAATCACAATGTCTGTATGTTCAAAACCGAGCATTAGAAAATGTACTTTCACTTAGGCTTTAGTGCACAAACGCGTATATATACAGTAGATCCAAAAAATCGTGTACTCAATTCATATTTGTGTAATTTTTTTTGTATTATAATTTTATTTGAGATATCTTATGTTTATATAATTTTTTTATAAGCTAGTAATTTATGTTATATAAATTTTGATATTTTTCATTTTTTTTACAACAGTTGTTTGCTATGAAATACTTTTCAAGTTCTAATTTCCAAAATATTTTCTTTCCACAGTTCGTAGACATGGGTTTATATCTCAATTATAGAATCGTTCATATTGTTGCGGGAATGTAATTAGTCAAAGTAAAAGATATTTAAAATTATTTTGGTAAGCTTTCAAATTGCCCGTCTAGCTCAGTCGGTAGAGCGCAAGGCTCTTAACCTTGTGGTCGTGGGTTCGAGCCCCACGGTGGGCGTATTATTTTCCAATTTTTTTCTTTGTTAAATCCTACGAAATCTGCGATTTCGATTTTCGCAATGGGTTTGTTTTGTTTTGGTTCTAATTTAAGTTTGTTTGTTTTTCAAAAGCGAAAACGTCCAAAAAAGGACACAATCAGTACAAACTGGGCCAGTGGGCCCCTTTTTTTATTTGAATAATTTGAGTAAATTTTAATATTCAAATATTACTTACAATATACACTAAAATTTAATCTAAAAACACAATATTTAAATAATATTTCTGTAAATATTTGAAGATTAAATGATATTTTATGTCTATGTAGTCTTTCTACATTTGAAGTTTAATTTTTATGTTTTTGCTTTTAAGAATTCAATTTCTGTATTTTTTAAATTTAAAAATTTAAATTCAATTGTTAACACTATTATTTTTATTAAATTCGTTAGTTAACATTTTGAAATTTAAATAAAAATACTTATTTGTGATAGGGATTGAAGGTGGAAGCGGATCGAATTCAAGTTATTCAGCTCAGAAAGAAAAGATTTGGATCTAATCTGAAAAAAGAAATAAATAAATTTAGTAATAAAGAAGTTGAAAGCAGTAAAAGAAGAAATTTGAGAACAAAGAACAAATAATAATAATAATAAATAGATAAAATTTAAAAGTGGAAGATGAATTTAATAAACCAATAGCTATGATGGATATAAGGATAAATGTCCAATTAAACTCTTTAAGATATAAATCTCAACAAACTCAATTTGTAACACCCCTATCCGTATTCGTCGCCGGAATAGGGTACGAGGCATTACCGAAGTTTACCGAAAAATAATTTTTTTCTTTAAATTTTTTTATTAAAACTCAATATATCCCCTTTATAGACATCTAACCTACCCTGCAAAACTTAAACCGAGACCAATCCAAATAAACCAATCCAATTCAACATATTTTCAAAATAGATTCATACATATTCATAAGATAATTTCATTACATACCAAACCAAGATTTGTTAGCCACACCAATGGCTAACTTTACATTCATTTCACATTAACATTTACTTTATTAACTTATACATGCCATTGATTTCCAAAACAAAGTTTCTGGATATACCAAAATATTGAGGTTGATAGTGTGATATGTCTCCGACAGAATCTGACCTCCGAGCTCTTAATACTACAAAACAGGGAAAAAAAAAATAGGATAAGCACATTGTGCTTAGTAAGCTCATGTAACAAGAATTATACTTACCTAATATTTTCAATACAATACAATAAACATACATACATCCATTCAATGCATTGTTATCTTAACATGCACAAACTCAACATTCAAGTTAGTACAATAATTTCAATGTATCAATAATATATACTGTGATTGATGAGCTCATTAATACCATGATTTCCATTCCATTATTATTTTCCCATATTTATCCCATTGAATTTTCTCGAAATTTCGATGGATTTTCAGGGGTACACTTTAGTGTACAAATTCGGGTCCGTCAATTCATATTCATGTGTGCACATTCCCATTTCAGAGAGCACACTCCCGCGAACCTTATCCTTACAGCGGGATTACCAGTCCAGGCTAAATCCCTTGTAATATAAACTCATAGAGTATTGTCGGGATTACCAATCCAGGCTAAATCCCCTGCAACGACAATTACTTTAATGAGCTTGGATCTGAATTACCAGTCCAGGCTAAATTCAGACCCTAATTCGGATTACTCATCCAGGCTAAATTCATTTTACATATATTCTTCGAGAGGGCTATATCAGGATAGGAGCACCCGTCCGGGCTAGATCCCCTTTTACCGTCAATTCTTTTTCAGAGATCCATCGAATTTTCCTTTCATTCAACCGGGATTTCTTTTCATTTTTATCAAATATATCAATGTTTCATCAATTTTCATATAACGAACATTCAATTCATATTCACATCAATAACATACATTTCAAGCATTTAAGAATATAATTCAAGTTACACGAACTTACCTCGATACTTGTTTGTATACAAAAATCTACTAATCCCGAACTTTTTCCTTTCCTCGATCTAGCTTCGTATTTGAGTCTTCAGGATCTAAATAAATAAATTTAATCATTAATTTAACATTTCATGTTCATATGTGCCATTTTCTACAATTCCACCATTATTTATAGTTCATTCAAAGCTGTCTACTTGAGTCATAGTCACTAAATTATTTTTATCTTGAGCTACAGAAGTCCAAATTAAGATCAGCTAATTTTCCATAAAACTAGACTCACATATCTTCTTAACATAAAATTTTCAGAATTTTTGGTTCACCCAATAAGTACAATTTATTCTTTAAATTCATCCCTATTCTGCTGTATGATAGTTCCGACCTTTCTTTACTAAAAATTAATTATTTCCTCGTACAGAACTCGGATAATGTTCCCGCTTGTTTCTATTGAAAATAGACTCATTAAGGATTTCGAAAATATAAACTTAAGTCCCTAATTATTTTTATAAAATATTTGGTGATTTTCCAAAATCAAAATAGGGGAACCCGAAATCATTCTGACCTTGTCTTACAAAATGCATTATATCTCATGATTTACAATTCCATTACTTACACCGTTTCTTCTATGAGAAACTAGACTCGATAAGATTTAATTCGATATCTTTTACACCATCTAATTCGATTTATACAATTTATGGTGACTTTTCAAAGTTGGACTACTGCTGCTGTCCAAAACTGTTTTAGTGCAAGAGGTTTATTACCATTTTTCCCCTAAGCTTTTAATAAGTGATAAATTCGTCCCTGCTCAATTAACCTCTCAATTGAGCTGATTTTTCTCAATTAACACTTTATTCTATCATTTTAAACTACCTTATAACCTTTGGGGATAAGAATTTCAGCACCAAACTTCAATTTCACACTCTTTTACAAATAGGTCCTAAATATCCACTTCCTATACATTTTATTCCATAAAATCATCATATAATAAGATTAAAGCTTAAATTCCATGCTAAATATTCATATACTTACAGCACTAAACCATGGTGACTTTCAATTTCATCCATAAAATCAAAAACTAATGAATTTAATAGTAGGACCTAGTTGTAAAAGTCTTAAAAACACAAAAATTACAAGAAAAAGGCAAGGATTAACTCACTTGGTGCAAAAATTATGAAAAACCAGCTTAAAGAACCCCTCCTATGGCGTTTTGGCTGATTAGAATGAAGAGAAATCTCAAGAAATCTAGATATTTCCATATTAGTCCTAGTTTTATTTAGTTAATAATGCAATATTCCAATTTTACCCTTAAATCATCCATTTTTCTGCTGATTTTATGCCCTTGCCGTCCAGCCCAATAAATTTTGGGTCTATTTACCTTTTAAATCCTTTCTCATTAAACACTTAAACTATTTAATCATTCTAACCACTTTTACACCTTTTTCAATTTAGTCCTTTTTATTTAATTAACTGTCCAAACGTTAAAATTTTCTAACGAAATTTTAATACAATATTACTAACATTTTAAAAATATTTATAAAAATATTTTTGACTCGGTTTTTTGAGATCGAGGTCTCAATAACTTGTTTTTACCTAATTTCTTCAATAATTTCTTTTTCTTAACTAACCACTAAATCGGTAAAATTTTTCTATCTATATTTTCATATGATTTTCCTATCATATCAATATTTATGCAAAAATATTAAAATAAAATTCTCTTTAAATAGGATTTGTGGTTACGAAACCACTGTTCCGATAACCTTGAATTTAGGCCATTACACAATTAATGGCTCTAATTAATCCTCCAAGAAATAATCCTTGACAAATTGAAAGATGAAAAATGAATTCTCACGACTCTAGAAAACCAAGAATAAAACTACTTCTAAAAATAACAAGAAAGAAATCTTGCACAAATAAACTCCTAGAATTAAAAAATTTATTAATTAAAACAAATTTGTCATTAGTTTTAAACTAAACTTTTTTATTGACATAAAACTCCTAAATAACTTAAAACTACTTAATAGTTATTAAAATTTCGAAATAATAAAATAATAAGAGCTAATAAATATAATATTGGGTTCATATATAATAATAATTAAGCCTAAAACTTGGACCCAATATGATTTAAACTCAAATTAAAAGCCCAAAACTCGTAATTCCCATCATAATCCTGTCTAAAAATTCTACTTGTGCAATCTTCACTAAAACGGTCATAACTTGAGCTCCTAAATTCAAATTTGAGTTATTCAAAATGCGTTTTGAAACTAAGAGATATATTTTTGAATGCCACGAAGACATCTCAACCTAGAAATGTCTGGATCCTATCCAAAAAGTCGCCGTAAATCTATTGATTTTCCAAACTTGAAAATTGGCGGAGATAGATTTTTGAATGCCACGAAGACATCTCAACCTAGAAATGTTTGGATCCCATCCAAAAAGTCACCATAAATCTATTGATTTTCCAAACTTGAATATTGGCAGCTTTGGTGAATGGAATTTAATAAATTTCACCCCATCCGTGCATGTATTAATTTGCTACCAGTGTAATAGAAAAAAGCATTACAATGGACTTAATTTTAATAAATGATTTTAACATTGTTTACAACTCTTAAAAGTATATAAACATTTTAATCAAATAAAGTATTTAGGCTAATAAATGATACTGTAAAAATTGAAGTACCAATTTATATAAAAAAGTTGAAGTATAAAGATTAGATATTAAATTCGAGTATAGCACATAGACCAAAATTAAATTAGGTATCCCCTCACCCAAAAGAAAAATCAAGCGTTCTTAGTTAAATTGGATTGGGGATTAATGCATGAGTATATCAAATCAAGCCTTCTTAGTTAAATTGGATTGGGGATTAATGTATGAGAATATCAGTCTTTGGGTTCAAACTCTTAAAAGCTAAATATCTTTAGGACCCGAGAAATCCACTTGCTATTAAGAACATTTATGAATTGTAGAGTTCTCTTCGTAAGATCAAACTGATCCTTGCCTCAGGGATTAAGTATGGAAATGGTAATTATTCAAATACACATTACCCTAAACCTTAAACTTTAAACTCAAATGCACATTACTCAATACTTTTAAAAGTCAAAACCCATTAAAACTTTAAAACCCAATACCCATTAAAATTTAAAAACCAAATTGAAATGATAATTTTTTTAATGATATTCATTTTATCATTTAATATATAATTTAAATGAAAAAGAACACCTAAAGCTAAATGCATCTCCAAACATAAAAAATCAAGACTCATTGTGACACCTTTCGTTCGACTCGATCATTAAATCTGAGCTATAGAATGTTACTTTCGTTCTAGGAACAACTACCGTCAAGTTCACATTAAAACAAACATTTACACATACTATTCAATGTTAACCCCATTCATTCCAAGTTAAACAAACAATTCCGAACTTTAATCGAGCTTATAAGAGCTTTTTTAATAAAATAGGATCAAATTGCAAAATTTTTAAAAAATATGGATTGACGTTGCGACTTCATCTAGTTTTTGTCACGACGTGACCATCACAGTATGTCACGTCACAGCGACAAGCCTTAGTTTGTCTTGACGTCACTCACTGTAATGGTAACGTTGCGACATCCAAAATTTAAATTTAATGTTTTTATTTTAAATAAACTTAATTACCACGATGAATTTTTTTATTGACCAAAACATATCATATGGCACTTTTCCATTGGTCAAAATTGCCTAACAATTTTTAAAATGACGGTTACTAAATAAACCAAAAATATAGAAAATTAATACTTTAAATACTAAGTTAAAAAAGAAAAAATTTAAACAAAATATATATACTTTAAGAGCGGAACAATGAATTAAGCCTAATATAAACATGAAAATTGAGCCCAGAAGAAACTCATCCAGGCCTTGCTCCCACAAAAGCGCAAAAAGCTATAAAAAGAAGGGTGTTTTTGGCCATTTTACAGTCATAATTCAATCTCGACTTAGGGTTTTGGTTCCTCATCACCCTCTATATAAACGACCATTCTTCCAAAAGATCCATATCTGCCATCTCACAGCTGCTCCTCTTCTCCGCCTATTCTAAAGATTTTTTTTTTATATTTTTCTTTTGCTTCTTATTTAAAGAAAGCCAATTTGCAGAGCAAAGGCGTCAATTAATTATTGATGGCGTGATTTGCATTGAAGGTTGGCAATATCATTGAGCGATTCTCCGTGCCCATTAACTTTATTTGCGTTTTGATCGTGGCCTCGAACAAGTCGCTACATCCTTTTATCTCAAAATTTACTTCAAAATCTATAAATATCTTTTCTTCATAATATTACTTGCAAGTCAAAATTGAAGGTATTTAAATTAAAATGTTAAATGACTGTGTTTGTGTTTATATGTTTTGATATAGTGTTATATTTTTAGATGTTGAGTATTAAAGAATAGCAATATACAAGTACAAATGATAAGATTTTGTTGATTTCATCGTTAACATTGATTGTATTGAAGGATGGTTGTTTATCCTCGAGCGCTTACTTGTTTAAAATACCGATGTAATTCAAGGGTTTTAATCATTAAAGTAGGTTGTAAATATTTTAAGTTGAATTTTAAATATATTAAATAATATATTATGTTAATTAGTTGAGTTGAAATTTTGCAATGATCTTTCTCAATCAAAACTTGTTTTGTATTTTTTTTCTTAAATATAGAGGTGGTTATAGAATGAATTAGGTTTTAGTTGAACTAAAAATGATATGCATTTAGATTATGTTTACCCAAATTTGATAGGTTTAAAATTTTTACAATTTTATTTATTTTAATATTTAATAATTATATATGTTTTTAATATTTAGTATTATATTTTGTTATAGATTTAATTTTTATGTGTTATAAATTATTTAATATATAAAATAATATAATATAAAATATTATAAACTTGTAAAATGGGTTGAGTTGTGAATGTTTAAAGTTTGATTCATATTTTAAATAGATTTATTTTTTGGGCCTAATATTATTTTAAAAATTTTTCTAAATTTGGGGTAAATATTTAAAAACTAGTCATTTTTATTTTAAGTACACAGTTTAATTGTAATTAAAAAAATGCTCAATAATTTTATATAGTAATTCTAAAGGATAGCTTGTTTAATAAGAAAAAGGAAGTTAATATTGTAAAAATTATGATTATCTTAGTATGTAGGGAAGAAAAACTAACATATTCCACAATTTACAGCTCATAAATAAGGAGTAATTGAAATTAAAGGCATCATTTCCAAATTTGTTTATTATCCAATTAAACTAATGTTACTTAGTGGTGACACTTGTCACACTTTGGAACTCAAAATTTTTTAAAATGCTCCCTACCTTACTTTATATATGATATGTAGAGGTGTACATGGGCTGGGCCGGGTTGGGTTCGGGTTGGGTCTAACTAAAAATTTAGGTTCGTTCATTGGGCTTGGGCCGGGCCGGGCCCAAAAAATGGGCCTAAAATTTTGTCCAAGCCCGACCCATATAAAAATGCTAAAACCTGGGCTTGGCCCGGCCCGCCCGTATTAATTTTTATATTATTTTATATAATTTTAAATATATATAATACATCAAAAATACTAGAAAATTTTAAAATAAATATTTTTCAACAAATTGAAAATAAATTTTAAAAAATATGTAGACTTAAATAACACTAAAATAGATGTAACTTAACAAGCAAATGCCTCTAAAATAATAACAAAGTTAACAATAAAATAAGTTTTATACAATATTTAAACAATAACAACAAAATAATAACAATAAAATAGTAAAATGGTAGCAAAATAGGGAGAAAAACAATAAGAAAACAATATTTTAAAAAATACATTTTTGTCCTTTAGTAAATTTTGGGCCTATATTTTTGCCCAAACCCTCCCACATTTCGGGCGGGCCTTCGGGCAGGGCCGGGCCGCCCGGCCCATGTACACCTCTAATGATATGTCATATCCTGTGCAATGCACGGTTGGACAGATTATGTACGGTAATTATATAATTCTTTTACTTGTTTAGTTTTTTAATTCTTAATGATTTTAAAAATTGATTTAATTATAAATTGTTTTTTAAAATACTTAAATAATTTAGAATGTATTATATTAATAGCATATAATCTTAAAAATATTTAAGGTTAAAACAATAAAAATCGATATTTTATTAATATTAATATTAACATTTATAATTTAAGTAATATTTTTATACTCTTTTATAGGTTATTTATTATTTATAATTTAATTTAATCAACATTATTAATATTTTTCTCTAATATAAAATATATTTTAAGTTTAACAATTAACTATTGAGTAATTTTAATATTGAAACATTAAAAGTTACTTGAATTGATTGCAAAAAAAAAAATTAATTACATAAATATTTTTAATAAAAAGATAATTTATTTAAAATCAACTTAATATTTAATTTATAAAAAAATAAATTGAATAAATTTCAATGGGGAGGATCCACTTATATTGGTGTAAAATTATATTTTTTTGTACGACTAATATTCTAACAACTTAACAATTGAGTTTATCGATACAATTGTACTTGTCAATTAATAATATTGTATATAATATTGTATATATTAATATTTGTATCATATCAATTAATAATATTGTATATATTAATATTTAGTTAATAGTTGAAAATATTTTTTCATAAAAAAATAGTAATAAAATTTTAATCTATATCAAATTTGACATGTATGATATATATGAATGAAATATAAAATATAATGCTTGGACTGTAAAAATATTAATTGTACAAAAACATATTAAAAGATATAGTTTTAAACCAATATAAGTGAATCCCTCTCTAAAAGATAGTGACTAACTTAAAATTAAAAACAAAAGTAAAGTAATTGAAGTATAATTTAGCCCATTAAAAAAAAAAAAAAAGAGTCTAATTTACGTCAATGGAAAGTAAATGCTTGAAAGGTGCTCATTGGACGGCTTTTTTTTGTTTCATTTCATCTTATAGGTAATTGAAAACTAGCTTGTTTTAACATTTTTCTAAACCTTCCTTCTTTAAAAATACCTTACATATATAATACCAACCAAAGGGAAATTGGTTTTTTCTCCAATTACATCAACCAAAAGAGTTTTTTCTGATAATAACTAGTGGTATTATTTATAAAATTTGCAAACCATTTTTTATAAGGGGCAAATATATGATTATAAGTATAATGAGTTAGAAAATAAGTATCATAATTAAAAAAAATACAGCAAATTAGAGGAGAAAATTGAAATGTCATTTAACTAATCCCCTTTTTCAATAATAGGTAGTAGATTTATACATAAATTGATAACAAAGAAGACAAAGTTGGTTAGCTGAAATAACCAATTCTACAAATCAATAAAAATGATGAGTCATCCTTTTTCAAATTTTATCTGGGATAATTCTAGAAACATAATATTATATTAGTTTGTTATTTTTACATATTTAGATTAAAATTTTAAAATTTAAAAAATAAAAGGATAATTTAAAACGATTCAATTAAAAAATATGGACTAAACGCGCAAATAGATTTTAAGGCTAAGCTTAGCTTTTCCGTACATGCTTGATTTTGTAGGCATGCAAAATAACATAACATAGACGATATGAGCTCTTAATAAATAGAAGAATAGCTGATGGAAAATACCGATTTCTGTTACACTCCAACACCTTAATAAGCCAGCCTATAAGTCATGAACTTATATACAAAACCATGTTCAGTGAAGAACAGTGGGAGGGGGTTAAAACTTAAGAAATTTTACCATTCGCCTTCTTTCCATATTTCTCGGATTAATTGATATCGAATTACTTTTCGGTCTCCCTTTCCCGTTCTCGTCCAATTCAGTGATTTTGAATCGGTTGAATCGCTGCGGTTCTCGATAATGATCGAGGTGATGGGTGAATCCAACTCATCAAGCTCATCATCACTAGTGTATGATTTTCTAAGCACTGATCTACATCTTCGAAAGGCTTGACTTCCGACCTCTCCGACCATGCCTGTTAGGGAAGCTGCCGAAGGTGGTGAATACACTGTTGGAGCTGCCATACATGGAAAGTTTGTAATAGACTCGTCCCCAACCTCAGAAATATCCTGAATACGAGAACACGGATCAGTCAGGAAAACTACAATTCAGCACCATAAACTTGGAAGATTCCGGGTTGACAAAAGAAGTGGGAAGTTCATTTTAAGCAAGCTTTTTCTTTTTGGGGTTATGTCATGACAAACCTCGCCCAATGATTCAAAAACTGCCTCTGAAACTAGGTTCGGATTGAATTCATCAGGCACAAAATTGTTAAGAACCTTGATGATCAATCGTGGGCTGAATTTGGGGCATACCTTCAACATGAATAAAGATGCAACAGAAGAATGAGGTGTATACAAGACTAAATATGTATGTTGATACATATATACATGATTCCGGAACCATACCTCTTTCCTCAGGGACTGATTGACAAGCATATCGGATGGAAGCATCATGAGATCACTCAATGCATTGAGGAGACCAAAGGCCTTGAAGGAAGCCTCAAATCCTGCTTTTTTGTAATCATCAACTTCGTTGCTATCTTCAGGACCGTCATTATCGTCAATACCGAATAGATCAGTTAGCCATCTTGACCAGTTTCCAATCTGCTAACACAAGGTCAATAGAAAAAAGATCCCTCTTAGTCAAATGTTAAACACATAATAAGCTTTTGCATGCTTAAATTAATTCTTAATAAAATATTTGGGGGCCAAGAGATCACAAGGTTCAAGCATTTAACTTCTTCGAAGTGAATGAAATTTCCGACTGTTGAATAAAATCATGTGTTAAGTTAAAGAGAGAAAATAAAGCAGAAGGTAAAGCATATTAATAGGCTGGAATTGCAGGTATTGATGCAGTTAATTATCTCCAGCAGCAGATGAGTTATTAAACGAATATATGAATGTGTACTTTTGATGTGCATATAAAAATATTAACATCAGTAAAATGTAAGTTGGGTGGATTTCTCTTTTAAATATATGGAAACGGGTTCAGAACTTACGAATCATAGAGGCAATTAAGTACTAAACTAGCTCAACAGAAAGAGCAACCAAATACTCACAGCATTTTTTAATTGTACACCAGCCCCAAAGCTTGATTTTCCTGCAGGAATGGGAAGAACCTTTGAATCACTTATAGGATCAGAAACAGGATCTGTTGGCATTTCGTCCACTGATTCACGAAGAATAGCATTGAACATTGCAACATCCAATCTACCCACCAATTGCTCCATGACCTAATCTCAAATTTCCATGTCGACAACATTAACAATTTGATTAATGTGATAGAAACAACGACATGGCCCCATCATATCACAAAAAGACATAATGAACATAAACAAGGATAGACTTCAAGGCCAAGTTCTTTATGCAGAAAATAAAATTAACTTAAAATGTATCATAATACCAATTTAGCCAGCATGGATAAGCAACCACATTCATGTCCACATGCTCGAATGGGACAAAGCCTCTCACAGGCATCTTTAAAAGCCTTCTTCCAAAGCTCGACTGAAAAATTCCCCTGCTCTTCATCACCTAATCCATATCTTTTTGTTGATGTTTTCCTTGAGCTTGAGTTCTTTGCAGCAGCCGACTGCATATGTGGAGTCAAAGTCTGGCAAGTATATAGGAAGAAATAGCATTAGATATGAACGTAGAAGACGATATGCACTAAGCTTTTAAAGAAAGGATTGACCTGCCACCAGACTGACTCAATTATTCTGGAGAAGATCCAAGTTTCAAACTTCTCCAATGCAAGTAGAAACGTCTGAGGGTCCACCCACTCTTCAAAACTTTCCGTTGAATTGCGTTCCTCTTGCAGATCGGAGTTGTCCTCCAACACCATTCCCTCGCTACTACTATTTAAGCATGGTCCAGAATATAGCTGAATTCCCCCAATAGAATTGCTCACAATTGCTCTTAGTACAATTGAATTTGACAACCAGAAGGTTAACCTATGAATAGTGGGATAGGAATGATTAACATGCAAACCAAACTAAGATCTTTGGTGGTAGAGAAGGTAGAATCTAAAATCTTCCAGTTTCATTTTCTAAAAGGGAAAAAGGGAAAAAAATTACGGGAAGTGTAAGAACACACCTTGTAACATCATTTCCACAGGCTTTAGAGACCAAAACCAATCCTGAAACAGCAGCCCTAGCAGCACTTGCCCTCTTATCTGGGTTACTTTTTCTACAAGCATGGATATAGAATCTAGAAAGTCGTCTAGCTGGAGCATGCACCTTGTTTATAGAACCCCCATGCTCTGCAATAACAGAATAAAGACTAGCCTCAACAACAGCAGCTTCTCTCAATTCTTGTTCAAGCATTTCAATTTTGGACTCCAGTTCAACTTTGCTGTTGGAAAAGCTATTTGAATCGTCTTCGCTTTCATTACATGCATCCTTTGTAGAGCCATTATGAATCTCTTCATGAATATCAGATTCCTTTGCCTTCTCCATGAACTTAGTATTCTTTAGTGGCCCATAACTGTTACCTGAGTTAAATTTACTGTTAGAAAAGTTGTTCACAGTTTCTTCCCTTTCACTAAGCATATCAGTTGAGTTACCATTAGAAATCTCCTCAGAAATATCATGTTCCTTTGCCTTCTCCATAAACTGGATCTTCTTTGACAGGCCATTGTTGTCAAAATGCAATTGAACAGGTGCCGCATGCTTCTGTCCATCGTTTGCAATGAAGCCACCTTTGACTTCAGTTGTTTCACAGCTGGACGCAAAAGTGTTACTCCTCCAAGTGATTTTATTTTTTGTAGAATCTTGAGTAGGTATTAAACCTAACATGTCCTGCGGAGAGTATTCCTTGGCATTTAAAATCTGGCTATCCAGCTCATCTTCCCACAGTGTCTTTTCCTCATTTTCCTTCCGCTGACCAACATGCGAAATGCTACTTAAAGATTTGTCTACATGACTTTGGTCATGCCTCAATGCTTTCCCATCACCCTGTCTTTTGGCATGGGAATCTTTTACATGGTCAAAGTTCATATCTACTGGAATGGTAATGCTCGTCTCTGAGGATGTAACTTTAGCCATAGGAGAAGTTACAGGATTCTTGGGGCTATTGGGCAAACCGTTATCTGTTACATGGTCTAAATTCGTATCTACTGGAATTGTAACACTCGTCTCTGCGGATTCAACTTTAGCCATGGGATAACTTACAGGATTCTTGGGGTTGTTGGATAAACCTTTACCTTTTACATATTCTAAATTCGTATTTACGGGAATGGTAACACTTGTCTCCGAGGATGCTACTTCAGCCTTGGGATAAGTTACAAGATTCTTGGGGTTGTTGGACAAATCTTCATCTTTTACATGGTCTAAGTTGGTATCTACTGGAATGGTAGTAGCTACATGCTCCGGGGAT
Organism: Gossypium stocksii; assembly: GCA_020496765.1. Taxonomy (NCBI): domain Eukaryota; kingdom Viridiplantae; phylum Streptophyta; class Magnoliopsida; order Malvales; family Malvaceae; genus Gossypium; species Gossypium stocksii. The sequence continues at coordinate 95,612,053 of CM035627.1, read as the reverse complement.
GCAACTTTAGCCATAGGATTAGTTACAGGATTCATAGAGTTGGAGCACAAGTCCACTGAAGATGAAGAAGAAGTACTGCCATTCACTTGTTTGAATGCTTCAACAAATGGACTTACCCCCGAGTTTAAATATGTTCCAGCAGAAGGAAGCGTGAGCCCAAGCCTTTCAAACCCACCAGTGGCTGATTCTGATTGATTCTGTAATCAGCAGTGACATGCTATTAAACATTCAGAAATTCTAGCTTTGTTAAGATGACATTGACAGCCACCAAATTAACCAGAACTACGACAGACCTCCCAGAATAGAATCATGGTGGTAGCGGATGATAAGAAACAACCATCTGATGTGTTCCCAAAACTAATAGCTATGTTTGCGTAATGGTTAAACAGGGATCATATCTAAAAATTAATCACTGTAATATAATTTTGGCTCATCTTATTGCTCCTTGTGATTTTCAAGCCAAGCCATAGCCTAAAATCACCAGCTACCCCTTAACTTAAGAAAAGGTCCCAAGATGAAATCCCATTCCCCATATTAACTAAACAAATTGTGACTATACAGAAAATTGCACGTGCAAAATATATGCAATTTCAATTAACACTACTAAGAGTAGCATACATGAGTGTCTAAGTAGGACGGTGTTAAGTCCTCAAAAAGCAGTACTTATGGTAATGCCCAAGGATCAAAGTCCTCCAAGCCAAATTCATAAATCCAATCCAATCTTATACCCCAATTCAAAGACAACAGTTAACAGACAATTCAATGAAAATGGAAATGAAGAACAAAAGGAGGATGATGAACCTAATTACCTTATCATGTTGAATATGTGACTCTCTAGAATGATCGAAAACAGAAGAAGAAGAAGAAGTAATATGGGATGACTGTGAGGAAAGATCATCAACACCATCATCAGTAAAAGAGGCAATCTCGATTTCCTCATCATTTCCTTCATTTATGAATTCAGAAACACATTCACTGCCATTCTTGTCTAATGACACTTCATTCGGCAAAGCGCTCGAGCTATCTTTATCAAAAGGTTGGATATTAAGATAAAGAACTGGATGTTCTATGTTCCTAGAACTCTTCTTCAAGTTAAAAGGAGCACTAATGGATAGAGCTTCCTTGATAATTCCATAATCAGCAAGATTTACAATAGCAGATCCCAAAAGTTGAGCTTTTGACACATATTCTTTCCGAGACTCATACAAGTAAAACTCTAAACAGTTCTTGTGGAAACTATAATGATTCGTGCTCTTACGGGATGCTTCTTGACGTAAAGTTAATGGAAGTTTGAAAGATTCATTGAACTCAATCTTTCCATTATCAATGGTAGAAGCTATGGATCCAGAACTCTTAACACCATTTTCCCATTGTAGCAAAACAGATTGAGCCGATCGCAGCGATTGCAATGGTGTCCAAGGATTAATCTCCTTCACATTTACAGTGTAAACAAGCTGATGTAAGCAGCCTTTTCTGTTCTTAGTTCTTAGGCCAAGAACCATTGTTGGAACTTGGATGAAACACCCGCTTCAATCTTAATTGATATGATCAGCTAAAAGGCCTTAAAGTTTGATGAAAACCATGAAGACCTGTATTTAGAGAAGAAGAAAAAGAACAGATTAGAAATGTTTCTTCAGCGAACTAAAACAATTAGCGTGCGTGAACCTGAAGGGAATCTCCACCAGTGAACAATATATTTAAAATTTGGACAAAAAAAATTAACAACCTACCACTTGATAATCAGACGAAAGAAAGAGTGAGAAAAGTACAGATTAAACCCTTTTTTTATAAAATAAAAATAATATCTATATTCAAAACATTACTTCAGTTGCAATCAAATAAAAGGAATCATGGTAACAGCAATAGAGAGAAGAAAAGCAAACCATTTCATGCAAACATCATTAAGGTCAAGACTAGGAATGATATAGACAAAAAGATAAGCAACCCTAATTCATGCAAACATCATTTAACTCAGGAAAAATAGAGTTAGAAGCAGAACAACATTGGATATCCCCAGAGAGTTGAAATGTACATAGTGGAACTGGAGGCAGATGAGGAATTCAAAGGAAGAAAATGTTAAATAATTTTCTTTCCAGAAAACAACTAAACAAAAGTTGAGGAAATGTTAGTATTTTGAATTGTAAAGGGTCAAAACTTTGAACAATGTGTTTGAAAATTATAGAAATCAGAACTGGTGAAGAAATGTCACAATTTTAGGATGCAAGATACAGGTGTTTCTTGTTTTTTTTCTTTTTTGCCCACAATTCTTTTTCCCTTTGTTTTGATATGTTAAGTTACTTAGTACAATGTAAAAAAAAGGCAATGAAGTATTTTATTATCTGACCAAGTAATAAAAATTATAACTCTAACATCTCTTCATGTTATAAAAAATTCAAATTAATGTTTTCATGAATCCACTATAAGAAAAAGCTAAATACATTAAGAATGGCAATTGACAAAGTCAATAAGCAAAGCAGGAAGTAATGATTTTTTTTTTTTTTAAGTCAATTCATTATATTATTACTAAATCAACGTATTTTTGTTTAAAAAATTGGATTATATATTTTTTGAAAGACATTCTACATTCTGATAATATATCACAACCTTTCCTTTATTCAAGGTTTCAACTAATAAAAAGGACGGCTCCTTTTTGGGGCATAAAGAGAAATAATTGAATAGCACTACTTAACTGTGTTTGGTTGATCCATATTATTATCAATGATTTTTAATGTTAGCCAACTAATATTAAAGGTGCTGAAACTTTGAAATTTTAACTTCAACTTCCTCTTTTAATGTATTAATTAATTAATAAATACCATGTGAATTTTTGTAATAATCTATTTTCCATTCTAAAAGGTTATTGGTTAAGGTTTAATCACGAATTTGGCTACTAACATTTATATATTTTGTCAAAATAGCCTTAATTGTATTTTTTTAAACTTCTTTGGCCATCAATTTTTGTTCTTTTTTTTTTTTCTAATAGATTTGATAAAAAAGTATCGTTAAAAAAGTTAAGGGATAATGTGGAATATTTTTAATGAGATGTAATTTATTACTTAAATAACCCTATAAGATAATTACATATGGAAAATAATCAAATAAATAAACAATACATGAAATTAAAAAAAACTCTTAATTTAAATAAAATAAACGTGATTATCTAAAAAAAATTAACTCAATAGAAAAAATTCTCAGTAAATAAACATATGAAAGATTGAATCCTTTTGAAAAAAAAGAAGAAGATTGAAACCTTGAATTTATTCATTAAATCTATTAGAAAAAATAGTTTAAAAAAATAATCAAATGTTGATGACAAAAAAAGGCTCAAAAATACAATTAGGGCCATTTTGATAAAATATAGAAATGTAGGTTGATGACAAAAAAAGGCTCAAAAATACAATTAGGGCCATTTGAATAAAATATAGAAATGTTAGTGATCAAATTTATCATTAGCCCTTAATTGATAAAGACTGACTTCTCTGTAATCCATTTTTGTGAATGAAAAATGATCCTCCAATTAGGTCAAAGTCTTCCCAGCACAATAGCCAATCAAATAAATTCAATTTAAATTTTGATATTTTTTATTTTTATTTTTCATGTCTAGGTCAATTGTCTCCCTAAATTTAATCCCACAACCTTACAAAATAAATAGCAATTAAATGATTTTTTTATACCATTCTTATTTTTACTATAATTTCCAATTTTTTTTCAAAAAAATTAAACACCTTTGAATTTATATTTTATTTATTGTTACAATAACAGCATTACCACCTATTGAATGATTTTAATGTAAATATAGATATTATATCAAAATTTTAAATAAAAATAAAAAGAGAGACATTAAACATATCGTATTATATACATTTGTATAATAGTTTAACATCATATTTAAAAAAAAAATCAATATTTAATTAAAATACACATACCGCAATAAACATTTTTAAAATACATATTGATAGTTTATTGAGGTATGTGTATTTTAAAAATGTTCAATATGATACTTAAACTATCAATATGTATTTTATTATGATACATGTATTTTCATAAAATGTTCAATATGATGTCTGTACTTTGAAAATGTTTAATATGAAATATAAACTATCAGTATATGTTTTGTTTAGGGATGAAAAAGAATCTAAAATCAACAAGGTCTAACCCAATTTGACTTAATAAGGTCGGATTTTTTCTTCTAAAAATTAGTTTCAAATTAGATTAGGTTTAAGGTAAACCCGCTCCAAAATATTTATAATATTACCCCTCTTTATATGATTTAACTCCTAAATGATTGTGTTTTTTATTCTTATGTTTTATGTTTCGACTCAAATCGTCAAACATGGTGGACAAATTATTGAATTATTTTATTTACATTTGTTTACTGCTGCCTATTTAATTCAATTCATTACATTTTCTTATTGCTTCTAACTTTTTCAGAGTAAGCAAATTTGTTGAAAACTCAAAATTTGAGGAATTCATCACATTGGCAAATATTTGATACACCACTGCTTTATAATTAAAAATTTTAGCAATGAGTGAATTCTTTTATAAGTAAAGATCAGGTTTGGGTTTTTTTTTTTTTTGATATTAGTTCAGAGCACAGGTGTAGAATTTCGAGTTCAGGCATGTAAAAATTCACCCTGTTCATAAAATATTTAATTTCATACATATAATTTATAAATATTTAATATATATTTTATTATGGTACTTAATATTAACATCAATGATGAATTATTAAATCAACTAATACAAATTTGACACGTAAAATATTTTTTTTAAATTATCAAGTTCACATAGATAATATAATATTATTTGAAAAATTAAATAAAACAAAAAAAATTAAATTAAATTTAAAAAACCCCAATAACTAAACATTAAGTAAATGATAAAATATAGATACTTTTATGTAAGCTTAGTATTTACTTCTTTTTCATTAATCATATTGGTTATTTATTTTTTAATTTAATTTAATTTTTTTGTTTTATTTAATTTTTCACATAATTTTATATTATTTATGTAGATTTGATGATTTGAAAAAAAAATTATGTGTCAAATTTTCATTAGTTGTTTTAGCAATTCATTAATGGTACTAACACCCGATACCATAACAAAACACATATTAATAATTTAGGCACCACATTAGACATTTTATAAAAGTACATGTAACATAATAAAATACATATTGATAGCTCAAGTACCATATTAAATATTTTCAAAGTGCAAGTACCACATTAGATATTTTATGAAAGTACAAGTATCATAATAAAAACACATATTGATAATTCAAGCACCAAATTGGACAGTTTCAAAGTACAAGTACCACATTAGATATTTTATGATAGCTCATGTACCATAATAAAACACAAACTGATAATTCAAGTACTACATTGGACATTTTCAAAATACAAATCACATTAAAATTTTATGAAAACATACTTACCAAATGTGACATTATCACTTTCTATAATAATTAGGTTGATCAAGAGTCAAGATTGATGACGGATACCATTACCCACCAATCACACCATGCATAAGGCTAAAAGATTACATCTCCTCAAATATAGGTTTAGAATATCCAAACCCAACTCAAAAATTAATGCATATTTATTTTTGAAATAACCTCAAACAAAACCAAAATAATCAAATCCACTTTTATTAATCACAATTGCATAACATTTACAAGCATTCATACGTTCTAAATATTAATAAAGCAAAGATACAATAAAATGAGCTAAAAGACAACATTAAAGACCCAAAATATCAAAAAAGAAGGGACAAATTTCAGTATCTTGTCTCAATGTATCAATACATGTACCAAAAATTTAAATAAACAATTACATGAGTACAAGTTCTACTACATGAGAGCCAATTTATTGATACATAGAGTAATATATTGATATCTTGATCTATATTTCGATACCTCATATAAAGTACTAATACTTTGTGAAGAAGTTTTGATACCTCATCTCAAAATTCAGAAAAATTACAAAAAAACTAACCCCAAAACATGTTCAAACATTACCAACAAATAACCAAGGCTATTCATACACATTTAGCATGTCAAATTTAGTCTAAAATGCAAAGTCTCTTGCTTTCAAACATATTAGATAACGACAAAATATAAAACATGAAATTTAATTAGAGAATTCATGTATCACTCAAAGCAAGTTACCAATAAACTATATATGTTCAAATATATAAAAAATAACATTTAATATCCTGATTAAACCAACATTTAAAATACAAATGACATTTGAAACTCCTAATACATGCATTACGAAGGTTGAATATAGCCAACGATCTTTTAATATTTTTTGAATTTTAAAAAAATTCTAACGTAAAAAATATACGCACACTGAACATATAATGTTCAGTGATGCAAAACAAATCCAAAATACCTTAAACTAAAGCTAAATCACAAATTATATAAAAGCAATTTTGTATTGATTCACAACATCATATACAAAATTAACTCCAATTCCACATGCTTTCATCACAACTCTCCAATAATGCTTCAAGGTTCATTTTGCATATCTCATTTTCAATACATACCAACATATTCCAAAATTTGTAGCACAATATCTTTTCCATTAACATATTTTAGTTCCCTATTAACCGAAATTAGATTTGTAAACAAATATATGAAAAGTGCATAAGCACAAATAATAGGTACTCTATTTATAATACAATTTAATTCAATCATTCTTATAAATTATGGAAAGCGCCATAAAACAAATCTTTCAAGCGCACAAAGTTAACGCGCAACTCATGAGCTCAAAATATACCTTATGACATGCTAATTATACTCTAGAATTATCCAATTTCATCTAATGAGCCAATTAATATATATTAATTCACTTTAATAACATAACCAATATAGCCGCACTATGATTAATTCAATGGTCTAAGCATTTAACCATGACATCAGTACCATCAATCCTTACTAAACAAAGTTCACTTTCAACATGAATTCTCAAGCATATTACCATCATATAACAACATAAACTTGTATAAATGATTCAATTTAAACAATATCACAAGATAATTCGGAAATGAAATGCACAAATCGAAAAATCAAATCAAGCCTCCCCAACTTTCTCCTTGCTTTCTTTCGCTTCAAAATTAACATCATGGGTCAAGTTAGTGTAGTAAGAATAAACAATTAAAACCTCTGAAATTTATATATATATATATATATATATATATATATATATATATGCAATGCAATCAAGCAATACTTTTCACCCTTTCAATGTCTATTTTTGAGAACTTGAATTAAAATTTATTGCTACTCAAATCTAATCTTATATTCACTCTTATATCTAATCTATAAATGTCAAAATATCAATTGAAAACTCATTCCTCCACTTCTTTTAAGCACACATCAATGGGAAATTTTAAGGAATTATGTCCAAATTTTAATCCAATCCGATTTTTAACCTTCAATCAATCTTCTAAACTTATAATCAATAGCTTAAATTAAACTTGAAAACAACTAAAAATTCAAGAAATTTTTAACTCTCTTTACTAACCCAAAAATCAAAAACAAAATTGAGAAAAATGAAAAATCTTTGCAAATCCATTTAATAAGATTAGAAAACCATATATTATAGTTAGAAACTACATTACCTTGCTGGATTTAGAGTAATCAAATGAAAGATCAAGCAAAAACATTTTCCTTCTCAATTCTCACATTCTTGCAAAAATGAAAAAGGAAAAAAAATCGTGTTTTGATCTTGAAAACTCTAAGAATCTTACTGAATAATCAATTTACCTTTTAAGATTGCTGATTAGAAATGAAAACCTTAAAAAATTAGAGAGAATTTTAAAAGAGAAAGGGTAAATAATTTTCTGTACTCTGCGGTTAATATTGTAGCGACACTGTAGCATGAGATAAAAAGTAGCTAAACGCACCGCACCACACTCAATTGCCGATCCAAACTTACCCTACATCTGCTCAAACTTACCGCAGCACGACACCAGAGAGTTATAAGTTTCTGGGTTAACAAAATTCGTTCATTAAATTGCTAGAGCATAAATTATTTAGCCAGCCAAATTCAAGCATTTTGATGCCCAGTTTAAGTAGTTAACAAGTCTATTCGAATTTTTATTTTAAATATAATATTTTTTAAATTTATATTGAGAAAAAAAATATTTCAAACTCAAAATAAAGCATGAAGCTTGAAATCAACCATAAAAATCAAAGCTTATTTGAAAAATTTTTTTCCTTCCGATAATATGGAATCAAGTTCACGCTTTAAAAATAAAATTCGATCAGGATCAAGCCAAGTTCTAGCATCCAGTCAAAATTCTTACTGATTGAACTCAATTCAGCTTCATTACATCCCTACCTCTACCACACCCATCCAACCTACTCCATATTCGTATTCTATTCATGCCAATTCCATCATTATCCATTTCAAAATCTGGGTGGTAGTATAACTTTATTTTAATTCTCTGACAACGTCTATTTTTATCCAACGACATCTATGATCATAGAAAAATACAGATACCATTATATGTTCCCAAAAAGAAATAAAAAGAATACAGATCATTAACCATGTTCATCAAATGGGCCGAAAAAGAAAACATTGTGGATGCTATGAGAAACAAGTATCCCTGCCCAGACATCGGAGACATTCATTATTTTCTAATACAGTGAAATGTTGTTAACACAACAGCTTAGGAGGTAACAAATAAAACACTTCCACAACACCAGATGCCTGAGAGTCACCTATTCTCCAAGTTTTGGGTACTTCAATTTTATTCCATAATGGCCACTTGCACAGGAAATTCCCTACATAGCAAGAAGAAACTTGTCAAAAACCTTAAAATGTAACCCTGCAGTTGCTGTGGAACTGATTTATGTTGTAAGAATATGCAAAGGATCACAAAACAGGTGTTAAGTATGCTATCCTACTCATTTCCATGGCTTACAAAGAGGAAACTAAATGTTATGCATTTCAGAATAAGGATGCACTCCTCGTTAAACTTGCATCCTTCAATGCCGTTTTGCACTTGAAAATAACTAAAATTGATTTGGTCTGTCTTATGCCTCCTTCCCTTGCCTTTTCGTCCAACTCATTTCTTGCACATCCTTTTAATAAAATCATCGTCTAACAACCAGAAAACCAGATACTAATTCATGAAGAAAATATGTAAGGTTCTTTTGCCCTTTTTCAAGTGACCACGCAACCATTACTTGGGTGCCACTGCCAGATGATATGAAGAGAAAACTAAAATGAATTCCTAAAGGACAGTAAAAGAAATAAGTTAGTTCTCTTTCACTCATCTGCAGGCATTGTACTAATCAGCACCATATTTTTTTCTTCCTTCTCATGAAATCATTCATTTATATACTAGGGTACATAGTTGTGAAAGCAAGCATAATGTGGCTGACAGACTGAGAAGATAGACAACGGATTACATAATTCCATAGAAATGTACATTTGCACATAAAGAAATAGAAATTGATGCCAAATCATGCAAGATAAGAGTACTTCAATATTTTGGAAGAAAAAGATGCAGCAACAAATTGAAAGTCAAAAAGATGCCAGAAGCAACCTGAGCAGAGATTAAGCAGAAGCCTCCAGCAACTCCCTTTCTGCACGCTCTCTAATCCTTCTCTCCAACTCTGGCCTAAAATGCCGTATAAGACCCTGCACAGGCCAAGCTGCTGCATCACCCAAAGCGCAAATTGTGTGCCCTTCAATCTGCTTGGTCACCTCCTGAAGCATGTCAATCTCTTCCAACTTTGCATTCCCAACTTTCAATCTTTCCATGATCATCCAGAGCCATCCAGTCCCTTCCCTGCAGGGTGTGCACTGTCCACAACTCTCGTGCTTGTAGAAGTATGAAAGCCTTGCAATTGCATCAACAACATCAGTTGATTTATCCATCACAATTACTGCAGCAGTTCCCAGTCCTGACTGGACAGCCTTGAGTGCATCGTAATCCATCAAGACATCATCACATATGTGCTTGGGTAAAAGTGGAACAGATGAACCTCCAGGTATTACTGCAAGTAAATTGTCCCATCCACCTCTGACACCTCCACAGTGCCTCTCTATCAACTCCTTAAGTGGTATACTCATCTCCTCCTCAAATGTGCAAGGCTTGTTGACATGACCTGAGACACAAAACAATTTTGTCCCGGAATTATTCTTCCTCCCAAAACTGGCAAACCACTCAGGACCACGTCTCAGTATTGTGGGCGAAACAGCCACAGTCTCCACATTTGTAACAGTGGTGGGACAACCATATAATCCAGCATTAGCAGGGAAAGGAGGTTTCAATCTAGGTTTCCCTTGTTTTCCTTCAAGGCTCTCTAAAAGTGCTGTTTCTTCACCACAAATATAGGCACCGGCACCATAATGGATGTGAACATCAAAATCATAACCAGAACCACATGCATTTTTGCCCAATAGTCCAGCTTCATAAGCTTCTTTTCTAGCTCTTTCAAGGTTTTTACGTTCATTCACATATTCACCCCTGATGTAGATATAAGCAGCTGTAGCTCTCATTCCAACCCCCGCAATCAAGCAGCCCTCCAATAGTTTGTGTGGATCATGCCTCATAATTTCCCTATCCTTACAGGTTCCAGGTTCACTTTCATCAGCATTGACAACAAGATAAGAAGGACGACCATCAGATACTTTTGGCATAAAAGACCATTTGAGGCCCGATGGAAATCCAGCACCACCACGTCCTCGAAGTCCAGATTTCTTCATTTCATTCACAATCCAATCAGCACCCTTGAGTACTAAATCCTTGGTTCTATACCAGTCACCACGTTTCATGGCACCTTTGAGAAAAGGGTCATGCAACCCATATAAGTTGGTGAAAATACGGTCTTCATCTTTTAGACCGCCAAAATGGGTTTTTTCAGGCGGTGGAGGAGGAGGAGGTGCCTGTGGAGCACCAGCAGTTGTTGCTCCTTGAGTACTAAATGATCTAGTGCCTAGTTTCCACCTTTCACTGCAAGCTCTTAACAAAGCTGCCCTTTGCAAGGAAAGAATGCCCTTTATGGGTGCCTATGCAAAGAAAGAACAACCATTTCTTTATTCTTTCTCATTGAACATTTTTCCCAAAGATATTGGAACATAACTAATCAACTTTTTTAGCTTCCATGAAATGATCTAATTATCAGAAATAAATCTAACAAATGCTCGAAAACACTCAAGAAGAAAATAATAGCAAATTTGAAGTAACACACATGTTTGAATGAAGCAACTGACATCGGTAAAACCTATAAAAAGGGTCCAAGTGAACAATGAGGGGGATTTGGATGTCAATAATGCAACCAGAGCAGCTAGTGGCAACCAAAATAACGGAAAGAAAATAAGAAAAGACCATCAACTTTGATTATGCAAATTAATCAGTCCATCAATTTTGAAGTCTGAAGTCTGACTTCTCTCTGAATTGAACTAAAACCATCTTTCTGAGAATTAAGAAAGTTATCACTTCTTAAGGAATTTAATTGGTTGGAATGTGATTCCAATGTTTGGTAAGCAAAAATTGCTTCTTTCCTTGGAATGTAACATTCCCTTGGGAGTTAATTTCACACAAGTAATGTGAAGTCATTCCCTTGATAATTACTGGGAGAGTTACTTTTCCATCTAGATGGAAAGGAATAAAAAAATCACTAGAACAAAATTAGCCTTCCTTTTATTTGTGTTTAGGGTATTAACTAGTTCATCGTAAAAAAAGAAAAACATAACTGACGCTTGTTCTTTTGTTCTCTAGTCTCTACAATTTCAATTCATCATTCCAAAGTAAGTGTTTTTTTCTAATTTTATTCTCAAACTACAAATTCTACTCTGCATATTATTTTTTCCCTTTTTAACATGTCATATATGTGTGTTATCACAGGGTAAATATCTATATTTTCTTTTCTTATAAATTTTTTAAAAAATATTTTTTCATCAATATCAAATTTTAGTATCAAGATAATTTCAGGCCATGCATGCAATATATGAATACATTGCTACACTTGAATTTATACCTATAATGCAATAAGAAATTGCAAATTGTATATCTTCAAAATCTTGAGTTAATAAGCAAGTTGTTTTTCAAATGTATTCACTTGATGGATTCAATCAAAATGTAAAAAAAAAAAAAAAAAAATCATAACTTGTAGATTAATTCAAATATTTGTTAATAATAAACATTATTGAAAAATATTATCATTAGATATTTAATTCAAATAGAAATTATTGAAAAATATTAATATACATCTTTTATTTTAAGGATAATTTAGTTAAAATAACATTATATTCTCAGAAAAAGCATCGAATTTAACAAACGTCTTAATATAACTTTCCATGATTTTAACTGTATATCATGTTATAAAACAACTTTCACAGCAATAATGTTATCACAATCACATTTTAAAATCATAACATGGGAAATCACCAAACACTCCTAAATGTAGAAATTAATTCCTTGGGCCAAAATATGAGCCACATCCAATTTATCCAAATTTGAAGCAACAAACAACATTTTTCGTTCCTTTTTGGTAAGGTATGATAATGGACAAGGAGATATTAAAATCTACACTAACTAAAATTAATTTCATAACCCTAAAACAAACAATCCAGCTTCAGTAAGCTAAGTTTCTAGCAAATTAAAACTAAAACCTTTTCTTCTGTGCGCTCATCTTAAGCTAGCTTAATCGCATCGAAACAGAAGATGAAGGAAAAAATTCAATTGCTTGGATCTATAACTAAACGCGAAACAACATTTCACGATCAAACAATGAAATGAATCGACGAGAAACCCGAGGCAAGTGAAAGAGTAAGGAAAGAGGCGTACCATAGAGTGAAATTTCGCGGATTATACTTGATGGTTGCGATTCGGCTCGACTGCAAAATTCAGAAACAAGGGCGGAGGAAAAGGGAATAGGGAATTTGAAGATGGGGAATAGTTGGCTACGGTATCTAGCAACGGAGATTGATGGTGGAAAATAAAAAATGTTGATTGAAAGGGGTGGTAAGTGATCTAACGGCCAATATTTCTTAGAGTGTTTGTGATGGCTATCGGTGATACGTTGTGATGTCGTGGATGTTATTTGGGCCACCATTCAACGGATATGATTAATTTGCCACGTCTACTGTTGCATTAAATATTTGCGCTGCTGAAGACGAGTTTTTCTTAACACAATTTAGCAATTTACATTTACATTTACATTTAATCATTTATTAAATATGCCTTTAGTTAAAAAAAATCAAATCACCTTTTTATAGAAATATTATTTAAAATATTAAATTTTTAATCATGCTCCCATGTCACCTACATAATCATTTATATGTATTTTATATTAACATGACATTATTTATCTTATATGTTACAGAAATAATTAATTTAAAATTTATAAAAATATTAAAAAATTTTAAAAAATAAATAATTAGTGATAAATATCAATTTTATACATGCACTTTGATCCAATATGTAATTTGATACTTGATCTTTAATTTGGTATAATTATACACATGAAACTTGAATTGTAGTTCATATGCATATATGAAACTTTGATTTTAATTCAAATGTACACATTTAAAAAATATATGCATACATTTAATTTCATATTAGATTAAATAATTATTTGTATATACAATATATTAATGTAAAATGATGCTAATTCAATAATATTGTTAGTGATTTGTGAAAATTGAATTAAATTAAAATTTCATATATAAAATCGCATAAAATCGAAGTTCATGTATGACATTGCACGTTGGATAAAAGTTTATGTATAGTTTTGATATTTATCTCAAAGAATTATAAAAAGTTTAAAAAATTAAAAAAATTAGCATAAAGTACACATGGATTGCAATGTATGCTGCCATATTTAAAATTTTAAATTTTTAGTTAGTATTTTCATTAAAAAATATCAAATCAACTTTTTTTTGAAAGGTTAATGATAAAATTTAACTTTTTTTTAAGTTTAGGGTCAAATTTAATTTAAAAAAAGAGTTAAATTGATATATATATATATATATATATATATATATAAACATTAAGGGCCTTGTTGATATTACCAAAAATTAATTGTTTACTTTTAAAAATTAAATTTTTTATTCCTTGAAAAAATTTGGAGAATTTTAATATATTAGTATTTTAAGATGTATCACTTCAAAAGGTTAGTAATTGTGATTATTTTGTTTATGTAATTTTTTAAATAAAAATTTATATTATTGGAATTTTATAAATTAGAAAGTAATTAAAATATAACAATGATATTAAAATAAATAATATAAAAATATGCAATATGAATGTTATTAGACTCATAAAAAAGTATATAAATATTTTTAATTACATAAAATATAAAAATATATATTAGAGTTAAATCAAAATTATATTTGAATTTTATGTTTTCTTTTAATCTTATGGTGTGATAATGTGTTTTAAATAAAATAAGATTATAATGAATTTTGAAAAATCACCTCTCTAGTGTTTAGAAAGTTAAGTAAGTGGATTTAGATTTAATTGCTTGTAATTGCATAAGTGTCAAATTTGGATAATCATTGCAATTGATAGATCTCACTAAATTAAGTGTAATTGAAGCACTCTAATTATACCCTCTAATTCTTAGAAGGCGATAAGAACAGAAGTAATTACGTGAATAATTATAAATAATTACCAACTATCTTATAACTTTTTAAATACAGATACATAATTTAAGTTTAAAATTCTATTTTTATACAATCATAAAATGTTACATATATTTTATTTTAAAAATATACTTATATATTTATTATTGGATGAAAATACTTTGTTATTGGACGCAAATTTCAACCTAATAGCATATTAGGTTTACAGAGGCTATATTATAATTTATATATTATTCTTGTATGGACACGCATTTGAGCACCCAAAAATAAGTGTTATAAAAATTATTCAACACTCTATAAAACCTCTTTTATAAAGGTTATGTTATAAATTTTATATTATTTTTTACTTAATTTATGTAAAAAATATTAATTGAAATATTTTAAAAAGGATTATAAAGTCGGTTTGCTATTAGGCATCATGCATAAGTCAACTGTAAATTAGGTTTATAAAAATTATTATAATTGAAGGATTCTAAAATTGTTTTGTATCTCAAATTTTAAAATATCAAGAAACATCGTTTGAGAGATATCCCAAAATAGGTTAAAGATTGCATATAGTAATCCACTGATATTATAATATTGTTACAACGTCTTGTTGGCAAAAAATTTGGTCACAAACAAATAGGCCAACTCATTATAGTTGTGGATAGAAACCCTCGGGAGTAACAAGTACCAAGCTTGGGTTGGGGTAGTGTAGGTCATGGAAAATGCTCGACATTTAACCTTGTTGGAGACTATTCATTGTTATTGTAGTAGGCTAATTAAGTGCTCCTATGGGTCATATTGGCCTTCGTACAATGCTTTGGAGAACTTGAACATCGAAGGGAGGTTGTATGGCCAAAATTATTGTAGAGAAAGGGTTTGTTCACATAACTCCATGAAGCTCCCTCACAAGGGTAAAACCAACGGGGCTTGGCAGGGGCTCGCCCCCCAAAAATAGAAAATTTTTCATTTAGGCCCTTTGAAATTTTTAAAATTTTAAATTAGTAAAGGTAAAATTACACTTTGCCTTCCTAAAATGATAAAAAATTTTGATTTAATCCTTTAAAAATCATAAAGATAGAGGCTATAAGAATGGTGAAATTGCATTTTTACTATCATAAAAATTAAAATTTAATTTTGGCCCCTTTCTAAAAAAATTTTCTGGCTTCGCCCTTGCTCATTCAATCTTTGTATTGAAAAACTCTTGTAGTTTTCTCCTCAATGCTTACATCTGCTTTTCGAAAGAGGCACTTTGGCCTCAAAGGTTTTCATCCTATATCTAAGCCCCTAAGTGATTAGATTCGAGGGGTTGGTTTAATGAGTCATTCTTTTGCTGGCAATTCTACCATCTGCTGAAGGACTAAGCTATCTTTTCCTCCTAGGTCGAGCAATCATGCTATAAGAGATTCATACGTGTTTTGAACTCCTCAATAATTCACTCATTTTTTTTTTGGTCTAATAGGCGTTCTTATTGTTCTTGATATAACCTTTGTTGTTCTGAGAGTTGGGCCTCTAACATTTTTATCCTTTCATGCATTTTAGTGAATTGTTGTGAGCTAGATTGGGATTTTGAAAGGCTTAGTCAATTGACGGGGCACTAGTGTTGGTATTACCTTGGTGGAGGTGGGGTTAGTACCATGGTGGTGGTGGATAATGATAATATGGAGAGTAAGTTTGCTAGTAAGCATAGGCGTTGCAAGAATTGGGTGAAGATGTCCCCGGTGGAGGTGGATGATATTATTGTTTGTGCTTCTGTTGCTAGTTTAGGTTGTGTTGGAAAAATCGGTTTGAAAATAGTGTTTCAAGGCACAACGAAAGTTTAAAATTTTTTATTAAAAACTAAATGATTGTGATGTTTATAGAAATAAACCTTTACCCAAATAGTACATGTATTTGTGATTAGGTGGACTTAGACGTTCCTGACTTTTGACCACTTGATCTTCTTCACTAATCTCGACCTCGATTTGCTAGAGTGTGGGCTTTATTCTCAAATCAATGAACACTTCAGTGAAATTTTAAGAGCTAGAAAATCAAAAGACGAACTTTAACAAAAGATAAACTTTATCTGAAAAATAATTTGGCAATATTTTGATAGAATATCAACATAGAAAAATGTGTATATTAACTTAGCTTTTGGTCTCGATTTATAGAGAAAATAACAATAGTTTCAATATCATAAGAAATAACTAAATAATAATATTTTAGTAGGAAAAGTCAACTCCTACTAGGAGTATACTAGGGGACGGCGCCAAGCCTTTTTTGGGACTAGAGTCGCCACCCCTCCATATTAATCGAGCTAATTAGGCCTCATATTGTATTGGGTTAATTATATGTATTATTTAATCTTTAAACCAACTCATATAATTTTTCTAGCCCAATAAATATATTTCATATGCCCAAAATATTAATTATTCAATTAATTAATTAATTAAACTAATTAAATTATTTTTTTAACCCAGCTCTAATTCCGTTAAAGTCATGACAAACTTACCATACTATAATCTATGAGTAAATTAATTTAATTAACTCATTCTAATAAAACTATGATGACTTAATTAATTTAATTTTCACATCGAACTTCAATTGTTTAATTAAATAATAATTTGGATAAATTAATTTAATTCCCGAGTCATCTTTGTTCATAGCAAGAAAACATATTCACTACAAATAGTGATACATGCGATCTTCTCTATTTCATTGTTTCACTTTTTCCATATTATTGATTAAATGCAAACCATCAAGGTTATACTGAGCTAATGGAGTGGACTGATTGGACATATATAATTAGGGCTCAAATAATTTGTAATTAAGTTCCAACTCTCCAACTATTAATTATAACATTATTCAGTCATAGAGTCATTCCATTAAAGTACTATGACTAAGCTCTCCCTATTAGATACCATTACGAAAACTACTTTATCAAGTGGTCGTCCAATAACCTTATCATATGTATGTTACCTTTATAGGACATCCTTATTCTCTTTGGGATAAATATGTTCTCTTAATATGATCCTATTTCATCTAATGGTATCTTTCTTCATGAAAAGTCAATTACTAGCAAATAATAACTAAGTTACTTTCCATCTATAATGTAATGCCAATGAGAAGATATCATTTAGCTTTTATTGGGCCATGAATTCTACTATCATAAGTGAAGCTATGTCATGTAGAAGTCATATATCCAACGTACCAGCTTTTGACTCTATTACCAATTGAATTCAGGCTATCAATACATCAAAGCATACGAGTCATGTACATATAGTCCATCACTTACTCAGGATTGAGGTAATCCACACTATGAACACCGCAAATGAATAAATCCATAAACAAATCTAGGATTTATTCTACTTGGGTCCTGTCTGATGTATTATCAATTCAATCAGTCACATCTATATCTCTACCTTCTAGGAGTTATCCACTCCGATACCCAAGACAATGCATCTCCCTATTTGGACTTTACAAACGACATATTACTCTTTTAATCAACTTGCTCAATTTCGATTGGACTAAGGAATTGTTTAGGTTATCTATTAATCCAAGTTGTCTTTGTGCATTACAATCCATCCACATAATGCAACTTAGTATTCGTTAAAGTTAGATAATCAATAAGCTAATATTTGATTTCATTTTGCTTCGAGTGCAAAAACCGTTGAGAACAATATACAAAAGATATTAATGATAATGATGGAGTATTATTAAACCAATTTGTTCAAAAAATTACAAATATGTGGACATAATCGTTACACTAAAAGCACTAGATCCCAACAACTTGGTGGGTGGCTAAGTAGTTTGGGGAGGTTGATGAGATTGTGCTTGGGTCTGTTAAAGTTCCTCATTTAAATCTTCTATGTTCTCGGTGATGACTATGGAAGAGTGAGCCATGGTGGCTCAATTCACACTCATCGCACTACTTGTTGATACAATTTACCAACAAAAAGGATGTGATGGAAGATATGAGTATCAATTCACCTAGATAATGCGAAGAGTTACAGAAGGAAAGAGGAAGGAAATGTTCTTTTGAGGAGACAGAGATGGTAATCATAAGAGAGAAGAAGAATCCCTGACTCCCTTGTGCACCCAAACTTATATTGTAGGTCACCCCTTGTCTCGTAATGCCATATGATGTACGATGCCCTGCATGGTTGTACAGGTTGGCCAAGTGTTAATGATGTTATAGGTCAATTATCACTATGGTATATGTTGTGTGGTCTTGCCTATGTTGTAAGTTGTCTTGCTCTGACACCTATCCTTGAGGTTGTATGAAACGATTAAGCTCAGATGATCCACGAGGGGTTCATCATAAAGGGTAAGTTGCAAACCGTCTACGTGCTAATCCAATGAGGGGTCTGCAAAAGGTCAACCATGGGCCATTTAAGAGCAACGTGTCCTACTCTACTAGGGTAAAACAATAACCATACATTTGCTGGTAATGATTTTTCCCATTTTCACCATAAATAATGGTTTTCACCTCTCTTTTTTTTTCAAAATTTTAACGATTTATTTTTTAAAATAATATTAAATATGGATAAATATATAATAATATTTTATGAATTTGATGACATGATAATTTTATCTGTACCTAATAACTAAAGATTGATTTGGTTTCAAGAAACAAAGGAAAATAAAACTAAAAATATGTAAAACTAAAAAACAAACAAATTTGTTAATGGCTTGCACAATTGTAAATGTTAGAAAACAAAAGTTTTTAATTTTGACGAATTGACGTTAGTTGAAATCCACATGAAAAGAAAAAATTTCAACAATTTTTAAATATAAACTTTCTAACGTTGATTGCACTCTATATAAATGTAAAAACCTTATTTTATTGGCATACATTTATTATATTTACTGCCTCATAAAAAATAATATTGTTAGTATATTAGAGTAATTTGTATAATATTTTATTAGTTTAGGAATAAAATTAGTCAAAAAAATTAAATATTAAATTAAAAAAAATTGTAAAATTCAAGTATCAAATTAAAAAAAAAAAAACTTAAGTGCCATATCAAAAAAAGTGCTAAGTTAATATACTAAATTGGAGGGGTGATACCAGTTGGGATCAGTAGGGTGTTTTTTGGATTTTTTGAGTTGCCTATCATAATTCGATTCTACTCGATTCGATTTTCAGTTTTTCATATTAATTTTTTGTTTTGAATTTTTAATTTTATTTTGATAAAATTAACTTTGTTTTATAATTTTAAAATATTATTTGACAAAATTTCAAGTTTCTTTCATAAACATTTCTAAGTTACAATAATTTTTAAATATAAAAAATAAAATTAATTATAAATTAAATAAAAATAAAATTTAATTTGGAAAAAGTAAAAATACAATTTATTTTAACATTAAGGTATAAAGTTATATTTTTTACTTCTATAAACAAAATTAATTTACTCAATGGAAACCACAGATAATTTAACCAGAATAAAATTCAAGCAGCAAGGGAACTTTTTTATTGCTAGGTAAGAAAATGAGCCTTAATTTTGTGTAAACAGAGGTCTGCAAGTTCTAAACTTACTTTTTGATTATTTGTAATGATATGAAACAGTTCTTCAATTATATAAAATAGATAAACGACAAGATTTAGCAATTTTGGAATCATAAAAACGTGGAAAGGCGGAAGAAATTTACAACTTGGAGGTAGAGCTTGACAAATTGATCACCAATTCCTTCCTCATCACCTTACCAGATGCATTCTTTGGCAATGAATCAATAAACATTATTCTACGTATTCTCTTATATGGGGAAACCTGAGATGAAATGTTTGAGAATGTCAACAAAAAAAGATGAAAAAAGAAATTGTTTTGCATTTAGTTAGAAGCAACGCATGCCTGTTGGGCAACAAAATGCTTGAGTTTTGATTCATCAATGTTGCTCCCTGATTGTCTAACCACAAAGGCCACTGGTACCTGGCCTGCTTCCTCATCTGAAAACCTGTTGAGAGTGTCAAAAGTAAGCACTTGGCAGGTTTAACCAAGCATTTACTCCAATACAACATCTATCTGATATTGGTATACTTGGAAGGGGCTATAGGTTTAGTGAGCAATTTAGTCTTTCTTCGCATAATTTTGAAGCATTAAACGTTAAAATATATTAAATATACAAGGACAAAATTGCTCTTGAATTGTTATAGACTAATCCATTTGGAACGTTAAATGAGAATAAAGAGAAGTAAAAGTGACATACGGAACAACTGCAGACTCGACGACATCTGGATGGGAATTAAGCAGATGTTCTAATTCAGCTGGGGCAACCTGTTTGATTGAGAAACCAACTTTAAAAACCATAATAAAGTAAGCTTTTAGTTCTTGGGGGGCACCATACTTTTTAACAAAGCTTAGATCTAGAGCCAACCTGGTAGCCTTTGTATTTGATCAACTCCTTTATCCTATCTATGAAAAACAGGAAACCTTCATTATTAATGTAGCAAAGATCGCCAGTTCTTAACCATCCATCTGAATCCAAAGTCCCAACAGTTGCCTCCTCATTATCAACGTATCCTGAAACACCCCCAAAATAAAATTGTAAAACAAAGCAATCAACAACAACAAACAACAGTGGCCACCTACTCTCTTGCCAGTTAATCAATGTACAGAAATCAGTGATTACCCTTCATTACGAGAGGTCCCCTAACCCAAAGCTCTCCAGGCTTTGCAGGTGGCAAAGCAGCACCAGTTTCAGGATCCACGATTTTGGCTTCACAATTTGGCATAAGCTTCCCTGTCGCACCTTCTGCTTGGGTTTCATCGGGAGCCATTGTGCTAAACACTCGCCCCGTTGTTTCAGTTAGCCCATATGCCTTCATCACAAATATTGAAAACTTCATTTATCAAATCAAAGCGAATCATGTTGATTGGTCAATTAGCACTGTAATTAAGTGTTACCTGCGCCAGCTTAACTTTGGGCAACCGTTTTCTCAGCCTTTGGATCACGCTCTTACTCAAATGAGCGCCGCCGCAGAGGACAGCCTCAAGCGAGCTCAAATCATAGCCATCCATTATCGCAGTATCGATCACCATCTTTACTATCAACGGTGGAGCCAAAGCCAAGTGGCTAACCCTATACTCATAGATAACTCCATACATTTTTCTCAGATCAAATGAGCGACTTCCTCCCATTATCACCATGCAGTCGCCCGAAACCATGGACCTCAAACTGAGTACTAGTCCATACACATGAAATAATGGAACCGTACAAAGGACAACCGCCGGGGAACTCCTCACCGGACGCATTCCTCCGGCAATCGCCGCTGTCAAGTTACGGTGAGTCAATGCAACTCCTTTGGTCCCACCGGTTGTGCCGGACGAATAGAGAATCGTGGCTACATCAGACTGGTTCACTTTGATTCCTCTGTTTTCAGTTTTTTCACTTGGGCTTTCCATTAACGACTCGAATTCAACAGAGTCAATAGCAACGACTCCGTGTTTGAGCAAAGGGATTTTGGGAGCTGAATCCGATGAGGCGAAAGCTATGACAGGTTTGGAATGTCGGATTAGGTTATGAATCTCGGGGACAGTGGCGGCGGGATTGACGGGAGAGATAACAACGCCGATAGATAAGAGAGACAAGTAAAGAATGGGAGTGAAGATATTGTTAGGGGTGAAAACGACAGCACAATCGCCTTTAGAGAGGCCAAAGTGGTTGCGGAGGGAGGTGACTAGGTTTTCGAATCGGAAGATAAGCTCGGTGTGGAGAATACGGCGGCGCGTGGTGGCGTCGATGAGAACGACGGCGGTGGGGGAGGGTGGGGAGGACTGGAGCATAAAGAAGAAGAAGTCAGTGGATGAAATGGGTGCGGATTCGGGTGGGAGTGAAACGGGAGATCGGAGGCTGTGGAACGTCATGGTTTTGGAGCAAAAGCCGCTGTTTGGATCGACGACCAAAGCGGCCATCAGAATGGAATGGAGTTTTTCTGTTATTACAAAAGAAATTGGAGGGATGGATGGGGTTTGAAATTGTTTTAGAAGCTTGAGGTATCCATAATAAAAGAAGTTAACAAATAATTTGATAAACAACTATCAAAATAACACGATAAACTTACCTACTTTTCCTTTTCACAGTTTTATCAAAATGCTTTTCACTCTCATTGGTTCAAAATTGTATCAAGTGACCCACTGGCAGTAGTCAAGAATTTTACAACTCTCGTTATCTGTTGATCTCCAAACCAAGGACCACCTCGTGGACGCCTCCTTAATTGTTGGCCAAGGTCATTTTTCTTCCTTTTAAACATGTTTACAAATGATCGAAATGGTCCCAAGACATAAACCTTAAGCTGAATATATGTAGAACATAGTATAAAACAAGCTGATCCAAAATCACCTTATACCAAAATAAAAAACTTAACCTTAAAACCATTACTACAATAGAAAACCGATGGTTAAACCACAAACATCACGGAACAATCACATTATTCGATCATTAAATCGAAGTCTATGAGTTGGTATGATGTTTCTATTGATGATGGTCCTATCCTAATTCTTCCAACAAATTCCATGTAGCTTCATTAAGTCATAGTTCACTGAATTAAGTGTAAACAAAATGAATCATCAAAAACTTGAGAGAATGAGCTCACATTGACTTGAGAAAAACATGTAGTCTTAGACCCAATCGCACGAGCCATCAATGCCTCTAGAAAGGTTAACTATCACCCTCAAGCAAAGAGAGAAGAGAGAGAGCCAAAGGCGTACGAAGTGTTGCCTAAAATTATTCTACCGAAAGGAAAACGTAAAAAGGACAAAAAATGGTGAAAGGATGGATGTGAGAAGGCTAAGGAAGGAGAATAAACGGGGAAAAGGATGAGGAGGGTAGTGGCGGAGGTGAGGAGCAAAGGAGGAAATGAGCAGGGAAAACAAGGAAGTTGGAGGGGTGACCGACAAGGAAAGAATGTTATAAATGAGGGAAGTGGGAAGGTAAGGAAGGAGAAGAAAACCAAGGGGAGGGGAAGGGGAAGGAGAAAAGAGGAAAAAGGGAAGAGAGGAAAGTGGCAGGTAGTCACCGGCTACCGACGTCTTTGTTAAAGAGGCAAGGTATTGAAAAGGGAGTTAACGGTGAGGGCTTCACTTTGGGAAAAAATAGGAAAATGGGAAGAAAACCCCTCACTTTGTCAAAGTGCTTTTTTTCCTGATAACTTGTTGAAAGTTTGCAGTTTAGCCTAACCTTGTATAATATTTTAAGTTTTGGGATCTGATACATTGAAAGTAAAAATGTTTTCGGTACGGTTATTCTCTGTAGAATATTTTTTAACGTTTAACATTTCTTTTGTGCCGCGCTTACGTTCTATCCTTCCATATTCAATGTTTGCAACTTTGGTGTTTCCATCCTTGTGTTTTGTTTTGTTTTTAGCTTCCATCTTTAGTGCTTCCCACTGTTGGATTTTCCTTCTAAGAGTCTCAAGAATATGAAGTAAGGAGAATATTTTCTAGTGTTGATTTTGGATCCAAGCTAGTGTTGTTGCTGATAGGGGTTTGATTTTGTTTTAGTAAAGAAAAGGTTTTTTTTTTCTTCTTTCTTTTTGGGCTATTAGTGTGTTTCCAACCTTTCATCCTATTTTGTTGAAGGTTCTCATAATACAATAAATTTAACGCATTAAATATTTCTACCATGGAAACATGTCATGTCACTGACAATGCACCAAGCTGTTTTGGTGGCTAAGGCTGATTTAGATCATGGCTTTAAGCATGTCATCTAACTTTCATGCTCATTCATATGTATTAAGCTCTACCAACATGAAAAGATTGAGATAATGTTTGGTTCCATGCCTTTGTATGACTTTTTTTTTTGTATGACTTTTTTCTTTTGTTTTATGATTTTTTGTTGTTTTTGTTTTTCCTTGCTTAGTTATGCCTTCATGGCCTGTATGGATCATTAATCTCCCTCCTTTTATGATCAAAAAGTTCTTTTGTTAAAAAAAATTAAAAACATTTAATTTAAAAGTTTGCAACTTGCACTTTATTAATTTCAATAATAAATTTCGATGATTACTCAAAGTTCTTGGAAAGGGAAATCCCTTAAGATCTTTTAAAAGTTCTCAATTGAGCTTATGAAAGCTTATGCATCGACCCGGACATGCAAAAGGACTAGTTTCTAAACTTTCAAAGATTTGAAAACATGTATCAGTACCTAGGACAAGTATCGATACCAATTTTAACTTCAATGTTTCCAAATTTAAGGTAAAATACACAAGTATCGATACTTGAAATATGGTACCGATACCCCTATTAAGAAGTATCAATATCAAATCCAATATCGATACTCTTTTGACATTCTATTTGTTTAAAAACAAAATAAAAGATGTTAAGTATAGATACCTTTACCATGGTATCGATACCATATTACCAAAAGTGTCAAAACTCCCACTTGTTCCCTTTTTCATGCCTAAACTAAGTATGTATTCAAATGGTGCCTTAGGCGCACTTAGAACCTACACAAAACAAATCCAAAACATACACAAATATTCATTTTTGAATTCTTAAAATCAACTAGCCAGTATGCCACATTGCGGCACCATTTCACAACCAAACATATCAATTTCATTCATTAATGATGTGTCACTAAACTAACTAAAAATATGACAAAGGCAAGCGCACTTATCGAATAATAGTATAGCTATAGTGAGTCGGGAATATCGTATCCACGAGAACTTAAAGTACTAGTACTTACTTATTTTCTATTATCTAGCCGATAAGTTAAAGTGTTTATTTTTAATCTAAAATTACTGAACTAATTTACTAAGAACGCAACAGAGAATGAATTAGGAAAAATAATCGAATAAAACCAATGAGATAGGCAATACCTAGGAAAGAATCCACCTAGACTTCATTTATTATTCTGAATTTGAATTAAATGATTTATTCACTTGCGCATTGATCCGTAGAAATTCCTAAATTATGTTAATATCTCTTTCGAGAGTAAAAACAGATGACTCTAGGTTGATTAATTGAAATCTCTTTCTAATTAAAACCCTTATTGTCTTATTAACTCGATCTATGGATTCTCCTATTAGATTTGACTCTAATCCAGTAAATTTATGTCGTCCTATTCCTAGGATTGCATGTAACTCCACTCAATTATGCTAAATCTACTCTTAAACAGAGACTTTTGCTCTACTGAAATAAGCACATTAAGCATGAATAAATATCTTAAAAATATTAAAACATGAAATAAGCATACATAATCAAAAACAAGAATCAAGTATTTATCATGTAATTCAGAAATCAAATAATAAGATTCATATAGGTTTCATCTTCCCTAGGTATCTAGGGACTTCAGTTCATAATTTGAAATAACATCATCTCAAAGTTAGGAAAACAACAAGACATAAAGAAACCCAATAAAACTTCTTAAGAAATTGAAGAGAGATCTTCAATCTTGAAGGAGATCCTACTTCTAAAATGAATCCAATGGCATTCTTCGAGTCTTTTCTTCGTTCTTCTTTATATGCCCTCTTAATTCCTCTTGTAGTGTGTGTCGAAACCATTTTTTTGAAAAAAAACGGAGATCGACTTAAAAAATGAAAATGAGGAGTCGCCACCAATCTTTTTAGGTGTGATTGGGTCACCGTATAAATGTTTTGGTCTACGAAAAGTCGAGAAAAAGGTTCGGGGGTCGGTTACGCGCGGGGAAGGATTAGCACCCCTGCAACGCCCAAAATTGGTACCAAATTGAGCAATTTTCTGTCTTAAGTTGAAATTTTGGAAAGATTTAAAAATAGGATTCTTTTTTGAAATTGGAATAGTTTAAGTTGAAAAGATCGAGATTCCTTTGCTTCGGTAGAATACGAACATCACATCTAGCACGATTGGACACGAGATTCGTGAATTCTTCGAAACTAAAGATATCTCGTGAGTTGCAAAATTTAAGAGGGTATTTTAGGTATTTAGATGAGCGAGAAATCGCAACCCAGCACGTTAGGGCACTATCTCCCGTATTTCTAAACACAAAAAATACTGCCTCGCCTTTGGAACATTTTGAATTAAAATGAGATGATTTGAAAAATCGAGATTCCTTTGCTTCGGAAGAATACGAAATCACATCCAGCACGATTGGACACGAAGTCCCTAAATTCCTTGAAACTAAAGTTATCTCGCGAGTTGCAAAATTCATTTATGAGGATATTTTAGGTATTTAGGCAAACGGGAAATCGCAACCCAGCACGTCAGGGCACTATTTCCCGGATCTCTAAACACAAAAAACATTGCCTCGTTTTGTAAGATATTTTGAATTAAAATGAGATTATTTAGGTTGAAAAATCGAGATTCCTTCGCTTCGGAAGAATACGAACACCACATCCAGCACGATTGGACATGAAGCTCTTTAATTCCATGAAACTAAAGTTATCTCGCGAGTTGTAAAATTTGTTGAGGAGGGTATTTTAGGTATTTTAGATGAATGAGAAATCGCAACCCAGCACGTTAGGGCACTGTTTCCCGAATTTCTAAACACTTGAAACATTGCCTCGTTTTTTCTTAACGTTCGAGATACATATATTTTGAAAAATGATGCAAAATATTTAAACGTAACATTGGAATGTTGTGACGATAATAGCAATGACATTTATAATAAAAAGGATAACATAGAAGGGTGTATTTAAAAGAGTGTATACATAATAAAATATATACAATAAAGTGTATGATGATATATAAAAGGGTTCACACAACATAATATTATAGTATTTATATGATGTAATATAAAAGCATGTGCAAAATATGGGATATGTGTATATAAAATAAAATAACATACAGTATATAAAGATATAAAGATTTAATATTGGAAATATATATATGTAATATACAAAGATATATGTATGTAATAATATCATGGATGTATACATAAGATAGTATAAAAGATGTATAACTTAAACATTAAAAAAAAATATATAAACACGTAAATATAATATATACATAGTATATAAAGAAAAATATACGATATGTATATTTAAAAAGGTATATGAATAATAAGATATTAAAGTATATATAATATAGTGAAAAATATACACATGGGATAATAAAAAGTATATGAATACTATAATACAAAAAAGGATACGTGAAACAGAATATTGAAAGATATATATACATAATATATAAAAGATATACGTAATATAGTGTTAAAATATACATAAAAGTATGTGACTAATGGAAAAATACGCATTTATATAAGAATATATATGATGCGCATAGATATAATATATAATATAAAATTAGAAATAAGTATATATAATATACACAAATACGCGTACATAGTAAAAAATATATAAAATAGTATGAAGTAATATAGAATCATGACATTGATATATATATATGTGTGTATGATATATACTATACTATATACGAAAACCTTGAATATATATATATATATATAAATAGTATATAAAACATTTATAATGGTAAGTAATAACATGATGAAAGTAACAATGAAAATAGGTATTATACGTTAATAATAATAATAGTAAGATAATAATAATAATAATAACAATAATATGAATAATAATAATAATAATAATAATGTATTTAAAAATTAAAATAAACAGAAAATAAAAAGGGGACAAAATTGAAATAAAAGGGAAATTTTCGGGGCAAATTCGAGAGAAAAACAGGGGAAAGGGACCTATTTGAGCACGGGTGAAACGTTCGGGGACTAAAAGGGTAATTTTATCTCGCATTGAAAACGACGTCGTGGCAGAAGGGACTGAATTGTGACGCGGGGTAAATTATTGGGCCAATTTAGAAATAACCGGAACTCGATTGCATATCCTTGAAAAAGAGGAAGGGCTAAATGCGTAAATAGCCCTTCCGTTTAAAAACACGGGGATCCTAGGCGGGTTCGGGTCGGAGTTCGGGTCGGCCCCTCAAAACGACGTTGTTTTGGGGTTAAAATGCAGCCCCCAAAACGGTGTCGTTTTGAAGGGCTATATAAGGCCAACTTTGGTGAAGAAAAATCATTTCTACCGGGTGAAGGAAAAAAAAAGAGAGAGGGGAGAGCAGGGGTGCCCGGAGCGATTTCTGGTGGTCGGTCCGACCACCGTCCGGCCACCGGACCGCCGTGCCGTCGCCGGCGCCGGCCACCGCACGCGGTGGCCGGAAAAGGTAAAATTTCAAATTTTTTTATTTTTTTTATATTATCCTGTTTTAAGAGTATTTAGGTATATATATGTATATATATTTAAAAATGATAGGAGACAAAATCAGAAAAAGGGTTTTTACCGTCTCTGGTAAGGTCTTTTCGTTCCGCGATTTGGTACTATTCCGATGCTTGAGCCACTGCTTTTGTATTGTTATTTTGATTGCTAAAAACTCTCTGTTTTGTATTGATTCGAAGGATATCGAAAAAGAAAAAAAAGGAACCCTTTTTCACTATCGGATCTGGGTTTTTATAACCCTATTACATAGATATTATATTTATTTCTGTCATTTCCGTGCAGGTGCCACTTGAGGGTTTGGTGGCTGACAAGGGCGGTGCTGGACCGATGGGACAGAGGCGGTGGCAAGTGGGTAGGGTTTCAAATTATTGGGCTTTGGTTGGTTTTGGGCTTGTAACGGGTCTGGGTAGGTTAGGGGAATTGGGCTAAGTGTTGTAATGGGTCAGGATTTTGATGTAAATGGACATTGATTTTAATCAATTTTGGTTTTATTTGGGTCTTTATTGGACCCCGGGCAAAATTGCCCTATTACAGCTGCCCCTCTTTGCTCATTGTCGTGTAACGGGGATAGAGCAAAGACTTCAAAAGGGCCAATTTTGCCCGGTCTTGCCGAGTCTTGACTTCTTCGGTACTCTTCTTGTTCGGGTAGTCTCTTTAGCCCACCGCCTCTTGTAGCTTTGGTTCGATCCACTGCGACTTCAAAGGTATGTCTTGCAACTTCAATCTGCTTGCATCTTCAAAGAGAAGAGATCTGTAACTTCAATTTTCTTTACTGCTTAAGGGGTTAAGATTTGCTAGAATTTTGACTATTACCCTACTGCTTAGGGAATTAAAGCGAGTGGCCAAAATTTGCCCCATTACTGACGTATGGAGACAAGGTCTGCCAAAATTCGATCTGTTACCCTACTGCTTAGGGAGTTAAGATCTGTTGGAGTGTGATCTGCTCCGCTCCTGCTCAGCGAAGATAAGATCTGATACTTTGCCTGTTACCCTACTGCTTAGGGAGTTAAGGCGAGTGGCTGAAATCTGCCCCAACACTGCTGTATGGAGATGTGATCCGCCAAAATTCGATCTGTTACCCTACTGCTTAGAGAGTTAAGATCTGTTGGAATGTGATCTGCTCCGCTCCTGCTCAGCGAAGATAAGATCTGATGTTTTGCCTGTTACCCTACTGCTTAGGGAGTTAAAGCGAGTGGCCAAAATCTGCCCCAACACTGCTGTATGGAGATGAGATCCGCCAAAATTCGATCTGTTACCCTACTGCTTAGGGAGTTAAGATCTGTTGGAATGTGATCTGCTCCGCTCTTGCTCAGCGAAGATAAGATCTGATGTTTTGCCTGTTACCCTACTGCTTAGGGAGTTAAGGCGAGTAGCTGAAATCTGCCCCAACACTGCTGTATGGAGATGAGATCCGCCAAAATTTGATCTGTTACCCTACTGCTTAGGGAGTTAAGATCTGTTGGAATGTGATCTGTCAATCTTGCTACATTGTCCACTGGGGAATCTATCTGTAGAATTGATTTCCTGAGGTTTATGCTTATGCAAATGATTAGGATGCCATGATCGAATTGCCTCCTAATTGTGCGTACTATGATGCAAAAATGTTATGAGAATGATCCCTACTTCAGCTATCACTACTCATTCATCCAAGTTTCACTCGAGGTGTCATTCACACTCTGTCTGTATGCCTCGGAGCAAGTTGGTTCTATTAAGGCCTGCTTACAATGATCCTTTCCTAGGATCGAATTGTTTGAATTTTCTAATTATCACTTTGAACTGAAAAGAACGTTTTCTTTGAGTATACTCAGCCTTTACACATGGGGGTTCTTTAAACAATCGTTCTGTTTTAGTTTCTTGCATCATCAGGAGATTTCACAGAGTAATATGCAAAACTTCGTTTGTAAAGGTATTTTAGTTCACCAATCATTATTTCAATGCAACACATTTGTGTAAAATGAAGGACAAAAGATCTTGAGGATGGTTAGATTGAAACAAAGTCATCGAAGATACAAAGGAAATTAATCTGACAACATTTTGAGAAGATCAAAAGGTAGTGAGCAGGACAAAAAGGTTAGATGCCCTAGATATCGCAGCTTGAGCTTTCGTATACAAAATCCATGAAGACTACTTTAGGTTTGACATGTATTCCAGAAGATCCAAAGTACTCTGCTGATGCTCCGGTATGTAATGTACCTCACTTCTCGTCAGGTCAAGTATAGTGAGATGCGCGTCATTTGAAATTTGAGCCGCCCTTTCGAGTTTTCGACTCAAAACCCCTTTAGTCTCAAGGCGCCCTTTGCGGGTTTTCACCTTGGCTTCTCCATTTCTTTCTCTCTTTTTCTTTTTTTTTTGTTTTTCTTTCTTTTCTTTTTTTTTTTGGGGGATAGAAGTTTCAAAGCGCCCTTTGCGGGTTTTCACCTTGGCTTCATTTCTTTTAGGCAAAGTACTTCTTAACTGAGTCCGAATTCACTGGATTGGGTAAACTTTTCCCGTCCATTTCTGCCAAAATCAGCGCGCCACCAGAGAAAGCCTTCTTCACGACATACGGCCCTTCCCAATTTGGCATCCATTTTCCTCTGAAGTCCTTCTGTATGGGCAGGATCTTCTTCAGTACAAGGTCTCCCTCGTAAAATTCTCTTGGACGAACCTTTTTATCGTAAGCTCGCATCATCCGCTTCTGATACATCTGACCGTGACGAATTGCCCTTAGCCTTTTCTCTTCAATCAGGTTCAATTGATCGTATCGTGATTGAATCCATTCTGCCTCATCCAACTTTATTTCTGACAAGATTCGAAGGGAAGGTATCTCTACTTCAATGGGTAACACTGCCTCCATCCCATAAACCAGCAAGAATGGAGTTGCCCCTGTAGAGGTTCTAACAGATGTTCGATAGGCAAATAGTGCAAATGGCAGCTTCTCGTGCCAATCTTTATAAGTCTCGGTCATCTTTCCAACAATCTTTTTAATGTTTTTGTTGGCCGCTTCCACTGCCCCATTCATCTTTGGGCGATACGGAGATGAATTATGATGCTTAATCTTTAACTGACTGCAGACTTCTGCTATCGTGCTATTGTTCAAGTTCAAGGCATTGTCTGATATAATTCTCTCAGGCATTCCATATCGACAGATGATTTCTTTCTTCAAAAACCGACTCACTGCCGACTTGGTGACGTTAGCATACGGAGCAGCCTCTACCCACTTCGTGAAATAATCGATAACCACAAAGATGAAACGATGCCCGTTCGAAGCTTTTGGCGAAATTGGGCCGATTACATCCATGCCCCACATGGAAAAGGGCCATGGAGAAGTCATAACATGCAGAGGTGAAGGTGGTACATGAATCTTATCCCTATAGATCTGGCATTTATGACACTTCTTGGCATAGCCGATACAATCTCCCTCCATAGTAGACCAATAATATCCAAATCTCATGATTTGTCTTGCCATCGTGAAGCAATTAGCGTGGGTTCCACAAACACCCTCATGTACTTCTTCTAAGATTTTTCTAGCTTCCACAGCGTCGACGCACCTTAAAAGCACCTGATCTTTCCCTCTTTTATAAAGGATATCTCCATCCAATATGTAATCGCAAGCTAACCTTCTCAAGGTTCTTTTCTCATTCTCTGTCGCCTGTTCAGGGTATTCCCGATTCTTCACGTATCGTAATATATCTTGATACCAAGGGTGGTCATCCCTTTCTTGACCTTCAATGTTACAGCAGTGAGCTGGAGCTTCAAAAATGCTCATTTGAATAGGCTTCATATCCTCTTCTTTGTTTGCTTTAATCATGGATGCCAAGGTTGCCAAGGCGTCGGCCATTTGATTTTCATCTCGTGGGAGATAATTGAAAGTGATGTCATCAAATTCCTCAAGTAGTCCTAGAACTACTCACCGGTAATTGATCAATTTTGGGTCTCTTGTCTCCCATTCTCCTTTGAGCTGGTAGATCACCAATGCTGAATCTCCGTACACTTCCAATGTTCTAACTTTTCGTTCTACGGCAGCTCGAATTCCCATGATGCATGCTTCATACTCTGCCATATTGTTTGTGCAGTCAAAGTCTAATTTGCATGTGAACGGATAATGATCTCCATCCGGGGATATTAAGACTGCCCCAATTCCATTTCCTACTGCGTTAGATGCTCCGTCAAAGTTCATTTTCCATGGACACCTCTCGGCAGTTGCTACGTACATCAACTCCTCGTTAGGAAAATCAAAGCTCAATGGTTCGTACTCTTCCAGAGCCCTACTGGCCAGAAATTCCGCTATCGCACTTCCTTTTATGGCCTTTTGACTCACATAAACTATATCAAACTCAGAAAGTAGTATCTGCCATCTTGCCATTCTCCCATTCAGGGCTGCTGACTCCATCATGTACTTTAATGGATCAATTTTCGAAATTAGCCACGTTGTGTGATACAACATATATTGCCTCAACCTTCGGGTCGTCCAAATCAAGGCACAACACAACTTCTCGATCGGTGGGTATCTCATTTCACAATCAGTAAATTTCTTACTGAGGTAATATATCGCCCTCTTCTTCCTTCCTGACTCGTCATGTTGACCTAGTACACATCCCATAGAGTTGCTGAACACCGACAAGTACAGTATCAGCGGTCTATCTGGACTAGGTGGAGATAGTATTGGAGCGTTTGACAAATATTGCTTGACCTTATCAAAGGCATTCTGACATTCTTCATCCCAAGTACCCTGGTTGTGTTTCCTAAGAAGGCGAAATATGGGATCACATTTCTCGGTCAATTGTGAAATGAACCGAGCAATGTAATTCAACCTCCCAAGAAAACCTCGCACTTCCTTCTGAGTATGCGGTGGCGGTAGCTCTTGTATGGCCCTGACTTTGTCTGAGTCAACCTCTATTCCCTTTTCACTGACTACAAAGCCCAATAGTTTCCCTGACTTGACTCCAAAGGTACACTTCGCTGGATTGAGTTTCAACTGAAACTTCCTCAATCTCAAGAATAATTTCCTCAAGGCTTCGATGTGTTCTTTTTCGGTTCGAGATTTGGCAATCATGTCGTCTACGTACACCTCGATTTCCTTGTGCATCATATCATGGAATAAAGTCACCATGGCCCTTTGGTATGTCGCACCTGCGTTCTTTAGGCCGAATGGCATTACCTTGTAGCAAAAGGTGCCCCACAATGTTATGAAAGTGGTCTTATCCATGTCCTCAGGATGCATCTTTATTTGGTTGTACCCCGAGAAGCCGTCCATGAAGGAAAATAATGAATAACCCGCTGTATTATCTACCAGGGTGTCAATGTGTGGCAAGGGAAAGTTGTCTTTTGGGCTAGCTTTGTTCAAATCTCTGTAATCGACGCACATTCGTACCTTCCCATCTTTCTTAGGAACAGGCACAATGTTAGCTACCCATTCTGAGTACTTGACCTCTTGCAGGAATCCAGCATCAAACTGCTTTTTGACTTCCTCTTTGATCTTCAGCACGACGTCAGGCCTCATTCGTCGTAATTTTTGCTGGACTGGTTTGCAATCTTGTTTTATAGGAAGACGATGCACCACGATATTTGTATTCAGCCCCGGCATGTCCTGATACGACCATGCAAATACATCTTTAAATTCTCTCAGTAGCTCGACAAGATCTTGCCTTGTTTCCTTGGTAATGTGCGTCCCTATTTTCACCTCCTTCCCTTCTTCCAACGTTATGTTCTCCGTTGCCTCTTTCTCGTGGGGCAGAATTTGCTTTTCTTCTTGCTTCACCATTCTCAATAGATCTGGAGATACATCACAATCCCTGTCATCTTCAAAATCCCGAGGTTCCTCTGAACACAAGTCTCGCTCAAAGGAGACTTCAGGGTCTGCAGTATCGTCGCTCATATCATTGATATCTAGGGACCTGTGGGGTATGAGAGAATGTGCGAAGAATGAATGAATTTAAGAATGATTATTTTTTATGTTATGAATGAGTTAAAAAAAGAATGAAATTAGAAGGTCAAAAGAATGTTTATAGAAGAATGAAAGAAGTTTGCTCGATTTGACAAAAGTGTTCTTTATTGAAACCAAAATATCCTAACATAAGCCTATTTCACAAACGAAATCTTATTACTCCTAGGCTTTAGAGCAACAAGAGTGTTCTTGGAAAATTACTCTGTAAAGTTCTTAAAGGTTACAGGAAGTTCTTCAGCAGTCCAATTGTTTAAAGAGCTCCCCGGTTCGTAAGGACAGATGCCCTCCCAAGTCCTCTGTTCAGTTTCTCCATCACGTATGGCATTGACGTGATAGCTTCCTTCCTCGAGCGACCCCACCTCGGGGTAAATTATCCCTCCTGACACAAAAGTATAGGATATGTGAGGGAATGTCATCGGTTCCCACTCACATTCTCTTCCGTTCAGACGCGCTTTCCTTCTTTCTTGACGCTTTTCTATCTCTTTCTTTCTCTGTCTATGGTCCGGCCTAAAACCTAGGCCAAAACGGTCTCTTTTCTCACTTAATTCAGGGACTCGAATCCCACCTTGGAGGTATCGGCCTAAACCTTTTCCGGGCAAAGCTCCTTTTCCCACTGTCATCCGCAAGCCCATTCTGGTAGTTTTGGATATCTTGGGTAATGGCATTTTATTTCCTTCCGCAATAAAGGTTGCATTGACAAATTCTAAGGAGCGGAAAGAACACTCAATAGACTCTTCATCTGCCTCCACATAAGGTGCGTTACTGGTGACTGTTGCTATAATGTCTTCTTCTGCGTTTACGGTTACCAGTCGTCCGTCAGTCACTAATTTCAATTTCTGATGTAAAGAGGAAGGCACCGCTCCTGCCGAATGTATCCAGGGCCTCCCCAACAAGAAATTATAAGAAGGCTTAATGTCCATAACCAGAAAGTCAACTTCATATGTGTTCGGCCCGATCATTAAAGGGATATCAATCCTTCCCATAACCTTTCTCTCCGTGCCATCAAATGCTCTCACTATATTATGGCATGTTTTCATATGAGAACTGTCTATTGGCAGTCTGTTTAGCGTGGATAATGGTAAGACATTCAGGGCTGACCCATTGTCGATAAGCACACTTGGCAACGTATACCCTTTGCAGCGAGTGGTAATGTGTAGAGCCTTAGTTGACCCCATGCCACCCGGTGGGATTTCGTCATCGTTGAAGTAGATGAAATTGTCAGCACTTATGTTGCTAACAAGACGATCCAACTTGTTGACGGATATATCTTTAGTAACATATGTCTCATTAAGCACTCTCATCAATGCCTCACGATGCACCTCTGAACTTAAGAGCAATGCTAACACTGATATGCGGGCTGGTTGCTTACGCAACTGTTCAACCACACTATACTCACTGTGTTTCAAGAATTTCAGAAACTCTTTAGCCTCTTCCTCCTTCACTGATTCATTAATGAGTGCTTCAGCATCCTGTTCTTTCTCCGGGTCTAGAGCTTTTACTTTCGTGGGTGCAATCCTGATGCCTCCCACGTCATAACGCTTTCCATTGCGTGTGTAAGAACCTTCGGCTTGGATCCCCTTGGAAGCGTTAGCTATTTCCTCCTCTTTTGGCATCGTTATGTTGCAGCCGTAATTCCAGGGTACCCTTTTGCTGTCCGCATATGGAAAGGAAATAGGCTTGCGGATAATGACCTTTGGTGTTATTGGTGTCTCAATCTCCTTATTTTTCGGTAGAGAGATGATGATTCTCGGCCGGTTAGTCCCTTGACTTGTCGGAGTTCCTTCTAATACGCATACGTGCCCCTCATTCAAGCTACCTTCGTAAAATTCTAGCTCCTTGTTATCCATGAGGCTTTGTATCAGAGCCTTAAACTCGCCACATTCCTGAATCTCGTGGCCTTCTTCTTGGTGGAACTCACAATAGTCCCTCGCTTTTTCATTTTTCTCTTTGGAGATCAACATTCCTCTTTTTATCATTTCTCTCCAAATGACCTTCAGTGGTGTCCTTACTTCAGCGATGTCCCTTTTTACCCTTCTTGCATCGATTTCCCCGATCGCGTTTACCCCTTGATTGCCGTGGTTTGGCAGTGGGTTTTCTGTACTGGGGGTATCGTCAAATTTCACGACCCCCATTTTAATAAGCCTTTCCACGGCTTTTTTGAAACTAACGGAATTTTCGATCGAATGTCCCTGAACTCTGGCATGGTAATCACACTTGGCATTAGCATCATACCACTTGGGATATGGGGGCTGCAAAGGTTTCAAGTGATAGGGAGCTATTGCGTGGGCATTATATAAGCTCTGATAAAGCTCTCCATACGTTACCGGGATGGGTGTGAACTGGATCTTTTCAGTATTCTGTCTTGAACTAGATTCCTGCTTTTGGGACCCCTGTTGCCCCCCTGTAGCCGCTCTCGGTTGGCTAACCGTAATTGCCTTCGAGTTGTAACTACTCACGTTGTTTACTTCGTTGTCCTTCCTTCTTGGTGCTGGCCTTTTGGCGGTTTCTCCCTCTATTTTACCACCTCTGATGGCGTTTTCAATCATTTCCCCTGCCATAACCATGTCCGCAAAGCTTTTAGTGGTACTTCCGATCATGTGAGTAAGGAATGGGGCTTTCAAGGTATTTATGAATAGCATGGTAGTTTCCTTCTCTAGTAGTGGTGGTTGAACTTGCATGGCAACCTCTCTCCACCTCTGTGCGTATTGTCGGAAGCTTTCATTATTCTTCTTTTCCATGTTCTGTAGAGTGATTCGATCGGGCGTCAAATCGGCCACATGGCTATACTGTTGCATGAAGGCGTGTGCTAGGTCTCTCCAGGAGCCAATCCTATCGCGACTCAGCTGATTATACCATTTAGCCGCGGCCCCGACTAGACTGTCTTGGAAACAATGAATTAACAGTTGATCATTGTTCACGTACCCTGTCATTCGCCTACAGAACATAGTGAGGTGGGCTTCGGGACAGCTAGTCCCATTGTATTTTTCAAACTCTGGCATTTTAAATTTATGGGGGAGGACTAAGTCTGGGACCAAACTAAATTCTTTGGCGTCCATCCCTTGTCGCCCATCAGCACCTTCTAAAACTCTAAACTTTTCTTCCAGCCACCTGCAGCGCTCCTCCAATTGTCTTGAGGATTCAATCCTTTCCCTCTCCTTCTCAGCCAAGTCCAAATCAGGGGTGAGTGAGTTGATGGGATTATCTAATGGGTTAGACCCCGAACCGTCTTGTAAGTTCGCAGGCATCCCAATATCAATTTGCCCCTGTTGAGGCCTAATGGTAACAGACGGCCTTCGCAGGGGAGCCTCTGTCTGTGTTTGAGTACGGGGTGGGGTGAAACCCAGAGGATAATCATCATTATCTTCCGCGGCGGTAGCCATAGGGGCTTTCCCTTATCCATTGCCCCTTTTAGCAACTGGGCCATTTCAGCCACCATACTTCTCTGAGCTTCCATCATCTGTTCACGCATATCGTTTTACATTTTTACCAATTGTTCTTGTAATTGCTCCTGCATTTCCTTTTGGAGTTGCTCGAATCTTTGATCCATATTCTTGGTTTTAGCACGTGTACCGTAGGGATGTGAAGTTTTCAGATTCTTTTCTTCGTCTCTGTAATAACTTCCACTAATCAGGGTCTTTTCGGTTTAAATGCATGTGATGTGATGCAATGCGAATGCATGAATGCAAAAGATGTCGATTCCGATTCAGTTTCAATTTAGAAAACGTTGTTTAGGGAACAAAAATCCTTACACAAAATGGATTACAGACACTTTCATCATTAGGTCCAGAATTTCAACCCTTTTAAATAACAAAAGTTTTTACAACAAGCTGATTACAGATATGCCTTTGCCTTCAGGCCTAGAGTCTTAATTATCCTAAGCAACACGGCTAACTCTCGACCTCGGTCTGATTCTAGCTCATATTTGATACTTAACACGTCGGCTTGTACTGCTAAGTCCTGCAGATGATCGGCGACTTGTCGAATCTGGACGATGGCCTCCCCCATAAGGTAATCCCTATCTCTGACTTGATTTTGGAAATGGTGAAGCTCTCCCTTCCAGTGTTCCTCTCGCGCCTCAAGCTGCTCAATCCGGAGTTCGCAGTCCTGTAATGTTGCTTCTAGTCCCTCGATCTGATGTTTCATTTCCTCAATTTTGTCTTGACTTGCCTTCAACTCGGCTGCGGAGTTACGACTTTGGTGAAGATGAAGGGCCCGTCTAAGTTCAGTTACCTTAGCTTTTAGCCCTTGATTCTCTTTTCGATTCTCATCTAAGTTCTTTTCCAAAGCTTGGTTCTGTGTTCGCACTTCTTGGAACTTCTTCTCCCAACGGTCAGCTTTGGCTTTTTCTTCTCGGACCTCTAGTTGCCATTGTTCGGAAGTCTTTCCCAACCCAGCTCTTTTCCTCGACAATTGCATTCTCTTATATCGTTCCTTCAAGTCGTCACGGTCTTCCTCTATTTTTCTCTTTTCTTTCTTTACCTTTTCGACCTCAGTTTTCTGTATATCAACGTCTAGGCTCAAGTACATCTTTTCTTCCTCTAACTTCTCTATCCTTTTGGCGAGCTCCAGACTCTTCCTCTCAAATTCTAACTTTACGAGTTCTAATTCTGAAGGAACCACCCGTAAGCTTTCTTCCATCGATCGAGCAGTGTCCCAACTTGGCCTTGGAATGTTGTCATTGGTCCTCTTGCTAAACCAATCCTTGTACTCAGGGGTCGTCGTCGGGCCATCGGTCAAAGCCTTCATGGTGCAACTATTTTTCCAGGCATCGGAAATCTCTCGTATCTTCTTTTTATAATGGTCACCTTTGTATGAGAAATCACTTTGGGCCAAGCCTCGTGTCGCCGGTATAAACTGTTCCGTTTTGTATTGCCTTAAAATGAGTAATGGCGCATAACCGACAACTCCCCAAATTCCTGGAAGAGGCACCCAATCAAAAGTCCCGCAACGATAAAGAATTCCTTTAGGAGCCATCCAAGGAGCTTTCCATACAACATCTTCTACTCGAAGATTCCGAAGTATCTCTATCCATCTTCCCTCCGTGATGTCGTCCCTTCTTGACGTAGTTGCTGCTTCTTTCAAGG
This sequence comes from Gossypium stocksii, assembly GCA_020496765.1. Lineage (NCBI taxonomy): Eukaryota > Viridiplantae > Streptophyta > Magnoliopsida > Malvales > Malvaceae > Gossypium > Gossypium stocksii. The sequence goes on along the minus strand of CM035627.1, from coordinate 95,572,321 downwards.
GAGAATAGTCCTGAAAGAATACTCGGCAAGGACCCCTATCGACCCTCCAGAAGTGACTATGGAACCAAACTAACAACAACTGTGCGCAGCCGATGAATCTACCTTCACCCACTCTCCGACACGCACTCAAGGACCGAAATGTTTCTGCTAGGATTGCAGGCACGGGTGTGACTTGTTTGCTGAGTCGATCAAATAAATCTGTGACCGCCTCGTCTATGTGTCCCATAGCCTTCGGGAAAATCACCAACCCATAAATACCTAAGGCCAAGAGATCCACCTTTCTCTTCATGTCTGGGTGCGTCACTATCAAATCCCTTAGACTTGCCCACGGAATACATTTTCTATCACCTTTTTGTTGGATTCGAGATACGGCCCACTGCTCACTCATTCCTGTGATAGTCATTAATTTTTTCACGAAAGTTGGGAGATTTACAGCCCTAACATAAGCTTTATTATCTTGAACTCTGGGACAGCGGAGCAGGATGGTATATTCTTCCAAAGTGGGTACTAAGTCTACCTCACCGAATGTAAAACAGCTATAAGCGGGGTTCCAAAACTGTACCATAGCCCGAAACAGATGCTTATCCACCTTAATGTCTAGCAAATAGGGAAGATCTCCGTAATTCTGATAGAGCAACTGTTTAGCCTCATCATCCCATTGGGTCCAAATGTCTCTCAATTCCTGAAGCTCGTTCTGTGCCGAACTGATACGAGTAAAGTCCCACAGCTCTGACGTATACCCCTCGGCAACACTATCTCCTTTTTCTAACTGGGCTTTTTCTGACCATGTCCGTATGTTAGCGTTGTCTTCCACTTTATCAAGATATTCATTCCCCATTACAAAACTTTCTAACTTAGAAATAGAACCGTGAATCGATACCTTTAAATGCTGGATGACATGCAATGATGACAAAACAGAAAGAGTCAGTATCACATATAACAGGCATAATTCAAAGAAAATAAACAAGCACCTACATGGGTAGTTACTAAGGGTCATCTCCGTGCTACCTAGAGCGGGCACCTATGGCACGTTAAATGCGTTTCGGTTCTAGAGAAAAGGGTACCTGAACCAGCAGATTCCTCGATCCTCACCTATTATAGGCTCATATGGACCAAGTTCAGTTCAGGGGGACACATTTCCCTACTGCCATGCGGAGATGAAAATCTCACGAAGCACATAGGTACGGATGTATCCTGGAAGCAATCCACTAGCCCATGCGGAGGTGAAAACCTCACGAAAGCGCAGCTTCTCACTCCCACTTAAGGGTGTGACCACAACGGTCATGCAAATGCAATGTGTGCGAGGAAAGATAACAAACATGTTCAATAAGTGCATGTAAAAGATCGTATTAAAAATTTTCCAAATTTCTAACATTAAGACAGAAAATGATCAATTTTCGGCTCGACTCACTTAGTGTCCCCAGTGGAGTCGCCAAGCTGTCGAAACCATTTTTTTGAAAAAAAAAACGGAGATCGACTTAAAAAATGAAAATGAGGAGTCGCCACCAATCTTTTTAGGTGTGATTGGGTCACCGTATAAATGTTTTGGTCTACGAAAAGTCGAGAAAAAGGTTCGGGGGTCGGTTACGCGCGGGGAAGGATTAACACCCCCGCAACGCCCAAAATTGGTACCAAATTGAGCAATTTTCTATCTTAAGTTGAAATTTTGGAAAGATTTAAAAATAGGATTCTTTTTTGAAATTGGAATAGTTTAAGTTGAAAAGATCGAGATTCCTTTGCTTCGGTAGAATACGAACATCACATCCAGCACGATTGGACACGAGATTCGTGAATTCTTCGAAACTAGAGATATCTCGTGAGTTGCAAAATTTAAGAGGGTATTTTAGGTATTTAGATGAGCGAGAAATCGCAACCCAGCACGTTAGGGCACTATCTCCCATATTTCTAAACACAAAAAATACTGCCTCGCCTTTGGAACATTTTGAATTAAAATGAGATGATTTGAAAAATCGAGATTCCTTTGCTTCGGAAGAATACAAACATCACATCCAGCACGATTGGACACGAAGTCCCTAAATTCCTTGAAACTAAAGTTATCTCGCGAGTTGCAAAATTCATTTATGAGGATATTTTAGGTATTTAGGCAAACGGGAAATCGCAACCCAGCACGTCAGGGCACTATTTCCCGGATCTCTAAACACAAAAAACATTGCCTCGTTTTGTAAGATATTTTGAATTAAAATGAGATTATTTAGGTTGAAAAATCGAGATTCCTTCGCTTCGGAAGAATACGAACACCACATCCAGCACGATTGGACATGAAGCTCTTTAATTCCATGAAACTAAAGTTATCTCGCGAGTTGTAAAATTTGTTGAGGAGGGTATTTTAGGTATTTTAGATGAATGAGAAATCGCAACCCAGCACGTTAGGGCACTGTTTCCCGAATTTCTAAACACTTGAAACATTGCCTCGTTTTTTCTTAACGTTCGAGATACATATATTTTGAAAAATGATGCAAAATATTTGAACGTAACATTGGAATGTTGTGACGATAATAGCAATGACATTTATAATAAAAAGGATAACATAGAAGGGTGTATTTAAAAGAGTGTATACGTAATAAAATATATACAATAAAGTGTATGATGATATATAAAAGGGTTCACACAACATAATATTATAGTATTTATATGATGTAATATAAAAGCATGTGCAAAATATGGGATATGTGTATATAAAATAAAATAACATACAGTATATAAAGATATAAAGATTTAATATTGGAAATATATATATGTAATATACAAAGATATATGTATGTAATAATATCACGGATGTATACATAAGATAGTATAAAAGATGTATAACTTAAACATTAAAAAAAATATATAAACACGTAAATATAATATATAAATAGTATATAAAGAAAAATATACGATATGTATATTTAAAAAGGTATATGAATAATAAGATATTAAAGTATATATAATATAGTGAAAAATATACACATGGGATAATAAAAAGTATATGAATACTATAATACAAAAAAGGATACGTGAAACAGAATATTGAAAGATATATATACATAATATATAAAAGATATACGTAATATAGTGTTAAAATATACATAAAAGTATGTGACTAATGGAAAAATACGCATTTATATAAGAATATATATGATGCGCATAGATATAATATATAATATAAAATTAGAAATAAGTATATATAATATACACAAATACGCGTACATAGTAAAAAATATATAAAATAGTATGAAGTAATATAGAATCATGACATTGATATATATATATGTGTGTATGATATATACTATACTATATACGAAAACCTTGAATATATATATATATATAAATAGTATATAAAACATTTATAATGGTAAGTAATAACATGATGAAAGTAACAATGAAAATAGGTATTATACGTTAATAATAATAATAGTAAGATAATAATAATAATAATAACAATAATATGAATAATAATAATAATAATAATAATAATGTATTTAAAAATTAAAATAAACAGAAAATAAAAAGGGGACAAAATTGAAATAAAAGGGAAATTTTCGGGGCAAATTCGAGAGAAAAACAGGGGAAAGGGACCTATTTGAGCACGGGTGAAACGTTCGGGGACTAAAAGGGTAATTTTATCTCGCATTGAAAACGACGTCGTGGCAGAAGGGACTGAATTGTGACGCGGGGTAAATTATTGGGCCAATTTAGAAATAACCGGAACTCGATTGCATATCCTTGAAAAAGCGGAAGGGCTAAACGCGCAAATAGCCCTTCCGTTTAAAAACACGCGGATCCTAGGCGGGTTCGGGTCGGAGTTCGGGTCGGCCCCTCAAAACGACGTCGTTTTGGGGTTAAAATGCAGCCCCCAAAACGGTGTCGTTTTGAAGGGCTATATAAGGCCAACTTTGGTGAAGAAAAATCATTTCTACCGGGTGAAGGAAAAAAAAGGAGAGAGGGGAGAGCAGGGGTGCCCGGAGCGATTTCCGGTGGTCGGTCCGACCACCGTCCGGCCACCGGACCGCCGTGCCGTCACCGGCACCGGCCACCGCACGCGGTGGCCGGAAAAGGTAAAATTTCAGATTTTTTTATTTTTTTTATATTATCCTATTTTAAGAGTATTTAGGTATATATATGTATATATATTTAAAAATGATAGGAGACAAAATCGAAAAAAGGGTTTTTACCGTCTCTGGTAAGGTCTTTTCGTTCCGCGATTTGGTACTATTCCGATGCTTGAGCCACTGCTTTTGTATTGTTATTTTGATTGCTAAAAACTCTCTGTTTTGTATTGATTCGAAGGATATCGAAAAAGAAAAAAAAGGAACCCTTTTTCACTATCGGATCTGGGTTTTTATAACCCTATTACATAGATATTATATTTATTTCTGTCATTTCCGTGCAGGTGCCACTTGAGGGTTTGGTGGCTGACAAGGGCGGTGCTGGACCGATGGGACAGAGGCGGTGGCAAGTGGGTAGGGTTTCAAATTATTGGGCTTTGGTTGGTTTTGGGCTTGTAACGGGTCTGGGTAGGTTAGGGGAATTGGGCTAAGTGTTGTAATGGGTCAGGATTTTGATGTAAATGGACATTGATTTTAATCAATTTTGGTTTTATTTGGGTCTTTATTGGACCCCGGGCAAAATTGCCCTATTACAGTGTGTATTTATAGACTTTAGAATGCTCAGAAAACTTAAAAATTGGGTTTTTCCGCGTGTTTGGGAAACAGGGAGCGATATCGACACGGGCTGGCCACATGCTCATGTGCCAGCCCGTGTCGATATCGCTCCCTGTTTCCCAAACACGCGGAAAAACCCAATTGTGGCCAACCCGTGTGGCTCACGCGAGCGTGTGCCCAACCTGTGTGGAAAATGCTCAGGCCGTGTGGATCCTGAAAACAACTCTTTTTGTTTGATTTTGGCCTGCTTTTCACTCTTTCACTTCCTTATGCTCACCTAAGTATAGAAACATGAATTTAAAGGATTAAGAGCATTAAATTCACTAATTTACATAATAAATCATCAAAAAATACATTAAGAATGGGATTAAAATATGTTACTTTTATAGCTTATCAATTAACTAAACATTCATTTATATACATCATTTTATCGATTCTATTGACTTCCATATTGGCATCCATATACCTCAACATGATGCCATATATGCACACTTTTATATAGTCATTAACAATCTAAGTTTCAAAGTAACTTTCATCTAAAATCTCATATACATAATGACACCTAAGTACATGCCACAATACTGAGTTAAAATGAGTAAAAGTCTGCTGAGTCGATAGAAGGATAGTGTGAGCTTTGATGCGATCCGATCGACACGTTCTGCAATCTACAATCTACAGGAGAAGGAAAACAATGGTAAACATATAGAATGCTTAGTAAGTTCATAAGAAATTGACTTAACATACCTTTTCATTATAACAACTTAAGTAATTGTAACACACAGGTACAACATGACATCTCATTGGTATCCTTTTATATATATATATATATATATATATATATATATATTCATAAACCATTCCACATGACAACCTGTAGGTTATTACCTCACATGACAAGATCATAGTAGTAATTCCATATACATGTACAACTAAACTACTTTACATTATACCATTCAACCTTGTTCAATATGTAAACTCATCAACGAAATCTATATTCAATCATTTATTACCATTTAATTTTCATTTTCTGTTCGGAGAACTATAATAATGTAACTTTAGATGCACGGCACTAATATGCTCCCACAAGCTGTAGAGCTAATCTATTTATGCAAGTTTTATTTGATGTTGCTCACTCAAGCTGTTGAGGATCTGCAACTTATGTTGGATCTCAATCATTGATAAAGAATGATTCGGTGCTGCTCACTCATGCTATTGAGAATTCGCAACATGTGCTAAATCTCAACCATCGATAAAAAATGATTCGATAATACTCACTCAAGTTGTTAAGAATTCGCAACATATGTTAGATCTCAACCATCAAACTAATTTCTGATCATAACACTAATTTTCCTTTTTGGAATCTAAATGGCATGCCATTCGTATTACAATTGTTTAGTAAATTCACACAGGCTTGTTATCGAATTCGTATCATTTCTATTTATGTAATTATATATACTTTTCATATTTCAAATAGCAGCCTATATACCTTTTAAACATATTACAACATCCCATGTACCTATCATCAATTCGTGTAACAATCTTACATCTATTCGAAATCGCGTAACTATTCGTATTTATCATGTAGTTCATATCTTTTGATTTAATCTTTTTTATGCCAAACATTATATATAAATAACCATTCAAATAAAAGCAAGACAATATAATATAGACATATCATCAATTAATAGAATAAGTCTCATATGAACTTACGAGACAAAAAGAACTACAAGCAAGACATCGAGGATTAATATGCAAATTTTTCTTTTCCACAATTATCCTTTGATTGATTCAATTCTCGATCATGCAAAAGGGCCGAATAGTTGAAGCCTTAACAATGGCTTCCTCAAGTTTCTTTAGATCAATCAGTGAGGAGATAAAAAAAATAAAGATGAAAGCTTTTGATATTATGTTTTAATATATTATACTAATAATTTAATCATAAATTTTAATAATAATCATTAATAAAACACCATCAACTATGCATTTATTCACATAATGGTCTAATTGTCATTTTAATTTTGATTTTATTGCTAAATAAGTCCTTCAACAAATAAAAATTCGTAGCGATTAACTTTTATAGTTTTTACGATTTAGTCCTTATACTTTAACTAGTCACCAATTCGGCAAAATTACTTATCTAAAATTTAATTCACCTATATAAAAACTCCGTAAACATTTAATAAAAATATTTGCGGGCTAGTTTTACCAAAATGAGGTCCTGATACCTCATTTTTCGACACTATTAACTTAAAAATCTTCACACTTGTACCTTAATTAACTATGCAATTAACAAAATTAAAGGACCAATCTCTAATTAAACTTCATACTAACCTCTTAATATTAAATAATAATATTTACAGACTTGAACATCGGAAGTGGGGTTCCAAAATCACCATTTTCGATACTACTGAAAAACAGGCTATAACACGATTAGTCAACTGTGTACAGATGCAAACAATTTATTCGAAGGTGATTTTTGTAAGGATAGTAGCAAGGCAATGTGAGAGGGTTTTTCATTCACTTTCATTCTAGCTCATTACTAAAGAAACTTGGTTCTAACAATGACAAGCTAGATGAAATTCTCGCAACTAACAAGAGGGACCCTAGTAAGGGTGGACTTGACTATGTGGGCAAATGAGACAACAATTCATCTATGTTTGTCAAGGCCGAAAGAGCTGCTAATCATCTTGAAAGCTCTAAGAAAGCTAAAATTGTCCATACAGAGAGGTGTACAAAGTATAATCACGAAATCATTTTCTATTATTGTGGTGTGACAAGTCATATTGAGACAAGGTGTTTCAAGCTTCTAAAAGATCTAAGAAAGAAGTGCCTAGTTGTTGCTCCAACTGCAACTCAAGAAAAGACTGCCAAAGGACAAAAGCAAAAGCTAGTCTAGAAGGGAAAAGATTAGAAATGTTATATTGTTGCGCATCAAACTTTGAAGGCAACTGCTAATCATGTATGGTACTTGACAATGAATGTTCCAGACACATGATTGGTAACAACTTTTGTCTCAAGAACTTTCGAAAAAACCATGAAAGAAGAGTTGATGCGGCACCATCTAAGATGAATAAATAAAGAAAATTAAAATTGAATTTATGAAATAAAATTCTAAAAAGAAAGTGGAAAGTAGAAAAGAAGAAAATGACTTCAAGATGTATTAATCAATAAAAGAATGGAATTGCTGTGCCCAAATGAAGGAGAGCTCAAATCAAATTAATCAATTTAAAAAAATAGAGTAAATTAAGATGAAAGTGAGATTTGAATAATATAAAATAAAATGTAATAACCAAATAAAAATTTAAAGGATAAAATTGTCCTATGGAATCCTTGAAAGACTTGCTCTTAAAAATGTCAATGATCGAACAAATTTTTGATCCCTATGAAACTCCTAAGAGAAAGACCTTTAGAAATGTCAATAATCTGAGTTTGAAGATTGAAAACTCTACAACTCCAGAAGACTTGAAAAGTAACAAACTTCTAAGACAAATAAGAGTTGAACCATTCTAACTCTCAAAACACTTTTTGCATCTCACAAAAAAAAACAAAAAAACAAAATTTTACCAAACAAAAAATATAATTTATTGAATTTATAATGAGAGTGGTAGCAAATCCTATTATAGGCTGAAAATACTGGTAGCTACAATAAATAATATTTTTATATAAATTAAATGTCACCAATATCTCTTTTATATTAATGAAAAATAATTTCTTTAAATATTTTTCTTATTAATTTGATGCCTAATTAACTCGAGACAACAATTTAAAAAAAGATTTTAATATAATAAACATAGATAATAACTAGTTAAATTAATCCAACACTTCACTAAGTTAATTCAAGTTGATTGCTGAATAAAAAAATCGAGTGAATTTAATTAATTCTAAACATTAATTAATATCTTTTTTTCTACAAATTTATTTGGTTAATTACCAGATTTAAAATTTGATAACCAATTGACAAAATATTAATTAGAATTCAAATATCAAGTTAAAACTTTTAAGTGATCTGTCCTGAACTTTAAAATAAAAATTATGTATAAAAAATCATTCTTATATACTCAAAGAATAATTAATGAAATCAATTGACTTGTTTTCTTCCATTTTTGTTATTTATATTTATATATAATTATATATTTTAAGCTACCCCTAAACGTTAAATTATTTTATGAAAAATATTTGTCCTCAAAAAAGTTATATGAAAAACATTAGACGTATATTATCAACAAAATCATCAAAGTTTTATGTCCAATTAAACCAACTCCATTTTAAATATATGAATATTTTATATACGAATATTTCATACCATTTGACAAAAAATATTGTAAATAAATCATATTGTCCCTTTTATGAGCACTTCAAGGCCCAAAATATATGCTAGAAATAAATCAGGACAAAACCGAGTATTCAGAAAATTTTTCCGAAAACATCAAAAATTTTCATAGAGTTAAGGGACACAGGCCAGTATGTTAGCCATGTGGACTCAAATGAACCTTAAGCATCAAGTTTACCATCCCCTGAAATTTTGAACACCAAGCAACTCAAAACTATTCATTCAACCAATCCAAAACACAATCAAATACTTTTAAAACATGTCAAATTACTCAACATAGATGTCTATCTAATGTTTCTCCATAATTTCCATATTTATGTTATCAAAACATATCATCAAAACTTAAATTTAATCCAACTTATAAGCATACTAATTTCAATCAAATTTTACCCTATTCATGAACATTTATACTCTAATATAAAACATGTCATATTATAGTTTTAACAAAACACATACTCATAAGTATAAAACCAACCAATATTAACTTATAAATCTTATTTACAATCAATCCATGTAATACTTAATGTTTAGACACCTTAGGTGCATGCCGACACGAAAAGAAATATACTTTACCACGTTTGAGATCGGGATCGTTGATGGATGCTAAATCGACAATCTGACTTTAACCTAACCTACGCACGGAAAACAAACCGTACGCTAAGTATAAAATCAATTGTATTTCTATAATCCGAGTATTAAAAGTAAAATAATATAACATACATGTTTAATCATACAATATCAATAACCATTCAAATAATCAATTCATAACAAATCATTCATAACTTATTCATTATTCATCACTTGCTATCTCAAACAGCTTTTCACAATTCATATTTCTCATTTCTACTTCACATTAATGCTTTTCAATACCATTCACAGTATCATTTCATTTAATTACCCCTATTAATACGACTTGGACTTAGACGGATACACGGATCCAACCAAAACACACCAGTTTGGCAACTAGTGCTTCATCGGATAATTCGAAGTAATAGATTGACACCCAGTGTCTCATCGGCTAAACCAAAGTAAATTGGTACCCAGTACTTCATCAAATTTATCCGAAGTAATAATTTGACACTTAGTGTCTCATCGGCTCGAAGTCAAAGTATCCCTGAACTCTTCCAATCCTATGGCATGCCATCTATATCCGACTCAGTCTAATATAGTTAATAGGGTTAATTTCACAATTCAACAATATTCAATAGCCCATATTCACATTTCACATTAATCACCAATTCATATAAATTCAATTCAATATCAAAATGCTAATTACTCACCTCAATCACTTACCATAAATATTAAATCAAAATACAACAATTAATTATTAAATTCAGATTATAGAAATACAATCAATCCATTTTTCATTTCAAACTTAAAATTCTACCAATTTAATCCCAAGTATTTAAATTATTCAACATGAACAACATCTAAAAATTCAATATTTTCTAAAATTTCAACATAGGTTAAGTAGTATTTAATACTAGGATTCTAAAAATATAAAAATTACAAGAAAATAGACTAAATTAACAAACCAATTGAGCTTGAAACCTTGAAACCCTAATTTTTCCTTTCTTTCTTTTCTTCTTTTCTCCCTGTTTTGTTTTTTTGCTTTGGTTCTTTCTATTTTTAACTTTTCTTTATTTATTTGTTTTAATTATAATACAATATAATATAATATATATACTTAATTCTTAAGTAAATATATATTATAATATATGTTTTAGCTTAAAATATATGATATTTTCATACTTATGCCGCCTCAATTAAAGAAAATGGCATAATTGCCTCTTTAGCTCCTTTAATTTTTCTTTAATCTATAATTTAACTTTAACCCTTTATACAATTTAGTCCTTTTACCTAATTACTCTTAATTCAAGTTAATTCACCTAACCAAAACCTAATTAACCACACAACTAACTTCGTAAATATTTTAAATAAATATTTACGATTCTGTTTTACAAAAACAGAGACTCGAAAATACACTTTCCGATACTCGTGACTATCGGGTCGTTACAATTCTCCCCCTAAATAAATTTCATCCTCGAAATTTACCTGAAAATGGGTGGGGGTACTGAGATCTCATTGTCTCTTCCGGTTCCCAAGTTGCTTCCTCATCGCTATGACTATGCCATAGCACTTTCACTAACGGAACTTGTTTATTACGCAACTCTTTTACCTCTCGTGCTAAAATCTCAACTGATTCTTCTTCATATGATAAGTCAGGTTAAATCTTAATATCTTCTGTCAAAATAACATGAGATGAATCTAATTGATATCTTCTGTGCATTAAAACATGAAAAACATAATGAATTTTCAGTAATTTCGGAGGCAAGGCCAAACGGTATGCAACTGGTCCCACTCTTTTTGTAATCTCCTACGGTCCAATAAAACGAGGACTCAATTTTCCTTTTCACCCAAATCTCAAAATTTTCTTCCAAGGCGAAACTTTAAGAAATACTTTATCGCTGACAGAATATTCAATATCCCGACGTTTCAAATCTGCATACGATTTCTGTCTGTCAAAAGCTGCATTCAATCTATCTCAAATTTTCTTAACAATATCCTATGTTTCTTGAATTAATTCCGACCCAATCATTTTTCTTTCATTCAATTCCATCCAACAAATAGGTGATTGACATCTACGACAATATAAAGCTTCATATGGAGCTATTTGAATACTTGATTGGAAACTATTGTTGTAAACAAATTCAGCCAAAGGTAAGTAACATTCCCAACCTGATTCAAAATCAATAACACAAGCACGAAGTATATCTTCCAAAATCTAAATAACTCACTTAGATTGTCTGTCAGTTTGCGGATGAAAAGCTGTGCTAAAATTCAGTCGTGTACCAAGAGATTCATGCAGTTGTTTCCAAAATCTAGAAATGAACCGCGGATCCCGATCAAAGATTATCGATATAGGAATACCATGAAATCTCACAATTTCTTGAATATAAACTTCAACAAGTTTTTGAAGTGACCAATCAGTCCTGACTGCAATGAAATGAGCTGATTCCGTAAGTTGATCAACAGTCACCTAAAATAGAATTTTTCTTTCTTGCCGATAATGGTAACCCCATTACAAAATCTATCGTGATACAATCTCATTTTAATTTAGTAATATTAATAGGCTGAAGTAATCCAGTAAGAACCTGATGTTCTGCCTTAACTCACTGACAAGTTAAAAATTTAGCCACATACTTAACTACATCTCTTTTCATTATCGGCCACCAATATAATTCTCACAAATTTTGATACATTTTTATTCTTTTAGGATGCAAAGCAAAAGGACTAACATGAGTTTCACTAAGTATCAACTCTTTCAATTCAGAAACATCCGGAACACAAATTTGATTATAAAATATCAAGCAATCATGTTCATCAATACTGAAGTTCTCTAACATGTCATTCTGAACCATTTCTCTTTTCTTCATCAACTTGTCATTTTCTAACTGTGCTGACCTGACCTGATCAAACATCACCGGTTTAATTCTCAATTCAGCCAACAAACTTCCATTATCGTTGATACTGAGCTGTGCAAACATTGTACGCAACTCAATTGCTACTTTTTTACTTAATGCATCAGCTACAACATTAGCTTTACCAGGATGATAATCAATAACACAATCATAATCTTTTAAAAGCTCTATCCAATGACATTGTCTCAAATTGAACTCTTTTTGAGATAGGAGATACTTGAGACTCTTAATATTAGTATAAATATAATATTTCTCACCATAAAAGTAATGTTTCCATATATTTAGAGCAAAAACCACAGTAGCTAGCTCCAAATCATGCGTCGGATTATTGCGTTCATGTAATTTTAGCTGATGAGATGCATAAGCAATCACTTTTCCATCTTGCATCAATACACAACCCAAACCACTCAAGAAAGCATCACTATAAATGACAAAATCTTTTCCTGATTCAGGTAATGCCAAAACCAGTGCTTTAGTCAACATTTGCTTCAATTTCTCAAAACTTTCCTGACACTGATCATCCTAGACAAACTAACATTCTTTTGCAACAACTTTGTCATCGATAAAGCTATCTTTGAAAATTTATTTATAAATCTTTAGTAATAACCAGCCAATCCAAGAAAACTACGAACCTCTGACACATTTCTAGGGCCTTGAGGGCTTGAATAAGGGACATTATGTGTGAGTTTGATTAATAATTTCCATAATTTATGAAATGTATCTTGGTGCTTTCTACTGAACAATTACTTCAATCTTCTTCGGATCAACTCTAATTTCATTTGCCGAAATAATATGTCCCAAGAATACGACTTTTGATAACTAGAATTCACATTTGCTAAGCTTCCCATATAATCGTTTCTCTCGTAATGTTTGCAAAACAATTCTGAGATGTTTCTCATGTTCATATTTAGAGTTCTAATAGACCAGAATATCATCAGTGAAAACTACCACAAACTGATCTAAATATGGTTGAAAAATACGATTCATGAGATCTATAAATGCAGTTGGAGCATTTGTTAATCCAAAAGGAATCACTAAAAATTCATAATGTCCATACCGTGTTCGGAATGCTATCTTTAGTACATCACTTTCTTTCATCTTCAACTGATAATAAGTCGATCTCAAATCAATTTTTGAAAAAACAGAAACTTTTTTTTAACTAGTCAAATAAATCGTCAATACGGAGTAGAGGGTATCGATTCTTAATCAACACCTTATTCAATTGTCGATAATTAATACAGAATCGTATTGAACCATCTTTCTTTTTAACAAAAAAACATTGGAACTTTTCAAGGCGAAGTACTAGGACATATAAAACCATGATCTAGTAAATCCTGCAATTGCATATTTAATTCTTTCAACTCTGTAGGTGACATGCGATATGGGGGTATTGACACTAAAGTTGTACCAGAATATACTTCAATTACAAATTCAATCTCCCAATCTAGTAGTAATCCTGGTAATTCTTCAGGAAATACATCAGGAAATTCACAAACAGTTCGAATTTTACTGCATTTACTTTCAATATAATCTGATTAATAATATAAGCCAAAAAAGCTGCACAACCTTGATGAAGAAGTTTATTAGCCTCAATAACTGAAATAATACAGGTTGATCCACTAATTCAAATGCCATTCAGCTCAATCTTATCCCTATTTTCACTCTAAATAATAAACTTCTTTTTACAACAATCTAAAATCACTCTGTGCTATGAAAGCCAATCCATTCTCAAAATTATATGAAAATTGCTAAATGGCATTATTGTAACGCCCTGAATTTGGGCCTAGAAGTATTGGGCATTAAGCAAGGGAATAGTTAGGAGACGGCACATAAATATTTAGTTGTGTAAGAAAATGACATAAATGTATGTCTGCTTCAATGGTTAAGTGATTTAGGAGTGTTTGGGAGTGTCTGAGTAGTCAGGGGTTCAAGCCTTGGCTTTTGCAAAAAATTCTTATTTTTGCTTGAAGGAGGAGTCAGCTTGTAAGCCTTGTAAATGATTGTGTTTAAAACATGATACAAGAAGAGTTGTGGTGTAGTGGGATGTGGCGTGTGGTACTTGTTGGAGGTCTGAGGTTCAAGTCTTGGGTTGTGCATTAGGGTATTTATTTTGCTGCCTAGGGTGTGTAGGAGGTGGAGTTGGACTGAGACTCTAGGGTTGAATTGGTCATAAGGTGGTTGGAATTTGAATTGGTCAAGGAGAGGATAAGGGAGAAAATCATGGAGAAGATTATGGAGGTATTTTAAGAGGAAAAAAAAATTTGAGGATGAGTGGGTGTGTGCCGAATTTGCTAAGGGGAAATTCATAGGTTCGACTTTGTAGAGGGTACTTTTGGTTTCGGCAGTTGGGAGCATCTTGGGGATTTTCGGGTTTTGTTCTTTTATGATTTCTTGACTTGGTGCCGAAGTGCCTGTTAGGGTCTTTTAGATATCTTTTCTAGCTTTTAGAACTGAAGGTAGTTTTTTTATTTTGAGTCTTGGCTTTCTCACCTTAGCCAAATACTCCAACTTCCCTCCCCCTCTATTTTCCTTTTTCCGTTTTCTCCTAGTGGCGAGAACCGAATTTCTAGTGGCCAAATATCTTTGCTCTTTCTCCTCCTTAAACATCTTGTTTGGCCGTATGTGCTTTTTCCTCCCCTCTCTTCCTTTTTATCGGATTTAGACATTGTTACTTGACCGATTTTTATCCTCTTCTTCTTCTTAGTTTTGTTTAGCTTGACAACTGTTCTTTAGTAATCGTAAGTGCTTTTGACTCTTACTCATTTTTGCAAGTCACTTCTCTCTTTTTCATTACTTAAAACCAAAAGCTTCTTCTTTATTATTCCCTTATAGTCGTTTCTTGTTATCTTCCTTTAGGCATAGTGCTCTTCAGTTTCTAGAGTCTCTCAAGTCATGAAAGGGATTCTCAAGAGCTACGGGAGCGATCAAAGTCTTTCTATTCTTGTTGGATCAGAGGTAACCTATCTTTGTCAATTATTGGGTGTTAACCAAATTTTAATGGTTTAAATACTTTGTTGTGGCAGAATACTGCCTTCGATAATCTAGAGATTGATTGATTTCTATGAATTTGGGTATGATCAACCTTTGGGTAGGCATAGTATCTAATAGTTTCTGTTGGTATTTCATATTTTCATCAAGGAGGCAGTAGACGATTGTAGTCAAGGGCATAAGAGGGATAAATCTCGGTTATCTAGTAAGGCAAGTAATGATGTTACTTTTAAGGATTAAGGGTTAGTAGGTGGATGATTAACCCTGTTTTTTTTTTTGCTAATGAAAAGCCTTGTGTTGAATGTAGGTTGGTGCTCGAAGGCTTTTCGCAAGTTTAGCAAACTTGTATCTGATAATTGGCTGAAGAGCCAAAAGAGTGTATATGCACACACTATTTTTAATTGTAGATCGGTAAAAAGTCGAAAAGCCGAAAAATTGGGCTTTGAAGCCACATGGGCGTGCGAACGCACATGTGATTCACCGAGCCCGCGAAATGTAGGTGTACGACGATTAAGGCTGTAATGGGCCACACCGAGTTGAAATGGGCCATGTGGGCCTAATGAGCTCGTGGGGTCCACACGGGTAAATTTCATGACATGTGGTAAATATTGGACTGGGCTGTGTAGTTTACATGACTGTGGTTAATTCTGGGTCAGATGGGCCACACGAGTGTGTGGGCCCACCTGGGCCACATAATGGGCCTTGAGCCCAATTGCATTGTTATGACTATTAGGGTGCGCGTGATGATTGTAGACCTTTTGATGGGTCAGTAGGTGAGCCTAGATCTATTCTGATGAAAATAATCGAGTTACCCTCGAAGGGTAAAATGACCAAATTACCCTCGAAAGGTAAAATAATCGAATTACCCTTGAAGGGTAAAATGACCGAATTACCCTAGAGGGTAAAATGACAAAATTACCCCTAGAGGGTAAAATGATCGAATTACCCTTGTAGGGTAAAATGACCGTAATACACTTGTAGGGTAAAATGACCGTAATACACTTGTAGGGTAAAATAATCACAATACCCTTGTAGAGTAAAATGACCGTTATACCCTTGTAGGGTAGAATGACTGTTATGCCTTATATGATGTTTGATTAATTGAGTATGTTATGTGATATTTATGTGTTTTGCATACATGCACGACATGTTGCATCAGTTGGGTTATTGTTATAGAGGAAGTACTGATCTGCTAGGGTTGCATGGGTCGCACGAGACGACTGTGGACCCACCAAAGGCTTAAAGCCGTATATTTGTATTGATCTGTTAAGGTCGCACGGGTCACACGAGATGACTGTAGACCGACCAATGGCTTTTTGCTATTCATACTATCGATGGCTTAGTGTCGTTCATTTTACCGATGTCTTACTGCCATGCATATTATCGATGGCGTAGTGATGTCTATTCTACCGAAAGCTTTGTGCAACGCATATTATCGATGGCTTAGTGCTGTCCATTTTACCGATGGCTTTGTGCCACGCATATTATCAATGGCTTAGTACTGTTCATATTACCGAAAGTAGGTTGTATTAATGGCTTAAAGCCACACTGGCAGCTATGTTGCGATTCTGATTACGAGCAACTAAGCTGCGATTCTGTTGTTTGGCAGCTTTGCTGCAATATTGGTGTGCTGGCTGGGTGGGTTGATGTTATCCCCACATAGTGTGTTGGCGGTATAGAGTGAGGTGTGTTGACTAGATTGGGGTGGGATTACATGCATCATACATTATACATACTGCATTCTGATTCTGTTACTGTAATGGGCTAAGGCCCATCTGATACTGTTTGCTATTATGGGCTTAGGCCCAGACTGCTTCTATATTCTGTATTTTTAACTGACTATTTTTATATTAAGGGATTATACACTGAGTTTTCGTAAACTTACCCCGCTTTTAACTGTACAGGTAATTCCTAGCGTTAGGTGGATCGGTGCTGCGAGGGACTCGAGGATGACCACACAACTGCATCTACTTTTATATTCGACTTTGATTTATAGTAATTTTAATTTGGGTTTATTTATTTTTATAATAAGGCCTCTTTAATATTTGACTGTTATTTTGGGATTTTATTTATTATGATTTATACCAGTTAGAAAAAGAGCACGGTTTTCCAAAACGATAGCTATTTTCAAAATATCATGTTTTCGCGACATCGTTGAAATGCTTTCGCAACAAATAATGTTTTAAAAGTAATGACGATTTAAAATAGTTAGTAAATAATTAAGAATTAAAAAAGGGGCTAAACCTTCAAATGATATTTTATCAACAAGATCAAGTTTTCAAAAGACACTGCAATGTGACACCGCCAGATTCAGCTTTAACGTCTAGGCCAGGTTTGGGGGTGTTACAATTATCAACAAATCAATAGGAATGTTATATTCTATATTATTAACAGACATCTCCTATACACCTGATCCACTAGCACAGATTGTCCCAATGGACTGGACACCACTATTGATACTCTAGACATCTCAGATTTTAAATTTCCCGACTCAACCAATTTTGTATTAACATATGAATGTGAAGATCTAGGATCTATCAAAGCATAAACAAGTTTTGAATATAATAAAAATATACCTGTCACCACATCATTAGCATCACCATCATCACGAGTTCGCACAACATAAGCTCGAGCTGGAGTTCTGGCCTCTGACCATTGAGTAACAACATCACTTTCTTTTCTAGCTCTTTACCTGGAAAATGAACCACTTCGACCTGATCCACAACCTCTAGAAACAGATACAGATCTCTGAGAAGTAACATGTGTAACATTCTTATTTTTCGGGTAATCTATAATGAAATGCTCTGTAGACCCACAATGGAAACAACCTCGAGTTAATCTCCAACACTCATCCCGATATTTTTTCTGACAATGTTCACAATTCAAAATTTCAGTATCCCGATATGGACATCGTACATTACCAGTAGAGATTTTCAACTTTCTTTCACGGTTTCTATTACTTCTATATGATTTAAAGCTCGATCTCTAACTACCACGAGATTCTTTTGATCTCTTTGGTTCTGAATTTGAACTAGTAGCTCCAAAACGTTTTCCAACTATACAAGTATTCTCAACCTTTTTATCAAGACCCAATACTTGTTCAACCATTTTTGCTCTTTCAACTAAATCTGCAAATTCAATAATTCTATGCGATACTTGAACTTGTTGCTCATCGTGTAAACCACGTAAAAATCGCTTGCAACTATCAACTTCGGTTGGCACATATTCAACAACATATTTACTGAGTCGTGAAAATTCTCGTTCATAATCAATTATTGACATCTTACCTTGTTTTAACATCAAAAACTCATGTTTTCGATCTTCTATATACAACTCACTCATATACTTCTTTTGAAATTATCTTTGAAAGAAATCTCAATTTACTTGTTCTGCGGGTACATGTCGTGTTACTAACTCCCATTAAACATATGTTTCTCCTTGCAGCGGAGAAATAACACATAATAAACTTTCTCGTAGAGTACATTCAAGTTGCTGTAGAATTCTTTTTGTAGCTTCAATCTAGTTTTTAGCTGTAAAAGGATCTATTCCTTTTAAACCCAGTAATTCGGTTGCACCATATTTACGTAATTCTTTAATTGGGCCCTGACGGATAGTAGGGGTAGATGTTGCAATAGTTGCAGTTTTTGCTACTCGTTGAAGATCATCAGCAATAGCTCTAAGTAATTGTGAATTATCTTTTTTTTTTTTACATTACCTCGTTCAGCATTAGGAGGTTGATTACCCACTGGATTAACACTTGGTGTTACCGATTCAGTTTCATCTAATTCACGAGACTCTTCATCTCCAGTATACATTTTTTGATCAATATCATCAATATATTCATTCGACATTTTTAACTATAAAACAAAAAAAAAAACATATATCAGCATCCAAATCCTGACTCAATTCGACTCAATTATGGCATGTACCTCTAGACTTAATTCTGAGCTCAATTTAGTCCAAGAATCGGCTAAACCTGCAAAGCTCTGATACTAATAAATGTAACACCCCCTAACCCTTATCTGTCGCCGAAATAGGGTTACAAATTATTACCAGACTTTTCAGATCATATACGAATACTTCATACCATTTAACAAAAAAATTGTAAATAAATTATATTGTCCCTTTTTTGAGCCCTTCAAGGCTCAAAATATGTGCTAGAAATAAATCGGGACAAAATCAGGTATTCAGAATTTTTTCGAAAACATTAAAAATTCTCATAGAATTAAGGGAAACACACCAGTGTGTTAGCCGTATGGACTCAAATGAACCTTAAACATCAAGTTTACCATACCCTGAAATTTTGAACACCAAGCAACTCAAAAACCATTCATTCAACCAATCCAAAACACAATCAAATACATTTAAAACATGTCAAATTACTCAACATAGATGTCTATCTAATGTTTCTCCATAATTTCCATATTTATATTATCAAAACATATCAACAAAACTTAAATTTAATCCAAATTATAAGCATACTAATTTCAATCAAATTTTACCTTATTCATGAAGATTTATACTTTAATATAAAACGTGTCATATTATAGTTTTAACATAACAAATACTCGTAAGAATAGAACCAACCAATATTAACTTATAAATCTTATTTACAATCAATCCATACAATACTTAACGTTTAGACACCCTAGGTACATGCCGACACAAAAAGAAATATACTTTACCACGTTTGAGATCGGGATTGTTGATAGATGCTGAATCGACAATCTGACTTTAACCTAACCTACACACGGAAAACAAGCCGTACGCTAAGTATAAACTCAGTGGTATTTCTATAATCTGAATATTTAAAGTAAAATAATATAACATACATGTTTAATCATACAATATCAATAACCATTCAAATAATCAATTCATAACAAATTATTCATAACTTATTCATTACTCATCATTTGCTATCTCAAATAACTTTTCACAATTCATATTTCTCATTTCTATTTCACATTTAATGCTTTTCAATACCATTCACAGTATCATTTCATTTAATTACCCCTAATAATACAACCTGGACTTGGACAGATACGCGGATCGAACCAAAATACACCAGTTTGGCACCCAGTGCCTCATCGGATAATTTGAAGTAATAAATTGACACCCAATGTCTCATCGGCTAAATTGGAGTAAATTGGTACCCAGTACCTCATCGAATTTATCCGAAGTAATAATTTGACACTCAGTGTCTTATCGACTCGAAGTCAAAGTATCCCTAAACTCTTCCAATCCTATGGCATGCCATCTATATCCGACTCAGTCCGATATAGTTAATAGGGTTAATTTCACAATTCAACAGCATTCAATAGCCAATATCCATATTTCACATTAATCACCAATTCATATAAATTCAATTCAATATCAAAATGCTAATTACTCACCTCAATCAGTTACCATAAATATTAAATTAAAATACAACAATTAATTATTAAATTCGGATTATAGAAATACAAACCAGAATTTCCGAGCTACTCCTCGTCAACTTTATCTTTTCCTTTCTTAGTCGAAGTTTCCGGTATAGCATTAGCTACGGAAATTAAAACAATTAAAATTTATCAATACAATACAATTTTACATTAAATATTTCAATTTTTATTCAACTTTTAGTCCTTAAACCGAGACTAACTTTATTTCTTCAAAACTAATTTCATATTTTCATTCAATTTCCACTTTAGACTAAATTTAACTCTCTAATTTCACTCAAATTCCTAAATTTCAAAATTTTTACAATTTAGTCCGTAATACTCAAAACTTATAATTTATTTTACAATTCAATCCATTTTTCATTTCTAACTTAAAATTCTATCAATTTAATCCCAAATAATTAAATTATTCAACATGAACAACATTTAAAAATTTAATATTTTCTAAAATTTCAACATAGGTTAGTAGTATTTAATACTAGAATTCTAAAAAAATAAAAATTACAAGAAAATAGACTAAATTGACTAACCAATTGAGTTTGGAACCTTGAAACCTTAGTTTTTCCTTTCTTTCTTTTCTTCTTTTCTCACTGTTTCGTTTTCTGCTTTAGTTCTTTCTATTTTTAACTTTTCTTTATTTATTTGTTTTAATTATAATATAAATATAATATAATAGATATACTTAATTCTTAACTAAATATATATAATAATATTTGTTTTAACTTAAAATCTATGATATTTTTATACTTATGCTGCCTCAACTAAAGAAAATGGCATAATTGCCTATTTAGCTCCTTTAAGTTTTCTTTAATCTATAATTTAACTTTAACCCTTTACACAATTTAGTCCTTTTACCTAATTACTCTTAATTCAAGCTAATTCACCTAACCAAAACCTAATTAACCATACAACTAACTTTGTAAATATTTTAAATAAATATTTACGATTCTATTTTACAGAAATAGGGACCCGAAAATACACTTTCCGATACATGTGACTATCGCGTCATTATATATTCAGTACTAATTAAATTAATACACAATTGGTTTTGCTGTTATGACATGTTTTTGTCTACTTTTGTGACACGATTTCTCTTTTTTTTTTTGTCTTCATGTACCATTTATTTTATTGTTATTATTTTCTCTTTGATGTTTTTCATTGATTTTATTCGTTTATTAGATCGGTGAGTTACTATGGAGGAAGTAAATGAGGAGTTGGCGGGACTAGTTATTGATGACGACAAGGATGACGCATGGGAAGTTAATTAGGGCGATGAGGCAGTGATTTCTTATTACGATCTATGTTTGGTGGGTTCTTTTCTCACATCAAGTGTTATACATTTTCAATCCATGCGAAATACTTCAGCAAATTTTTGACATCTGATTGGAGGAGTAGCAATTTTAGATTTTGGAGAAAAGTGGTTTTTGTTCTAATTTGTTTATGAAGTTGACATTAAAATGGTGGTACATTGTGGTCATTGGACATTCAACAACCACTTGTTTGTATTCCATTGAATGGTGCCAGGTAAAGACCCTTTTTAGGTTCTATTTTTTTGTTGACCATTAGGTTTAGATCTATGATCTTCCCCATGGCCTAATGTTTGAGTCCATGGCGAAACGATTTGGGAATTTCATTGGATCATTTGTTGATTACAATGCAAGAGCCATTTATAGGGGTTTTCAACACTATATGAGAGTTTGGGTTCGCATTGATATCCACAACCTATTAAAGCGAAAGAATGATATAGCCTTTAGCCAAGAGAATCATGTTTATGCAAACTTCAAGTAAAGGAGACTCTCCTTGCTATATTTTCTATGCTGTCAACTTAGCCATGAAGATGGTTTTTGTCTAGTTCAGATCAATCAGGGAACGATGAAACTTGTGATGGGATGGGATGCTTCCCTTAAGGTGGTACCTCGATGGTGGTTTCGCCAACGAGTTGTTGGCTAAGAGAGGAAAACGATTTGATTTTCCCTCATTTGTAAGGATAGTGGTGAAAATATGAAGAACTTTCAAGTTCTTTCCTTAATTCAAATTTTGTCAATAACGCAAGCATTGATTTAAGGACAGGAAGGATCGGGTAGGGCCATGTCAATTATGGTTGAAGATGAGGATGACATGGGCCTAGAATATGAGGAAAGCCCAATGGACCTAATAGATGGCAAAAAGAGCTCGAGGATAGATGTGAATATTTCTAATGTTTCTAATGTTTCTAAGTTTATGGATTCGTTAGGGACCTGTAGGGATGAGAAATTGGCTGGGCTAGTCAGCAGACTAGCTAAAACCAATGTAGATCACAAGTTGGAACATCTGCGAGCTGGGGAATCCACAAGTCGTTCAACAACTTCAACACCTGTTGAAGAGTTATAACCTCATTGTAGTTTTCTTCATAGAAGAAAGCTATGTGGAAATAGGATGGAGTGAACCCAACAAAAAAAAATAAAAGGAAAAAATAGGAAGAAGTATCCCTATCTTAAAGCCAAACAAAACTGGCATGAAAAGGGTTAAAGAAACAAAATTCAAAAAAGAGAGAAAAAAAAAAGAAAAGAGAGAGAAGACTCCCTATTTCGACTTTCAGGTTCTTAGGGCTCCAATAGTGTTCTTGCTAATCACAACTGTCAGAAGGGAGTGACCAATGAGGAAAAGCATATATCATAAAACAAATTCGACCAGACAATGGAGATTGGATATCGAAAAAGAGAAAGATTAGGATTCAAGCTTTGATTTTGGGTGATAGAGAGTTAATTTCAAGAGAATCCTAACATGCAAATGAAAAAGAGAGAATGAGAGATTTCAATTGGTTGTGGATTTGGCCAGTGATGACGACATTAGAGCAAGCAAGGACTAGGGTCTGTTATAAGAGAAGAGAATGAAGGAAAAATGATAAGAAAGGAAAGAATAATAAAAAATAAAAGGAAAGGAAGGGAAAAATGAAAAATAAGAAGTGAAAAAACAGTTAGGATAAACTACAAAAATAGTCACTTTTGTTTGCTTTAGATTACATTTTAATCACTTATGTTTGAAATGTTACGTTTTAGTCACTTATGTTGTCGTTTTGTTACGAAGTGGTCACTTTACCATTAGGCTCCATTACCTTCCTAACGGCAGTCCTATGTGCGGTCCAACTGGGTTTTAAATGCCAACTTGGATGTCCTATGTGGTAGTCCAAATTAAATTTATTTAATTAAAAACCTATTTTTATCCCAGCAACTGAACATCCAAGTTGACATTTAAAACTTATCTAGACCACCATGTAGGGAGGTAACATAGTTTAACGGTAAAGTGACCATTTTGTAACAAAACGATAACATCAGTGACTAAAACGTAACATTTTAAACATAAATGACTAAAATGTAATATGTGATAAACAAAAATGATTATTTTTGTAATTTACCTAAAAAATTATTTAAAAAAATCTCGACGATATGAGAGCCATGTCATCATTTAACGACTCAATTCTTGCCAGGTGAGATTTTTATAAAATTACAAATATTGGATCATAACACATCTATCAAAATATTACAAATTAATAATAGTAATGACTATTTCGTAGGAAGTTAAAGTATAATAATAAAAAAAATAATTTAAATTATACATAACACTTTTGTAGTTTACCCACAAAATAACCGAAGCTGTCCCTTCTCAGACCACTGGTGGGCCTTCGCTGCTTCGCAGACGGTTGAGCTGATTAACCTAATTTTCATCTAATTAACTATCAGATTTGCTTACATTATAGGAAGCGGAACACCGTTAATGTACTGCACTGCCACCCAAGAGACAGTACCCGTTAAAACGGGTTGGTTTGCATTGTAATTATCACGTAAACAAGACCCATTACTTAACAAATCATGAAAGCTAATCCTCAACTGTTCGAACTCGCAAGGTAGGAATCGCCAAGTTCCCAAACCAAAACCGCACGCCCATCAGCAATCTCCGTTCGTCGTTTGGCTTAATATAAAAGTCTTCATTTCTGGCTACTCTTTTTGCTTCTCGTTCTTATTCTCTTCTCGCTCTTCGCGGATTCCACCGAGCTTCGATTCCAATGGTTGCTGTTGCCGGATCCAATGTCGTTGCCCTGAACTCCGCCGTGAAGTTTGGAGATTGCAGCAACTGCAGATTTGTTCAGATTCGGCAATGCTCTCCGGTTTCTGGTGGAACAAGATCGATTCGGACTCGTCCATGCATTGGATTCCGTTGCAGATCGAGGGGTATTCGTTTTCTTTTGCTTTTAAGCATTCGTTTTCATATTTGTGGGCGTGTTTCTACTTATTTAACAGAAAAGCTCCACATTTTAGGAGCCAGGGATACTTATAGTAAAATTTATCGTGGAAGCTAGTTGAATTTGCTGTTTCACAAATTTAACAAATAAGAAATATTTTGTTAAATTTGTCAGAAAAGCTAGAGAAGGAAACAAGAAAATTAAAATAATATTATAAAAGTAAGATTGGTTTTGAAGAATGTGAAATAAAGTTACTAGATAGAAAAAGACCCTAAGCAGAGACAACTTCCTAAAATTTAATTATTTCTGAATTAAAATTATAATAAAAATAATTGCATTATATAAGCTTTTTTTTAGAATAGTTGTCTACAATTATAAATTCCTAACAATACACATGAGTGGAATGTTTATTGTTTATTTTGTAGCCTTTTCACATAAACATATATTTAGCATGCCAATTTCTCATGATATTGATCTTAAACTTAATATTCTAAACTGAGCGTTTTTTATTTCATGATTCTTGGTATTCAGCCTCATATTGATTCAGACTTTTCTAACAAAAGAAATAGTGTGTTTATCATGGATTAAAATAATAGTCTTAACATAAACCGTAAGCATGCATGCACTTACTTTCATTAAATATCATTATGGGTTATGGCTTTTGTGTTGTAGAAATTGCTTCACAAAGTATTTTTAGCAAATTAGTGATTAACGTTTCAATTGTTATTAAAAGCAGCAAAAGAAAATAAGGTAATTTTCGTCAAAACCATAGATTACAACATTATTCAAACATTTTAAAGGTAAATTGCATAACAATTTTCAAAGAGAATTTAGCATATCAATAGGAAACTACTTCTCTTAATCACAATTCTTATAAAAATGTTTATAAATATGCCACAACTGTAAAACATCAATCATCTTCTCGGTCTAGAACATGAAATTTATCTGGTACTTCAATCAAAACGATTTTAATCTTCTTCTTTGGTGAGAAGTAACCATATCATTATTCGAATGCTACCCAGCTCCATTTTTTCTTATATCTTATTAAAGGCTTAAGGCTGTTAGAAAAACTAGAGAACGTATCTAGAAAAAGAAAATAATGTCAAGAAAGTAAGATAATTTTAAGGCACATAGAACATTTTTCATAAGGTTTTAATATGCTTTCAAGATACAAAAAAGCTGAACACTCCAAGAAAAATTAGTGTAAATGATTATACAGAAAAATCCTTTATATAGATAGTATACAGATGTATCTTTCAATAAGATAGATTTATATAAGAGTCAAGTTGTTTTACAAGACCATTTTTACATGTAAAACTTAAACTTTTACTATATAAGAGTTGTGTCTTTACAAGATAACTAATCAGAAACAATTATAAATTTCAAATTTTAATTATTTCAAAATTAAAATTATAATGAAATAATAATTTTCAAATTTGATTTTTCCAGACAATGTGCAATTTGTTACCCACCAATGTTATAAACTACTAAGAAATTTGGCTTTTGACTTTACTTTTCATGTTCCAGGTGTAAGAGCGCAGGTCGCCACTGTTGAGCAAGCTAGCCCTGAATCAGCTCAAAAATTGGAAGCTCCTGTAGCCATAATTACTGGAGCTTCTAGAGGAATTGGTAAAGCTGTTGCACTGGCCTTAGGAAAAGCAGGTTGCAAGGTTAGTGGGTCTTCCTTGTTAGTATCTATCTTTTCCAAGGAAAAAAAGATTTGTCTTATGTCATTAGTCATTGGCCAAAATTTTTAGATAATGCCATAGAATGTAATTTACATAGACTGAAGTCCTGAGTAAATCTACAAATTGTAGAATAACTTCGTTATATGATGTTGGCTTGATAATAATATCAACAATAAACTTTAATTTGCATCGGGTTTGCATCTAGGTCTATCTCTTGAATATGGAATTGGTTTGTCAATCTCATGAATAGTTAATAGTGCTGTGCTCATGAGAACCATAATCTAGATTAAGTTTATGGTCAAATATTTTTTAACTTTAATCATTAAGTAATGGGGTGGTACTTATGGTTCATTATGCACTACATGCTTAAGCCTCTATTCTTCTTTGCTGATAATAATTGCACCTCAAGTGTCCTTCAAGTACTTTAAGAACAAGTCTTTTAACAGCAAAAGCAATATTTTGTGTTTACCATTTTTTTATGGAAATGACAATTTTTGGTGCCTTTATGTGTTACAGGTCCTAGTAAATTATGCTAGATCATCGAAGGAGGCTGAGGATGTTTCAAAAGAGGTGATCAATATGCCCTTAGAAGAAATTTATATGAACATTTGAGTGGGATTTTCCTTCTTTTTTCACAAATTTTGTTGTATAATTTTCTCTTGTGTGATAAATAAGAATTCAAATTTGCAACCTTCTGAGGTTTGCTAGAACAGATTCTTTCGTTTCAGTAGTAGATGAGAGTTTGTAGGCTGCCTAAAGGTAAAATCTAATTCTAGGACTCCTTGTGTACTAGCTCTTCTATCTGCTGATATGCATCTAAATGAAAAAACAAAAAATCAAAATATGAATTTCTTTTCCCTGATATAACAATTGACATTTTATACTTGACCTTTTGTTATCTTGGCTTCTACTTAAATCTTGCTTTAAAACTGTAGAAATCAGAGTAATTCTCTGAATTTACTTCTTAATTGAATAGAACATATTACAACTTTTTATATACAACCTATGTCACTACTTTAGGAAACTCTAAGTTAGGAAAGATACTAAAAAGGAGATATGATCCCTTAAAGTAAGGGATTGTAATAAAAAGAATATCTACAAAATATTCCTAAAATATTTACAGAATATTCCTACACTCCCCCTCAAGCTGGAGAATACACATTGTATAATCCCAGCTTGAATAGGAATTTATTGAACACAGGCTTTGGCAAAGCCTTGGTAAGAATGTCTGCAATCTGTCCTTCTGAAGGAATGTAAGAAAGAGTGGCTGTCTTTTTGTTGACTTGATCAGCAATAAAATGCCTATCAATCTCAACATGCTTTGTTCGGTCATGTTGAACTGGGTTCTTGGCAATCTGAATGGCAGATTGATTATCACACAAAACTTCAAAGTGATCCTCCTGATTTGCGCCAAGTTCTTTTAGTAATTTAAGTAGCCAGATTCCTTCGCATATCCCCAAAGCTAGTGCTCTAAATTCAGCTTCAGCACTACTTCTTGAAACAACAGATTGTTTCTTACTTCTCCAAGTTGTAAGGTTACCCCAAACAAACGTGCAGTACCCACTAGTGGATCTTCTTTCAGTGAGATCTCCAGCCCAACTAGAGTCTGTAAAAATCTTAACAGTTCTGTCTTGTGTCTTCTTAAACATTAAGCCGTGTCCTGGAGTTTTCTTCAAGTACTTGAGAATTCTATTTGCTGCTGCCATATGCTCTTCAGTAGGATTAGTCATGTGTTGACTTATCACATTTACGGGAAAAGCTATATCTGGCCTTGTCAAGGATAAGTAGATTAGTTTCCCAACTAACCTTTGAAATTTCTCTCTGTCTACTAAGGACCCATCTTCTTTGTTGAATCTCAAGTTTGCCTCCATTGGTGTATCAGCCGGCTTACAACCAAGAAAACCAGTTTCTTTGAGTAAATCAAGTACATACTTTCTCTGATTGATCACAAGTCCTTCTTTTGATCTTGCCACCTCCATTCCTAGAAAATACCTTAGCTTTCCCAAGTCCTTGGTTTCGAATTCCCTGTTTAACAACTTCTTCAAATTGCTAATCTCTTCCTCATCATCTCCAGTAAGAATGATGTCATCCACATATACAATTAGGATAGCTTTCTTATTTGTAGAAGTTACCTTGATGAAAAGCGTATGATCGGCAAGGGACTGCTTGTAGCCATTTTGAAGAATGACTTTAGTGAACCTCTCGAACCAAGCTCTGGGTGATTGTTTTAACCCGTATAGAGACTTGTTGAGCTTGCAAACCTTGTTGCTACCTTCAATAGATTTTAAGCCAGGTGGCAATTTCATATAGACTTCTTCCTCTAGCTTGCCATTAAGAAATGCGTTTTTTACATCCAGTTGGTGTAATTTCCAATCGCAATTTACAGCCAAACTTAGGAGTACTCGAATAGTGTTAAGCTTTGCCACAGGTGCAAAAGTTTCTGTGAAGTCTATCCCATATGTTTGCGTGAAACCTCTGGCCACTAGTCTAGCTTTGTATCGTTGAATACTGCCATTGGAGTTATACTTTACAGCAAAAATCCATTTACAGCCGACAGCCTTTTTTCCTTGAGGAAGATCTGTAACGGTCCAAGTAGCATTTTTCTCTAGTGCACAAATTTCCTCTTCAACAGCCCTTCTCCATTTTGGATCCTTTAGAGCTTCAGCTATGCTTGTGGGAACCTGTTCTTTATCCAAGGTTGCTGTAAATGCTTGAAAAGACGGCATCAATGAATTATAACCAGTAAATTTTTCAATAGGATGCTTGGTGCACTGTCTAACCCCTTTTCTAATAGCAATAGGAAAGTCATCTAGAGTAGTGGACTTACTGATTTCTTCTTCCATTTCGGCAGCTGGACCCAAATCCAATTCTCGGCAAGAATCAGATTGCAAAACAGTCTCAGGGATATGTCTTCTTTTTCTTGTGTAGACACGAAGCTGTTTGGGTGGTGGTGTTTTTGGAAGACTGTCAATTTGAGTAGGTGTATTTTCAGGAAGAGTGTTTAAAGTGGGTGTAGGCGAATTAGTCATAGGTACTACAGGAGAATCAATGGGAGCAGTCACAGGTGACAGATCTGCAGGTAATGGCGAAAAAGATGGCAATTCTGAAGGTTGAGAATGAAGATTAGGAGGAGATACCTGATGTGGCTGAAAATCACTCCATGTCTCCCCCTGAATTTCAGCCTGAGTGAAATAGGGATCTTGCTCATAAAATGTTATATCCATAGTGGTGAAAAATCGTTTAGAAGGAGGATGATAGCATTTATAACCCTTCTTAAGTGAAGAATACCCAACCAATACACATTTTAAAGACTTAGGATCTAACTTGGACTTATTAGGAGCAATATTTTGGATAAAAACAGTGCAGCCAAAAATTTTAAGTGGCAGAATGGAGGAGATAGGCTTGAAATGAGGAAAGTGTTGCAAAAATATAGATTGAGGCGTTTGAAATTTTAAAACCTTACTAGGCATCCGGTTGATTAAATATGTGGCAGTTAATAAGGCTTCCTCCCACAAATATTTGGGAACATTAGTGGTAAATAGAAGAGAACGAGTAACTTCAAGAAGGTGCCTATTTTTTCTTTCGGCAATGCCGTTTTGCTGTGGGGTTCCAACACAAGAACTAATCTGAACTATGCCCTTTTCCTTAAAAAAATCACCTAAAGACCTAGCAAAAAATTCACTGCCATTATCAGATTTAAAGAGCTGGATTTTAGACCCAAATTGAGTGAGAACCATGTTATAAAATTGCACAAAAACACCAGCAGTTTCAGATTTATCTTTCAGCAAATAAGTCCAAGTTATCCTACTGTGATCATCAATAAAAGTGATAAACCACTTACAATTATCAGCATTCTTCACCCGAGAAGGGCCCCAAATATCACTATGGATCAAAGCAAAAGGGTAAGAAGGCTTGTATGTAGAAGGAAAATAAGATGATTTAGTATGTTTGGCAAGAGAGCAAACTGTGCAAGAAAAAGAATTAGGCCTTTTATTAATGAATAGAGCAGGAAACAATTTTGCAAGGTATTGGAAACTAGGATGGCCTAAGCGAAAGTGCCATAACATAACAGTATCAACTTTTCCTAAAGCGGTAAATGACTTGGAGATCTCGATTTTAGGAGAGGTAGGAAGGATGTAGAGACCATTATGCAAGCTGGCCTTACCAATCATCTTCTTCGAGTTCAGTGCCTGCAAAGTACAATCAAGATCATTAAAAATTACAGAGCAATGCAAGTCTATGGACAGTTTACTAACAGAGATGAGATTGCACGCCAGATTTGGTACAAAGAGAACATTTTTAAGTGCAATCTGTTTATTGAGAATAACAGAGCCATGTCCCTCTATTTTGCACAAGGTACCATCAGCCGTTTTGACAGCTTTACCAAAGGTATGGAAAAAATTGTGAAACAATGCCTTGTTACCAGTCATATGATCCGTAGCACCAGAATCGAGGATCCAATTAGGAGTCAGCTGGGAGGAGAAACATGCAGTAGAAGAAAGGTTACCTTCTGGATCTTTTATGACCAGATTACCCTTACAAGACCCTTGAAACTTTCCAAATAGTTTTTGAAGTTCAGCAATCTGTTCTTGAGTGAAGCTAGTGACAGAGGTGGCAGCGACAAGGCTTGATTTATTATCTCGAGAGTGCTTGGACTTCCAGTCCTGTGGCTTACCATGAAGCTTCCAACACTTCTCTTTAGAGTGGCCGGGCTTTTTACAATGATCACACCAAGGTCTCCCCCGTTTGGAAGTGGGAGATGATTGATGGGTCAGTAAGGCAGATCTTTCAGGAGTGGAATATGGTTCATCAGACAGCATCACACACCTTCGGCTTTCTTCCTTCTTGACCATAGAGAAAGCCTCTCGAAGGGAGGGAAGAGGAGTAATCTCCGAAGTAGGAGAAGGAGTTTCGGACATGGTCTAGGTTGAAAAAGAAATCGTAACCTAAGCTGATACCATGTAGAAATCAGAGTAATTCTCTGAATTTACTTCTTAATTGAATAGAACATATTACAACTTTTTATATACAACCTATGTCACTACTTTAGGAAACTCTAAGTTAGGAAAGATACTAAAAAGGAGATATGATCCCTTAAAGTAAGGGATTGTAATAAAAAGAATATCTACAAAATATTCCTAAAATATTTACAGAATATTCCTACAAAAACTTTTCATTATAGTGCATTTTTTTTCAGTTTTCTGAAATTTTCTTTAGGCAGTGGTTAAACTATATTGCATGGTTGAAATGACTAATGTTAAGATGTCATGTGACTATTTTGTAGATTGAGTCATATGGTAGTCAGGCTCTTACTTTTGGTGGAGATGTTTCAAAAGAAGTTGATGTGGATGCAATGATAAAAACTGTGAGTAATGTTCCCTATCATTTCACAGTTTATAATTTACTGGTAAATTATGTTTCATTACTTTGTATCTGCAGGCTGTTGATACATGGGGAACTGTTGATATATTAATAAACAATGCAGGTTTATTGGAAACCCTTTATTTTCTCATTAGTTATTCAATTGTTGATTTCAATCTAGTCCCCTAATCTGGTGTGAATGGCTTCAGGAATTACGCGGGATACTTTGTTGATGAGGATGAAGAAATCACAGTGGCAGGAGGTTATTGATCTGAACCTTACAGGAGTGTTTCTTTGTACACAGGTTTGAATGCTAGACTTCTGACTGATTAGTCTAGTGGATGCTTGTGAATTTTTTAGATTGAGTTGCTTTGCTCTTCTGCAGGCAGCAGCAAAAATCATGATGAAAAAGAAGAAGGTAATAGGATATTTCTGATTCGATGGTCATGGACTCACGAGCGGTATACTTGCTTACTCAATTTGTTTGGAGTAGAACTTTCTACCTGCAAATAAACTGAATGAACTACAGCCTTTAAACCTGAGCCTCAGTATTTTTACATGCCATAGCTTCAAAGTTGCATCTTTCTTGTTGATACCCTTTCTTTTGTAGTGTCAGAAATAAAGCAAAAGAAGATTTTTTAAACATGCATCAAGGTTGTGTTTAGACAATGAACCGTGTCTAAACATATGTTATAATTTCAGGGAAAAATAATTAATATTGCATCAGTTGTTGGCTTGGTTGGCAACGTTGGGCAAGCCAACTACAGTGCTGCTAAAGCAGGCGTCATTGGCTTTACACAGACTGTTGCAAAAGAATATGCCAGCAGAAATATTAACGTAAGTTTTCTAAAATTTTCTTCCAGCAATACGATCCTTGCTTTTGCATTTTGGAAGTACGTTGATACCCCAACTCTTCTCTTGTCCAATATTTCTCCTTTTGCTTAAGAGGAAAAAGAAATAGAATATGCATTGTGGGATAAGTTAAAGAAAGATGAAAAAAAGTTAATGTCTAGACCATTCAGTTATTAATGTATTATGTAACATGAGGAGAAGAAACAGTAAGGGTGCTGTCCTTACATGCTGGCTATGTTTGCTCTGATATTGTTATATAAAAATATTCTTCCAGGTCAATGCTGTTGCCCCAGGCTTCATTGCATCTGATATGACTGCCAAGCTTGGGGAGGACATTGAGAAGAAAATCTTGGAAACAATCCCCTTAGGTGAGAGATGACAATATAAAATCGAAGTTCATAATTTCTTTGTGAATTTCCTTTAGTTCTTCTCAAATGGTTAGCTTTTTTAGCCCTGACAAGGTTACCGAATATTTTCTAGCTTTCTTCTGAAATGCCTCAAGAGTTCTTTTTGGTAACTTTGCAATGTACCAAATATGTCACATTTTTATTGATTTTTCATACGACTTTCTTCCATGGACTTTATTGCTATAAGCTTGTATTAATAATGTGATATTTTAGTTTCTACTGATTCAAATTTGAATTTTAGTAAAAATACTTGGCAAAATTTGCAGCTGTGATAACAATATTTATTCTTGATACAGGAAGATATGGTCAACCAGAAGAAGTTGCGGGACTGGTGGAATTTTTGGCCCTAAACCCTGCTTCCAGTTACATAACAGGACAGGTTATATATCTCATTTGTCATTATGCTTTGTTATATATCTATTTAGCCCAGTGTAATGGACAAACTTTTGCTAGAAATCGCAAGATACCATGACTCCACTGGCTTGCTATAAATGATGCCTAAAGATTAGTTGCTGTTGATGTATTGGATCTTGCCTTTGGGCGTTTCATGCGTACTTGCTTAGGCTAATATAACCTTGGAGCTTGCCTTTAGTTGCATAGGTATAACATTTGACTGTGTATTCTTTGCTAATTGCTTAGCGTTGCATTGTTGTCTTGCAGGTGTTCACTATTGATGGGGGAATGGTCATGTAACGTTTCTTCCTTCCACTAAGCTCTTAGCTGGTAATTCTGCGATACTTAGATTGTTTAGTGGATGATGTTGTTTGACAGTTATAGCTTCTGTTTTTTTTTTTTTTAATATATATATAAACAAGAATTCCCTATTTTCGGGCGGCATTAACTTTAAGCATGTTGTAAAACCAAACAAAAAGGGCTTTTTAAGTAGCCTACAGTTTGTAGGGTATCATTTGGCTTAGCAAAATCCTGGTTAATGAGCATTTTGTTAGAACTTCATCCATGAAGTTATATATAATATATAAAGTTGGGATGTTAGCAAATATTTCAACCATCCATCTCTTTCTGAATGTAACCCTTGAAGTCATTCAAATACTTTACGCACTCAACCACTGAAAATTGGACTGTAGAAATAAGAGTA
This sequence comes from Gossypium stocksii, assembly GCA_020496765.1. NCBI lineage: Eukaryota > Viridiplantae > Streptophyta > Magnoliopsida > Malvales > Malvaceae > Gossypium > Gossypium stocksii. The sequence goes on along the minus strand of CM035627.1, from coordinate 95,537,799 downwards.
GGAAGCTCATAGGATACCGAAACGCGACATGGCTGGGTGTTGTGCTCCGAAACTGAATAACTGGTTCATCAAGCTTCGGATTGACTTAAGTTTGCTTCTGATTCATTTGTTTCGTTTCACCATTAAATGGTGGATTTTGAGCATTACAAATGCCCTTTTGTTCATCAGAAGAGATTTAAAAGGCGTGGATAAATGTGGAACTGCTGCCTGGTGAGTTTGCCCTGCAGTAAAGATCTCTGGTGGAAGATTAGTTGTAAGAGATCAAGATTTGGACTAGTTGTCAAGAAGTGGAATAAAATCATCTGCTGATTGAATTCCTTATGCGGTAGCAGCCTGGAGAAAGGATTTGAATTTTGGAGCTCAACTTCTTAATGATTGAACTAGTAATTTAAGTTTCAACTCACCCAGTTCACTTCCCTACTTTCTTGATCACAACCTTACATCGTGTGCGTATTAGAATATCTCTGCATTAAGAACTCCAAATGAAGTTCCAGTGCCCTGCTCTTTTTAGATGGGAAACAACGGCAATTGTAGCCATATTGTCCGGACAGTTGGACTTCCCATCAGATGCCTGCAACTAGTTCTTCGATCAAAATTTCAGAGGTTGCTGATTTTGAGGAGATCTAATGGTGTCATGCCATCGGCATCGCGAATGTTCAAGTCCATTGATGATACAGTTATGAGTAGTTTACACCGGATTAGAATGAACATTCCATCCATTCTCCTACTCTATTCGGTTTTTGACTTTTTAGAGCAGAACCAATCGAATTGCTTGAATGTGCATCCTTACATGCAGGTGGAATTTACTATTCTCGTCTATAATGAGAAAATTGGACTAAAAAGAAAACGAACGAGAGAAGATAGTGCTACATGCAGGGTAAAGGGAAAAACAATAAGTAGATCTATTGTAAGAAAATTTATTTTAAATTACACTCAAATCTCATCAATTCGATTAAGAGTTAGTTTACTATTGTGGTTGAAAAATATGATGGATAAATAATTTTAACAAATCCTGTTGAAATAAAATGATAATTTTAAACAAGCTGTGAAGTAAAAGATATGTTGAGACTTTTTTAATAAGATGAGAAAATAAATTTAACCAAAAACATTATATAAAAGTTAAAAATTTTGTCTTTTTGCCTTCGAGTTAAAATCCCAATATGATTTGGTTTGAAAACTACTTGCTTTATCATTGCTTTTGGTTTGAAATCAAAGTTTGGGTTGAAAATCATCAATACTAAAAGAGCTTAAAGGAATGTTGGTAGGGCAAGTACAAAAAATGATTAGGGTAAATTACATTGGTAGTCACTCAACTACCAGTAAATTTTTTTTTGGTCATCCAACTATGAAAAATTACAAAATAATCACTCAATTATTCGAATTTTTCTTTTTTAATCACTCAGCTATTCAATTTTTTTACTAATGGGAAGATAGCTTGGTAGCTTTTAAAAATGACATAAAAACAAATTTAACTCTCAACATTTTTATGTTGTGTCAATTTAGTATTGGTTCCAACAAAATAACCTACAATATTTACACTGTATAATTTGGTTTCTTTCCCTCCCTCCCTCCCTCCCTCTCTCTCTATATAATATATTATATATATATATTAGGCTTATATGGTGGTTTAACCATATCAAGCTTTGTTAGCATCGTTTGGAGTTTGATAGATGAGTTTTGGGGAACTCATGGTGTGTAACGGATGGTTGGGGTAGGAATTCATTTTTGCATTATGATATGTCTAATGTTGATATGGTTGTTATGATTATGTTATATGGATGTTTTGTGAGGTTGATCTTAAATGATTGTTGAATGTGCTTATTGATTAGACTCACACTGAGCTAGTTAGCTCACCGCATTACTTCAAACCTCTCAGGTATTGAACGAGACTAGAATTGGACATGGCATGCAGACGTACGACGGACTTCGCCCTTAGTTTCTATTTTACTTTATTTGAAGTTCCTGAAATTAATTTGTTTTTTGGACTGTAAAATTATTTGAATTGTGGTTTGAGTTTATTTCTGTTTTGGAGATTTCCATGCATGCATAACTTCATACTTTAAATTGATTTATAAGCATATTCTGAAAGTGGACTGAGCATGTCAGTTAGCTTAATAAATAATTTGTTCTTTAATTGGTTTTTTGCTGTAACATCCCAGAATCTGGGGTTAGAAGTTTTGAGGTTTGTGGTTAGGGTCAATGAGTGGGTTGAATGTTTGGGTTCAGTTTTGCATTTTAATGTCAAAATGTGCTTGCTGGTCTAGTGGTTAGTTGTGTGTTAGTGTATCTCTGAGTCTCGTGTTCGAATGCTTGTGAGTGTTTTTGATATTTATTTGTTTTTATGTTGTTTTTATTTTTTTAAAAAAGGGGAAGTTAATTTTAGAATAGAAAATAAGTTTACATTCTTCATTTTTCTTTTTTTTCTTCCCCATCGTTCTTTTTTCTGTTTTTTCCAATTTTAATTGCGTTTATTTTTGTTTCTTCTATTTTACACAATTTATTTATCGTTCTGTCAAATGAGATTGTTCTTGTGTGTTTCGTGTTATCCAATGTGAGTCAGAATAGTCTTGTGGAGGCAAAGCAATTAATCTTTGTTGTTTGTAAGTCCGATTTAAAGTGTGTTTCCGAAACTATTGATTTTAAGTGTTGAGTTATTGATGGATTGCGTGATATTCTGCATATTTCGGTACATTTCTGTATTTCCAAAAGATGGGGATCGTTTTGGTGTCAAAAACATAAATTTCAGGCTATTTCAGTGCAGTTTCGTGACCACACGGGTGGCCATACAAGCGTGTGCCCCATATGGGTGGCTCACACGACCGTGCAAAATTGGGAATTAGGGTTTTTGGGCAAGTTTTGGTACCACACGGCCTGGCCACATAGGCATGTGTACCCACATGGGCTTGTGAGATCTCCACATTGTCGTGTTTCTTCCGCTATTTATTTTTGGCATTTTTGGACAGTGAGTTATACGGGCTGCTCACACCGGTGTGTGTCCCCTCCACATGGGCATGTGTGACCTTCACATGGGCTTGTAGACCCCCGTATTGCCTGGGCACTTTCACACGGCCGGGGCACATGGCCATGTGGCCTATTTAGCAAAATTTTTGTTTTGAGTCATAAACTGTCTATTTTATGGTTCTGTGTAATCTAACCCTCGTTCAAGCCTGGTAAGTGTGTTTATGACTCAATTTAGATTGGTTCATGTATATATATGCGTTTATGGTCTTTAATTTTATTGCTCGTTTATGTGATGAATAAGTATGAGTTTATTATTGTTGTCGTAACTGAATATTAGAATACAAGTGTAATCAAATCTAAATTTGATCAACAGGAAATGTTAATGCTCGTTTCTGTATGTTGTCTGCGTAATGTGTGCATTGTTGCATAGCATGAAAATTTTAGGATCTGTTTATGAAGAGAAGGAAGACAAACTTAGCAATTTTAACTGCGATACTTTTGTATAGCAGCTGCACTATCCTATACGTATATCAGCTCAGCTGTATATAGTTACTCAAGTAGCATAGTTCCATGTTGTGGTGTGTTGGGTGGATGAACCTATTATGGTTCTATATGGTGTGCATGGTGGACGGACCTGCCATAGCCCTTATGTGTTGTGTTTGATGGACGAAGTGGTGTTTAGTTGGTGAGGTGGGATTTTAACTTGTGAATCCGTTCGCATCTAAATATACGTCTATTTGTAAGACCATTTTGTCTGTTTGTGTGAACTTTTGGTTATTAACGATATAATTAATGTCATATAATATGTTTTGATTACTGCGTATGATTGGAATATTATTTTTGTGGTTTGATACTGTATTTGACTTACCAATTGAAACTTTTTAAGTGATATTATTATACAGATGCTTGTCTAAAATATTTATTGCGCCACTCCGTCTTTTGCCACCTGTTTATGTTTCGGAGTCACATTGAGCTCGCGTAGCTCATCTCTGTAGTGTCTTTCCTTTCGGGTGCTTTCTGTGTTTCAGGAGCTAGATATGGTATACTGGAGGTCTTAGAAAGATATGGTTTGATTCGGTTTAAGTAGAATCTCATAGGTTTTACACGGTTAATTTTTAAGTCGATTTGTAAAACAATTATATAAACTGTGGTACAAGTTTTATGATTGACTTTTGTAAACGGTTATTTGGACTTAACTTTAGACATTGTGGATTTTCTTTCCGAATGTTTGACACTGGTTTAATATTGTTTCAAACATAATGAACAAAAAGGTTTTCTTGGTTTAAATTAAAATTTTTGTTTTTCGCCACTTTTGGTGGCTAATGTAACCTTTAGGATTCGGTTTATACTTCTAGGTCGAGTTTTGGAGCATTACATTTAGTGGTATCAGAGCCAGGTTTGTAAAAACTCAGCCTGTGTTTTTACGTAACCGTGTGCAAGCATGTTTGTTAAAAAATTGTACCATAATGTTTTGAAAAAAGTTTTTAAGAAAACAAAATGTCTGAGACTCCGATGCTGGTCCGTGCGAAACTCTGATCTTGTCGAATTGATTCTGTAAGATTAGAACTATAATGCTTAGACAATTATCTTTGTGTTCGGTTTTGGTATTGTAGATTCTTGGGGTTAGTTTGAAATTTGATATGGATTCTGGTGATAAACAAGATCATGAGGGTTAGTCTAGCGAGACTCTTGAGGAGTCACCGGCTTGTTTAGGACGTGTGTCTGTTTAGAAGTCGAAAGTTAATACGGTTCTGCCAGCTTCAGGTAGCGATGACCTGGAGGTTGGCACTGAGGTATTGACTCGGGTAGTGAGAGAAGTGTTAGAGAAGGTCTTCGAGGCTAGTTTAGAGAGAACCAGAGAAACGGTTTAAGGTAGGTGTGTGGATTGTGGGAAGAAAAAAGATCGTAGTCCTTCGAGGTTGGAGCCTTGATCTGTGAAACGTGTTAGGTCTCAGCGGAATGTCAGTAAGAGTAATGTAAGAAGTTCCAGTAGTGGCGCGAGTGTGTCAGTTTATGGGCATTGTAAGAAGCGTCATCTAGGCAATTGTTGGAAAAAGTCAGGAGCGTGTCTCAGATGCGGGTCCATGGGGCATCAGATTAGGGATTGTTCTTGGCAACATTGAGTCAAGTATGGTTGTGTGATATTGTTGACTTTGTGTGCTATTATTTGTGAAGGATTTGACTTTCTAAATATGGCATTATGTTTGTGTGTGTAATAGAAAAGGAATTGATCTGATTCAGTGGTTAAGTGTTTTGGGTATGTATGCGAAAATTTAAGGTTTTGTATGATATGGTAGTGTTTCGAGGTCAAGTGCGCAGTGGGAGCATAGTAGTGAGCTTTGTGTTTAGACGGTTGTTCTATTAGTTAGAAATTTCGGAGACGAAATTTCTTTAAGGTGGGGTGAGTTGTAACATCTCAGAATTTAAGGTTAGAAGTTTTGAGGTTTGTGGTTAGGTTTAGTGAGTGGGTTGAATGTTTGGGTTCAATTTTACATTTTAATGTCAGAATAAGACTGTTGGTCTAGTGGTTAGTTGTGTGTTAGTGTATCTCTGGGTCTCGTGTTTGAATCCTTGTGAGTTTTTTTGATATTTATTTATTTTTTATGTTGTTTTTATTTTTTAAAAAAAGGGGGAAGTTAATTTTAGAATAGAAAATAAGTTTACGTTCTTCATTTTTCTTCTTCTTTTTCTTCCCATCGTTCTTTTTTTCTATTCTTTCCAATTTTAATTGCGTTTGTTTTTGTTTCTTCTGTTTTATGCAATTAATTTATCATTCCGTCAAAGGAGATTGCTCTTGTGTGTTTCGTGTTATCGAATGTAAGTTAGAATAGTCTTGTGGAGGCGAAGTGATTAATTTTTGTTGTTTGCAATTTCAATTTAAGGTGTGTTTCTGAAACTATTAATTTTAAGTGTTGAGTTATTGATGAATTGCGTGATATTCTGCACATTTCAGTATATTTCTAGATTTCCAAAGGATGGGGATCATTCCGGTGTCAAAAACACGAATTTTAGGCTATTTCGGTGTGGTTTCGTGCCCACACGGGTGGCCACACGGGCGTGTGCCCTACATGGGTGGCTCATGCGGCCATGTGAAATTAGGAATTAGGGTTTTTGGGCAAATTTTGGTACCACACGGTGTGGCCACACGGGCATGTGTACCCAGATGGGTGTGTGAGATCTCCACACGATTGTGTCTCTTCTGCTCTTTATTTTTGGCATTTTTGGATAGTGAGTTACACGGGCTACTCACACGGGTATGTGTCTCCTCCACATGGGCGTGTGTGACCTTCAAATGGGCGTGTAGACCCCCACATGGCTTGGGCACTTCCACACGGCCGGGGCACACGACCATGTGGCCCTATTTAGTAGAATTTTTGTTTTAAGTCATAAACTATTTGTTTTATGGTTCTGTGTAATCTAACCCTCGTTCAAGCCTTGGTAAGTGTATTTGGGACTCAATTTAGGTTGGTTCGTGTATATATATGCGTTTATGGACTTTAATTTTATTGCTCGTTTATGTGATGAATAAGTTAAGTTTATTATTGTTGTCGTAACTGAATATTAGAGTACACGTGTAATCAAATCTGAATCTGTTCAACTGGAAATGTTAATGCCCGTTTCTAAATGTTGTCTGCGTAATGTGTGCATTGTTGCATAGCATAGAAATTTTAGGATCTAGTTATAAAGAGAAGGAAGACAAACTTAGTAGTTTTAACTCTGATACTTTTGTATAGCTGTTTACCGCACTATCCTATAAGTATATCAGTTCAGCTGTATACAGTTATTCAAGTAGCATAGTTCCATGTTATGGTGTGTTGGGTGGATGAACCTATTATGGTTCTATGTGGTGTACATGGTGGATGGACCTACCATAGCCCTTATGTGTTGTGTTTGATGGACGAAGTGGTGTTTGGTTGGTGAGGTGGGATTTTGACTTGTGAATCCGTTCGCATCTGAATATACGTCTGTTTGTCAAACCATTTTGTCTGTTTGTGTGAACTTTTGGTTATTAACGATATAATTAATGTCATATAATATGTTCTGATTACTGCGTATGATTGGAATATCATTTTTGTGGTTTGATACTATATTTGACTTACCGATTGAAACTTTTTAAGTGATATTATTATACAGATGCTTGTCTAAAATATTTATTGCGCCACGCCGTCTTTTGCCACCTGTTTATGTTTCGGAGTCACATTGAGCTCGCGTAGCTCATCTCTGTGGTGTCTTTCCTTTCAGACACTTTCTGTGTTTTAGGAGTTGGACACGGCATACCAGAGGTCTCAGAAAGATACGGTTTGATTCGGTTTAAATAGAATCTCACAAGTTTTACACGGTTAATTTTAAGTCAATTTGTAAAATGATTACATAAACTATGGTACAAGTTTTATGATGGACTTTCGTAAGGGGTTATTTGGATTGAACTTTAGAAACTGTGGATTTTCTTTCCGAATGTTTGATGCCGGTTTAATATTATTTCAAACGTAATGAACAAAAAGGTTTTCTTGGTTTGAATTAAAGTTTTTGTTTTTAGCCACTTTTGGTGTCTAATGTAACCTCCAGGATCCAGTTTAAACTTCTAGGCCAGGTTTTGGGGCATTACATCCGCTGCAACTAGATTGAATAATGTTTTTCAAAAGTAATGACAAGCAACGTGTTTTTCATAAAATCATGCCAATGTTATTAATTTGACTTAATAAAATTTGAATTATTTAAAGAACGTTTTCCCAAATAACAAAGGCAACCACTGTTTTATCTAGAAGAGAGTGCATTTGAGGTTTTCAACCAATGATAAGGTATATTTGTTGTTTGGTTGTCCCATGTGACCTTTACGATTCGGCCATAATGTCTACGCTGGGCTTGGGAGGTTACAGCATATTACTTGGCTTAATGATTAATCGGTTATTAATTGAGTTTTCTGCCGTAACCAAAGATAATAAGATTTTATAAGACCAATGATGAGCAATGTGTTTTCTAAACCACATCAATGCTAATAACATGACCTAAGAATGGTTGATTTACTCAATGAATGTTTTCCCAAAATAACAAAGGTAAACCGCGATTTTTCATAAAAGATAGAATTTTTAAGGTTTTTGACGAATAGTAGAGTAGCTTTGTCACTTAGGTGACTAATGTGACCTTCACGATTCGACCATAACATTTAGGCCAAATTTGGGAGGTTACACACTCCGTTGTATTTAAATGTGTCGCACAATTGTAGGAATCTATTTAAGTGTTGGTTCGAGTCTTCCATCATGTTACCCCGAAATTGCAAATTGTTTTGTATCATTTGGATGGTAGCCATCTTGATTTCAAAATTTTTGCGTTAATCTCAGGCCTTTAGATACTAAATTAGACAACGTCTAAAGTGGGCAGTGCGTACTCAAGCAATGTCATCTCTGGTTGAGCCATTAGTGGCTCCCTTCGTACTGGTGCAAGCGGTTTGGTGTTCTCTTTGAACAATGGGTTTCCTCGAGGCAAGTCAGCCACTACAGGTGGATTTTTTTTCATTTGCTGATGGTCTCACCTTAAAATTCTCTTCAGTTCAGGATCTGGCTCGATGGGAAGAGTTCTACTTTGAGTCATACACTGAATCCAAGAGAAGTTAAAATAAATTAAAAATCACATAAAGAAATAAAATAAAAAAATAAAAATTTGTATCTATAATGCTAAATTTTCCTATTTATCCTATCAAGTGTAAAAAATAAAATTCAAGTCTAATTTCGAAACCTCTTCGGCAACGGCATCAACAACTTGATTGCTGCCAAACGTGCCAGATTGAAAATACTGTAGCAAAATAGATAATTAATTAAACAATGGTATCGCAAGTATACAGGTCAAATTATAATGTAGAAGAATGTTACAATGAAACACTCTAGGAAGTATTTCGATGATCATACCCAAGGGAGGTTGAATTAAACCAAAATTATTTCTCTACACTAATAAGTCTAAAGAGTACCAATTAAAAATTATATTACGAAAAATCAAATTAATATAAATTAATTAAATTAAACTAAAAATCAACCAATTAAACAACAAAAAAAAATCTAATAAAACAAGCAAGAGTTTAACTCACTTCAGTGATCCTAATTAACTTCAAAACTCAATTTTTATTGAGTTGGCTATTAATTAAGTAGTTGTTGCCTTTCGGCCTCTAAATAGTTAACTAATCGACCAATACAAGCTTACCTCTCGGCCTGACTTTCTTGACTGGGATAAATTATGAGGTGCTTAGTAAACTAATCTCTTGATCTTATTTATCCTAAATTACTTCCTAAGGGCGCCACTTCCTAAGGTTTAGTCGTACATAATTTAAACCAACTAACCTCGATTTCAATTGTAACAATCCTTTTTCAATGGTGTCAGAAACAATGGTTTCGAGACCACAATTCCGACTAGTGAGTCAATATTTTATTATTTTTTTAATATTTATATGGTTATTACTGTGTCATATTAAAATTTGGTTAGGAAATTTTAAGGTTTAGATAGTTAATTAAGTAAAAAGGACTAAATCATAAAAACTGTAAAAATTAATCATTATAAGTTTATTTGTACTAAATGGTTATAAAAGTATGAAATGAAGGTTTTAAAATGAGAATATCCCTTAGTTATTATAATGGCCGGTTAGTGGGTAGAAAAATATGAAATATAATGTGTTTACAATATTTTAATTAAAAGATTTTATAAATTAAAAGATTTTATATGTTAAAATATTAGTAAAGGAATAAAACAAAAAGTCCATTATCATCATTTGCTTTATTTAGAACCAAAAAGCATTGTTGAAGAACATAAAAGATTCGGTTTGGCTTTGTTGGTGTGCAAGTAAGTATTTTTAAACTCGTTTTTGATAATTTTTATGTTTTTGAGGTCGTTGTAGCTAAATTTAGCTAATCTGGGAATTAATTCGTAAAATTTTAAATATTTTCAGTTATGCCATTGATGAATTTTTAGTGTTTTTGAAGTTTGGTGATGGATTTGTAAGCTTGATAGTGAAACATGATTATTTTGTAAAGTGAGTTTTAGTAATTTTAATGTTTAAGGACTAAGATGTTAAAATAGTAAAATTATATGAAATTTTTGTGAAAGTGTGAAAAATATGGGCCGTATAGGGACTATAAGAAATTTGGCTAGCATGGTTTGGGGTTAAATGTAATTAAATTAAAGCTTTTAGATTTGGGAACTAAATTGCATAAGGTGTGAAATTTTAGGGTAATTTTGTAAAACAATAATAAAAGGGCTTAAATTCATGTGGTTAATTTTCAATTGTCTTAAGTGTTTAATCGAATTAAAATTACTATCTAGATCAAGAAACAAATCAAACAAACACAAATCATGGAAAAACAAAGTTAGCGGAATATTCGTCGACATCACGTTTGTAATCGTTTTTAAGGAGGTAAGTTCGCATGTTGTTTAAACTTATTAAGTGCTATTTTTGATAATATGTTAACTATGATTCATGTTATGAATGAATTAAATTAATTGATATATGACAATTAGTGAATTGGACTGAATTGTAGTATTAGCTAAATTGATGATTATATCTAAAAAATGGGAACTATATGAATGTTTGCTTGTATTGGTATAATGTGAGTAAAGTTAAATGATTTGGATGTGGAATTTGGCTCATATGAACCTCGTGAATACATAAGTTGCAAATGTCATGCCATTAGGTTTATTTACTGTTTTGGGTGCTAGTCTTAGATGTCCTACCTGTAACATCCCAAATTTTTTCTTAAAAGAATGTAGAATTATATCAAAGGTAGTAAATAGCCCAGTGGTTGAAAGAAAAATGAGAAATAGTACAATAAGATCAAGGTCTCAAGTTTTTTCCCCTTCACTTGCAAAATAGCTTAATTTTGCTAAATTTTCTCCTTCCTTATTTTTGTGTTGCTCATGCCTATTAATCTAGGTATAAATGTAACGCCCAAAATTTTTGGCCTAGAAGTTTAGGGTCTTTGAGCCTAGGGTTAGTGAGGAGGTGGCACATATGTGCATAGTTGTGCAATTTAGTGTCAGAATAGGCTTGCTGGTCTGATGGTTAAGTTGAGTTTTAGTCTGCTAAGCGTCTTGTGTTTGAATCCCTACATTGGCAATTTTGGAGGAATACTTTTTAACAGTTTATTCTGCTGTGGGAATTGTTTTAGTTTTCATTAATTTTATTTTTATGTGGATTGTATTTTATTTTATTATGATTATTTTTATTTTTATTTCTTTACTATTATTATTAGCTTCTCTTTTATTTTTAGGGGGATACACGTTCTTTTCCCTTTTCCTTCTTTTTGGGCTTTCCCTTTGTTTTTGAAACGTGTTGTCTGCAGTTTCGGGATTCTCACTCCTCTACAGTCTTCTTCATCGTTGAATCAGGTGTGGGATTTGAACTGTAACACCCCTAACCCAAATCCGTCGCCGAACTAGGTTACGAGGCATTACCACAGTAACTAAATTTTGAAAACGCTTATAATATACACATGATTATTCATTTAAAAACATACCACACATTAACATAAATACATATATATATAAATATCTAGTTTTAACTCTGTACGAATCATTTCATGACATTTTCGATCACATACTAATTACGTAATCACAACTAATAAAATAACACGTAATCATTTTATAAATAAATCAATCTATCGTTTTAACCATTAATCATATAAGGCAAACATATTAAAACACATATCATTAAAAACATTTTCCATTCGACACCACAATATAAGTATATATAGTATATTCAAAACCCTCATGGCATGATGAGTATTTCAATACAAAGTTCAAATAAATAAGGTATGGTCAAACCTACTTATTAAATCACTTAAGTACTCACGTACTCTACCAAAAAAAAAATCATATCATTTTAATTGTGTTTTATTTGATAACAAAAAATTCTAATTCACTAAAGTACAAATAATCAACCAACTACCTCTTACACATATATCCCTTATGACCTTTAAAACATAAGTTACTATTCATTTGGTCAATTTCCCATGCATAGGCCGAATATAAACACACTTTAATTGATGTCCACTTTCAATTTTTACTACTTTCTCTTATCACTTGTACAAAACCATGCATATAATCAAATCCATACATCAACCACTATACACATTTCATATCTATCACTTCATACTCATGCATAAATTTCATAACCGAATATAACTAGATTTAAAACATCAATTCTAGCAAGATCATTATTTACACATCAACACCTATTTAAATAAACACATACTTATTAGGTTCAACCACATTATCACATTTAAACGTAGAAGTCAACTTAATTCAGTTATACACATTCAAAAACGAACAAAATTACATATTAACCTATACATGCCATAAGTTTGAATATAGACTTTTTAAAAGTACCGCAGATTGACGATAGTGTGGATGACTTTAGTATTGATCCCCGAGCTCGTAACTTTCTGCCAAAGTCTATAAACATAACAACACAAACACTCAAAGTAAGCCAATTTGCTTAGTAAGTCTTAAGTACATTAAACTTTTAAATTATTATAACATTCAAGGCTAAACAAATATATCAATAAACTTATACACGATACAATATGCTGACTTGACCGAATATTAAATATTATTAAGTTAACTCTACTAACACATTACCCATAGGACTTATCATAGATTATACTTACACTTTGATAAACACACTTTTAACCGAATATAAAAATAAGTAAATTCTCATACGCCACCTAAAATTCAACCTTAATTTAATATCATACTAGGCAATCCATTTGTTCAAGGTAATTTCACAAATATCCAATACACAAAATTAATATTAGTCATCCATAATTCAACTTGTAAATACAATACATATATTTATAATAAACATTTATCTAAGTGACTGATTATCAAATGTCACAAACCACATTACTTCTGTTCATTTGTTTAAAGAAACAAATTCGTATAATCCAGAACTTAGAACAATTCACCGGTATAAAACCTGCTAGGCAAGAGCCCAAATTCATCACCGGCATAAGGCCTGCTAGACTCAAAGTCTGTTAATCAATCACAGGCATTACGCCTGCTAGGCACAAAGCCCGAGTCAAAACACCAGCTTATAGCTTGCTAGACCTAAGGCCCGAAAATATGATATATATATATATCTATATATATCAATTCATACTATTTTATAATTTTGTAACTTATACTTTCATGTCCAAGTAACCCAAACACATCATTAAAACCCTAGCATTATTCAAACATAGTTACAAAACAACTATTATATTTCCATTCATATACTTACCTTTCGGCCATTTAACATATCAACTATATATTCTCATTTCATACTTACTATTCGGCCATATATGCATCTCAACCATTTATTCCCATTTCATACATACCATTCGGCCATATGTGCATCTCAACCATCTATATTCCATTTCATACATACCATTCGGTCATGTGTGCCTCTCAACCATCTATATTCCATTTCATACATACCATTCGGTCATATGTATATATATATATATATATATATAATACAAGATGCTTAAATTCTCATGATACATCATGTCTTATTCATAATAATCTATGTTTAATTACTTAAAACTTACCTCAGATGTTGTCGAGCTTTTCAAATCGGCTATTCGACTATTTTTGTCTTCCCCCTATCCGAATTCGACTCCCTTTGTTCTTGAGCTAAATAAAATAGATTTACTTATTCAATCAATCGAATTTACTTAATTCAAATTACATAGCACAAGTTTTGTAATTTATAAAATAGCCCCTTATCAAATTTAGTCTTACAAGTAGCCCCAATATCACAAAATATCAAATAATTCATTTTCTTTATACACTAAAGCCGAATACCTCATAAGGTAACAAAATGCCTATCATTTGCTATATTCACACATACATTACTCAAACCTTTCATTTATCATTTTAACTCCATTAATTCAACGCTCATCTTAATTTTTATACAACAAACACAAATTTACTAAATTTCTACTCGTAGCCGAATGCATCCTTCTCCAAAATTGACAAAATTAAACCATGAACTAAATGAATCTTATATCAAGAATATTAGAAATACAAAAATCTAACAAAAATTAACATGAAACATGCCTAATCTTGGCTTGAAGAAGGCCGAATATGAGAGAACTTATTTCTTTTCTTTTCTTTGATGTTTCGGCAAAAACAAGAGCAAAAATGGCCTTATTTTCATATTTGTCTTAATTAATAAATATTAATATGTCATTTCCACATTTAACCTTATTAATGTCATTACAATTCCACTATCTCATGTCTAATAATGTCTATGCATTATTTCAATGGTATAATTACATTTTAAGGACTCCACAATATAAAAACAATAGCATAGTATTATTTTATCAATTAGCCGTTCACTTTTAAAATCTTCACAATGTAATCCTTTTCATTAAATTAAGCATACAAACGATAAAATTTTTATACGAAATTTTTACACATACTAATTCACATATAACAAGCACACAAAATAATATTAAAATATTTTTTTGACTTGAATTCATGGTTCCAAAACCACCATTCTGATTAGGGTCTAAAACGGGCTGTCACACGAACTGTAACTACATTATTTTAATTGCTTAACTGAATTCTTGCAAACTTTGATTCGGTAACTCTTGCTTATGTGTTAACTAATCAGTTTTGGGTTTTTTTTAGACGATGGAAGTGAAGGGAAATCACTATTTTCTGATGTATTTTGATAGGACAAATGTTAGGGATGGTTACTGTGGCTAAAACAACGGTTTCAGGGTTGATTTGGGGTGTTTAGTGACCTCCGCACTAGCCACACGGGCGTGTGTCGAGGCGCACGGCTATGTGGATTTGGGCGTTAGGATTTTCAGGCCAAATTGAGTGCCACACGGCCTGGCCACACGGCTGTGTGGTCGATTTGGGGATTTAGTCGTAATTCATACGGTATTGTCCCTTAGGCACACGAGCATGTGGGTTTAGGAATTAGGGATTTGGGATTTGGTGTCAGACGGCCTGGCCATACGACCGTGTCACTTGGGCACACGGCCGTGTGACTGATTTGGGGATTTAGGGATCCCATACTGGCGTGTGTTTCGAAACACACGGCTGCGTCTGATGGCGCATGGGTGTTTGAGACCCTCAAACGGTTGTGTCTATCGTGCACCCTATGTTAGTGAAATTGGACAGTGAGTTACACGGCCTGTCCTCACAGCCGTATTCTTGCACCACACGGGTATATGCCTTTATCACACGACCATGTGCTACCCTTCACACGAGCGTTTGGAACCCCATACGGCTTGGATTGCTCCACATGGCCGGAGCACACGGGTGTGTGGCTCTAACTCGCCGAATTCTAATTTTAGGGCAATTTAAGTGCAACCACGATTCTATGTGTTCCAACCCTCGACTGAGCATACTAGGGGTAGATATGACTCTGTTCTGACTTCGGTTTATGTGTTATTTCTGATTGGATGTGTGACATGTTTGGTGCTGAATCTGAGTGCATGAGTGTGCACATTTCTGTAATTGATTGAATGGTTGCAAGTGACTGCCTCTGAATGACTGTATGAGATTGCATTATGAATTGGTACATCTGCATACATGCATCTGCATATAAAATTTTTGGGTGGGATTTTGAAGAGAAGGAAAATTGACTAAACTGTCAGTTTACTGCAATTGGACTGTATAGTGGATTACCGCACTGCACCGTACAACTTGTATGTTAGCTATGCTACGTACCCATATCAAATCTGGCAGTTCATATTGCGCGACCGTACTGCGAGTTACCGCATAGCACTGTATAGGTTATATGCTAGCTCTACTGCGTAATATATGATTTGGCAGTTTATCTGCTCACTGACGGTCCCAATATCCTGAGAGTCGTGGGCTTACTGAAAGGCTCTTAAGCCTATTGACTGGCAGCTCAACTACATTATATTGATATGTGCCGCATCTGGTACGCTTGTAAGTGTAGGGATGGGTGGGTGTTTTAAACAAATAGTAAGTGTATGGATGGACGAAGATGTGCCGCATTCAATACTACTTGTAAGTGTAGAGATGGGTGAGTGATTTAATCCCCACAATAAGTGTAGGGTTGGATGGAGAGGTGTGCTGGATGGATTGGCGGGTTATGCGTTTCAATTGCATTCATATGCATCATAATGTCTTTTCAACTAAAATGTCTAATTGACTATTTGATTGAAATGTCTGATTGTCTGTTTGATTGAAAGGTGCTTGTGCTTATGAGAATTTGTAGACTTAACTGAGATCGTCTAATTGAACTGTTACTGTGGCTGACTGGGAATCATCGTTACTGTGATTGAATAATATTTGCGATAGTGGGTTCGAGCGTGTTTCTAATATGCTCTAAATACTGTTATCTGCCAGTACAGTCATTGTGAATGTATCGACTTTTTCCTTCTTTTAGGTGCATTACTTTATTCTGATGTTGGACCTAGTATGCGGAGTCCTCAGACAGTCACAGTGGTGAAAGTTTAATTCAGTTCTACTTTCTAGTTAATTTTACGATAATATTATTTGAAACTGTAAAGTTTTACACTATTGTAGTATAGTTTCTGCTTAAGTTTTCATCTACGCTTTTACTCTGGTTATTTGTTAAATTTAAACTGGGACTTTATTGAATGGACCTCAATCGAATAAATGTTTTAGTTCTTTAAGAAATAAATATTTTCAGAAATGGAAATTTAAGATTGGCTTGTTTCGTAAAATCCATCACGATTACTTCAGTGATCAATGTAGCATTCTAAATTCGGTCTAGAATTCTAGGTGGGTTAGGGGGTTACATTTAGTGGTATCAGAGCCAGGTTTGCAAAAACTCGGCTTGTGTTTTCTATACAAACGTGTGTGCAAACAATTGGTTTTGAAAAACATTTGAAAAACTATACCACAGAAAGTTGAGATGGTTTGTGTTTTGAAAGTAATGTACAAAAAATGAACTGTCTGAGACTCCAGTGCTGGTTCAGGTATAAATCGAAACTGTAAAGTTAGAAATGTGGAATTTCGTACTTACTGAGGGTTTGCTTTTAGGAAGTGCAGATAATCTAAATTAGGTACGAAACTGTTATGGATTCTGAAGGTAAACAAGATTTCGAGGAATTGTCTGCTTCTCCAGACGGGAGACTGTTTAGGAGTTGGAGGCTAATGCGAGTCTGCCAGTTTTGGGTAGCATTAACCCAGAGCTGGGTACTGAGGCATTGACTCTAATAGTGAGGGAAGTGCTAGGGGGTGCATTCGAGGCTAGGATAAGAGAGATTGGTGAGACATTTTGTAACACCCCTATCCTGTAACCGTCATTGGAATAGGTAAGGGGCATTACCGGACTTGTAACTTAGATCAGATCATTATATCATCTTATTCCTATAGTTTTCAAACATCCATAATAAAATAATGCCAGACATATAAAGCTCTAATTATAACATAGGGACTAATTTGATAACATAAAAAAGATATAGGAATATTTAAGAAAATTTTTGAAATAGGGTCACACGGCCGTGTACC
Organism: Gossypium stocksii; assembly: GCA_020496765.1. NCBI lineage: Eukaryota > Viridiplantae > Streptophyta > Magnoliopsida > Malvales > Malvaceae > Gossypium > Gossypium stocksii. Next base: position 95,520,351 of record CM035627.1, on the reverse strand, counting down.
CAGGCCATGTGCCTCACACAGGCACCAAACATGCCCATGTGTCCACGTCGTGTGAAAACAGGATATACCTACTGACTTGGCCACACGGCTACCAGACACACCCGTGTGTCTAGACCGTGTGTCATCCTAACTTGGCTACACGGGTACCAGACACGCCCATGTGTCCAGCCCGTGTGCCATACTGTCCAATTTTATTAAGGTGTAGGGCTCACATGGTTGAGGCACACGCCTGTGTGCTCAGGCCGTGTGGCACGAAATTAGGCTTGTTTTAAAGCCATATTGTCCACCCCTTTCTCTTGTACCTACATGTATCAGTTGGCACGAAATTCATATACCAAATCATCCACCAATATAACCAAATCATCAACAACCAATTTCATGCTCATTTTCCATACTAAATCATACCAAATTCTCATGTCAAAATGTATCAATACACATGTTCTATGACTCCTTTATACCATATTCATTCACATATCAAAACTTACTAAAATCATAACATTTTCATACCAAAATGACCATTTCTCATTAGGCCATATATGCATTATAAACATACCAAATTTGCATCACTTGTCATATACAAAAAAAAAACCACAAATTCAACCAAAAGTTAGCCATATCACATGGCATAAAATATATACATATCAAATCTTATTCAAAGACTTCTAGCCTATACATGCCATAATTTAACATTTACACTTCCAAAATGTGCCAAAACAAGATTTGATAGTGTGGTGATGATACTTGACAATCCTCGAGCTTCTGATAGCTTCGATATCTATAAAACAATACAATCACACACAAAGTAAGCTACAAAGAGCTTAGTAAGCCATATACAAATAAATTCATCTTATGAATAAAATATAATTCAATTCATTCATACAATTTATGACAAAACACAATCAAATTTCCATATTTCTCATGTAGGCAAAACTCACTTGAACATATAACACATTTCTTTTCCATGTACTCATATACTTTCAATTCTCATATACATACCTTTCACTATCTAGTACCGGATATATCTCAAACTTACCTGAATCGGATATATATATATGCACATTTATACATTTCTCGGAATGCCCGTTGAACCATTTGGAATCAAATAGAATATGCAGATAGCTCGAAAATCTCGTACAATGCCAACATCCCAGACGTGGTCTTACATGTAATCAAATATCGATGCCACTGTCCCAGACAGTGTCTTACACGAAATTAAATACGATGCCAATGTCCTAGACATGGTCTTACACGTAAATCATAAATTGATGCCAACGTCCTAGATGTGGTCTGACACAAAATCACATATCGGATCCTATGTCATGACATATGTATCCTAATTATTCCTAGGTTCGTACGGGGCTTTTCGAACCTTGTCACCTTATTGAAAATATCTCGGATTTCACATATTCGACTCTTATAGCCATTCAACACAATTCAAATATCATATAAATAATAATTCAAATTAATACATTTATTTGTATATTGACTTACCTCGTTCGGATTTGTACAGATGAAAATGACTAATAAACTACTTTCGACTTTCCCTGATCCAATTCTGTTTTCTTTGGATCTTGATCTAAACTATTTCAAATTTAACTCTTTTATTCACCAAATCATTCAATTCAAACCAAAAACATATAAATAGGGCATTTTACAAATTAGCCCTCACATTTGCGCATTTTGACATTTTAGTCCTTATTTCATAAAATCACAAATATGCAAAAATTTTACTACACATGTACTTAGCCGAATTTTCATAGTATTTATATAAACCCATATAACACATTTATTTCACATTTTAATCCCTTAAAATATCATTTTAACAAATTAGCCCATATTACTCAATTTCATCAAAAATTCAAAGATAAAATATGTCAATCTCATACATATCTTTCATAATTCATCCAAAATCATCACAAAAATTTCAATTTCAACAATGGCACATCACAAAATCTTCATCAAATTCTAAAATTGAGACATGAGCTTGATAGTAAACTTAACAACAATCTCAAAAACATAAAAATCATCAAAAATGGATTAAAAATGAACCTTAATCAAGTTTTATGCTAGCCAAAACCTTCAAACTCATTTTCTTTTCTTTTCTTTGCTAACATTTGGCTAAATGAACAAATAAATGGCCAATTTCATGCTTTTATTTTATTATAAAACAATTAATAATCAAATTCCCATTTTAACCTTAATTAAAACCTTTTATAAACATATAATAGTTGGCCATTAATGTCCATTAACAAAGACTATGGTATAATTACCAAACAAGGCCATCGCATTTAAAAGCCACATTCAATTCGGCACATAAGTAAGTAGAAGGACAATTTTGCATTTTCTATGATTTAGTGTTTTTTTGCAAAATAGGCACACAAATAGACAAAATTCATACGAAATTTTCACACATGCTAATTCACATATAATAAGCACAGAAAATAATATTTAAAATATTTTTTTGGACTCGGATATGTGGTCCCAAAACCACTATTCCGACTAAGGTCTAAATCGGGCTGTTATACGCTTCAAGCTAGGTACGTGGACTGTAAGAAGAAGAGAGAACACAGTTTGCTGAGGCTGGAGCCTCACTCTGCAAAGTGTGTTAGGACGCGTCAGACTGACGGTAAAGGTAGTATTGGTGGAGGTACGAGCATACCAACTTACGAGTATTGTAAAAGGTGCCATTCGAGCGAATGCTGGAAGAAGTCGAGAGCATGTCTTAGATGTAGGTCTAAAGAGCATCGGATTCGAGAGTGCCCTCGACTATTTTAAGTCAGGTATGCTGGTAAATGTTTTGATGTGTTGATTGGGATATAGAAAGTATGAATGATAAATGTGTATCTGCTTCAATGGTTAAGTGTTCTGGATATGTGTGTGAGGTTTTGAGTTCAAGTTTAGTGTGGTGGTATCTTGGGATTTGAGTGCTAGCAGGAGCGTAGTGGTTTTGTTTGGTTATATGACTATTCTGTTAGTTGGAAATTTTGGGGACGAAATTTCTTTAAGGAGGGGTGGATTGTAACGCCCCGGATTTTGGGCCTAGAAGTTTATGGTCTTTAAGCCTAGGGCTAGTGAGGAGGTGGCACATATGTGCATAGTTGTGCAATTTAGTGTCAGAATAGGCTTACTGGTCTGGTGGTTAAGTTTAGTGTAAGTTTGTTAAGGGTCTTGTGTTCGAATCCCTACGTTGGCAATTTTGGAGGAATACTTTTTAACAATTTATTATGATATGGGAATTGTTTTAGTTTTCATTAATTTTATTTTTATGTGGATTGTATTTTATTTTATTATGATTATTTTTATTTTTATTTCTTTACTATTATTATTAGCTTCTCTTTTATTTTTGGGGGATATACATTCTTTTCCCTTTTCCTTCTTTTTAGGCTTTCCCTTTGTTTTTAAAATGTGTCGTCTGCAGTTTTAGGATTCTCGCTCCTCTGTTGTCTTCTTTATCGTTGAATTAGGTGTGGGATTCAAACTGTAACTACATTATTTTAATTACTTAATTGAATTCTTGCAAACTTTGTTTCGGTAACTCTTGTTTGTGTGTTAACCCATCAGTTTTGGGTTTTTTTTAGACAATGAAAGTAAAGGGAAATCACTATTTTCTGATGTATTTTGATAGGAAAAAAGTTAAGGACTGTATGGTAGCTTAAATGGTAGTTTCGGGGTTGATTTGGGGTGGTTTCGTGACCTCCTCGATAGCCACACGGGCGTGTGTCGAGGTAGACGACCATGTGGTTTGGGCATTAGGGTTTTCAGGCTAAATTAAGTGCCACACGACCTGGCCACACAGCTATGTGGCCAATTTAGGGATTTTGTTGGAATTCACACAGTCATGTCCCTTGGGCACACGGGCGTGTGGGTTTGGGAATTAGGGATTTGGGATTTGGTGTCTCACGGCTTAGCCACATGGCCTTGTCTGTTAGGCACACAGGTGTGTGGGTTTGGGAATTAAGGATTTGGGATTTGGTGTCACACGGCTTAGCCACACGGCCGTGTGACTAATTTGAGGATTTAAGGATCCCACACAGGAGTGTGTTTCGAAACACATGACCATGTTTGATGGCACATGGGTGTGTAAGGCCCTCACACAGCTGTGTCTGCCCTGCACCCTATTTTAGTGAAATTGGACAGTGAGTTACACGGCCTGTCCACACGGCCGTGTCTCTGCATCACACGGATATGTGCCTTTATCACACGGCTGTGTGCCACCCTTCACACTAGCGTTTGGAACCCCACACAGCCTGGATTGCTCCACACGGTCAGAGCACACGGGCATGTGGCCCTAACTCACCAAATTTTGATTTTAGGGCAATTTAAATGCAACCATGATTCTATGTGTTCCAACCCTAGACTAAGCGTACTAGAGGTAGATATGACTCTATTCTGACTTTGATTTATGTGTTATTTGTCATTGGATGTGTAATATGTTAGGTGCTGAATCTGAGTGCATGAACGTGCACATTTTCTTAACTGATTGAATGGTTGTAAGTGACTGCCTCTGAATGACTGTCTGAGATTGCATTCTGAATTGCTACATTTGCATAAAAAGTTTTTGGATGGGATTTGGAAGAGAAAGAAGATTGACTGAACTGGCAGTTTACTGCAATTGGACTATGCAGCAGATTACTACACTGCACCGTACAACTTATACGTTAGCTACACTATGTAACGCCCTGATTTTTGGGATTTTTTGGGTTTTCGAGATTTTTGGTGAAGTTTTGAAATTTTGGTGTTCTGGATACTGAAATTGTGTTTAAATGTGTTAGTGGGCCTTTAGAAGGCCCAAGCCTAAGTTAAAACCTGGCAGAAATATCAATTTTGGTTTTTAAGTGAAAGGGGACTTGGTTAAGTGGGCCTTTAAGAAAAAGTTAGTAAATGAAGACTAAAAGAGGGCCTAGGTAAAGTGGTAAGGTGGCGCCACGAAGTTCCTAAAAAAGTGGCGTGTGGACTAAGTTTAAGGGCCAGAGTTCAAGTCGCAAGGTAAGTAGATTGTACTTTTATTTTTGTGCATGTGCCGGGCATGTGATAGAGCTTAGGTAGCATTCGGCTAGGCCCTTAGAGGGATTGGGCCGTTGGTTTGATTGGCCATTAGGGAAAGCTTTATTCTCTTTACTGTCTTTCTAAATTAGGGTTAGCCACCTAGAGCCTCACTTTCGTTCTATCCCCTTTGTTTTTCCTCACTTGTAGCCGAATTTCATACTCTTCAAGCCCTTAGGCTCTGTCGACAATTACCCCTCCAACCATAGTCTCAAATCATATCTTCTTTCACCACTTAAAAAGCCAAAAACACCATAGTTTTTAGAGATATATAGCCGAATCCTTAGATCTTTAAGATTCGAAATCTGCCAGTGTTTAGAGGCTAGATCTGTATTAGATCTGAGTATAAGAATCGCCTTGATTAAGGAAAACCTATGGTAAGTACCTGACATCTCAGATCTACTCGTTACCTTTGAATTTAGGAAAAGCCGAAATGCCTAAACTCTTTAGGAAGGCTGTCAAATGTGATGATAGGTAAAGACAGTTCTTTTAATTGGTTTTATGTGTACTTTTTGTGCAAGGGGGGATCTAGCAAGGAGCATAAGAGGCTTGGATCTTTGGAACGACTAGATCTAGATCTAGTCACTAGTTTCGACAAAGGTAAGATCTCAAGGGCCTTAGGTGGTGATGGCCGATTATGATAAGTAGAATTATGGAGATTGTCATTGTATTTTGGATCTGATGTGTCTAGTAATCAATTGTAGGATATCGTGGGAGATCTCATTAGCAGTCGTCACAAATCAGGTGAAATGCTGAAATTTCGACATTTTACGGGCTTGTGAGCATGCGAACGCTTATAAGTCATTTGAGAATCATTAGATCTGTAATTGCGAGTAGTAATGTGACAGCCCAAATCTGACCCTAGTCGGGAAGTGGTTTCGGGACCACAAAATTGAGTCACGAAAATAATTAAGTGTTAAATTTCATGATTTTTATGTGTGATATTGCATGTATGAAATTTTGATGTGTTGAATTTTGTCATTTGGTTATGAAATTTTCAAAAAAAAGGACTTAGATGTGAAGTATCAGAATATGTGAGGCCAATTGAAGTGGCTAATTAATTCATGGAGTAAAACATAGGGATTTACATGTCAAATTCCCCATTTTTACTCATAGTGGCCGGCCATGATGATGTTTAAATTAAAATATTTGTATTTTATATGTATTATATTAGTAATGTGGAGGGCTTATGAAGCAAATAAACCAAGGGATAATTACATGGACCATTCGGCCATGAGTTAGTGGGAAAGTTATAACATTAAGATGGCTATTTTGGTAATTGGATAAATAAACACATGCATGAATAAGAAAAACATAAAAAAATTAGTTTCATTTTTATCTTGTTTAGCCGAAACTATTAAAGAAAAAGAGCATAGAAAATCCTAGGAGCATTCGGCCATGGTGGTGCCAAATTAAGGTAAGATTTCATGTGTTTTCCCTTTGATTTTTTGTGAAATTGAGTTGTTTTTAAAGCTCTTATTAAGACCCATGTGTAAATTCTTGAGCTTGAGACACATGAAGCATTCGGCCATAGTAGTAACGAAATGAATTTTGAAGTTTGGTGTTTGAAATTGAGGAATGAGTATTAGATAAACATTTAGATGTTAAAATTAATGAATTTGAGAGTTGTAAGTTTAATTGTGGAAATAATGCTTTGTGTGACTAAATTAACTAGGAGGAGTATTAGTCCATTCGGCAATTGAAGATAAATTGTGAAGTAGTGCTCAACATTTGTAGTACTTGCTTAATTGTTTAGATTGGACTTTGAATAGATGAAATTACGTGGAAATTGTATGAATTGAGTTGTGATTGTATAAATTCTTGAATTTATGATGAATGATGAATTCGGCTAAGGCCTTGGTGTGTTAAAGTTGTTGATAAATTAGCGTTTTACATTGGGGGATGTCTTTATGAGAGTATGGATTAGTTTAATTTTGCTATAAGGGGTTGATTTGAGAAATAGCATCCGGCTATTATGGAGGTGAGGCAATGGTGCTTAATTGTTGAGCTTTGTTTAATTAAAATTCGTTAGTATGTGTTTTGGTTGTTAAGAGGTAATCGGCTAATGTGATTTGGTGTTTTTATATTGCCGAATGTGGGAGTTGTAATGAATTGTAATTTGAATTTGTGAAAGATCTTTGTTAACTAAGTGTAAAAAAATTTGGCCTTGGCATGACTCTTTTTAAAGGTGTTTAATTGCTAGCTTTTATTTATATGCTAGTCGAATGAGATAGTGAGTATAGAATTTGGGGAATTATTAATGTTGTTAGATGATTTGTGGTTTGAATTAAAGTTTGATATTTAACTAAAATAAAATTCAATAGCCATTGAAATTCGGCTTTGTGTTTAATGAAATGAAATTGAAATGTTTGAGGCTTAAATTAAAAATCTATATAGAGAAGATTTGAGCTTGTTATAAATTGGTATGAACGGCCTAAGTGTTATTTGGAAGCTTCTATCGTGCTTGTGTGATTGTGCAATGTTCGAATGAGTGCTTAAATGAATTGAGTAATGCTTTTGTATAAAGGAAAGTGTGATTATGATTAATGTGGTAATTCATATATGTATACATTTTATATAGATACTTTGGTTACCTTAAAGGACATTCGGCTATAAGCTAATACAGTGGGATGTTGATAAATGAAATTTTGTTTACTTAGCTCAAGAGCATAGAGGGGTAATTTCAGATAAAAGGAAAGCTAAAGTGACGGAATAGCTGACCGTAGTTGTTCAGAAATAATTGAGGTAAGTTTTAAGTATTCAAACCTAGCATGTAGTTGATAATAACATGACATATATATCTGATGAGTTAGGGCCTATTATCATTGATTGAATAAGGTTGCTTGTGAAATAATTTGTGTGTGTGGCATGTAGCCGAATGGTTATTAGAAACCAAGCTAAGATAGTGAATTGGTTATGTGATCTTTGTGTGTGCTTATTGGACTGTAGGCAAAATGGAAGGTATACATATGTGCTTATATTCGAATGAAGCAAATGAATTGTAAATGTGATAGACTTTGTGAAATGTATTTGCTTGTGGAGAAAAATGCATGAAATTCGGTGAATTATATTCGGGCTAGAGTCCCGCAGGTATTCGTGCTGGAACTATATCCAGGCTAGAGTCCCGTAGGCATTCGTGCTGGAACTATATCCGGGCTAGAGTCTCGCAGGCATTGATGCTGGAACTATATCTGGGCTAGAGTCTCGCAGGCATTCGTGCTGGAACTATATCCAGGCTAAAATCCCATAGGCGTCCTTGCTAGAATGATGTGACTCTGCAGTAATAATCCCAACCAATGTGCTTAATGCTCTAAGTTGGTCAGGTATGTGTCATATATTCGCTTGTGAAATAAATTCAGATTAAATCAGAAGTATTTATTGAGATGTTGACACTCCGGCCATAGTTTAGGCTTGTATGAAAGTCTATGATTTATGCATGATATATGAACTTTAATTCAAGTGAAATTATGTTAAACTTTGCCTTATGTATATGTACCTAATTGGCCAAAATGTGGAATAGCCTGTAAGGTGTGAATATGTGCATAAATGCTATATTAAATTGGAAATGAATTGGATGCCTTTGGTCAAGAGGTGAAATCGTGTGGTTAAAAAAAATGATAAAAATGAAAAAAATTAAGTTGTTTGGGTAATATGAATTCAAGTTTAAGAGAGAACGAAAATGCTATGTGTGTAAAATGTTGTATATCTAGTCATATACATATTCGGCCAGAAAGGAGATAATAAGCTATAAGATTACTATGTTTTGAGTTGAATGATATCTATTCTGTTGAATTTTAAATGATTGTATTGCTCAAACTTACTAAGCATAGAAATGCTTACTCTGTTTGCCCTAAATTTTTCTGTTTTATAGATCTCGTTCGCTAGCTATGGTCTCGGGAAACTCAAGTCGAAGTCATCCACACTATCAAAACCCATTTGGTACTTTTAGTTAATAAATTTTGACAATGGCATGTATAGGTTTGACTATTGTTTTTAAACGAGTAGCATTTTGATGATGTAAATATGTATAGCCATGCAAAAATGGCTTACCAAGTTACCTTATATATAGAGATTTGAACTTGATAAGCATTTTGTTGTGGATGAATGTGAATGTGATGTACATTCGGTTATTAATGCTTTGGGTGCTATGCATATTGTAATTGATATTTTGAAGAATAAGTAGTGGTTGAATAAGGTAAGTATGTGCATTCGGCAAGTGACTTTAAATTAAAATGGTGTATAATGAAAATTATTTGAATGGTATTTAGTAAAGTAGTGTTTGATAAATGCTTAAAATGTCATGAGATTAAGTACCTATTAGAGGTCTTGTACACACATGCATATTCAGCTCTAGTAGATAAAGTTGTGCATTTGGCTAATATCTGCTAGGGTACAAACATGACTTATGTGAAAAGAATTTACTTAAAATTTTGTGCTTTTCTTATAATGCCTCGTAACCCTCTGGTGACGGATACGGGTTAGGAGCGTTACAAGTAAGTTAGTTGAATGTGCAATTTCATGCACTTCGGTAAATTGGGCCTTGATGGGCTAAAGCTGGGCCCAACGGGCTTACGGGCCCATATGGGTAAAAATAGGCAATAAATGCGTACTGGTAGATTGTAGGTCTAAAACTGCTAAAATAGTAAATCAATCGTAAAATTTGGACTAGATGGGCTAAATTAGCTAATTGGCACTGTAGGGACCATTAGGGGTTTTAGGGCCCAATGACTATAAACTGCTAAAATGGGCTAAACAAGCTACCGAGGTAAAGGTTAGTCTATTACTGATTAAAATGTACATGAAAACCCTAAAAAATGGTATAATTACTGAAATATCCTTGTAGGTGCGAAATGACTATTTTACCCCTAGGTGCTAAATGACCGTTATACCCCTAGGGCTAAATTTGACTGAAATGCATGATTTACTGTTTCTGTTTACTGTATGCCATATCATGAATATCTGTTGCATGGGGCTAAGTTATTGATGGAGGAAGTTCTGAAAGTGGCTTGACCATGTACTGGAGGCTTTGCCTCATCTTTCTGTTATCTGAGCAGCTATGCTGCAACTGTGGAGTGTAGGGCTGGGTGGATTGAGTTATTCCCCACATGGAGTGTAGGGCTGGTACAGGTGGAGTGTAGCGGTTGGGTGGGTTGAGTAGTCTCCCCACATGTAATGGGCTTGCATTCATAATTAATATCTATTCTGCTACTGAAATGGGCCTATGGGCCGTACTGTTATCTAAAAAGGGCTGAGGCCCAGTAATTACTGAGACTGGATAAGGCTTAGGCCCAGTGGGCTTGAGCTGATTTGGGCTCTGGATGGGCTTTCCTTACACACTGAGTTTCCAAACTCACCCCTTTCTTTCCATCCATGCAAGTGAGCCCTAGATCGGTGGACTTGGAGCTGGGAGGGATTCAGAGTGGCCACATGGACTGCAGATATTTAATTAAGTTCTATTTTAACTTATTTTATTTCCATATTTATTTTTAAATTATATTTATTATGGTTTTGGGTTTGTAATAAGGCCGCTCTAATTATTTTTATTTTGGGTTCTTAAATTACTTAATCATACACTACTTTAATTCTTTTGAATATAGTTGCGCAAATTTTTCTTAAAATTAATCGAGTGTTTTCAAAATCACATCACACGTTTCAAATGAGTAACAAAGTTAAGCTTTATCACAAATCTCTTAATAACTAGTATTGAATAGGACGTTCATCAATAAACCGGGAATTTCTCTTAAGACTTAAATATCAGTTTTGTAAAGCTCACTCTAATCTTAGTAAACTAGGTAATATGGTTAGTTGTAGATGATGTGACACACTGGACTTGGCCGTAACGTCTGGGCCGGGTTTAGGGTGTTACACACTACGTACCCATATCTGATCTGGCAGTTCATACTACGCGACTGTACTGTAAGTTACCGCATAGCACTATACAACTTATACGCTAGCTCTGGTGCGTAATATATGATTTGGCAGTTTATCTGCTCATTGACGGTCCTAATACCCTGAGGGTCGTGGACTTACTGAATGGCTCTTAAGCCTATTGACTGGCAGCTTAGCTGTATTATACTGATATGTGTCACATTTGGTACAGCTTGTAAGTGTAGGGATGCGTGGGTGTTTTAAACCCAATAGTAAGTGTAGGGAGGGACGGAGATGTGCCGCATTTGGTACTACTTGTAAGTGTAGGGATGGGTGGGTGATTTAATCCCCACAGTAAGTGTAGTGTTTGACGGATAGGTGTGCTGGCTGGATGGGCGGGTTATGCATTTCAGTTACATTCATATGCATCATATGCATCATATTGTCTGTTCAACTGAAATGTCTGATTGACTGTTTGACTGAAATGTCTGATTGTCTGTTCGATTGAAAGGTGGTTGTGCTTATGAGAATTTTGTAGACTTGATTGTGACTATCTGACTGAATTGTTACTGTGTAACACCCCAAACCCAACCCAGAAGTTAGACCCGAGTCCCGCGTGTCACATTGGAGTGCTTCTGAAAACCATGTATTTTTTTTTAAAAACTCGTTTGAAAACTATGGTTTCTAACTCAAAACAAGCTCGTTTGAAGGTTAAAGCTTCTTTGTTAAAAACTCAAAACATTTGAGCAATTTGTTATCCATTTGACAACGTAATTACTTTTAAAACCTTATTCGTTGTTATAAAAACCCAAGTAAGTTGCGGATGCTTATAAAAGTTTGCAAATTTACAGGAACGTGTTGATTTGAACTCAGTTAATGTTTTTGGAAAACCGAGTTCTACTTTAAACAGATATAAATCGCAATAACTAACAATCCCAAATTAAAATACAAAAATTACAGGAGGCCTTATTACAACCCAGAAATTATAAATAAGGTAAAAAGAGTCGAAATCAAATTTAAAGGTGTGGGTCGCTCCAAGTCCCTCGCAACGTCGAACCGTCTATATCCGGGGATTATCTGCAAATTTAAATAGTTGGGTGAGTTTGCAAAAACTCAGTGTACACCCTAAATAAAAACAATAGAGTCATGCAGAGCAAACTGGGCCTGAGCCCATTTTAGTAACAATAACAGAATGGGCTTGAGCCTAATACAGAAATGATGTGGCCTTAGTCCACTCAAATGTAGAATTAGAACAGATCAGATATAGAAACATATAACATGCCCACCAACCCTGCACACCATCTCCGTACCACCAAACATACCATGTGGGGATAAAAATCGACCCACCTAGCCCTACACACCAAGTATGGGGATAAAAATTGACCCATCCAACCCTACACACCAAGTATGGTATGGTGCCGTGAAATGACTCATGATAGATGTATGTAGCATAGCTGTCAGATAACAGGCTAAAAGCCTTTTAGACTTCCTTCTCTTCAAGAACAACCCACCCCAATGCACTGCAACATAATGTCGTGACATGCTACAATGCAGATATCAGATCATACAATCATCATCAAACAGAACAGATATACTTATCTAGATCATCTCATGGCAACCCTAATCATTTATGTATCCTATAGGGTCAAAACTGACGTTTTACCCACAAAGGGTATTTTAGTCATTTACCAATGTGGGCTTAAGTACTCTAAGGCCCATCAAGCAAGCCCACGGTCGCCTAGCGTCACATGCGTTCATATCAGTACACAAACTTGTCTATGGCCCAAGGCCCATTAAGCCGGCCCATGTGGGCGCACACGGTTGTGTGGCCCACCGAGCCCAGTTTTGGCCTAAGCCAAGTGCGTAGAATAACGAGTAATATACATCCTTTTACAAATTTCGACTCATGTGGGCCCACGAGCCCATTCAGCCCATTCGGCCCATTTTGGCCCAAAAATTGCTAAAACCACTCATGGTGATCGCGTTACGATGTAGGCCCATACTTCGAGGGTTTAATCGATCATATGCCCATTCGCACGCCCATGTGGCTAAAAGCCCATCTTTCGGCATTTTGTCATTTTTACCGTTGTAGTCTAACAGTGTGAAATTACACACCTGATTGGGAAGCAAGCAATACCCACCACTTTGCACCTAGATTTAATCATAACCCAGGTTAGTCTTTTAACCAATAATCACTAATACCCTTACAAAGAACCTAACCATCAACAAGTAATGGTTGCTTACCTTGGATAGCAATCGGTTCCCCTCTTGAACCCCTGATCGAAGTCGCCTTCCAAACCTTGACAGGAACTATGTAATATTAACAAGGATTGTGCTTCGGAAAAAGATTGAACAAAAGAACATCAACTTACCATAACAACAGTATTCGGCCACTCAGGTACACTTAGAATCGAGTGCCACGAGAACAGTTACACCCCTGACAGAAATGACGATAGAGTTAGGAAAGAAGCCTATGACAAAGAGAGAAAGAGGAAAAGGAAGAACCGTGAACCCTAACATAGCAGCAATCGTAAGTCTGACTTTAAGTCACCAATCACAACCCAACCTCTGTACCCTAGACAAGCGTAGAAAGATTCAGCACCCAAGAAGGACAAGAATAATCGGCTTGCTAAGAAAGATCGAAAAGTAAAAGAAGAGGAGAGGCAAATAGCAATCGATCAACTTCACAAGAATGAGAAAAATAGAGTAGAAGAAATTCAGTCCATGGGGAAGAAAGAGGCTCGATATTCGGCTACAATGAAAAAAATCAAAAGAGAAAAATAGGAGAAGGAAAAATAAACTTGGTAAAGATGGAATGAGTAAAAAAAAGAGGTAAGTAGATTCGGCTATGGCCAAGGGACTAGAGGAAGGAAAAGAGACTAAAATATTGTCAAAAGAATTTGGCCACTAGAAGAAATCAACCACAAGTGGAGAAATGCCGACCGCCAAAAGGAGGAAAATTGCAAAAACCAAAAATACAAAATCTACCAAAAAGAATAATAGAAAAAAAACAATAGCGACCACTCCCTAAGCCAAAAGTCGGCACTAGCCTGCACATGCCTCCCTAATGTCAAATTCTCCCCAACTCACACTCCATAATCGGCTCAAACACTAACCCCCATCCAACTCCTTGATTTTAGCCAACAACCCAATTTGAATTCTATTCAAATTCCTTCCACCGAACAACAACCACTTATTTCAAATGTAAATCAACCCTTAGTTTTTCGGTCAAACACCAATTCCTTCCTTGCGTGAGCAGCAAAATATAACCCCCCTTTTGCAATGGGGTAGCTCGAACTCCAGTCCTCCAAGCTCCCTACACGCAGCTTGCCTCTTTGTCGTCCAGCTTTTTATGTCATAAAACCATCCCAACTAAACATAAGCGTTACCTGTTAGAATCAATCCCTTTAAAAAAAAAAACAAAACTTCATATAGCCTGGGATTCAAATTCACACTTCCCAGCAGCCCTAACACACCTCTTACCAATAAACCACCAGCTTTCTTGTGTCGTAAATCAATCCCAAATAACTATAAGTCTTAAACGCTAACTCCCATGCTAACCTATGCACAATAAAAATTTGCCCAGGCCAAGACTTGAAACCCGGACCACAAGCTACTACTAACACCTACTTACCATCCGACCATCTGCTTCCTTGTGTCATATTTTACTCGAAAATATTTATAAAGTCTTCTGGCTCACACCAATGCCTACTTAAGGTTTGGTTTAAACCCTGGAATTTTCGGACATCCCCAAGCACTCCAAATCACTTAACCCACATACCAAACATGAAATTGTGAAATTTTTCCCGTCCAAAAAAAATCCAAATTTTCTAATACTCGAAGCCCATTTCTACTAGGCCCAAAATTCAGGGCGTTACATATTGTGACTGATTGGGAATCATCATTATTGTGATTGAATGATATTTGCGATGGTGGGTTCGAGTGTGTTTCTAATATGCTCTAAATACTGTTATCTGCCGGTACGTTCATTATTAATGTACCGACTATTTCTGTGTAGCACTGTACGTATGTTCCGTTTCGAAACTGCTTCACAGCTTTATATTTCTCATTCTATAGATAATTAGTTTTGGTCTCACACTGAGCTTGAATAGCTCACCCCCTCAGACAGTCACGGTAGCGAAAGTTTAATTCGGTTCTACTTTCTAGTTCATTTTACGATTATATTATTTGAAACTATAAAGTTTTACACTATTGTGGTAACGTTTCTGCTTAAGTTTTCATCCACGCTTTTACTTTGGTTATTTGTTAAATTTAAACTGAAACTTTATTAAATGGACCTCAATCGAATAAATGTTTTAGTTCTTTAAGAAATAAATATTTTTAGAAATGAAAATTTAAGATTGACTTGTTTTGTAAAATTCTTTACAATCACTTCAATGATCAATGTAGCATTTCGAATTCGGTCTAGACTTCTAGGCCGGGTTGGGGGTGTTACAATAAATATCACTTTTTTATTAACTTTCTAGCCTTTAGTCATTTTTTTCAACCCTAGCCGCCCTAAAGGTCACTAAACTAACTATAATTACAACAAAGCAAGCGCACCTATCGAACAATAGAATAGCTATGGTGACTAGCGAATATCGTATCCACGAGGACTAAAAGTATTAGTAATTACCGTTAGTTTTTCGGTCAAACACCAATTCCTTCCTTGCGTGAGCAGCAAAATATAACCCCCCTTTTGCAATGGGGTAGCTCGAACTCCAGTCCTCCAAGCTCCCTACACACAGCTTGCCTCTTTGTCGTCCAGCTTTTTATGTCATAAAACCATCCCAACTAAACATAAGCGTTACCTGTTAGAATCAATCCCTTTAAAAAAAAAAACAAAACTTCATATAGCCTGGGATTCAAATTCACACTTCCCAGCAGCCCTAACACACCTCTTACCAATTACCGTTTTTCTATTATTTTGCCGATGAATTGAAGTGATTGTTTTTAATCTAAATTTACTAATCCAATTTAACTACGAATGCAATAGAGAATGAAATAGGAAAATAACCGATGATAATCAATGAGATAGACAATACCCAGGAAAGATTTCACCTAGACTTCACCTGTTATTCTGAATCTAAATTAAATGATTTATTCACTTGTGTCTTGATCTGTGGGAATCCCTAAATTATGTTAATATCTCTTTCGAGAGTAAGAACAACTGACTCTAGGTTGATTAATTGAAATCTCTTTCTAATTAAAACTCCTATTGTCGCATTAACTCGATCTATGGATTCCCCTATTAGATTTGACTCTAATCTGGAAGATTTATTTTGTCCTATTTCTAGGATTGCATGCAATTCCACTCAATTATGCTAGATCTACTCTTAAACAGGGACTTTTGTTTGACTGAAATAAGCACATTAAACATGAATTAATATCCTGAAAATATTAAAACACGAAATAAGCATACATAATTGAGAACAATAATCAAGTATTTATCATGTAAATTGGAAATCAAATAATAAGATTCATCATAGGTTTCATCTTTCCTAGGCATCTAGGGAATTTAGTTCATAATCTGGAATGAAAACAAGTCAAAATTAAGATAACAACAAGACATAAAGAAACTCAATAAAACTTCGAACGAAATTAAATGGAGATCTTTAATCTTGAAGGAGATCTGCTTCTGAGTTGATTCTGATGGCATTCTTCAAGTCTTTTCTTCGATCTTCTCTCAGTGATCCTTTAGATATTCTTCTAATTGGTATTTATAGACTTTTGAATGCTCAAAAAGCCTAAAAATTGGGTTTTTTTCCGCGTATTTGGGAAGTAGGGTGCGATGTCGACACGGGTGTATGGTTAGCCTGTGTGGAAATGCCCAAGCCATGTGGATCCTAGAAATAGCTTTATTTGTTCGAGTTTGACTCGTTTTCCGCTCGCTTCGCTCTCAAATGCTCTCCTAAATACCGAAACATGAATGTAAAGGATTAGAAGCATCAAATTCACTAATTTACATAGTTAATCATCTAAAAATGCATTAAGAATGAGACTAAATATGTTACTTTTACAGCTTATCATGTAACAGCCCATTTTATACCCTAGTCAGAACGGGTGATTTCAGGACCACTTAACCGAGTCAAAATATTATTTTAAATGCTTTAATATGTTTTACTGTATGATAGATATATGGTGTGAAAGTTTCGTATTGAAATTTTACTGTTTGATCGGTTAATTTGATAAAAAGGATTAAATCGCATAAAGCGATAAATTAGAGTTCTATTTTATAAATGGCTTATTTGAGCATGGCTTTATAAAAGGAGGTACTTGCATGGCAATTATGCCATTTTTAATTGGAGTGGTTGGTAATGGACCATTATGTCCATGTTTTATAATGTTTTATAATTATTTTACAAAGGTTAAAAATGTCATTTGGCTTTATTATATGTTTTAATTAATAAAACATGAAAAAATGGCTTTAATTTTCTTCTCTTCCACCGATTCTTCAAACAAAAATAAGGGTTTAAAGGCTTTGTTTCATTCGGCTACTATTTTGCTAAATTGAGGTATGTTTTGACTTCGGTTTTTAGTGATTTTTACGTTTTTGAGATCGTTGCTTCGTATATTAGTCGACCCGTACCTCAATTTCTAATTTTGATTATGTTTTTGAAAAATGCCATTGATGAATCCTTGATATATTGATAGATTTTGATGAATTATTGTATATTATGTGAGAAAATACAAGAATTTTAAAGTAAATTTTGATGAAAATAAGTTTAAGGATTTAATTGCAAAAAAGATAGAATTTTTGAGGTTAAATTTGTGATTAATTGAAAGATATGTACTTGTGCAAGTCCCTTGAATATTCGGCCAAGGGAAATTTAGGGATTAATTGTGTAATTTGCTATTTTGTGTTAAAAGGGCTAAATTGCAAAGTGTTGAAAGTATATGGGCTAAATTGCAAATATGTCAAAATATATGTTTTTGGATTTAATTGAATATGTGAGTTAGTAAATAGCTGAATTTGATTTAATTTAGATAAAGACAATCGAATCCCGGAACTTGATCGGGGAAAACGGAAAATAGACGAGTAAATACGAGATTTTAAGGTAAGTTCGTATAATGAAATTTAATGTGTTTATGTTTATAATATTTGTTAATGGAATATATGACATATTAGTTGATTGAATAGCCTATTTGGATGTGTACATATGAAATTTAAATGAAATTGTTACAAGTGAGAAATAAATACCGAGCCCCGTTAGAACCGTAGAAGTTGATAGGATACAAGTGACATGTCACTAGGGCTACAGGGTGGTTCGAGCTCCTGCATTTGTTGCGGACTCACCACGTGCTCATGAGCTACAGGTTTATCCTTCAGGATTACATGTTCAGCCTACGGGCTTACCGATTATCCTTCGGGATTATATGTTTAGCCTCCGGGCTTACCGTACAGGCTCGAAAGAGCATATATGACGCATTGACGGATTACAGGTTATATGTATATACACTGTGTGTGTATCACCCGAGTATCTTTCGATGTTCTTATAGGTTCAACGGGTAATTACTGATACATGTTACATGAAGATTGAATGATATATGTATTACATGTTATATGAGACATGAGAATTACATGGATTATATGGTATAAGTTATATGAAATACATGTACAAATATTTGAGCAATGATATGATACATGAATGTTGTGGTTGGTACATGAATGAATTTACATGTTACATGAACTAACAAGTGTATGCTTGTGAAATAGGCAATTTGAGTATATGAATTGAATTGGCATTGTTGTTGTAATTATCGCATTGATTCGGTAAGGTTTAATTTCTATATTATATGGACTTACTAAGCTTTAGAAGCTTACTCTGTTAATTTCTTTCACTGTCTTATAGATTCGGAAGCTAGCTCGATAATCGGACGAGTCGGAGATCGCCATCACACTATCTATCAAACTTGGTACTTTTAAACCTTTTGTAAATGAAATGGTCATGGCATGTATAGGCTAGTACTTTTGTGAACATGATATGTTTTGGGAAATGATCAAGCTATGAGATGTGGCTTGGGTCATATGTGTTTATAATCAAGTATTAGAGTTATTCTTTGGCTATATGTGCTTATGGAAAGATATGTGATTTTGATGAGACTATAAGCTTGCATAATTGATATGTATATATGTGTGGATGAGTGCATGGAAATGGTCATTTAGGCCTTTGAGTTGGTGTGCTTGATTTGTGAATAAATTGAGATGATTTTGGGTCCATTTTGTGCTTGAAATTGGTATGTCTTAGGTTGGTAGAATGGCATGAAATGTTGTTGGTTAATGGCTAGTAGAAATGACCCATATTGGGTGGCAAATTTGGCTTAAACCGAGCCTATAACGTGCCACACGGCCAGGGAACACGGGCGTGCGCTTCGACCATGTGTCCCCTGCACCTTAATGTTTTGGTCAGTTTTGGTACACGGCCTAGACACACGGGCGTGTCTGGTAATTTGAAGCCGTGTGAAATTTGGCAGTATAGTCACACGGTCTGCTCTGTTTTGTACACGGGCGTGTCTGGCAGCCGTGTGATATTTGACAGTTTCGACCACGGGGTAAGGGCACGGGCGTGCCTAGGCCGTGGGCGACACACGGCCTAACCCCATGGGTGTGTTGGACAGCCGTGTGGGATAAGTCAGATTCGACCACGGGCTGAAAGGTTTGGCCATGTCTAGAGGGACACGGCCGTGTGTGAAGAACACGGGCAAGGGACAAGGCCGTGTGTCCCTAACTTTGAAAATTTTGCAAATTATCTCCTATATTTTAGCATGTTTCCAATTAGACTTCCAATAGTTATATGCATCCTTTTATGATCAATTGAAGCATGCTCTAATGACAGATGATACGTGATGGTTCTTGATTAAAAAGTTTTAAATTTTTACTGTTCCGATGAATGTTACAAGTCTAGTAATGCCCCTTACCTACTCCGGTGACGGTTACAGGATAGGGTGTTACATATCAAATATCGCCACACTTAAGTGTTTGTTTGCCTCAAGCAAAATCCTCAACTCACAATTAAAATTAATCTTTCTCAACTTATAATTCTCATCAATGATGTTTCATCATAATTCACAAATAATCATACATTGATAATTCAACTAAAAGAGTACTAAAGATTCAAAAAATCCAAGTCGAACATTTTTAAAGCATGAAAACATAGGTATTTCCCCTTATCTAAGTAAGTACCTTTAATTCAAAATCGACAAAAATCGACATCCTTATTAAAGGTTCACTCAAATCACTCAAAGTATTTAAGGTTCAATAATAAGCACTCAATAGTCAAACATAAAAATTCATTACCATAGGCTTGCATGAAAATCAAACCTCCACCACTATAAAATGATATGATACACAAATCAAAAGGTCTTTAAGAGGTTGTAATGCAACTTAGGTTAAAGGTGTGGAGAAAGGCTGAAAAAGTTGGTTAAAATCGAGATCCAATTAATAAATTACCAAACTAGAAAAATAAACAAATGCTGAATTAAAAGAAACAATTACATCAATCGAAAACTATTCAAGAATAAAAACAAGCTTCTTCTCAAAATATGAATTTAACTGTTCAAGCTCAATCAACATAAAACTAAATAATGATCAATTTTTTATTATATATTTTTTAATTTTTTTCTTCTTTTCTTTTAAGAACAATAAGAAATAATTCAGCAAATCAAACAAAAGAGCACAATTAGACAACTAACAAAATTAAATCTTGAGAAAAAGGGAGTCAATAAAATGGGAAAAAATTTCAACGAGCAAAAAAAATGAGTTATGGGTTAACATTAATGGGTAAATCAAGAAACGATGTGTTAGGCTTAACGGGGTTCACTAAGGATTAATTATGTAGGTAAGCTTTTTATGAGATAAGTGGGTTAAAACCTAAGTGTCTTTATCATCTCAATATATCAAATCAAAAGGTGTGGTTTAGACATGTATAATCAACAGAAGTTCTAGAATAACAAATCAAATTGACACACTCATAACCAATATAAAATGAGCAAGAAAAAGGTATGCTCTAAAGGCTCAAGATCTCACAAAAAATTATGGTTTCTGATGTCAAACTTGTAAATTTAAAACTTCAAGGTAATACCTCAATTTAAGGAAACAACCTAAAATTTTTAATTCTAAAAATAAACTTATCATGCTTGATTCTCTCATGTCTTTAAAGTTTAAAATAATCAATGCACAAATATCTATGAATTTAATCCAAAACACATCAATAAAAATCACAAATCGATAAAAGTTCATTCTAATAGAAGCATGAGAAAATTACTTAAACACAAGACATTATTCAAGGATTTTCTAATAATTATATAAATAACCTCCCCACACTTAAGATGTACATTGTCCTCAATGTACAAACAGATATAATCACAGTATAAACAGAATATCATAAGAGAGGGAGAAAACTGAAACTACCCTGAATATTGGATGAAATTGTCAGAATAGTGAAAATCGGAATTGTAGACAAATCTAGATGTAGTGCATAATTTCGAGCAAACTAGTAAGAAAATAAACACAAATAGTGAAGATTAAGGGGTTATAACTTGATTAGAAACAGCAATAAAAATATATTTAAAAAATAATTAAAATAGGTTTAAAAAAATAAAGCAACTAAAACAAAATTAAAAAGAAGGATAAATAAAAAATAAAAAATAAAACAAAAAAAGGAAAAAAAATAATAAACTCAATTATACCAATAAGCTTAAAGGTAATTATAATAATAATAGTAAAAAAAATTAAAAATAATAAAAATAGCAAAAATATTAAAATAAATTTGAATCTAAGTATAAGAATAAAAAATAAAAAATAAAGTAATTAGGAAAATTAAAATAGATAATATAAAAAATAAAATAAAATAAAATAAAATGGGTAGCTTGGTTGGGGAAGAAGAAAAAGAGAAATTGAGAAAAGAATTTTAGGGTTTGGGCCACATGGCCGTGTGGAGTATTTTCAGTTCGTGTGCAATTAAAAATTAACCTAGTTTTCACACGGCCATGGACACGCCTATATGTTCAGGCCGTGTGGCACACACAGCCGTGTCGCATAGCCGTGTGCAACCTCCTTCGCTTCTCCCACGCCCGTGTGAACTCCCAAACTCCCGTGTGGCTCGGTTGTGTCTCACACACAACCGTGTGTCTGGCCCGTGTAACTCTCTGACTTGATTAAATATTAAAAAATTAGCTCTAGGTTTCACACGGCCTATGACACGCCTGTGGAACATACAACCGTGTCGCACGGCTGTGTGGAGTACTGTAGGCCGTGTCTTTATCGATTTTTCGAAAAATTGAGTCTTAGGATCCACACAGCCATGGACACGCCCATGTGTCTAGACCGTGTAACTCATTGTCAAACCCCTTATAATGCACACGGCTTGGGACACACCCGTGTGCCTAGGCCGTATGGGTCAAAAATACTTTTGTTTTTTAATTTTTTTAAAATTTTAAAATTAATTAGTTTTAAAAATAACATGAAATAAAATTAAAAGAATTAGCAGTGTTAACACTCGTGTTGCCTCGCGAGAAGCGCTTATTTAAAGTCTAAGCTCGACTTACCTCGCATTTGCACGGTCATGGTGATTCGCGGAGTCGAAACTCCTCTTCTCATTATCAATTCTATTATCAACATAAGGTTTAGGTCGAGTACTATTTACCTTAAATGTGCCAAATTTAGAATGAGTTATCTCGACTGTACCGTTAGGAAGACATTCAGTATCGTAAACGGATTTGATTCGTTTGCAAGCTCTGAAGTTGCAATTCGAGGATCCGTTTTATCTAGAAGTACCTTGTCTCCAACCTTAAATTGTTTTGTTCCATCCACATGCTTATCATGGTGTCTCTTTAACTCTTCATCATGCTTTTTCAGTTTCTCCTTAACATGTGTTCGCCATTCATCTAGTTCATCGATTTGTAACATTCGTTCATCATGAGTCGTTATGTTTTTGTCGCATGGACTGGAACGTGACTCCATCACATTTTTCGAGGGGTTTCCTGCAAGGAAGTTTGAGCCACATGGTTACTCACATTAACAGAACTTGTAAAATCATCTCGATCATTAGATGTCTTAACAGAATCATGAGCTTGGAGAGTGATTGTTTCGTTACTTACACGAAGTACTAACTCACCTGTACCAACATCAATAATAGTTCTAGCAGTTGCTGAAAATTGTCTTCCTAAAATTAAAGGTACTTCATTACCCTCATCGATGTCTAAAACAACAAAATCAATTGGGAATACGAATTTATCAATCTTTATAAGAACATCTTCAATAATACCCCTAGGAAATCTAATGGTTCTATCTGCTAATTGAATACTCATCCTAGTTTGTTTGGGTTTCCCAAGACCTAATTGTTTAAACATTTTGTAGGGCATGATATTAATACTCACCCCTAAATCAGGCAAAGCATTATTAATATTCAAACTACCAATTAAACAATGAATAGTAAAACTCCTTGGATCTTTCAATTTGTTGGGCAGTTTATTTTGCAAAATGGTTGAGCAAACTACATTTAGCTCCACATACGATGAATCATCTAACTTTCTCTTGTTCGTCCAAAGCTCTTGTAAATATTTAACGGAATTGGGCATCTACGGAAGATCTTTAATAAATGGTAAGTTAATATGTAATTTTTTTAGAAGCTTAAGAAATTTACCAAATTGTTCGTTCGTGTGGTCTTTCTTCGTCGCGTTAGGATATGGCACACAAGGTTTTTGTTCCTTACCAACCAATTTTTGTTCATTCTAGCTTACCTCAACCTTACCATTACTTACCACAGTTTCTTGCCTCGGTTCTAGTTTAGATTCAACTACCCCTTTTTCATCTCGCATAGTAATTGTATGAAGTTGCTCTCTCGGGTTAGTTTTGGTATTCCTAGGCAAACTACCTTGTGGCCTTTCCAAAATCAGTTTAGCAAGTTGATCTATTTGATTCTTGAGTCGTTAAATTGACACTTGCTAATTTTTAAGTGCTGCTTTAGTGTTTTGAAAATGGATTTCTAACATCGAGATAAACTTCGTCAACATCTCCTCGAGATTCAACTTTTTCTCTTGCAGATAAGGCTGTTGTTGAAAGCCTAGAGGGGGTTATCGTATTTGGTTTCCTTGACTACCTTAAGAGAAATTAGGATAGTTCCTCCAACCTGCATTATAGGTATTACTAAAAGGGTTGTTTTAAGGCCTAGAATTATTACCCATATAATTGATTTTTTTGTTCTCTATGCTAGGATCATAGGGTAAACATTATGGATTGATCATTCCTCCTCTATTCGTATCACACTACATCATCGGATGTGCCTGCGTAGAATCGTATAAACCATCAATTTTCTTATTTAAAAGTTCTACCTGATTCGGTAACATGGTGACTTGCAAAGTCGACTTTGCCCTCATGACTTGCCACTGATAATTATCTAGTGCCATCTCCTCTATAAACTAATAAGCCGCTTTAGGTGTTTTATTGTTTAAAGTACCACCAGCTGCTACATCAATTAATTTCCTAGTTGAAGTATTCAAACCGTTGTAGAAGGTTTGAACCTGTAGCCATAGAGGTAACCCATGGTGAGGGCATCATCTAAAAAAGATCGTATACCTTTCCCATGCATCATATAGGGTCTTTAAGTCGATCTGAATGAAGGAAGAGATAGCATTCCTTAACTTGGCTGCTTTAGCCAGTGGAAAGTACTTCAATAAGAATTTCTTGCTTATTTGGTCCCATGTAGAGATAGAGCCTCGTGGTAAAGAATTCAACCACTATTTAGCTTTATTCCTCAACGAGAAGGAAAACAACCGTAGGCGAATGGCATCGTCAGAAATGCCATTAATCTTGAAAGTGTCACAGACTTCTAGAAAATTAGGCAAATGAGTATTTGGATCTTCGTTTTGCAAACCATCGAACTAAACAAATTGTTATACCATTTGAATAGTGTTCGGCTTCAGTTTGAAATTATTCGTAGCAATAGTAGGTCTCACAATACTCGATCCATTCCAGTTAGAATGGGCTTGGCATAATCGTACATAGTACGAGGAGTAGGATTTGGATTTGCAGGATTTGCAGCAATCACAGGAGGCAGCTAATTATTCTGATTATCACCCATCTCCTTAGTAATAATAATAACGTCCTCTTGCTTGTCTACTATACTCTGTTGATGCTGCCTTACTTCTTTATAGTTTTTGCGTGCTGTACTCTCAATTTCGCTATCAAACAGTAATGGTCTTAATGGGTTTCTTCTAGTCATAAACTAAAGAAACCTGCTAGAAGCAAATAAAAGAAAAATTAGAAAATAAAAATTAAACTAAAAATAATAATATAATAAAAATAAAAATAAATGGCTAAATTAATAAAAATAAAGTGTTCCTAATATTTTAGTCCCCGGAAACGGTGCCAAAAACTTGATGGGCACTAAACTAACTATAATTATGACAAAGGTAAGCACACCTATCAAATAATAGTATAGCTATGGTGAGTAGGGAATATCATATCAACAAGGACTAAAAGTACTAGTAATTACTGTTTTCTTTTATTTAGCCGATAAATTGAAGTGATTGTTTTTAATTTAAATTTACTAATCTAATATAACTACGAACGCAACAAAGATTGAGAGGAAAATAATCGAAGATAATCAATGAGATAGACAATACCCAGGAAAGAATCTACTTAGACTTCACCTATTATTCTGAATCTGAATTAAATGATTTATTCACTTGTGTCTTAATCCGTAAGAATCCCTAAATTATGTTAATATCTCTTTTGAAAGTCAGAACAACTGACTCTAGGTTGATTAATTGAAATCTCTTTCTAATTAAAACCCCTATTATCACATTAACTCGATCTATGGATTCCGCTATTAGATTTGACTCTGATCTGTTAGATTTATGTCATCTTATTTCTAGGATTGCATGCAACTCCACTCAATTATGCTAGATTTACTCTTAAATAGGGACTTCTGCTCCACTGAAATCAGCACATTAAACATGAATTAATATCCTGAAAATATTAATATAAGAAATAAACATACATAATTAAGAACAAGAAGCAAGTATTTATCATGTAAATCGGAAATCAAATAATATGATTCATCATAGGTTTCATATTTCCTAAGTATCTAGGGAATTTAGTTCATAATATGGAATGAAAACATCTCAAAATTTGGATAACAACAAGACATAAAGAAACTCAATAAAACTTCAAAGGAAATTAAATAGAGATATTCAATCTTGAAGGAGATCCACTTTCGAGTTGATTCTGATGGCGTTCTTCAAGTCTTTTCTTTGATCTTCTCTTCGTGCTCCTTTAGGTCTTCTTTTAATTGGTATTTATAGACCGTCGAATGCTCAGAAAGCCTAAAAATTGGGTTTTTTTGCTTATTTTGGAAGTAAGGTGCGATATCAACACGGGCTAGCACATGGGTATGTGGCCAGCCCGTGTGAGCGTGTGTCCAGCTCGTGTGGAAATGCGCAGGCCGTGTGGATCTGGGAAACAACTCTATTTTTCCAGTTTTGACTCATTTTTCACTCCTTTAGCTCCCAAATGTTGTCCTAAGTATAGAAACATGAATTTAAAGGTATAAGAGCATCAAATTCACTAATTTACATAATTAATCATCCAAAAATGCATCAAGAATAGGATTAAAATATGTTACTCTTACAGCTTATCACGCCCCTTCCTCTATTCTCTTCCTCTCCATTTTTTCTTCTATTTTCCTACATTGTTCTGCCGCCCAAAACCCCTTTTTTGCTGCCCACCTTTTCTTCATTGGCAATAGATTTTTACATAATTTTCCTTCTCTTCATTGCTTCTATTTTCCCTTAATTTTTAAGCCTTAAATTTAGTATTTTTATTACTTGAAAGAAGACCTCCATAGTTGCCAAAAGGTTCACAATTGCCACCTTTTAGATATCTCTCGAGTAAATATCTTATTCTTCTATTTTTCTTCTTAATTTTTCAGTAGGAAAATTCCACATTCTAGATTTAGAATTTTGGTGTTGGTTACTGATTTAAATGGTCATTTTTTAGTTTTTAAAGCACATCTTTTGAGCCACCCAAAGTTGTCCTAAAACTGCCACCGCTTGTGGTGGTTATCACCCAATAATATTCCTTTTTATGTTATTAGTGCACTGCACCAGGAGTAATTTTAACACCCTAAAATTCTTATTTTTGTTTCTAGTAACATGTGACATAAATATATGTTTGCTTCAGTAATTAAGTGTTTTGGGTGTGTAAGAGGTCCCAAGTTCAAGTTTTGTCTGGGGAAAATTTTGGTTTTTTTAAATAAAGCCTTAACCTTATTTAGTAGGCTTTTAGTTAATTATTGGTAAGTATATATATCAGAATGGACCTGTTGGTCTGGTGGTTAAGTGGAGTGTTAATATGATGAAGGTCTTGTGTTCGAATCCTTGCACGAGCGTAGGTAGTATTTTTGCTCAATAATTTGGCTAAGAGTTGTACCGTGGGGGGACTCTGAGTAGTTGAGTTTGAGTGGGTTAGTGGGGAGAGATTTGGGGAGATGATAGGGGGTTATCAGAATATTCAGTTCATTTGCTATTTTAGAAAAATAATAACCCTTTTGCCGCCTCTCCTCTTTTCTCCATGCCACTTTTCCCTTTTTTTTTCTAATTTCTTCTCTCTGTTCCTTTGCTTATCATTCGTTCTTGGTCGACGAAATCCCTTGCTATTCTATCCTCTTTTGGATCATTCGGTAAGTACGTTGTGGGAATTTTAGTTATGTTTTAATTAAACGATTAATAAGAGGGTTCGTTTTTACTCTTATTTAGGAGTTATTCGAAGGTTTTAAATGGGTATTCTTGGGGTGTGGTGACTGTTGGTTATCGTTTTCCTCAGGGTAAGTTTTTCGAACCTTTGTTAGCTTAGTTCTTGAGTTATACGGTTGGGGTTATGATTGATTAGCGAATTAAGTGATTAATGAGGTGATATATTGGTTGAATATAGGTTTTAGAAGGCTTGAGGATCGTTTTTGCATCAATCGATACCAGGTGTGTACCCAAAAAATAGAAAATAGGGTTTCAGTAAAAGTTAAAAACCCCACTGTCGACACTACACAGGCATATGGTCATTTGTGTGGTAGGCCATGTGCTAAGGCACGGGTGTATGGTCGATGAGGCCAGTCTGTACACGTAAGACACGGCCGTGTGATGGTTAGGTAGGCTGTGTGCGATACACGAGCTAGACAGATCTGGGCCGTGTGGGCCATACGGGCGTATGGGTCCACACAAGTATTCCACACGGGTGTGTAAGATTTTGGGCCAGGCTGTGTGATCTATATAGCCAAGGCCAAATTGGGCCATGTCGGCCAGACGGGCGTGTGGGCCCACACGGGCAAGCCACATGGGTATGTGGGCCCATTTAACTGACATATTTTCTAAGGTTGCCCGGGTCACCCAAGTCAACTGTGAACCTACTGTAGGGTTGGTAGCACTACTTAGACCCTTAAATGTGTGAGCTGAATATATGATGTATGTACTGAGCATGATAATTATATGCATGTATACTGAATTGTATGTATAATTGATAACTATGTAATAGCATGTCATATACTGTATGTCTGCACTGAGTATGTTATTTTCATCTGCATTGGGGTGGGATGATGGTTATTGGAGGAAGTGTACTCAAAGGCTTTTAACTAATAGCTCAGTTACAATATATATTGAAAGGCTCTTAAGCCTATTATCTGGCAGTTTACCTGTGATATATCGTTATGTGTCACATTCAATACAACTTGGAGTGTAGGCCTGGGTGGGTGTGTTTGTAACGCCCCAAAATTCTTATTTTTGTTTTTGTGAACTTGTGACACAACTGTCTGTCTACTTCAGTGGTTATATGTTCTGGGTGTGTGCTGGAGGTCATGTGTTTGAATCCTTACGCGAGTGTAGGTAGTGTTTTTGCCCTAAATTTTGGCTAAGAGTTTGAGTGAAGCCAAATGTTTAAAGTAGTAGAGATGAGTGGGGTTGTGGAGAGTTTTGTGGAGGGAATTAAGGGGAGTTGGGATAGAGGTTATCGGAATTGTTTCACTTGACTATCTTTTTGCAAAATTCAGCTTTCCCTCTCCTCTTCTCTAAAAATTCTGACGATTTTTGTTTTGTTCTACTCCTACTATTCTATTATTTTCATCTTTCGGTTTTGGTGCTCCTTCTCTCTGCTATTATACTACCTTTCCCAACAGTTTATCGTCGCTGTTTTTTGGTAAATGATTTATGAATATCGAAATCTTGATTTTTAGGTTACCCATGAGAGGCTTAAGTATTCTATTTTGACGGCCTTGAATCGAGTGGAACGAGGCTTTCCTAGTTTTGTTCACAGTCGAAATTGTATGAGGGTACTAGGTAAGCGTTAAGTGGTTATTTTGGATCAATGTTGGCATGATGGTTTCGGTTTAATCTTTGTTATAGGCTGATTTTATTGCTTTGACTTATCGTTTAATAGATTTTAGAAGGCTCGAGATATTTTTTTGCAGCGAATTGAAATCAGGTGTGTACCCAAAATGCAGAAAATGGGGTCCGGTGAAAAGCTGAAAACCTGTACTGTTGAGGCCACACGGGCGTGTGGTCGTCCATGTGGTAGGCCATTTGCTAGGACATAGGCGTGTGATCGACAATGCCAGGTCTTGCCCGAAAGACACGGCTTTGTGATGGCCATGTTACTGTGTGCGATACGTGGGCTAGACTATATTGGGCTGTGTGGGGCACACGAGCATATGGGTCAACATAAGTAGTCTACACAGGCGTGTAGGATATTAGGTTAGGCTGTGTGATCTATACGACTAAGGCCAAACTGGGCTGTATGGGCCATATTGGTGTGTGGGCTTACAGGGGCAGGCCATATAGGCGTGTAACGTCTAGAATTTTGGACCTAAAAGTATTGGGCCTTGGTGGCGGCTTATAATATTCTGTTGTGTATGGAAATATCACAATTGTGTGTTTGGTGTATTGGTTAAGTAATTAGGAGTGTTTGGGAGTGTTGGAGAAGTCTTGGGTTCAAACTAGGGCTCTAGCAAAATTTTTAGTTTTTCCTTTTAGAGGACCTTGGTATTAGTTGGAAAGCCTTAAAAATAGTTTTGGTTAAAATATGACATAAGGAAGCATGTGGCCTAGTGGTTGAGGCCTTATTAGGGTTGCAAGAGAGCAAGGGTTCAAATTTGGCTCTTGCAATTTATTTTGGTATTTCTTTTGAATGAATATGAAAGCGAGTAGGTGGGCTTTATATTTAAATGTGTTGGATTTATGACTCAAGGAGTTGGATGGCAAAGAGGCAAGTGCGTGTTTGATCGATGAAAGGGGCCTGGGTTTGAATCTGGGTGTATGTAGAATTTTTAATTCTTGGCTTGAGTAAACCCTTGTGAAATGATCATAGAACTTTTGAATTAATGTGCGCGTTGTGTGACAAGAAAGGCGTGCTAGTCAGGTGGCAAGTAGCGTGTGGATGCAGTTAGGGGTCTTGAGTTCAAGCTGCTCGGTGCGCAAAGACTGTCTTTTTACTGCTCAAGTGGGGAAGGTAATTGAAGTTAACCGGAACTCCTATTGGAGGAGGTTTGAATCGGTTGTGGCTGGTTGTTGGGGGAATTTTGAAAGGGTTTGAATCGATCATGGGGTGTCTTAAGGAAAGAAAATCTATTGAGGGAAGTTTGAGTGGGATTTAGACCTAGTTGTTGGCTTGTTTCAAGGAGTTGGTAAGGTTGGTACGGTTTGGTGGAGGAAATAGTGGGGTATCAATGTTTCAATTTTGGGGGAAATGTGTGTGTGTTTGTGAACTTTGGTGTGTCGAAATTAAGTGTGGTGTTTAGTTCTTTTTTTAGTTTTGGGAGAAGTGTTCTTTTTGTTTTTTTTGCTCAATTCCTTTAGTGCCGAAGGCACATTTGTGCTCTCTTTTGTTTTTGCACTTTTATTTTTCCTTTTTCGTTTTGCTAGAATTGCAACTTAGGGTGACCTCTCACGCACTTCTTTTTCTTTTCTCCTTTTCTCTCCAATCTATTCTCTTCTTTTCTAGTCTCAAAAGCTGAATAATCTCCTACTTCTTCTTTTTCTTCTTCTTCTTCTTGGTTTTTGCATAACCTTTCTTGGCCAAATATTGTCTGATATCCTCTCCCTCCCTTTGGTGTTATCTATTTGGGCCGAATACACCATTAACACTCATCCTCCCTTTTATTCTTTCTCTTGATCGATTGTTCTGTTTCTTCTCCTTGTCTTCCTTTGGTGTTGGGGTTCAACCGATTATAGCAAGGGACACTTGCCGAATCTATCTTTTCCATTCCTTTTCTGTTAATTGTTGAAGATAGGTAATATTTCGGTTTTGGATAAGCCATTCTTACTTCTTAGTTTCTTCACTATTAGAAACCATATGTTACAGTTAGTAAATGCTGATTCTTTGCTCGTGCGGTTATGAATAAGGTCATTGAGTTAAAGTTCAAAGAGTGTAGAGTTCTCTGAGGATCCGGGATTTCTCCATCATCAATCGTTTGAGGTAGGGGTGAGTGTTTTTGGGCCGAATGCTTTATAGCTTTGTATTGGGACTTTATGTTGTTGGCACTTACATGTTTTTAAGTATTAAGAGATGTGTTGCTACAGTTTTTGGCCAGTAAGTGTAATCGGTGGTGGTCAGTGGTTCTAACGGAACCAAGATTTTGTTTATGTGCACAAGGTGAGGAGCTGTGTATTTTGGGTTATAGTTGTAAGTGTTTAACCCTAATGGCAATTGTCTAACAAGTTATTATTGGATTTTTAGGTACTGTACGAGGGAGTTTGCTACACAGTTCATTTACAAGTGTGTAACCATATGCCTTGTCTTGATAATCTGCTGAAAAGTCGAAAATGTGTGTGTTGTTACTCTGCTTTGACCGTAGATCAGAAAAAGGCTAGAGAGTCAAAATACCTGCGAAGGATGCCATATGAGCGTGCGATCGCACGTGTGGTGGACCGAGCCCATGAATATGGGCGTAAGATGGTTGAGGCCACTATGAGCGTTCTCATGGGCTTAGGTCATTTTGGGCCGCGTAGGGGCTGAAATGGGCCATGTGGGCCCAATAGGCCTGTGGGCCCTACATGGAATAAATTTGTATACTGTGGTAAATGTTTAACTGAGCCATGTAGTCCATGTGGCTAGAATTGTTTTGGGCTAAATGGGTCGTGTAGGCCCAATAGGCTTGTGGGTCCACATGGATAAAATGTATGTGATGTGATAAGTGTTTGTTTTGGGCTGTGTTGTTCGCATAGCCGTGATTGTTTCTGGGCTAAGTGGGCCACACGAGAGTGTGGGCCCACTTGGGCTGAGTAATGGGCCTTAGGCCCAATTACCCCGTTTTGTCATTTAGGTTTCAAAAGTCGCTTAGGGCGACAGTGGACCTTCTGTTGGGTTGTTAAGACCTCGATGTGCAAAGTTACAAAAATACCCCCGGTTTCCAAATTACAGAAATACCCCAGGTTTGTAAATTATCAAAATACCCCTAATTTGTAAAATTCTTAAATACCCCTAGTTTGCAAAATTATCGAAATACCCTGGTTTGCCAAAATACCCTTGATTTGTGAAATTATCAAAATACTCCTAGTTTGTGAAATTACCAAAATACCCCTAGTTTGCAAAATTACCGAAATGCCTCTTATTAACAAAATTACTGAAAGACCCTTGTAGGGTAGAATTTTTGAAATACCTCTGTAGGGTAGAATTACCGAGATACCCCTGT
The DNA here is from genome assembly GCA_020496765.1 of Gossypium stocksii. Lineage (NCBI taxonomy): Eukaryota > Viridiplantae > Streptophyta > Magnoliopsida > Malvales > Malvaceae > Gossypium > Gossypium stocksii. The sequence continues at coordinate 95,487,766 of CM035627.1, read as the reverse complement.
GGGGTAGAATAACGGTTTTGCCCCTAGGGTGTAAATGACTGTTTTGCCCTTGTGGGCAAGTGACTGACTTGGACTGTAATTGTATGACTGTGTTTTAACTGATTCGACTGTGATTGTATGTCTGTGTTTTAACTGATTTGACGATGGGTGAATGACTGTTACTAAGCATGGCCATTATGCATACATGTGTGATGATTGAGCATGACATACACGATGTTCTGCATGGGGTTGGGCTTGTTTTGGAGGAAGTTCTGTACTAGTGGCTTTGCCACGTATTTCTGTTAATAGTGGCTTTGCCACGTATTCTAATTCTAGTGGCACTTCCACGTTATCTGTTATAGTAGTAAGGCTGCATATTGGTGTGCAAGCTGGGTGTGTCGAGTTATTCCCTACATGGTGTACTGGTTGGTACAGATGGTGTGTTGTTTGGATTGGGATGGGTTGCATATTTGTATTATGCTGTTATTGGTTTTGTTTTGGGCAGAGGCCCACTTGATTATGTTACTAATTCTGTAATGGGCTAAGGCCCATCTGCTACCGTCTACTGTAATGGGCTTAGGCCCAGACTATTTCTTGTTCTGTTATTGGATTGGGCTAAGCCCAATTGATTTCTGTTATGGGCTGTGACCTAAATGATATTGTAGTGGGAATTAGCCCACATATAATCTGTATTGGACTGTACCATTACTGCTAAAGGGCTCTGGCCCTGACTGCTTCTGTTTCTGTATACTGACTGTTTCTTTAGTAAGGGGATTACACACTGAGTTTTCATAAACTCACCCCGTTTATTAGTTTTTCTCAGGTAATCCCCAGCCTTAGGAGGATCGGTGCTGCGAGGGACTTGGAGATGGCCACTCATCTACCTCTGTTTTTTTCTATTAAATTATTCATGAGTACTTTAATTTGGATTTGGGTTGTAATAAGGCCTTTATAATTTCTAGATTTTAACTTTGGGTTTTTACTTACTTTGATTTATATCTGTTAGAGGTAAATCATGATTTTCCAAAATGTTAACTGTTTTTTTAAAACATCACATTTTTGTAAATCGATTACTTTTAAATAAAGCTTTCACAACAAATAGGATTTTAAAGGTAATAACATTTTACAAGAGAATAGCTTTTAATAAACCACATTTTGAAAATAAACAAACAAAATTTGAGATTTTACACAAGGTTTAAATGGCCACAATTTTTAAATAAGAAGGGTTTTCAATGAAAATAAAGTTTTCGAAAAACACTTCAATGTGACATGCCAGATTCAGGCCTAACTTCTAGGCTGGGTTTGGGGTGTTATAGGGCGTGTGAGCCCATTTAACTGAAATGTTTTCTAAGGTTGCATGGTTTTGCCCAAGTAGACTATGAACCTATTGTAGGGTCAGTAAGCACTATTTTGACACTTAAATGTGTGAATTGAATGTATGATATATGTACTGAGCATGATGATTGAATGCATGTATACTAAACTGTATTTAATACTGATAACCATGTGATAGCATGTCATTTATTATATGTTTGCATCGCATTGGATTAGGATGATGATATTTGGAGGAAGTGTACTGAAAGTCTTTAAGCCTATTGACTTGTAGCCCCGCTGCAATTTATATACTGAAAGGCTCTTAAGCCTATTGACTAGCAGCTCAGCTGCATTATACTGATATGTGCCGCGTTTGGTACAGCTTGGAGTGTAGGGATGGGTGGATGTTTTAAACCCCACAGGAAGTGTAGGGATAGACGGAGATAGTGTATTAGAGGCTAGTGGGTAGTATTTTGTTTTCTGATCACTACATGCATGACTATTACTGTAATGGGCTAAGGCCCTAATGCATATCTGATACTGAAATTGAAATAGGCTAAGGCCCAAACTGCTGCTGAAACTGAATGGGCTTAGGCCTAAACTACATGTGACTATTTACTATGATTGATTGTATGTTTGTTTTCTGTGGGGATTACACACTGAGTTTATGTAAACACACCCCTTCTGTTTAATCTGTATAGGTAATCCCTAAACATAGACTGATCGGTGCGGCAGAGTACTCAACGGTGTCCACACGTTTGTTAGAGATTGTTTTTAATTCAGTATGTTTTAATCTCATTTTTGCTTAATTGCCTTTGGGGGTATTTTGGTGTAATTTTTGGACTTTTTAGACTCTTTTGGTAATTTTAGGTTTTATTTATTTTTATGGATTTTATAATTGTGGTAACTCAACAAAACAAACAATTTTTACTTAAATAAAGAGGTTTTCCTAAAATGAATGGTTTTATGTAATTATCTCGGGTTTCTTAAAATTAATGATTTCTAAAGCTTCCGTAACGAATTATGTTTTTCATAAATCGTGTTAACCGACAAATGATTTTTTTGAAGATAATAAGATATGAAGAAAAGTAATTAAATGGGAATGGTTATCATGATAACTTAGTTTTCAAACACCCTATCATGTGATATTGCCCAATTCGATCATAACGTTTAGGCCGTGTTTGGGGTGTTACATTGAATGGTATCAAAGCCAGGTTGTAAATCTTGACTGTGAATTTTGGGTTTTAAAATTTGATTTTTAAAGGATTAATTTTATAAAGATTGAAATGATTTGACTGAGTATATGGTACACTGAGTCTTTAGCGCCGATCTTGTAAGTACTTTGAAACTGTGATATGTTAAATTGAAAATACTATAGATAATATATTTTGAAACTACTGTAGGTAGTATACTGTTAAAACACTTTAGTTAGTGTCAATTAAAAACTGTGGTAAGACTGATAGAGACTGCGGCATATGAGAACAAACTCTGAATTACTGAAACTGTTTACATAAAACATCTGGTAATAAATATTAAACTGTAACTGATTCATAAAAATCATAATACAGATAAATTTGAGTTAGACAATGAGCGCACGTGGTACCCGTGGACGTGGTATTCGAGGTTGTGGTAGAGGCCGTAGGGGAGCTCGAGTTGAGTCTTCCTCTTCTTGGGGTAGTATACTAAATCTAGACACTAGTGAGACATCGGTGTCGCCTGCCACTGAGATTGGGTCTTGTGATCACATGGCCGGGGATGACACATTGTCCCAGGCTATGCTAAGGATATTTGAGAGGGTCAATGGCCCCAATACTAGATCTGGGGGTCGAGGGTCAGTTACGGAACGACTCCAGTCTAATGGAGCTAAGCCTTTTAGGGGTGTTACTAGAGTCGTCCCTAATGCGGCTGAAAACTGGATGGAGGCCACTGAGCAAATTATGGATGATCTAGATTGCACCATTGAGCAAAAATTAAAGGGTGCAGTCTCGCTGCTTTGCGATGAGGCGTACCAGTGGTGGTTGACTGTTAAGGAGGGCACTCAGCCCTAACATCTGACTTGGGAGTTCTTTAAGACTGCCTTCCAAGATAAATATGTCAGAGCTAGTTACATCGATGCTCGTAGGAGGGAGTTTCTAAACCTTACCCAGGGAGACCAATCAGTGGCCGAGTATGAGGCAGAATTCCTACGACTGAGCCATTATGCACGAGGTATGGTGGCATCTGAGTATGAGAGGTGTGTTTACTTTAAGGATGGCCTCAGAGATAATTTGAGGGCGCTGATAGCTCTGTAGAGGGAGCAAGAGTTCTCGATTCTGGTAGAGAAGGTGAGGATTGCCAAGGAGGTTAAGTGCGTTGAGCGCTAAAACAGAGATCGAGAGAGGGGTAAGAGCAAGAGGGATTTGGAGCCCTCTAGTTCTATACAGAGGCATAAGAAAAAGGCCAGATCTGATGGGCCAGTTAGAGCTGGGCCCCCTGCTATTGGTACTAAACTGCAGCCATGTGTAGATTATGGTAAACACCATCAGAGCGAGTGTTGGAAGAGGACTATGGCGTGTTTGAGGTGTGGGTCATTAGAGCACTGCATTCAAGAGTGTCCGCTGGGGCCCGATTTGATACAAGCTCCAGGTACTGGTATTGCACAGCCCCAAAGGATAGTTCAGCAGGCATCGAGAGGCCGAGGTCAGGCTATGGGTGGTAATGGTATTGAACGTAGATAGGGAGCATCGGGTAGAGGTTCTGGACAGACTGAGGCAAGGTAGCCTGCTCTTGTTGATGCTGCTCGTCACCGAGAAGATAGAGATGCTCAGGATGTCATTACGGGTACGTTCTTAATTTATGAAGTACCTTATTTTGCATTGATAGACATAGGTTCCATACATTCCTATGCATCTAGCACTGTGTCTAAAAATCTGGGGATTTCGGTTGAGAGCACTACAAATGAGTTTACTGTACTAAGTCCATTGGGGTAGTCCGTCCAGGTTAGAAAAGTATTTAGAGACGTCCTTTTAGAGGTTCAAGGGGTGATCTTTCTGGCTGACTTAATGGAGCTTCTGTTTAGGGAGTTTGAACTAATATTGGGGATGGATTGGTCGGTCAAGCACCATGTCAGTTTGGACTATGCGACTAAGAGGGTCGTTTTGAGAACTGATGAGGATAATGAGGTAGTCATATTTAAAGAACGTTAGAACTATTTGTTTACTGTGATCTTTGCACTAGTGGCTGAGAGACTGGTTCGTAAGGGTTATGAGGCATACTTAGCATATGTCAGTGTTTTCACTTCTGAGGACTTTGTTGTTAAGGACATCAAAACTGTAAAAGATTTTCTAGACGCCTTTCTTGAAGAGTTACATGGTTTACCTCTGAATTGGGAATTGGAATTTGGGATTGAGCTTTTCCCTGGTACAGCTCCGATGTCTGTCACTCCCTATTAAATGGCACTAAAAGAGCTTACAGAGCTTAAGGCTCAGATACAGGAGTTGTTGAATCGTGGGTTCATCCGCCCTAGTGTGTCTCCGTGGGGAGCACCGGTACTATTTGTTAAGAAGAAGGATGGATCTATGAGAATGTGTATTGACTACCAACGACTAAATAGTTGACTATTAAGAATAAGTATCCACTTCTAAGAATTAATGATCTATGTGACCAGTTTTGAGGGGCTTCTATGTTTTCCAAAATTGACTTGCGTTCTGGGTATCATCAGTTGAGGGTTAAGGAAGCCGATGTATATAAGATGACGTTTAGGACTCGATATGGTCACTACAAGTTTCTTGTGTTACCGTTTGGACTGACTAATGCACCAGCAGCTTTCATGGATTTGATGAACCGAGTGTTTCAGCCCTATCTGGATTGGTTTGTGGTGGTGTTCTTTGATGACATATTGGTGTATTTGAGGACTGAGGATGAGCATGACGAGCACCTTAGAGTTGTTCTTCAGACTTTGAGAGAAAAGTAGCTTTATGCTATGTTCAGGAAGTGTGAGTTCTAGTTACATGAGGTCATTTTTGGGTCATGTAGTTTCTACTGAGGGGATTCGAGTCAATCCTCGAAAGATTGAGGCTGTGTTGGATTGGAAGTAGCCTAGGAATGTGTCTGAGATCCGCAGTTTTTTGGGATTGGCGGGTTATTTTCAACGATTTGTGGAAGGTTTCTTACTGATTGCAACACCCTTAGCTAAGCTACTACATAAGGGTGTATTGTTTGTCTGGACTGACACGCAACAATAGAGCTTCGAGAAGCTCAAGACTATTCTGACTGAGGCCCCTGTTCTAATACAGCCTGAATCTGAAAAAGAGTTTACGGTTTATAGTGATGCATCACATGTCGGTTTGGGATGTGTGTTCATGCAGGATGGTAAAGTGGTAGCATATGCATCTCGATAGCTTATGGCACACGAGGCAAACTATCTGACACATGATTTGGAGTTAGCTGCAGTAGTCTTTGCACTAAAAATCTGGAGGTACTATCTATATGGTGAGAAGTGTATCATCTACACTGATCACAAAAGCCTCAAGTATCTCCTCACTCAGAAGGAGTTAAATCTTAGACAGCGTAGATGGATTGAGCTGCTTAAGGATTACGACTATACTATTGAGTACCATCTTGGTAAGGCCAATGTGGTGGCCGATGCACTGAGCCATAGAGCTATGAATGATCTGAGGGTAATGTTTGCTCGCCTTAGCTTATTTGATGATGTTAGCTTATTAGCCGAGCTTTAGGTTAAATCGACTTGGATTGAGCAGATTAGGGGTAAATAGTTGGAGGACGAGTCTTTGGGTCTTTGGTTCTGACAGATTGAGAGTGGTAGCACTACGAATTTTGGGTTGAACTCTGAGGGTATGTTGTGTTTCCATGGTCGGATCTATGTTCTGAATGATTGTAATGCCCGAAATTTGGGCCTAGAAGTATTTGGCCTTGAGCTTGGGATCGGTTAGAAGGCGGCCTAAATATTTCTTTTAAAGTGTGCTTGTAAATATCACAATGGCATTTTTGGTATGTTGTTTAAGTGATTTGAAGTGTTTGGGGAGGTTTGAGAAGTCCTGGGTTCAAACCAGGGAATTAGCGAAATTTTTAATTTTTCCTATAGTAGGACCTTGGCGTTTGATTGAAGGCTTTAAGAATTAAATATGGGGAAATGTGACACAAAGAAGCATGTAGTCTAGTGGCAAGGAGGCGTTAGGAGTGTACAAGTGGTCTAGGGTTCAAGCCTTGGCGTTTGCAAGGTTTTTATTTTGGGCTCTTAAGGGAACTGGGACATTAGCTTATAGGACTGATAATTATTTGTGCTAGTTGTGTGTCACAAGAAGCTTGTTTGGTCTAGTAGTGGTGGCGTCTTTCAGCATATGAGAGGGAGTGGGTTCGAATCCCATTATTTGCAAAGGGTATTTATTTTGATTCGTGAATGGTAAGAGTTTGAGGTGGATTCAAATTCTTTGGGGTGGTTGTGGACTTGGTAAAAGGGGGAGATGATCATGGGATTTGGAGTGGTTGAGGAGTGGATTATGGAGCAGATTGTAGAGATTTTTAGGGAATTTGAAATTAGGGAGAATGAAGCCAAATTAGGTAGCTTATGTGAAGCCAAATTAGGTAGCTTATGTATACAAATTAGGCCAAGGAGGCTAGCAGTGTGTATTTTCGACATTTTGGGGGTATAGATGCCAAAATTTCCTCTTTTTTTATCTTGGGTTTTGCTTATTTTTGTATTTTTTCGGTTCTTTACTCTTGAGTGTCGATTAGGTGAGTGACTATTTGGGGTATTTGTTCACTTGCCGAAAACCAAGCCTTAAGGTGTCAAATTGAGTCGATTCCTCCTCTTGGCTTCAATATTGCATCTTTCGTTACATTGGTTTTGCCTAGCTGAATTCATCTTGGTGCACTTCTTCTACTTCTTCCTCTTCTTAATTTTGCCGAATACTTTCTGTCCCTCTCCCTCAAAATTCTTGAGTTCTTTAACATTCTCTTTTATTTGCCTTATCTTGACTGATCCCATCCCTTTTCTTTCTCTCAATATTTTCCTCCTTTGATTATAATATTTGCTTAAGTCGAATACAACTTCTTTTTTTTCTCTCTGGTTGTTCTCTGCTAATTCTCCCTACCATTCCTTTTTCCCTCCATCAGGCGGGTAGTGTTCGTTTGGGTAACCAAATATTATTCACTTGTTTTTCTTCTCTATGTCGTCCTTCTGTGTTCTCTGCCAACTCAAGAGGTAGTTAGTGTATCGAGTGCTATTCGGTTGATTCTTTAAATTTCCTCGAGAAGTGAAGGATCGCAAGTGTTGTTCAAGCAGTTCAAGCCCTTTCTCCTATTGTTCGCTTAAGGTAAGTACATTACCTTTATTTTTGGGCATTGGCAGAATATGCCTATATTTCTTTAGAGTAATCTTTGGCATTATGTCACATCTTTAATCGATGATTTCTATTAAGGGCTATCGATAGTGCAGTTAGTAGATCGGGACGTGAGATCGGTCTTTAGCCAGTGATCTAAGTTATATCTCGTATAAGAAAGGTAAGTGGTAAAATCTATTAAGGGTGGTTATGTGTTTTTGATTATGCGATTAATCAAGTTTATGATTGATTATATAGGTTAAGTTTTCGAGGATTAACTGCAATCGCATCAGGTGTGTATCCGTACCTTATAAATGGAAGCAGGCGTAAAAGTCATAAACATGTGTGTATCTGTATGCTATTTTGATGGTCGGTTGTAAAGCCGAAAGTGTGTGAATCCGTATGCTACGTTTGAGTATCAACTGAAAAGCCGAAAGTATGTGTTGTTCATTGCTATGACTATAGAACGGAGAAATAACGAGAGCCGAAATGCCAGGAAATGATGCCACACGAGTGTGCAATCACTTGTGTGGTGATTCGAGGCCACGAACATGGGTGTTGGACCGTAGAGGCTACTATGAGCACTCTCGTGGTCTTGGGCTGTTTGGGCCACGTTGGGCTGAAATGGGCAGTGTAGGCCCATTGGGCTTGTGGGCCCACATGGATAATATGTATGTGATGTGATAACTGATTAGTCGGGCTGTGTCGTTTGCATGGCTGTGTATGTTTTTGAGCTAAGTGGGCCACACGAGCGTGGGGCCCACTTAGGCCTAATAGCGAGATTTGGGCCCGAAAACACCGATTTGGCCAGGTAGGTTATTTAAGTCGATCGAAGCGATGATAGACCTTCTAGGAGGTCATACTAGGTACTGAGATTCCAAAATTTAGCAAATTACCAAAATACCCCTAGTTTGCAAAATTACCAAAATACCTCATGTTTGTAAAATTACAGAAATACCCTCAGTTTGTAAAATTACAGAAAAGGCCTCGATTTGCAAAATTATAGAAATACCCTTGGTTTGTAAAATTACCAAAATACCCTGGTTTGTAGAATTACCAAAATACCCTTATAGGGTAGAATTACAAAAATACCCCCGTAGTATAAAATTACCAAAATACCCCTGTAGGATGAAATGACTAAAATACCCTTAATGGGTAAAAAGACCGTTTTACCCCTCGAGGGTAAATGACCCACTAGTAATACAATTTGATTGATTTGACTATGTTTGACTAAGAATATATGATTGGGATTGGACTGTTGTGACTGTGATTTGTATGATTGTGTATGGGCATGACATTTCACATATATGACATACTACATGGGGTTGAGATATTGTTTATGGAGGAAGATCCATTCTGATAGGGTCGCACGGGTCACGCGAGACGACTGTGGACCCAGTTCTATTTTGATAGGATCGCACGGGTCGCACGAGACTACTATAGATCTAGTATTGATGGCTTAAAGCCACTTATTCTGATTATGGCTCTGTGCCGACCTAATTATGGCTCTTTGCTACCTTGATTATGGCTTTGTTCCAATTGTACGTACCTACGGCTACGTGCCAATCGCATTTATTAATGACTATGTGTCAATCATATTTACTCATGGCTGTGTGTCGGTTATGTTACCCTAGTTGATGCTATGTGTCTAACATAATGCAATTATCGATGGCTTTGTGCCATTCTGCTTACGGCTTACAGCGGTTCTGTTATTTGGCAGCATTGCTGTGATATTTACGGCTTTTAGCTGTTCTGTCTATGGTGTTGAGCCGTTCTGCTGACTTAGTGTCCCAACCGGTGCTAAGCCTGGTGTGTTGGCTGGGTGGGTCGATTTATTCCTTACAGACTATGTAGGGTTGGTACGGGTGGTGTATTGACTGGATTGTGGTGGGATGCATACTCACACTATTGCATACCTATTTTTTTTGAGATTTGTCTCTGGATTGGGCTTGGGCCACTTGTTCTGTTATTGTTTAGGGCTGGGCCCAATTGTTTTGTTCTGGGCTGAGACCCACATGATTGTAGTGGGCTTTGGCTCACGTATGCCCTGAATTGGACTGTACCATTACTGTTAAAGGGGCTCTGGCCCTAACTGTTTTTGTTTCTGTGTCTGTTATGTATACTGATTGTTACTCTAGTAAGGGGATTACACACTAAGCTTTCATAAACTCACCCCGGTTATTAACTGTACAAGTAATCCCTAGCTTTAGGCGGACTGGTGCTGCGAGAGACTCAGAGATGGCCACATATTTGCTTTTGCTTTGCTACTAAATCATTTATAAGTACTTAATTTTGGGTTTGGTTTGTAATAAGGCCTCTTAAATTTTTTGGATTTTAATTTTAGGTTTTTATTTATTTTGATTTATATCTGTTAGAGATAAATCACGATTTTCCAAAATGTTAACTATTTTAAAACAACAAACGTTTCCATAAATCATTTATTTTTAAATTAAGCTTATGTAACTGAAAAAGATTTTACAAAGTAACTAATAGTGTTTTAAAAAGGGAATAGTTTTTTTTATAAACAATGTTTTGAAAATAAACAAATGCAAGCTGAGATTTCAACAAAATTGTTTTCCTTAAGAAGGGTTTTACAATGAAAACATAGTTTTCGAAAAACACTTTAATGTGACACACCAAGTTCAGGCATAACTTCGAGGTCGGGTTTGAGGTGTTACATTGATACTGATTTGAGATAGTCTATACTAAGAGAGGCACATAGTAGCCCTTACGCTATGCATCTTGGTGGGGAATAAGATGTACTGAGATCTCCGCGAGTTGTACTGGTGGCCAGGATTGAAATAGGAGGTTATGATTTTGTGGCTAGATGTCTGACATGCCAGCAAGTTAAGGCTGATGATAAACCATAAATTATACATGTTTTTACCTCATGCTTAGCACATTTATGGATGAATTATTCCTTGATTTGTGGACTTTGATGCTCCTAAACCTTTAATTTCATGTTTTATACTCAGGTGAGCTTAGGGGAGTGAAAAGAACAAGAAACGGGCTAAAAACGGAGAAAATGGGCCAAAGTCAAGAATCAACATGGCCTGAAAGTTTACCACACTGGCATGTCACACGGTCGTGCCACATAAACAGGTTCGAGCACGGCTTAGAATCGATTCACACGGGCAACCCAAATGACCGTGCCACTCTAACAGGCTTGAGCACGGGCCAACATCGACTCACACGGGCGTGGCACACGGGCGTATCCCTATCGTGATGAAGTTCAATTTCACTCGGAAAAGGCTACTTAGGGGCTAAGAAAGACAATCTAAACTCTATATAAAGACTCTAAGACACCACCACAAGGGAGGACGGCAGAGAGGACATTATTCCCGTCAAGGGTATAGTCTTCCCGCCAAGACGGAGAGCTAAAGATAGGGAATTACTCGAAGGAAAGCCGATTGATCCATCTTAGAAGCCAAGATCTACATCAAGACAGAGGATCTCCCTTCAATCCTTTAAGGAGTTTTGGGTTTTCTTATGTTTTGTTATTTTAATTATTCTGAGATGTTTCTTTTTATAATTATGAACTAAAATCCCAAATATCTAAGGGGGATGAAACCTAAGACGAATCTTGTTATTATTATCTGAACTATACGATAAATATTTGACTTATTCTTAATTGTGTTTTTAACGCTTAAATTAATATTTTCAAGATATTAATTTAAGTCGAATTTGCTTATGTAGAGGAGCAAAAGTCCCTGCATAGGAGTAGATCCAACACAATTAAGCGGAGTTGATCGCAATCCTAGACATAGGACGACAAAAATCCACCGGATTAGAGTCAAATCTAATATAGGGAGCCATAGATCGGGTTAATGCAAGATTAGGGGTTTTAATTAGAAAGAGATTTCAATTAATCAACCTAGGATTAGTTATTCTTATCCTCGACCGTGGTATTAACATAGTTTAGGGATCTCTATGGATCAAGTCGAATGAAGAAATCGTCTAGTTCAGAGTTAGATAACAAGTGAAGTCTAGGTGGATTCTACCTTAGGTATTGTCCTTATCAATCAGTTTTCCCAAAGTAATTTCCCAATTTACTCTTTGTTGCGTCCTTAGTTAGTTTAGAGTTAATTAGTTTACACAAACCACCTTTTTATTTTTAGGCTAGATAATAGGAAGGAAGTCATTACTAGTACTTTTAGTTCCTTGGATTCAATATTCCAGTCTTGCCGCTAACTATACTACTATTTGATAGGTGCACCTTCCTTTATCGTGATATTAGTTAGTTTATAGGTTTGATCAGTTTTTATTACTTTATCATCACGAGATCAGCTGAGCATCAGTTGCCGTTGGGTTTGCTGCAACTGGTTAAGATTCCTCTATGAAAATGTGAGCAAGTAATGATGGACTTCGTTAGTGGTTTGCCTCTAACACCCACTAAGAAGGATATTGTTCGGGTTATCGTGGATCAGTTGGCCAAGTCTACATATTTCATCCCTGTTAAAACTGATTATTCACTGCAGAAGTTGGCAAAACTCTACATTTTAGAGATAGTGAAACTGCATGGGGTACTTGTCTCGATCATTTCTGATAGGGATCGTCACTTTACTCTTGATTTTGGAAGAAGTTAGATGAGGCTCTGGGTTTGAGATTGAACTTTAGTACTGCATTCCATCCTTAGGCCGATGGTCAATCTGAGAGGGTGATTCAGATACTGGAGGATATGTGGAGGAGCTGTGCTATCGAATTCTGAGGTAGTTGGGAGGAGTATCTGCTGCTAGCGGAGTTTACTTATAATAATAGTTTTCAGTCTAGTATTCAGATGGCACCTTATGAGGCTCTGTATGGTCGTAAGTATCACACTCCTTTATGTTGGACTGAGTTCGGTGAACGACGTGTTCTGGGTCCTGAATGGGTTTCTAAGACAGAGGATAAGGTTAGTGATTGTGATTTCGATGAAGTAATAATAATGATCGTACCTGGAAACTAACTATTATCACGATAAAAGACAAGTTCACCTATCGAATAGTAATATAATTAGTGGCAAGAGCGGAATATCGAATCTAAGGAACCAAAAGTACTAGTAATGACTTTCTTCCTATTATCTAGCCTAAAAGTAAAGGAGGATTTGGTTGTATCTAAACTAAACTAAAGACACGACAAAGAGTAAATTGGGGAATTACTTTGGGAAAATTGAATGATAAAGGCAATACCCAAGGAAGAATCCACCTAGCCTTCACTTGTTATCTAACTCTGAACTAGGCAATTTCTCATTTGACTTGATCCGTAGAGATCCCTGAATTATGTTAATATCTCTGTCGAGACTAAGAACAACTAACCCTAGGTTGATTAATTGAAATCTCTTTCTAATTAAAACCCTCTAGTGTTGCATTAAATCAATCTGTGTATCCCCCTATTAGATTTAACTCTAATCTGATGGATTTTCGTCATCCTATGTCTAGGATTGCGATCTACCCCGCTTAATTGTGTTGGATCTACTCTTAAACAGGGACTTTTGCTCCACTGAATAAGCACATTTGACTTGAACTAATATCCCGAAAATATCAATTCAAGAATTAAAAACACAATTAAGAATAAGTCAAATATTTATCATATAGCTTATATAACAATAACAAGATTCGTTTTAGGTTTCATCCCTCTTAGGTATTTAGGGGTTTAGTTCATGTTTATAAAAGAAAACATCTCAGAGTAAAGAAAATAACAAAACATAAAGAAAACCCAAAACTCTTGAAAGGATTTAAAGGGAGATCTTTAGTCTTGATGTAAATCCTGGCTTCTGAGATGGATCAATCGGCTTTCTTCGAGTAATTCCCTATTTTCTACTTTGAGTCTTGGTGAGGACTCTATGTGTTCCCTTGTAGTTGCCTCCTAGGGTCTTTATATAGAGTTTGGAGTGTCTTTCTTAGCCCCTAAGTAGCTTTTTCCACGTGAAATTGAAATTCATTAAGACAGGGACACGCCCATGTGGCACGCCCGTGTGAATCGAGCCAAGGTTGTGTTCGAGCCTGCTAAAGTGGCACGGCCGTATGGGTTACCCGTGTGATGAACTCCAGGCCGTGTTGATTATTGAATTGGGTCTACTTTGCTCGTTTTTGGTCCATTCCTTGCTCTTTTCTCTTCCTTATCCTCATCTAAGTATAAAACATGAAATTAAAGGATTAGGAGCATCAAATTCCACAATTCTAATGATAATTCATCAAAATATGCTAACCATGGGATAAAAACATGAATAAATTACAGTTTATCAAATACCCCCACACTTAAGCCTTTGCTTGTCCTCAAGCAAAATCTCAACTCACAATTAAAAATCAGGCTTTTCAATTTATAATTCTTATTAATAATGTTTCAAACTAATCCACAAGTAATCATACATTGAGAATTCAACTGAAAGAACATTAAAGTCTCGAACAATCTAAGTTAAGAATTTTATCACAGAAACATAGGTTTTCTCCCCTCTTCTAAGTAATTACCTTGAATTCAAAATCAGCAAGAGTTGACAACCTCACTAAAGATTCACTCTATTCACTCGAAGTGTTTAGGGTTTAGAAATTAAGCACTCATTAGTCAACATGAAAAGTTATTACCATATGCTTGCATGAAAATCAAATCTCCACCACTATGTATTGAGATGATACATCAATCAAAAGGTCTTTAGAGGGTTGTAACGTGGCTTTGGTTAGGGGTGTGGAAACAAGCTGAAAAAGAAGGTTAGAATCGAGATTGAACTGAAAAAAATCATCTAACTAGAAAAATCTTTATCACTGAAATAAATTCTTACATTTGAGCTTTTTCCTCATGACTAACATCGTTTAATATCTATAGTACATAATTACAAAATAACATGCTAAACATTTAAGTTACAATTGATGATTTTTTTTAAGAATACTTTACAAACTTAATTAACTAAAAGGGAGAACATAGCTAGATAATTATTCAATTCAAATCTCGAAAAAAATAGGGATCAAAGTAATTAAGGGGGTTTCAATAATAATGGTTTATGGGTTAATCTTGAGGGTGAAATAGAAACAAAACGGTTTGTTAGGCTCAAGGGGGTTCACTAGGGGTTAATTATGAAGGTAGGTTTTTATGGAGTAAGTGGGTTAAAACCTAGGTGTCTTTATCATCTTGGTATATCAAATCAATGATGTAGTCTCGACATGTATAATTGAAGCAAGTTCTAGAATAACAAATCAATATTGACTTACTCAAAGCAACAATAAAAGTGAGCATGAAAGGATGTATGCTCAAAAGGCTCAAAAATCTCACTAGAATTATGGCTTTTGATGTCAGTCCTGCGAATTTCAAATCTCAAGATAATACTTAAATTTGGGAAGATATCCTAGAAAAATTTTTAGATTCTCAAAAATTTCAACTTATCATGCTTGATTCTCTAATGTCTTAAAGTTTGAATAATCAAAGCACAAATACCTATGTCTTAATCTTAAACATATCAATAAAAATCCTAAATCAATCAGAATTCATTCTAATAGTGATATGAGAAAGTGACTTGAGAGATAAGGCAAAATTTAGGGATTTTCTGATAATGGATTAATAATCCCCCCCACATTTAAGCTGTACATTGTCCTCAATGTATAAAGATAGATAATAGTATAATTAGAAATCAAAAGAGGGGGAGAAGTGAAACTTCCTGATTTTTGGATGAATCCTTGACCCTTTTGAAACTGTTGAGTCCTCAATAATATTTTAAGAAGGTATATTGGCAAGGTTACTCATTAAGAAATAGCCATAAATGAAGAATTCAAAAATTGTTAATGGAGATTTGGATAAAATAAGAACTAAATAAAGCTAAAAAATAAAGGGAAATAATAATTAGAATATAAATAAAAGGGAGAAATAATAAATTTATAATAATAGGGATTGGGTCACATGACCGTGGTCCACGCCCGTGTGTCATAGGGTCAGCCTGTGTGTTTTGTGGGTCTAAATTTCGAATGTGCCTGATCACATGCCCGTGTTGTTCGTGCCAAGCCCATGTTCATTAAACAGGTTCGGCCACGGCTATATCGCACGGCCATACCTCCTGTCCGTAGAGTACACATGGCTGCTTCGAACGGCTGTGTTTGGAAGTATTCGCTTCTCCCACGCCCGTGTGGAGTTAGTAGGTTTGGCCATGGCCTCATCACACGGTCGTGTCAATTCGTCAGTCTTGCCCACGGTTATATCACACAACCGTGTTTATTTGTCGGAGGCTGTGTGCTTCTGTTTATTTGGAACAAAAATTCAGCCCTGTTTTCACACGACCGGGGCACGCCCGTGTGTCCAGGTCATGTGAGTAAGAAAAAGCTACACTAAAAACACAAAAAATAAAAAGGGTTAATGGTGTTAGTGCTCGGGTTGCCTCCCAAGAAGTGCTTGTTTATAGTATAACCTCGACTTCTCTTAAGCTCGTACGGTCACAGTAGTTTGAGGAGTTCAAACTCCTCTCTCTTTCTATCAATTTTAATATCAAAATAAGGTTTAAGTCGAGTATAATTTACCTTGAAAGTGCCAAATGTCTCATGTGTTATCTCGACTATACCATAGGGGAAAATTTTTATTACCGTGAAGGGAGGTGTGTCACCTGTATGAAATTTTGAATTTGAGATTCGAGGATCCTCCTCTTTTAATAATACCTTATCCTCTACTTTAAATTGATTCGTTTTTACCTTAGGGTCGTCATGGTGATGCTTTGGTTTGATGTGGCATATCTTATGTTTCTCTTGGCGATAGTTCAGCCACTCATCTAGTTCTTCGATCTGTAGCATTCATTCTTCATGGATTGTTCCCTTGTTATCATATGAATTCGGATATGGCTCAGTTGTACTTTCTTGAGGAGTACCCTGCAGAGAAGGTTGGATAGTGAGATCATTCTTATTACAAGGACTTGTAATAAAATCTTTATCATTAACAGTCTTGTTAGAATTACGAGCTTACAAAGCAATTGTGTCATCACCTACATGAAGTGTGAGTTCACCTGTGCCTACATCAATTATAGCCCTTGCAGTTACTAAAAAGGGTTGCCCTAGAATTAATGGCGCATTGCTATCCTCATCTATGTAACAACAAAGTCCACTAGGAATATGAATTTTTCAATTTTAACCAGAACATCTTCGATTATACCCCTAGGTAATTTAATGGTTTTATCAGCCAGTTGAATGCTCATCCTAATTTGTTTGGGTTTCCTAAGACCTAGTTGTTTAAATAGTTTATAAGGCATTATATTTATAGTAGCCCCTAAATCAACTAAGGCATTTTTAACATCTAAGCTATCGAGCAAACAAGAAAGCGTAAAACTCCCTGGATCTTTTAATTTATTAGTTAGCTTGTTTTGCAAAATGGTTGAGCAGACTGCATTCAGCTCTACATGCAACGACTCATCCAATTTCCATTTGTTTGCTAGAAGCTCTTTTAAAAACTTAACAGCGTTTGGCATCTGCGAAAGAGCTTCAATAAACGGTAAGTTAATATGTAATTTCTTTAAAAGTTTAAGGAATTTACCGAATTGTTCATCTGTGCAGTCTTTCCTTGTCGCATTAGGATATGGGACACAAGGTTTATACTCTTTAACAATTGGTTCTTTGCGACTTACCTCACCCTTACCTTTACTTACCACAGCTTCCTGATTTGGTTCTGATTTAGTTTTAACTAACCCTCCTACATCAATCGTGTCGATGGTGTGGAGTTGCTCCTTAGGGTTAGTCTCAGTGTTGCTCGCAAACCATCTTGTGGTCTTTTAGAGATGAGCTTAGCGAGATGGCCTATTTGAGTTTCGACTCCTTGAGTGGATGCTTGCTGGTTTTTAAGTCTCGTCTCAGTGTTTTGAAAACGGGTTTCTGGTATGGAGATAAATTTCATGAGCATCTCCTCAAGGTTCGGCTTTTTCTCTTGCTGATAAGGTGGTTGTTGAAATCTCGGAGGGGGTAGTGGTCTCTAATTTCCTTGACTGCCTTGTCCTTCCCATGAGAAATTAGGGTGGTTCCTCCAACCTGCATTGTAAGTATTACTATAAGGTTTATTCTGAGATCTAGAGTTATTACCCATATAGTTGGCTTGCTTGTTTTCCATGCCATATCCATAGGTGGGGTACTCAGAATTGCTCATGTTTCCTTGAATTGAGTCACACTGCATTATTGGATGTATCAGTGTAGAGCCAACGAAATTATCAATCTTTTTATTGAGAAGTTCTACCTGATTAGAAAGCATGGTGACCGCGTCAACATTAAAAACTCCGGTAGCTTTTTGCGGTTTTGTTCTCATGACTTGCCACTGATAGTTATTCAGTGACATCTCCTCTATAAACTCGTAAGCTGCCTCTGGTGTTTTGTTATTGATTGTTCTATCGACGGCTGCATCAATCATCTGCCTCGTTGAGGGGTTCAAACCATGTGAAAAGTTTGAACTTGTAACCATAGAGCTAAACCATGGTGAGGGCACCTTCTTAATAAATCTTTGTATCTCTCCCAAGCATCGTAGAGTGTCTCTAAATCCATCTACACAAAAGAAGAGATATCATTCCTTAACTTTTCTGTTTTAGCTGGTGAAAAATATTTAAGTAAAAATTTTTCGGTCATTTGTTCCCATGTAGTGATAGACCCTTGTGGTAGAGAGTTTAACCACTGTTTGGCTTTATTTCTCAAAGAAAAAGGGAATAATTGAAGAAGAATGGCATTATCAGAAACACCATTTACTTTGAATGTGTCGTAGAATTCCAAACAGTTAGCTAAATGAGCAATAGGATCCTCATCCTGCAAACTATCAAACTGAACAAACTGTTGAATTATTTAAATAGTGTTAGGTTTCAGTTCAAAATTATTTGCAGCAATAGCAGGCCTAACAATACTAGATTCAGTACCAGCCAAATTAGGTTTAGCATAATCATATATAGTGCTCGGAACAAGATTTTGATTCACAGGATCTGTGGCTACCATAGAAGGTAGCTGATTATCTTGATTTGCCTCCATCTCTTCAGTAGATTCAGTTTCGTTCTCTTGTCCCTGTTCTGGGTACTGTAGGCTTCTTCTTATCTCTCTTCGGTTTCTGCGAACTGTGGCTTCTAAATCACTATCAAACAATAAAGGTCCTGCTAGGTTTCTTCTAGTCATAAACTAGAGAGACCTATCAGAGAAAAGCAAGAAGAAAGTAAAATTTAGTAAATAAAACCTAATAAGAAAAATAGAAAATAAATTGCTTATTAAAGTAAAGATGGCTAAAGTAATAGAAATTGAGTGTTCCTAATATTTTAGTTCTCCGACAATGGAGCCAAAATATTGATCGTGATTTTGATGAAGTAATAATAATGATCGTACCTGGAAACTAACTATTATCACGGTAAAAGGCAAGTGTACTTATCGAATAGTAGTATAGTTAGTGGTAAGACCGAAATATCGAATCCAAGGAACCAAAAGTACTAGTAATGACTTTCTTCCTATTATCTAGCCTAAAATTAAATGAGGATTTGGTTATAAACTAACTAATCTAAACTAAACTAAAGACACAAAAAAGAGTAAATTAGGGAATTACTTTGGGAAAACTGAATGATAAAGGCAATACCCAAGGAAGAATCCACCCAGACTTCACTTGTTATCTAACTCTGAACTAGACAATTTCTTTATTCGACTTGATTCGTAGAGATCCCTGAATTATGTTAATATCTTCGTCGAGACTAAGAACAACTAACCCTAGGTTGATTAATTGAAATCTCTTTCTAATTAAAACCCCCTAGTGTTGCATTAAATCGATGTATGCATCCCCCTATTAGATTTAACTCTAATCCGGTGGATTTTCTTCGTCCTATGTCTAGGATTGTGATCAACCCCGCTTAATTGTATTGGATCTACTCTTAAACAAGGACTTTTGCTCTACTGAATAAGCACATTCGACTTGAACTAATATCCCGAAAATATCAATTTAAGAATTAAAAAAATAATTAAGAACAAGTTAAATATTTATCATATAGCTCAGATAACAATAACAAGATTCATCCTAGGTTTCATCCCCCTTAGGTATTTAGGGGTTTAGTTCATGTTTATAAAAGAAAACATCTTAGAGTAAAGAAAATAACAAAACATAAAGAAAACCCAAAACTCCTAAAAGGATTTGAAGGGAGATCTTTAGTCTTGATGTAGATCTTGGCTTCTGAGATGGATCAATCGACTTGCTTCGAGTAATTCCCTATCTTCTACTCTAAGTCTTGGCAAGTACTCTGTGTATTCCCTTGTAGTTGCCTCCTAGGGTCTTTATATAGAGTTTGGAGTGTCTTTCTTAGCCCCTAGGTAGCTTTTTCCACGTGAAATTGAAATTCATTATGACAGGGACACGCCTATGTGGCATGCTCGTGTGAATCGAGCCTAGGTCGTGTTTGAGCCTGCTAAAGTGGCATGGCTGTGTAGGTACCCGTGTGATGAACTACAGGCCATGTTGATTATTAAATTGGGCCTACTTTGCAGGTTTTTGGCCCGTTCCTTGCTCTTTTCTCTTCCTTATGCTTATCTAAGTATAAAACATGAAATTAAAGGATTAGAAGCATCAAATTCCATAATTCTAATGATAATTCATCCAAAAATATGCTAAGCATGAGATAAAAATATGTATAAATTATGGTTTATTAGTTAGATTGATTTGGGATCGTCTAAAAGCGGCTTCTGACAAGCAAAGATCTTATGCAGTTTTGAAGAGACCTGAGATCAAGTATTCTGTGGGGACTTCGTATTTCTCAAGGTCTGGCCATGGAAAAAAGTTTTGAGATTTGGTTGGAAGGGTAAGCTAAGCCCTAGGATTATTGGGCCGTACTGGATACTGAAACGAGTGAGACCGGTTGCTTATAGTTAGAGCTACCTCCGGAGTTAGATCTTATTCATGATGTATTCCACGTCTCGATGTTGAGGCGCTACCGCTCTAATCCTACTCATATTGTCCCTGTTAAGGAGATCAAGGTTAGGCCAGACTTGACCTTTGAGGAGGAGGTAGTTTAGATTCTGGACCGTGACGTTAAGGTTCTACAAAAGAAGCCTATTCCACTGGTTAAAGTTCAGTGGCAAAATCATCTTACTGAGAAGGCCACGTGGGAACCTGAGGATTCGATACATCAGCAGTATCTTATCTTTTCTGATCAGGTTAATTTCGAGGATGAAATTTTCTTTTAGGGGGTAGAGTTGTAATGCCCCAAATTTCTTATTTTTGTTTTTGTGAATTTGTGACACAACTGTCTATCTGCTTTAGTGGTTATGTGTTCTAGGTGTGTGTTGGAGGTCCTGTGTTTGAATCCCTACGCGAGCGTAGGTAGTGTTTTTGCTCCAAATTTCGGCTAGGAGTTTGAGCGAAGCCAAAAGTTTGAAGTAATGGAGATGAGTAGGGTTGTGGAGAGTTTTGTGGAGGGAATTAAGGGAAATTTAACGTGATGGTTTCAGTTTAATCTTTGTTATAGGCTAATTTTGGTGCTTTAAATATTCGTTTAATAGATTTTAGAAGGCTCGAGATACTTTTCGCAGCGAATCAAAATCAGGTGTGTACCCAAAACGCAAAAAATAGGGTTCAGTGAAAAGCTAAAAAATTGTACTATTGACACCACACGGGCGTGTGGTCGCCCGTGTAGTAGGCCGTGTACTAGGACAAGGCCATGTAATCGATGAGGCCAAGCTATACGCGTAGGACATAGCCGTGTGATGGCCAGGTTGGCCGTGTGCGACACGCAGGCTAGACTAAATTGGGCCGTGTGGGCCAGACAAGCATGTAGGTTCACACGGGCATGTGGGATACTGGGTTAGGCTGTGTGGCCAAATAGTGCCGTGTGGGCCACATGGGCGTGTGACCCCATTTAACCGAAATGGTTTCTAAGGTTGCGCGGGTCGTCCAAGTCGATTGTGAACCTACTGTAGGGTTATAAGCTCTACTTAGACCCTTAAATGTATGAATTGAATGTGTGATATATGTATTGAGCATAATGATTGTATGCATGTATATTGAACTGTATGTGATACTGATAACCATGTGATAGCAGGTCATTTATTGTATGTTTGCATTGCATTGGGTTGGGATGATGATATTTAGAGGAAGTGTACTGAAAGGCTTTAAGCCTATTAACTGGCAGCTCTGCTGCAATATATATACTGAAAGACTCTTAAGCCTATTGACTGGTAGCTCAGCTGTATTATATTGATATGTACTGCGTTTGGTATAGCTTAGAGTGTAGGGCTGGGTGGGTGTTTTAAACAATAGTGATGGACGGAGATGGTGTATTCGAGGCTAGTGAGTAGTATTCTGTTTTCTAATCTCTACATGGATGATTGTTACTGTGATGGGTTAAGGCCCTAATGCATATCTGATACTGAAACTAAAATGGGCTAAGGCCTAAATTGCTACTGAAACTGAACTGGGCTTAGGCCCAAACTGCATGTGACTGTTTACTGTGATTGACTGTATGTTTGTTTTCTGTGGGCATTACACACTGAGTTTGCGTAATCTCACCCATTCTATTTAATTTGTATAGGTAATCCCCAGGCATAAATGGATCAGTGCGGTGGAGGACTTAGTGGTGGCCACACGTTTGTTAGAGACTATTTTGAATTCAATATGTTTTAATGTCATTTTTGCTTAATTGCCTTTGGGGTATTTTTGTGTAATTTAGGGACTTTTTGGATTGTTTTTGTAATTTGGGGTTTTATTTATTTTTATGGATTTTATAACTATGATAACTCAACAAAACAAGTGGCTTTTACTTAAACAAAAGAGGTTTTCCTAAAATGAACGATTTTATGTAATTATCTCGGGTTTCTTAAAATTAATAATTTTTAAAGCTTCTGCAACGAATTATGTTTTTCATAAATCGCGTTAACTGGCAAATTTTTTTGAAGATAATAAGAGATGAAGAAAAGTAATTAAACGAGAATGGTTTTATCGTGATATCTTAGTTTTCAAACACCTTATCATGTGACATCGCCTGATTCTGCCATAACATCTAAGCTGGGACTAGGGTGTTACAGTTTTAAACCCCACATGAAGTGTAGGGATGGTTGGAGATGGTGTATAGAGGCTGGTGCGTAGGATTCTGTTTTCTGATTACTATATTGTAACAGCCCGGTTTTAGCTAAATCAGAATAATAGTTTCAGAACCACAAATCTGAGGTCATAAAATTATTTTAATATTATTTTTGGTGTTTACAACATGTGATTAGATATGTGTTAAAGTTTCATGAATTAATTTTATCGTTTGGGTGGTTAATTTGACACAAAGACTAAATCGAGTAAAATGCAAAAGTTGCATTTTATTTGTTAAAGTGCTTAAATTGCTTTGGAGTATTAAATTAAAGGACCTTATTATGTAATTGGATAGTGGAGATGGACAATAATGGCCATTAAATGGATGATTATTAATGTTTTATCATTAAGGATATAATGGTAATTATTAAATTAAGTTAATTAAAATAAAGAATAATAAAACATTTCATTAATTCTCATCTCTTCCAATTGATTGTTGAAGAAGAAAGAAGCTATTTTTATGTCATTAGGGTTCGGCACTTATATAGTTTGATTAAGGTATGATTTTAACTTGGTTTTTGATGATTTTTATGTTTTTGGATCATTGCTTTGATTACTAGCTAGACCAGGGACAATTTTGCAAAATTGCTTAATGTTTCGAAAGTTACCATTGATGAATTCTTGAGCTCTTGAATGTTTAATGATGAAAAATAAGTGTTTGATGATAGATATACATGTTTTATAATGTGATTTTGAGTAAAAATGCATATTAGGGATTAAATTGTGAAATTTGTAAATTGAGTGGTTAAAATGTGAAATAAATGAAAGTTATGGACTATTAGGGTTATAATAGTCATTCAGCTAGCATGGGTATATTGTGAAATTTATTAATTTGTGGTTTTGTGTAATAAGGACTAAATTCTAGAAAATGTGAAAGTTTAGGGAAAATGTGTAAAATAGCCCTAATTTATATTTTTGGATTGAATTGAATACATAGATGATTAAATTAGTTAATTTTGAATATATTTAGTTCAAGAAAGAGGAAATACGAACTTAGATCGGGGAAAGAATAAAGTTACAGAATAGTTGACTCGATTTGCCGTTTTAACATCTGAGGTAAGTTCGTATGTTATAAATTCATTATAAATATATTTTGTTTGCTTTAATATAGCATGAATTGTGACTATGTGATTATGGTTAAGTTCAGGAGTGAGTCAACGATGATTCAACAATTGAAAACCCAATTAAAGCTTAGGAATAGTTTAGGATGCTAGTGACATGTCATTAGGATTTCTTGAGTTGGCTTCGGGCCATGATATAGCGCTACAAGTGCGAGATAAACCGATTTGGCTTTGGGCCATGCATATCGGCTAATTTTGGCTACAGGCCATGATATTAGAATTATTGATAAGTTACCTTGATTTGGTTTTGAACCATGGTATAGGTACTTATTGTGAGAGACCTTTGTGTATCTGACTTCTATTCTGAATGGTTCAACAGGTAAATGGAAAACGGGAATGTGTATGAGGTTTGTACGAGGTGCTACAGGTATGTGTATGAACTATTTTAATATTGGATCGAGAAAACGATGATGAAAGTATATTGTTTTATGAATGATCATTTGCAAGGTTTGTTGAATGGAATAAGCTATGAGTTGGTGGATAAATTCATTGAATTATGTTTATGTGGTTGTATTTAATTTATTTCATACGAGCTTACTAAGCTATGAAGCTTATTGTGTGTTATTTTTCTATGTTGTTATAGATAAACGAAGCTAGCTCGGATCTGAGGATCGTCAGGAACATCATCATACTACAAACATCTTTTTGGTACCTTTTGAAGTTGTAAATATGGTATATAGCATGTATAGGCTAAATATTATCATGATATGCTTTTGAATTATGAAAATATAGCTATGTGATTTGGCTTGTATGTGTAAATGTTGGTGTGCATATGATCATGTGAATTGGCTCATTTTGAGAAGTTTGATATATGGTATATGATATGTCTATAATGTTTTATGTCTTGGGAATTTTTGATTTGGTAACTTTGGTAGTTGGCTGAATAAGTAATTGGTAAGTTATTTATGGTGTATATTAGTTATGGAAAATGACATGTTTTGGACTAGGTTACATAGATGATTAAGAGTTGTAATTTTGTTATGAATTTGGCATATGATTTTGGTATGACTTGAATTGGTAATTGTGATTAGAAATGGTGGATGATATCATGGCATGAAATGTGTATAATTTGGGTATGAGTTTGGTTGAAATGATGTGTGAATTGGTGCCTTGGTTTGAACTTGTAGGGATGACCCTTATGGGTGGCAAATTGGCCTTGTAAATGACTTATTTTTGCCCATACGGGTATGTGTCTCGGTCGTGTCCTTCGAGGGATCAATTTGAATTGAGCCTACGTGTGACTGGCCGTGTGGCACAAGTATACCCTACATGTTTGGCACGACCTAGCACACGGTCTGGACACGGACGTGTGAGGCCATTTCGAATAGGTACACAGGCTGGACACGTGGGCCTGTGACGAAGTCAGTATACCCCTTATGTTTTCACATGGCCTAGCACACGGGCGTGTCCTTGGCCATGTGGTGCAAGTCAGCATGTATGCCTTGTTTTCACACGGCCTAAGACACGGTCGTGTTTAAAGCCATGTGAGTCACATGGCCTGTTCACATGGGCGTGTGACCTTTGTTATTTAGAAAAATTTTTAAAGTTTCGAAAATTTTTATACAAGATTGGTTTAGTCCCGAACCTTCTTTAAAGCATGTTTAAGGTCTCGTAGACCTATATAAATGACTTTTTGTATGAAAATGAATGATTAACGAATATGATTGATTATTGAATTGTGAAATGATGTTAAATGTTGTGTTTTGTCGGTAATGCCTCGTAACTCTAATCCAGCGATGGATACGGGTTAGGGGTGTTACATGTATGAATAACTGATACTGTGATGGGCTAAGGCCCTAATGCATACCTGATACTGAAACTGTAATGGGCTTAGGCCCCAGACTACATTTGACTGTTTACTGTATTTTATTGTATGCTTGCTTTCTATAGGGATTACACACTGAGTTTACGTAAACTCACCCCTTCTGTTTAATGTGTACAAGTAATCCCCAGACTTAGACGGATCAGTGTGGCGGAGGACACAGCCGTGGCCACACAGTTATTAGACTGTTCCATACTTATTTATGGTTTTAGTTTTTATTTGGTTAATTATTGATGAAAATTGAGACTTTTTGGACTTTTTGTTTAAAATTGGGGTTTTATCGGTTTTATGAATTTACAACTGCTAGACATGGACATAGTAAAAATTGAATTTTCAATAATCATAAGTTTTCTTCAAAGAAACGGTTTTTACTAGAACAAAGGGGCTTTCCAAAAAAAATGAAATTTAGTTATCTCGATTTTTCTTTAAATAAATGATTTCTAAAGCTTCCGCAACGAATTATATTTTTCACAATTTGAATAAACTAGCAAATGATTTTCAAAGTTATTAAGAGATAACTAAAAAAAGAAAATTCAGATATGTTTTGATGCAACGACTTAGTTTTCAAACACCCTATCATGTGGTATTGCTAGATTCGGCCATAACGTCTAGGTCGGGTTTGGGGTGTTACAGTAATAAGAAGAATGTCGATTATATCGCATTTTAAATGGCAGTATAACTGCATTACATATAATGGTGATTTAACCACGTCGAGCCTAGCTCGCAATGTTTGTTTCACAATTTGTACCATGTTTCAATATTTTTAAAATTAGGGAGAGTTTGAAACATGTTTACTTTTTCCTTTACCCAAGGTATTACTCTTTCCTTTACCCAAGGTATTGTCCAACTAAGTTTTCTTAGAAAATGTTTTTAATGTTGTAACTTATAATAGGTGATTGTTTAATTTTTTTCTAATAAAGCTTTAACATAGCACGTTTCCATTTGATACACATCTAGCATAGAGTGTTGTTAATAAATTAACAAAGTGTCCCCACCAAAAGAATGCGGTGGAACTTATGAAATACCCATTCAATTTATTGAGGGTTTTGATATTCCTATTTATATTATTTTTAGCCTATAATTGTTGAAGCACTATAGATTGAAGCCATGTTACAAACTTATGAGATACAAGTAGAAAGAAGAATTATTATCTCATTTTGTGTCTTAAATTTTCTCCTATCTTTTGTTCTTACTATTATTTCTTTGAGATTTAAAACAAGATTGTAATTCTTTTTATATATTTGAAATGTAACCTACTTTACTAGAAAGGGAGGAAGGGAGGGTGCGAGGGGGAGAGAAGGGTAAAAAGAAAATTAAAATAAAATAATAAAAATATTTTTTCTTATTACATCCACTGCATGATAATTTATTTCAAATTACACAAAAAATTCCACCATTTAATTTAATTATAGCAGTGTGTAGATTCTAAAACAATGAAAATGGAGGTGCGTCTGAAAGGCAAGTACAACGATTATTATTGCACTTATAGTTGGAGCACAAGGCGCAAATACCATGACAATCTTCAGTTTTGTTGCATCTACACGAAATGACAGGTCCTCTTGCCTCCGCCATCATCTCTGAATCTGCAAACAAAATTCCCTTATATTAGATTAAACAAAAAAGATAAAATTCATACCAAAAGAAATAAAAGAGTTATATAATAAGAAACTAACGAGTTGCAAAGATTAAGATGACAGCGAATATAAACAATTTGAGTGAAAACTTCTCCATCTCTTTATGTCTAATCAACTATGTTGGTGGAAATGTACAGCTTATAGCTTTAATATTTATAGTATCTTCTTTTGTGTTGCATGAGGTAATATTAATTTCTTTGGATTTTTTAAGATTATTGTGTTTTAATTTTTTCCTTATGAAACAATGTCTAAAAGGGAAAGTAAATCACCAACGCATCTTTGAGAGGATTTATGGGGATTTATTTACTAATTATTATTATTATTTTATTCTAAGTGTAGTCATGGAAATTAATGATACTAAACCTGGAATGCATGGTGCCAATAAATTGATTATTAGTTCTACCGTTTAGAAACAAATATGAATTATGTTCCAAAATTTTTATTTGTGTTCTAGGATAATAAAAGATTAAATTATATATTTCTTGTTACTCAAAGTCATTTTTACTAAATATTAAATATTAAAATATTAAAAAAATTAAAATTTGAAAATAGTATGGAGAGAAAGCGGACAAAAAGCTTGACCCATTCCTACACCACTAGTTATATGCGTTTGAAAATAATATTAACTATTGTATTAAAATAAAAACTTTAAATTTATTTAATGGGGAGAACTGAGCTTAGAAATGCAATCTCAATCTCCATAGAAATCTCGAGAATTAAAAGCTCCAATATAGCTTCGTTGACTTTCACTTTTAAAATATAAACTTGATACAAGATAAAGATTAAAATGCTTTAATTAACTTTACTAAATTTAATTAGGCTTGTTTATTTGATAAAACTTGAGTTGGATTCTCATACTTGACATCAAGCTTAATTTCTATGTTATAAATCAAGTTCAAACTCAGATTGGAATTGGAATTGGAATTGAAATTAGAATTGAAAATATTTATACACAGTTTTTGGTCTTTACCAATTTTGTTCAAACACAATATACCTAAATAAAAGGGATATTGTAAGTAAGACACGATAGTAGCACAATTAATGTATTATTACCGTATTCATATATATATATCATATCAAGTTCTTGGTCATCAATTTAGGTGGTAAAAATTTATCTCTTCTTTTTGTTTGAAGTAAAGTCACCTTTTTTTTTTTAACAAATGGCAAATTTACAAGTCGAAATTAAATATCTTAATTCAGCTCAAATCAAAATCAAATAATCTATGTTGAATATGATTAAAATATGTTTATTAGTAATTTCTGTCACTGATATTGTACCTCCTCAACTCGGCCTTGACGGTAAGCCCAGATTCGAGAGATTATATTGGCCACCGAGATGGCCTAGTGCGATTGAAGATTTTAAATAGTCAAATTAAAACATTTATTTATATTTAAAAAGACTTAGTCTATTTTTAGAAAATGAATCATGGGTTGATAAAATACAATTAATTTAATATTTTTCTTGTAAATGGTGGTTACTATTGAAAACTTAGTTAATGTAACAGCTCGATTTAAGCTAAATCAGAACAGTGGTTTCGAGACCACAAATCTAATGTCAAAAAATTATTTTAATATTATTTTTGGTGTTTACAACATGTTATTATGTATGTGTGAAAATTTCATGATTTAATTTTATCGATTGAATGGTTAATTTGATAAAAAGGACTAAATCGCATAAAATGAAAAAGTTGCATTCTACAAGTTAAAGAAATTTATTTGCTATGAAATTAAAATGTGGAGGTCCTTATGTTGTAAATTTACCATTGGTTGTGTAAGTGGACATAAATGGGCTTATATCATATGATTTTTAATGTTATAAAATAAGGTTAAAATAGTAATTAGTAAAATAAATAAATATTAGGTAAATCAAAAGATGAAATATGTCCATCATCTTCATCATTCAACCAAATATTAGAGGAAAAATATAGGTTTTGAAGCTTTAACACTTTTGGCACATTGGAAGCTTGATAGGTATGTGATTTTAGCTCGGTTTTTAATGATTTCTATATTTTTGTGATCGTTGTAACTAGTACTAGCTAGCCCAGGGACTATTTTGCAAAATTGTTAAATATCTTGAGAGTTTTCGTTGATGAACATGTGTGTTCTTTGATGTTTTATGGTGGATTATGAATAACTGATGTTAGATATACAAGTTTTGTTAAGTGATTTTTAGTGAAAATGCAAAATAGGGATTAAATTGAAAAATGTATAAAGTTAGTGGTTAAAATGTGAAATAAATGAAAATTATAGGCTGCTAGAGGCATAATAGTAATTCGGCTAGCATGGGTCCATGGTGAATTTCATTAATTTGTGATTTTATGGAATAATGACTAAATTGTGAAAACGTGAAATATGTGGGGCAAAAGTGTATATGTGTTTTAAAGTGTGATTTGGACTAAATTGAATGAATAGATTATTAAATAAGCTAAATTTGATTATGTTTAGATCAAGAAAGGAAGGATTTGGACTTAGACCGGGAAAGAATAAAGTTATGGAATAGTTGACTCGATTCACCATTTTAACATCCAAGGTATGTTTGTATGTTATTAAACATTATTGAATTGTGTTATTATGCATTACTATCATTGTATTGAATTGAAATGATCATATATGAGTCTTCAAGACATGAATGATAGAGAATCGACGAGTAAAAGTCCCGTACGAACCTTAGGAATAGTTAGGATACAAATGTCATGACATTAGGGTTACCGAGATGAGGTTACGTGTAAGACCATGTCTAGGACATGGCATTGATTTGTGATTCATGTAAGACCATAGTTGGGCTATTGGCATCGATTTGAGATTACATATAAGACCATATTTGGGATATGGCATTGTACTGTGTATATGAGATTCCCGAGCATTCAAATGTATTCCGAATAGTTCAACGGGCAAAGTTAAGACGAGAAAAAAAGTATAATCGAATTAAGTGATGCAGGTATGTATGAAATTCATGTGAATATTAGATGATGGCAATTTGATAAGTTGATATATGATCATGTGTAAAACATGGAAAAAGGTTTGATTATTTGTATGTATCTTGCCATTTAAAATGCGTATTGATTATATTGATATGAATTGATGTGTTTAGTTTATTTACATACGAGCTTACTAAGTTATAAAGCTTACTGTGTTTATTTTTTCCTGCTTTAAAGAGAATCGAAGCTAGCTTGGATTTAGGGATCGTCAGGAAATGTCATCACACTACCAAACATATATTTGGTACTTTTGATGTTATGTGTATATGGTATATGGCATGTATAGTGCAACACCCCTAACCCGTATCCGTTACTGGATTAGGGTTATGAGGCATTATTGTATAAAACACAGTTCAACACTCTCATTCCTCACCTTTCATACACCAAAGAATTAATAAACATTTAAAATTTATCAAATATAAATATCCGCAATTCACTTATTAAAAATTCGAATACATGAGTTCTAATTTCAATTTAGAAATAATCATACCTTACTGAACATGTATCACAAATAAGCACATTTCAAGAATTCCAACTAATTCAGTTTGAACATATATCAAAACCCAACTGATCATGTTCCATAATTACTAAAATTCGAACCAAACTTGTATATATTAAAGATATGTTCACATATTTAATAATTCCAATATTCAATTCCCTATACCCATCACATTAATGCCATTTTCATAATTAAATCATATTCCATTATATATCATTACACTTTATACTCTGAATATATGCTAATTTCTATCTCATTAATCCTATAACAAACATATCATTTGATAACTTCTGCACAAGCTCATAATAAAACCAATTGAATCCTATTACATAAATTATTATGCAATCACATATGAAACTTAAATACATTATAACATGGCCGAACATACTAATGATGTATATATACAATGCGCAATTCATCCTAAAAATAATAGCCATACTTAACACTCAAACACAAATAACACTCTAGTGTGCATCTAATTCATATCTATATTAATATACATAAGCTTCATATTTTATCCTATTAACTAATCTTTATTTCGATATCACCATTATCAATATCATAAACATATCAAATTGAATTATATATCATATTCGGATTTACAACCACACATGAATGTATACCGATATTGATATTAGTAACAACTTGACACTTTTAACTATCCATTAAAACTAACCCAAAACATACTTAATCATTACCATCATTTACCATTTGAACCCATACCAAAACAATCAACCAAAATAATCATAAAACATATTCATTACTTACCACTTAGCCACCAAACCTGTTAAGTTAATATACCATCATCCATCACTCCAATTATACCACATTTCATACTTCAAAAATGAGCTAACTATTAAAACGGCTACCAAAACCAAACTCATTAAACATTTTAATTAAGAACATGTAAAATCAAACTTAAGCATAATAAGCAAGCCATTTTCGCATGGCTTTAAATACATACTCATTCAAAATAATTAACTCCAAGATTAGCCTATACATACCACATAACCGAATCTCAAAACATTATTTACTGAAATGATAACCGAATAGTGTGATGTTGTCTCCATCGACTTCCAACTCGAGCAGATCTCTGAAAATGTAACACCCCAAACCCGGCCTAGAAGTTAGGCCCGTATCTGGCGTGTCACATTGAAGTGTTTTTTGAAAACCTTGTTTCCATTGAAAACCCTTCTTATTAAAACTTGTTGCCATTTAAAACTTGTGTAAAATCTCGAATTTCATATGCATATTTTTAAAACGTGGTTTATTAAAAGATATTCTCTTGTAAAATGTTATTACCTTTAAAACCTTAATTGTTATAGAAGCCTAATTTAAAACAGTTGCGGAAACGTGATATTTTCAAAAATAGTTGTTGTTTTGGAAAAACCATGTCTGACTTCTAGTAATTATAAAACAATAAATAAAATCCCAAATGTAAAAACCAGAAAGTTTAAAAGGCCTTATTACAACCCAAACCGAAATAAAGTACTTAAAAGTAAATCAAGACAGAGCATAAGCAATGTGTGGCCTTCTCCGAGCCCTTCGCAGCACCGATCCTTCTAAAGCTAGGGATTACCTGCACAGTTATTAAACGGGGTGAGTTTTATGAAAACTCAGTGTGTAATCCCCTACCATATAAAATGAACAGTCAGTCATACAAAAGAATTAAAAGTCTAGGCCCTAGCCCTACTACAGTTCCAGTATCAATTGGGCCTTAGCCCACTATAATAGATAGTACCAGATGGGCCTTATGTAACACCCCTTAACCCCAAACCGTCGCTGAAACAGGGTTACGGAGCATTACCGGAGCCATCAGACCATTTACAATTAATACACAATTTATTATCAAACATAATATAAAATAACCTTATAGTCCCTTAAATGGATCTTTGAGGTCTAAAAATACGAGTTAAAAGATGTTCGGGACTAATTTAAGAATTCGAAATAATTTTCGGTAACCTTTAAAAATTCTTTCCAGGTACAGGGCTCACACGCCTATATGGGCTGGGGACACGCCCGTGTGACCCCAAATCATACCCGTATTGTTGAACCGTGTGGCTTAACACGGCCGTGGTGGTTTAAGACACGCCCGTGCCTCTTATCCATGGACTACACTGACTTGTGCACACGGCTACAAGGCACGCCCATGTGCTAGCCGTGTACCTCACACGGTCTGGACACACGCTCGTGTGCCAAACTATGTGGACTTTATATGAGTCTAGAATACTAACCTAACCTTCCTTGCACATTTCAAACCAATTTTAAACTATTACTAATACTCAACCAATTCAATATATAAGTATCGTAACCTATTAATCATAGTGAGCCATATCTTATAGCCAAATCAAATGATAAATA
This sequence comes from Gossypium stocksii, assembly GCA_020496765.1. Taxonomy (NCBI): domain Eukaryota; kingdom Viridiplantae; phylum Streptophyta; class Magnoliopsida; order Malvales; family Malvaceae; genus Gossypium; species Gossypium stocksii. The sequence continues at coordinate 95,454,729 of CM035627.1, read as the reverse complement.
CACAAAATACCAAGTTCCTATACATGCCATAAACTTATGAGATTTATTGTTACCTTTTACTTCACCATGATAACATGATAGTGTGATGACATCTCCAACGATCTCCAACCCGAGCTAACATACAACCCTAAAGAGATGGAAAGGAAGGGAAGTAAGCTTCAAAGCTTAGTAAGTTTATATGCAAATAATAATAAGCAAGTAATAACTCATTTGAATTAATTCTAAAAAATTTGTTTTCAAAGTGGTATAATCACCATTTTGCTTAAATACACTTTTTATCCATGTTCCTATTGATCTGTCCTTTGGAGTCACTGTCACTAAATTATTTATTTCTTGAGCTACAGCGCTCCGAATTAAGTTCTGTAAATTTTATCTGAAACTATACTCATATATCTTATTACCATAAAATTTTCAGAATTTTTAGTCTAGCCAATTAGTACAGTTTATTCATTAAAGATTCCCCTGTTACTCCACTCAACAGTTCTGACTTTTCTCTACTAAAAATAAAATATCTCATTGTACAGAACTCGGATAAGGTTCATGTTTCTTTATTTTGAAACTAGATTCACTAAGGAGTTTATAAATATAAATTACAATCCATAATCATTTTTATACAATTTTCATTGATTTTCCAAAGTCAGAACAGGGGATCTCGAAGTTCATTCTGACCCTATCACAGAAAACTTTAAATATATCCTATTCTGTAAATCTTTCATTTACACAATTTCTTTCATGTGAAATTAGACTCAATAAGCTTTAATTACATATCTCATTCAACTTCTAATTCAATTACCACCATTTTTAATGATTTTTTAAAGTCACATGTCTGCTGTTGTTCAAACTGTTTTATAACTAGTTTCTTTCTTTCACACCTTCTTTGTACTATTAACATTATACACATATAACATCAAGCATATCTATAGCTAGCCATTTAAATAAATACTCATTATCAATTATTTACAAGAACTCATAATAACACTTACTCGTTCACAATCTTACCAATGGTGCTACATATACACATATTCACAATTATCATTCCTTTGTTCATAGTTTCACTTATAATCCTGCACAAACTTGCATTAGCTTATAACCAAACTTATCCAATAAAGGTTTCACATATATAATTATACTCACTTTCACAATATAATCACATGCTTTCTCATCTTACTATTTCATCAATTTACCTATTGAACCATTTGGAATACTAAAGGATACACAGAAGCTTGCACATAAGTGCCACATTGATATGTAGCCGAAGCTACCACTGAAATGTAGCCAAAGCTACCACTTATCACCAAAGTACTCCTAAGGTTCAACAGGAATTTCACTTATTTATTCAGTATTACTTTCTCATTTCATTCGTTAACTCACTTAATCAAATCATTCACTTTTCTCATTTCATCTATTTACCCCTATTAACAAGACTCGAACTTTTTGGCGGATACAGCATCCAACCAAACACACCATACTGGCACCCAGTGCCTCATCGGATAGTTCGAAGCAATATAGTGACACCCAGTGTCTCATCGGCCTAGCCGAAGTAAAGTGGTACCCAGTACCTCATCGAATCTATCGAAGCAATATGACACTCCAAGTGTCTCATCGACTCGAGGTCGAAGAATCCCTAAACTCTTCCAATCCTATGGCATGCCAACTATATCCACCCTAGCTCGACTAGTTAATAGGGTTTCCAAGTCACTTTTTCAATTTCAAATACACTTTCACATCTCAATCAAGTTCACATCAATTACTCTTTGATCACAATTTCTCACATATTCCTCAATGCAATCATAACTCAATTACACATTCTCAACTCAAATTCACTACCAATCAATGTATATATATACACTTCAATTTCACATACATATAAATATAAATATATTCAACAATTAAATCCCAATCACATTCAATTCATATATCATTACTTACCAAAATTTCATTACCAATTCAATCTTTCTATCACAATTTCGATTCAGAACCAAATATACTTTCTTATTTCCAATTCAATACACATTTCACACACTAACATTTTTGCAATTATTAAAATTCCTAGTAACAATATAATTTCACATAAATAACAATTTAACAATACATAAATTTATTTAAACACAGTAGTGCTTTATTTACATATAAACTTATCTGGTCAATTTACAGAAGTTGTAGGAAATTCGGGAATTAATTAGCTATTCTCTTTTCCACGGCTTCCTTGAGCACTTAATCTATAATATAAAATTCAATTCATTAGCTTTTAATTTAATTAACAATTCATGCCCTTCAATTTTTTGAAATTACACTTTTACCCTAAAATTTATAGTTTTACAATTTAGTCCCTAATCAATTAACCCATCAATTGAACTTATTTTTCTCAATTAACACATTATTCTATCATTCTAAGCTATTATATACTCTTTAGTAGTCATAATTTCAGCATCAAGCTTAATTCTAACCCTTTTTCACAATTAGGTCCTAAAATCAATTTCTATTAAAAATCACTTAATAATTTCATCATATAATGAATTTGAAGCTTCAAATCTATAATAATTTATCATAAACATACAGCACTCTTCCATGGAAACTTCCAATATCACCCACAAAATCAAAAACTAATGAATTCAATAAGTGGACCTAATTGTAAAAGTCACAAAAACATAAAAATTACAAAGAAAAAGCAAAAATTGAACTCACATGGCGCAAAAATGTGAAAAACCAGATTTGGAGGTCTGCTATGGCGTTTTTGCTGAAGAAAAGTGAAGAAAAATGAAGAAATATCTAGAGATTTAATTTAGTCCAACTTTTAACTATTCAATTTCAACTAAATTACCAAATTGCCATCAGTTCACACTATCTTTCTGCCATTTTATTACACAACCGTCTAGCCCATTTTATTTTGGCTCCAATTGCCCTTTAAGTCCCTTTTATTTATTAATTAAGCTATTTAATAATATTTCACAATTTTGCACTTAATTCAATTTAGTCATTTTTAACCAATTGACTACCGAAACCTTAAAATTTCTTAACGAAACTTTAATACTAACTTATTAACACTTCATAAATATTTATAAAAAATATTTATGACTCGGTTTATAATTTTGAGGTATCAATACTCCGTTTTCAAAACTAATTATTCTAATAATTCTTCTAAAACACAAAATTCACTAATTTAAAAATATTTCTAAATTCATACTTAACTCATAAATTCTAATTAATAAATTTTTCAAACTTGATTGTCGGATTTAATGATCTTAAATCACTATTTCTGACACTACTGAAAATTGGGCTATTACAACTCTCTCCCCTTAGAAAATTTCGTCCTCGAAATTTCTCACTTGATCTAATCAAGTCTTTCTATCTTCTTCTCGATGTTACACCACATATAGATCCACCATAACTTATTTCTACTCAAAACTCAGATTGGATGTCAAATCAAAGGCTGATATTATATCAAATTTAACTGTATGACCAAGACATCCTTATGTCACAACTTTATCATTAACAATACGATTATTGAAAATTTTTAAAGTGATCATCTAATGTATCATAACCATGAAACTCAAACTTGTCAAACTTTAACTTCAGCTTCTAACATATTTGTATCTGTAACTTTTAGCTAATTTCTGTTCTTCTTCTCTTGGAAAGAACCCATAAATATCAGTCTACACAAATACGATAGCTTTAACTATTAGAACGATTTTTAACCCACAACAACATTTCTCGATTTAAACTGACCCAATAAATATGCCTCTATACCATGTTCTAGAAAATAAATCCCTCACTCTGACGATTCGTCGAATTACCAATAAATTCAAAATTTTATTTTCAGACCTGAAGATAGACTCAAATGCATATAACTCAATTAACTTTCCAAGATAATTCATTCTGCTTGTTGTCAAGACAATCCAGATATACCGTATATCATAATTCTCTCAGAATACTAACTGAAAATTACCACAAACTGCATTAACCCAAATGAATATAACATCCCTTTTATTGACTTGTTGACACTAATCAAGATTACCCGAGGAGTAAAAACCAATGTACAAGTTTGAATTTAATCTTCCTTCACCTATAATTTTGTCGATGTCAACCCTTGTCACTAAAACTAGAAATGAATTACATATATGATAAGCTATTCCAATTATTAACAGTGAAGCTCTGAACTATACCGAAGCCATAACCATCTGATAGATTAAAAACCATAGTGCTGTAACAGAACCATCGTTTCAACTGTATAGATATAACATTACCTCAACATCAATACTGTATTCCCAAATAGAAGAAGAAATCCAAGAATAGTCCCAATAATAACCAGTGCAATAATACAACGTCTATAATTTGAAATCTATATCACCGAACTCTCACGATCGTACTAGGATTTATGACAGTAATAAATATATTTTCCTTCGACCAATTAATACCCTTTTACAGATGAATCATAATTGATAATTCATGAAATAAGAATAATAGGAAAACCGAGATAAAGAAACCCAAGATACGATACCATACCAGAAATTCCAAGTATAAGACCATACGGGAAATCCAAGAATACTACCCATAAGAACTAATAGAGATTCTTAATGATTCCTCCAAGAAATCCAGAAGAAAAGAAAACACTACTTATATACTCTGAAATCAGTTATGACCGAGAGAATATAATTTCCAATGGAACCAGTATAAATAGGATGGTAGTCTCAAATAAATCTCATCATTAACTTTGATCTCAAATGGAACGAAATAAAATACCAAAGAAAGATAGAGAAATATCAATCATAAATCAATTGGGCCAACAAGGCTTTCGTCTGACATTACAGTTATCTAACATTTTCATATAATAATAATTTCATCAGAAAATGAGCAATCATATATGCCTTTGAGAAAATATGAACACATAAAATATCCAGAAGAGATAGTCATAATTACCCAACTGTATCTGTCACACACAAACATCTTCACAACTCTATGTCATTCCTCTAACTAAACCTGTCATCATGAACCCCGTATTATTCCATTTATTAACGAAAATCGATCTGGGAGAATTTCCAGCAAATATATATTTTAAATCTCATACTTGATTAAGTCGGTTTACCAAAATCAACCTTTCCTTTAACCGTGATATTATTCAATCTGAATAATCTTCAGAACAATTTGATATCCTTTTCAACCTCAATTCATTTGCCAAAAACCATTCTTAACTCTATCTGCATTATCATTTATCCCACTACTAAACTCCTTAGTCTCTCATTTGCGAGCTTGTTCAACTTAAGTCCCGTGAAATTTCCATTCCAAAATAGCACATTGGTAAGGGGGTGAGGTCGTAAAGCCTCTAACTCAATTCTCATGTACACATACATGTGACACATCTTTTATCATCATAATTATACAAATTGCTTCAGGCAGATTAACACACATATATTTATATTACACCAACTTTCCAATTATCTTATTTAAACAAATGCACTCATACATACATTCCATAAATTTTAAGTAGATCTACTTATCACACTCATTTAATCAAACAAGTTAGGCACACAATATCATGAAAATGTCAAACAAACATGGATAAGTTTATCACGATATAAACTTTCATTTCATTTCACTTTTATATATTTCTCAACTTGTTTCTATTTCATTTCATAACTAATCACATATATATCATGAACTTTATTCTTACTTTTTCGAGTTTTATCTCATCACAAACACATTTCCAAACATCTTAATATTACTTTCAACTTTACCAAAAGTAGCTCGGTTGGAAAACATTTTTATCTCAATAGAACAATTTCGTCAGGATCGGGAGGCATCACACTATCACAAACAATAATATGGCATGTATAGCTAGACTCACTTATACTATGTTAGTTCGAGAATCGACTAAACCTTAGCTCTAATACCACTAAATGTAACACCCGCTAACCTCAAACCGTCACCGGAACAGGGTTACGGAGCATTACCAGAGCCATCGGACCATTTACAATTAATACACAATTTATTATCAAACATAATATAAAATAACCTTATAGTCCCTTAAATGGATCTTTGAGGTCTAAAAATACGAGTTAAAAGATGTTCGGGACTAATTTAAGAATTCGAAACAATTTTCAGTAACCTTTAAAAATTCTTTCTAGGTACAGGGCTCACACACCCATATGGGTTGGGGACACGCCCGTGTGACCCCAAATCATACCCGTGTTGTTAAACCGTGTGGCTTAACACGGCCGTGGTGGTTTGAGACACGCCCGTGCCTCTTACCCGTGGACTAGACTGACTTGTGCACACGGCTACAAGGCACGCCCATGTGCTAGCCGTGTACCTCACACGGTCTAGACACACGCCCGTGTGCCAAACTATGTGGACTCTATATGAGTCTAGAATACTAACCTAACCTTCCTTGCACATTTCAAACCAATTTTAAACTATTACTAATACTCAACCAATTCAACATATAAGTATCGTAACCTATTAATCATAGTGAGCCATATCTTATAGCCAAATCAAATGATAAATACACAAAATACCAAGTTCCTATACATGCCATAGACTTATGAGATTTATTGTTACCTTTTACTTCACCATGATAACATGATAGTGTGATGACATCTCCAACGATCTCCAACCCGAGCTAACATACAACCCTAAAGAGATGGAAAGGAAGGGAAGTAAGCTTCAAAGCTTAGTAAGTTTATATGCAAATAATAATAAGCAAGTAATAACTCATTTGAATTAATTCTTAAAAATTTGTTTTCAAAGTGGTATAATCACCATTTTGCTTAAATACACTTTATATCCATGTTCCCATTGAGCTGTCCTTTGGAGTCACTGTCACTAAACTATTTATTTCTTGAGCTACAGTGCTCCGAATTAAGTTCTGTAAAATTTCCCTGAAACTATACTTATATATCTTATTACCATAAAATTTCAAGAATTTTTGGTGTAGCCAATTAGTACAGTTTATTCATTAAAGATTCCCCTGTTACTCCACTCGACAGTTCTAACCTTTCTCTACTAAAAATAAAATATCTCATTGTACAGAACTCAGATAAGGTTCATGTTTCTTTATTTTGAAACTAGATTCACTAAGGAGTTCATACATATAAATTACACTCCATAATAAATTTTATACAATTTTTAGTGATTTTATAAAGTCGGAACAGGGGATCTCGAAGTTCATTCTGACCCTGTCACAGAAAACTTTAAATATATCCTATTCTTTAAATCTTTCATTTACACAATTTCTTTCATGTGAAATTAGACTCAATAAGCTTTAATTACATATCTCATTCAACTTCTAATTCAATTACCACCATTTTTAATGATTTTTCAAAATCACATGTCTGCTGTTGTTCAAACTGTTTTATAACTAGTTTCTTTCTTTCACACCTTCTTTGTATTATTAACATTATACACATATAACATCAAGCATATCTATAGCTAGCCATTTAAATAAATACTCATTATCAATTATTTACAAGAACTCATAATAACACTTACTCGTTCACAATCTTACCAATGGTGCTACATATACACATATTCACAATTATCATTCCTTTGTTCATAGTTTCACTTATAATCCTGCACAAACTTGCATTAGCTTATAACCAAACTTATCCAATAAAGGTTTCACATATATAATTATACTCACTTTTACAATATAATCACATGCTTTCTCATCTTACTATTTCATCAATTTACCTGTTGAACCGTTTGGAATAATAAAGGATACACAGAAGCTTGCACATAAGTGCCACACTGATATGTAGCCGAAGCTGCCACTGAAATTTAGCCGAAGCTACCACTTATCACCAAAGTATTCCTAAGGTTTAATAGGAATTTCACTTATTTATCAGTATTACTTTCTCATTTCATTCGTTAACTCACTTAATCAAATCATTCACTTTTCTCATTTCATCTATTTACCCCTATTAACAAGACTCGGACTTTTTGGCGGATACAGGGATCCAACCAAACAAACCATACTGGCACCCAGTGCCTCATCGGATAGTTCGAAGCAATATAGTGACACCCAGTGTCTCATCGGCCTAGCCGAAGTAAAGTGGTACCCAGTACCTCATCGAATCTATCCGAAGCAATATGATACTCCAAGTGTCTCATCGACTCGAGGTCGAAGAATCCCTGAACTCTTCCAATCCTGTGGCATGCCAACTATATCCACCCTAGCCCGACTAGTTAATAGGGTTTCCAAATCACTTTTTCAATTTCAAATATACTTTCACATCTCAATCAAATTCACATCAATTACTCTTTGATCACAATTTCTCACATATTCCTCAATGCAATCATAACTCAATTACACATTCTCAACTCAAATTCACTACCAATCAATGTATATATATATACTTCAATTTCACACACATATAAATATAAATATATTCAACAATTAAATCCCAATCACATTCAATTCATATCTCATTACTTACCAAAATTTCATTACCAATTCAATCTTTCTATCACAATTTCGATTCAGAACCAAATATACTTTCTTATTTCCAATTCAATACACATTTCACATACTAACATTTTGCAATTATTAAAATTCGTAGTAACAATATAATTTCACATAAATAACAATTTAACAATACATAAATTTATTTAAACACAGTAGTGCTTTATTTACATATATACTTACCTGGTCAATTTACAGAAGTTGTAGGAAATTCGGGAATTAATTAGCTATTTTCTCTTTTCCACAGCTTCCTTGAGCACTTAATCTATAATATAAAATTCCATTCATTAGCTTTTAATTTAATTAAAAAATTCATGCCCTTCAATTTTTGAAATTTTTACCCTAAAATTTATAGTTTTACAATTTAGTCCCTAATCAATTAACCCATCAATTGAACTTATTTTTCTCAATTAACACATTATTCTATCATTCTAAGCTACTATATACTCTTTAGTAGTCATAATTTCAGCATCAAGCTTAATTCTAACCCTTTTTCACAATTAGGTCCTAAAATCAATTTCTATTAAAAATCACTTAATAATTTCATCATATAATGAATTTGAAGCTTCAAATCTATAATAATTTATCATAAACATACAGCACTCTTCCATGGAAACTTCCAATATCACCCACAAAATCAAAAACTAATGAATTCAATAAGTGGACCTAATTGTAAAAGTCACAAAAACATAAAAATTACAAAGAAAAAGCAAAAATTGAACTCACATGGTGGAAAAATGTGAAAAACTAGCTTTGGAGGTCTGCTATGGCGTTTTTACTGAAGAAAAGTGAAGAAAAATGAAGAAATATCTAGAGATTTAATTTAGTCCAACTTTTAACTATTCAATTTCAACTAAATTACCAAATTGCCATCAGTTCACACTATCTTTCTGCCATTTTATTACACAACCGTCTAGCCCATTTTATTTTGGCTCCAATTTCCCTTTAAGTCCCTTTTATTTATTAATTAAGCTATTTAATAACATTTCACAATTTTGCACTTAATTCAATTTAGTCCTTTTTACCCAATTGACTACCGAAACCTTAAAATTTCTTAACGAAGATTTAATATTAACTTATTAACATTTCATAAATATTTATAAAAAATATATATGACTCGGTTTATAATTTTGAGGTATCAATACTCTGTTTTCAAAACTAATTATTCTAATAATTCTTCTAAAACACAAAATTCACTAATTTAAAAATATTTCTAAATTCATACTTAACTCATAAATTCTAATTAATAAAATTTTCAAACTTGATTGTCGGATTTAATGATCTTAAATCACTATTTCCGACACTACTGAAAATTGGGCTGTTACACCTTAGCCCATTATAGAATAAAAAACATTATCAGGATTAGAATCAAAATCATAATCAGAATCAGGTGGGCCTAAGCCCAAAACAAAATCAGTAACAGTATAATACAAATATGCAGAACAGACTGGGCCGAAGCCCTATACAGAACAGATCAGTCTAGGCCTTAGCCCTATACAGAACAGATCAGCCTGGGCCTTAGCCCTACACAGAACAGTGTGGGCCAAGCCCATAGCAGAATCAGAACAATATGCAAATGCAATCCCAACCCAGTCCAGCCATCACACCACCTGTACCAACCCAACACACCATGTGGGGAATAACTCGACCCACCTAGCCCTACACACCAATAACGCAGCCATGCTGCTAATAATAGATAACGTGGCGAAGCCACCAGAATCAGAATACGTGGCAAAGCCACTAGCACAGAACTTCCTCCAAATTGATGTCCCAACCCAATATGTCGTGTATGTTATGCTCAATCATCACACATGTATGTAGAATGGCCATGTTCATTATCAGTCATTTAAACACATATTAAAACATATCAATCACACAATCACAGTCACATCAGTCAAATCACTGTCATACGAACACAGTCAAATTCATCAAACACACAGTCTAAGTCAGTCATTTGCCCATAAGGGCAAAACAGTCATTTAACACCCTAGGGGCAAAATGGTAATTTTACCCCACAAGGGTATCTCGGTAATTCTACCCTACAGGGGTATTTCGATAATTCTACCCTACCAGGGTATTTCGGTAATTCTACCTTACAGGGGTATTTCGGTAATTTTACAACATATGGGTGTTTCGGTAATTTCACAAACTAGGGGTATTTCGGTAATTTTGCCACCCAGGGGTATTTTGGTAATTTCACAAACCAGGGGTATTTCGATAACAGGGGTATTTTGGTAATTTCAAAAACTAGAGGTATTTCGGTAATTTAAAAAACCAGGGGTATTTCGATAATTTTGAAATTTGGGGAATTTTCATAATTTATAAACTGGGGTATTTTTGTAATTTTGTAAATCGAGGGTAAAATGGTAATTTTACAATTCAGGGGTAAAACGATAATTTTACAAATCAGGGGTAAAACGGTAATTTTACAAATTGAGGTAAAACGGTAATTTTACAAAACAGGGGTAAAACGATACTTTTACAAATTGGGGGTATTTCTGTAATTTTTCCAATCTACAAATTGAGGGTAATTCAGTAATTTTGCAAATCGGGAGTATTACTGTAATTCTACCCTATAAGGGTATTTCGGTAATTTTATCCATCCTTCAGAAAGTCTACAGTCGCCTCGGGCGACTCAAGTATTCTAAACAGAGATAACGTTACGAATGTGCCTAAGGCCCGTTCTCGACCCAAGTGGGCCCACACGCTCGTGTGGCCCTTTAGCCCAAAACTAGCCATTGATATAAGATTCACCTAATCTAGTCCAATATTTACTACATAATCATACAATTTGCCTGATTGGACCCACGGGCCCATTGGGCCCACATGGCCCATTTCGGCATTCCAGCATTTGTCATTCTACAGCTAGAGTATGGTGAAGTACACACCTGATAGGTATCTGAAGTTAATCCGCGCTCTAAACGCTGCTATGCCCAGAAGCCAACAATAATCATACCCTTGACTCCCCAGGGGGTGTGTTGATCAACTACAGTCACCATTACCATGACCCAACGGCATACAGATCAACGAAAGATCCAACGCCTAACCCAAACGAACACGCCACAACGTGAAAGGGATAAGCCAAGAAAGGTATGCTTACTCTCCTCATGGTTTGCTCTTATTTAAAGCCAGCTTCTCGCCTATTCTCATATTAGCTTCCCGATGTGGGATTCTCCATCAATCATCTAAAACCAACTTATTAGCAAAATAACCAACCCTTGCGTGCAAAGGGATTACGAAAAACCAAAATAAATTGTAAGAGCCAAGACTTGAACCTTAGACCTTTTGCTTCCCTTATGGCATCACTTCCTTACCACTAGACTACATCTTCTTTTGTGTCATGCTTTCACCAAAAATTCTTAAAGTCTACCCACTAACATCAAGGCCCCCATAAGAGAAAAACATAAATTTTTACTAAGGTCCAGGTTTGAACCCAGGACTTCTCCAACACTCCCAAACACTCACAAATCTCTTAGCCAACATACCAACATGCCATTCAGCATACATGGGCCCAGGGCCCATTACGCAACCCAAGTGGGGCCCACGTGCTCGCATGGCCCGCTAAACCAGATTTGCCCACAGCCACATGTACGACACAACCGGCCCACTAATTCCTACAAGTCCAAAGACAACCACCCATATGGGGTCCTTAAGCCCATTGGGCCCACGTGGCCCACTCTTCTAGGCCTAATTTCGGGGCGTTACAGAAAATCTATAAACACAAAAAAAAAACACACACACACACAGAGAATAAGCTTTGAGAGCTTAGTAAGCTATAAGCAAATAAATAACTCAATGACAATAACAATTCAATTACCAAACCAATTTATACTATCATAATCATGTTTAACTTCAACTTATAATTTCATTTAATACATATACTTTCGTTTTGCCAAATATCCATACAATTAAGATTAATATATCATTCAAATTCCCAAAGCCACGATATCAATAATTAACCTAATATACATAAACTCATATACATATATTCATGGATCATTTCATAATTATTCTTACTTTATATCATTAAGGCCGTACATAATCATTTATATATGTTTGCACATAGGTCACAATATGATATCAGTATACTTAACCTTTGGACGAATGTACTGTATCTATTATCTAAGTGACATTCAATTTCAAAACCATAGTACCATTATATGATCGAATATATACACACCCATAAACAAATATTCTTGAATCAAACTTTAATATCTCATACTTATACTTATCATGTAGCCGAATATACATATGTCTATACCAAAGTATCATACACTATAAAATCATAATATCAACGCATAAAGCCGAGTCTTTAAACACTTGTTTACATATACTCATGTATTAAACCTTAATACTACATAATTACACTTAACTTATGGCCGAATATACTTCACAATTACTCACAAGTTCAAACTAACATCATACATATGTTTGTATCACATAACAAATAATCAGCTTACCTTATTTTCAAGGAAACAACAAGCTAACTCATAGCTGATCATTTAGCTCGTTTAACGTATTCGATTACCACATCAGCATAAGGTCTTTTAGGCATAAACTTATAATAATTCACCGGCATAAAGCCTGCTAGGCCTAAGCCTAAATGTCACACCGGCACAAGGCCTGCTAGACTCAAAGTCTAATTTTATACACCGACAATAAGCCTGTTAGGCATAAGCCCGATTTAATTCACCAGCACAAGGCTTGCTAGTCTCAAAGCCTGAATATCACTATTATAAAGTTGTCTCATAAACAATTCATATAAAAAAATTCCAGATATTCCATATAGTTCATACGAACTTTCAAATGTTATAACTCAGTCGAAACGAATGCATGAACATAGTTACCATGCTTATACACATTCGGCATTAGCATATATTAATTCATATATTTCATTTCAGCATATATGCTTTGCATTTAATTAAAATTAAGTATCTTTATTTGCTTATAAACTTACCTCAGACGATGAAAAATCGGTACAGATCGACTAGTCGACAACTTTAGTTTTCCCCCGATCTAAATTTGATTTTCTCTTTTCTTGATCTAAATTAATATAAATTAAACTTATTTAATCAAATATTCAATCCAATTCACTCAAAAACACATAAATGGGAAAATTACACTTTTGCCCCATACATTTTACACATTTAGCAATTAAGTCCAAAATTCACAAAACACAAAACAAATATAATTTACTTACACTAAGCTAAGGCCGAATACTCCTCAAGCCCTTACAAGCCCTCACATTTAATTTAATTCACAATCTAGTCCCTCTATTTACTATTTTTGCAATTAAGCCCTATTTATTTAATTTTCTTAAAAATTTCCAATACAAACTTAGTAATCTAACACATATATCTTATTTAACAACATCAAACACAAAATTCACCAAGATATCAATAATGGAAACTCTTTAATACATCATCAAAATTAAAAATTCAGGCATGGGTCGAGTAGTATTCGAAGCAACGATCTCAAAAACCGAAAAATTATAAAAAATCGAGTCCAAAATGACTTACCAATTTAACATGCAATTTTCGAACCTCATTTTGCAACCATGGATGTTTTTATTTTCTTACATTCGGCTATAAGAAGGAAAAATGGACTCAAATCATGGTTTTTGGTTTTATTAAATATATCATTTACTAACCATTTACCTTTTTAACCTTTAAAATAATGCATAATTTTCTTTATGCCAAACCATTAACATCCACTAACATATTAATGGTATAATTGCCATTTAAGGCCATCATATTTAAAAGCCAAGGCCAATTGACACCTTTAATAAATAGAATGCAACTTTTGCATTTCACGCGATTAAGTCCTTTTTACCGAATTAACCATTTAAACGATAAAAATTCTTTACGAAAATTTCAAAAAACTATAATATCATGCTATAAATATTAAAATAATAATAAAATAAAATTTTCAATGTCAGTTTGTGGTCTCAAAACCACTGTTTTGATTAACCCTAAAAACGGGCTGTTACATATAGGATAGTGTCATTTTGGTATGTTTTGAGCTATGAATTTAGCCATGTAGGTTGGCTTGTAAATGTTATAGTTGATGGAAGTGATTTTGGCCATGCAAATTAACTTATTTTGTCAGTTTGTATATGGTATGTGATGTATATAATTTGCCTTGTGATTTGGCAAATTCAATATGGTTATTTTGATGGTTAGGTGGTTGATTATTTGGTGAGCTACTAATGATGTATTATGGTTTGAGAAATGGTATGTTTTGACATGATTTTAAGATGATGATTTGGTATGCTATTGAGAATTGTTTAGTTGTTGAAATGGTGAGAAAATGCATATTGGAGTTAAGTTGAATTGATGATTATGGTATCATGATTTGGTATGTTTTAGTTAAGCAAATGTGAATTGAAATGGTTGGGATTGATATGGTATGATTTATGTTTGAATTGATGATGAATGGCTACTTAATTTTGTGTATGAAAATGGTGCATTGTGAGCTTGTAGGGTATGTCTTATATGGGTGGCAAATTGGCGTTGCAAATGGCCTATTTTGTCCACACGGGCAAAGACACGGGCGTGTGTCTTAGTCGTGTGCGACACACGGTCATGATACACGGCTGTGTGTCCCCTGGTGTGGCAATTTGAATTAAGTTAGAATGCTCCACACGGTCTCACACACAGGCGTGTGATTGGTTGTGTGGCATAAGTCAGTATACCCTGTAGGCTTGGCATGGCCGAGCACACGACCTGGACACTGGTGTGTGAGGCCATTTTGAATAGGCACACAAGTTAGACACACGGATGTGTGATTAGCTGTGTGACCTAAGTCAGTATACCATCCAGTTTTCATACAGCCAGGCAAATGGGCGTGCGGTCGGCTGTGTGGTACAAGTCAGTATGTATGCCCTATTTTCACACGGCCTATGACACGAGTGTGTCTATAGCCGTGTAAGGCACATGGCCTGTTCACACGGCCGTGTGACCCCTGTATGCATAAAAACTTTCTAAGTTTCTAAAGTTTTTGTATGTGATCGGTTTAGTCTCGAACCTTCTTTAAAGCATGTTTGAGGTGTCGTAGACCTTTATAAGGGACAATGTGAATATGTTTGAATGATATTTGACTTTAATTATTTATGTATGGGAAATGTATGCTTATATTATATGATTGATCGGTAATACCCCGTAACCCTATTCCGACGACAGATACATGTTAAAGGTGTTATAGTTAACTTGTAGTTTATTTATTAGACAGAATTTAATTATGACATTGCAGTGGAAAATGATTTTTTTTTTAGTTTTATTGACACATATATTTCATGCATAATTAATTCAAATCCATATTTCATCATCTTAAAAAAATAATTTAAATTCATGCATGTAATATAAAACTAAAACCTAAATATCAATACAATGCCACAAAATAAATATTATAATAGAGTTCCAAAATAATAGAAATTATAAAAAAAAACCAATAAAACTTTCATAACATTAAAGTTTCCGAGCCCTACGTATGCCACATCGGCATCTTAACCTGGTGTGTATTCTATAAGGATGAGAATTAAATGGGAGTGAGCGATGAATCTCAATATGAGTTTAATAACTAGAAAACCAGAACAAAACAACAAACCAATAAAGCACATGAATTAACAATCCGGCAATTAAACATAACGACAAAACATCTCATATTAATGGTTTTTCACATAAAACACTTCACTTCACTATCTTGGTATTCATAGTTTTACATCCACATGCTTATGAATGCATTGAAGTTTCAAATTAAAAGAAAAGTTCTACCCAACTCTGCTACACACCTCACTTATGAATTCCCCATAACTCATTTACCATATTACTTCGAATTGTGGATGAGCCACCACTGGTTTGTAGATAAACTGCCATTTTGGAAAGTGACCACCTTCGGACGTACTAACATCCATAGTGTGAATACTGCTAAAAAATATATAGAATTGAGGCGGTGTTCGAAAGTATACGGGTTAATATATAATATAGTTTTACAATAAAGTAGGTGATTACTTGAGGATCATACCCAATGGAGGCAAATACTGAATTAATATTAACCTAAACACAAACAAATCTAATTTGTAATTCAAATAAATTATAGTAAGATAATCATAAAGTGAAAAACAATTTTTTTATAAGCAAAGAAATAAACTCGCTTAAAATAATAAAAATGGAGAACTAATATGTGATTCTATCAAATCTAAGCATGAGGGATTAGCTCGCTTCAATGGTTATAACTAATTCCTATTTCAAGTTCTACTCAATCAACTAGTTGCTATCCTAACAGGATCTCTAGATCTTCCACTAAACTAACAAGTTGGCAAGAACTACTTATCTCTTAACCTCATACTCTAGATTGAATTGGGGTAAGAGGTTCATGGAAAGGCAATACCAATTTTGGGTTAGTTCCCGCCTAGATGGTTTCCTAGTGTTGTCAGACCTAGGGTTTAAATTCTTCCTATCCCAACCAGTTGATCCGCTAAGTAATAAAATTTAGAAGAAGATTAGTTTATTTTTTAAATTTCAAAACATCAAAATCATTTAAATAAAGTATTTAAAATTCAAAATCATGAGTGGGAACAGTTGGTATCTTGGGCTCGTTACAAGGCTAATAAAACTATCACTATAGTTAAAATGTCAAAATTTTTTGCAAGAGATTGTGAATAAATGGAAACAAACAACCAAGGTATCCAAAGAGGAGTATCAACTTCATGAAAGATGTTATCATACATGAAAAGAATAGTTACAAAAAAGCAAAAAGTGATTGTGAGATTTTAAGTTCATAAAAGTACATCCAATTTGACTAATGAAATAAATAGAAGGGGTAATACTTAAAGATGGCCTCATTGACGCAACAAGTAACAATGTAGGACTTATAGAAAATATGCACATTACATCTCCCAAAATAAGAGTTACAAGATAGATACACTCTTGTCTAACCATGGCCCATAAAGCTTCTAAAAGCAAGCAAGAAGATGATGAGATATAATGTTGATAAGACTAATGGCACTGCATTCAATAGATTCTATGTATTACCCAAATTAACTTAGGGAGAAACACTACAACAAGCATATAAAGGGTAGGAAACCAAAATGAGAAAAGAAGAAGAAAAACTAGAAGAGAGCAATCTCAAATTGAAACAACAATAATAGCCTTCAATTGGGCCAAATGGTACACCAATATCCTCAAAATCTGCAAGAGTCAAACCATATTGGTAATGATTATTAAAGTCACAGTAATGGCAAGCAAGACTCGATATGTGTTTCAATAAGAATAAAGAAACCATACAACTATCTATCAAGAAGGCTACATGAACATCCCTGCAACGAAGTAAGAAAGAGAGAGAGGATGCAGAAATCTCCAAAACCAGGATGCTAAATTTAATATAGAACTTTCCTTAAGTGATATACAATAGCAATGTATCATGTCCGCATAAGAAAAATGTTGATTGTGGCGATAAAAATAAACTTATAAGAAATTAATGGAGGCTTTAATGTGTGTATTAATGTCACTTTATTTAAGGATTTATTCGCCCCTACCTATATTATGATGTGCAAAAGAGTTATTGGCAAATGAACCTTGAGTATACAATGAAACTCAATGGCTATCATTATAATTAAAAATGCATGTCTTCATAGTATGATTCTCTTTGATGAAGTGTTTAGCAACAAAAATTTGTTTTAAAATTTGTACCATGTTTCAATATTTTTAAAATTATGGGGTGTCTGAAAACATTTTTACTCTTTCTTTTACCCAAGGTATTGTCCAACTAAGTTTTCTTAGAAGATGTTTTTAATGTTGTAGCTTATAATAGGTGATTGTGCAATTTTTTCTAATAAAGTTTTAACAGAGCACGTTTCCATTTGATACACATCTAGTGTAGAGTGTTGTTCATAAATTAACAAAGTGTCCCCACCAAAAGAATACGGTGGAACTTGCAACTTGTAAAATACCCATTCAATTTATTAAGAGTTTTGATATTCCTATTTTTATTATTTTTAGCCTATAATTGTTGAATCCCTATAGATTGAAGCCATATACAAGCTTATGAGATACAAGTAGAAAGAAGCATTATCATCTCATTTTGTGTCTTAATTTTTCTTCTATCTTTTGCTCTTACTGTTATTTCTTTTAGTTTTAAAACAAGATTATAACTCTTTTTATATATTTGAAATGTAACATACATTATGCTACTAGCAAGGGATGGAGGGGGAGAGAAGGGTAAAAAGAAAATTAATATAACAATAATTACAATATTTTTTCTTATTAGATCCATTGCATGATAATTTATTTCAAATTACAAAAAAAAAAATCCCACCATTTAATTCAGCTATAGGAGTGTGTAGATTCTAAGACTATGGAAATGGAGGTGCATCTGAAAGGCAAGTACAAAGGTTATTAATGCAGTTATAGTTGGGGCACACGGCGCATATACCCTGACAGTCTTCGATTTTGCTGCATCTACATGAAATGACAGGTCCTCTTGCCTCTGCCATCATCTCTGAATCTGCAACCAAAATTCCATTGTATTAAATTAAACAAAAAAGATAATATTCATACCAAAGGAAATAAAAGAGTTGCATAAGAAGAAACTAACTTGCAAAGATTAAGATGATAACAAATATAAACAAATTGAATGAAAACTTTGCCATCTCTTTATATCTAATCAACTATGTTTGTGGAAATTTAAAGCTTATAGATTTAATATATATAGTATCTTATTTTGTATTGCATGGAGGAATACTAATTTCTTTGGATTCTTTGAGATTATTATGTTTTAATTTTTTTTCCTTATGAAACATTGTCTAAAAAGGAAAGTAAATCAGCAAAACATCCTTGAGAAGATTTATGGGGATTTTGTTTACTAATTATTATTATTTTGTTCTAAGCGTAGTCATGGAAATTTATGTTACCAAATTTGGAATGCCTGATGCCAATAAGTTGATTTTTAGTCCAACCGTTTAGAAACAAATAGAAATATGTTCCAAATTTTTTATTTGTGGTCTAGGAGAAGAAAAAATTAAATTATATTTTTCTTGTTAGTCAAATTTAATTTTTTAAATAATTTTCAAATATTAAAATACTAAAAACATTAAAATTTTGGAGATAGTACTGAGAGAAAGCAAACCAAAAGCCTGACCCCTTCCTACACCACCGGTTATATGCATTTGAAAATAATATTAACTATTGTATCAAAATAAAAATTTAAAGTTATTTAATGGGGTTGAACAGGGCCAAGAAATTCAATCTCAATCTCCATAGAAACCTTGATGATTGAGTGCTCCAATATAACTTCATTGACTTTCACTTTTAAAATACAAACTTGATACAAAATAAAGATTAAACTACCTTAATTAGCTTTACTAAATTTAATTAGGCTTGTTTATTTGATAAAACTTGAGTTGGATTCTCATAATTGACATCATGCTCAATTTTTGTGTTCTAAATCAAGTTCAAACTCAAATTGGGATTGGAATTGGAATTGGAATTAGAATTAGCATTGAACATATTTGATGCATAGTTTTTTATCTTTACTAATTTTGTACAAACAGAATATACCTAAATAAAAAGGATATTATAAATAAGACATAATTGTAGCACAATTAATGTATTGTTATTGTATTCACGTATTGTAAAAAATAGAATGTCAATAATGACAATATATATCACAAAGAAAAGAAAAAGAAAAATTAAAGAACACACATATTTTTACGTCGAAACACTTTCGTGGAAAAAACCAAGGGCAGAGAAGAAATTCACTATGTCGAATTCGAATGATTACAAGAGGAGTAAACTATGTCTATTTATAGGCTTGTAAAACCATATTCTAATAGGAGTGTAGTAAGATTGAAACATCTTATTCTAATCAATATCAAATAGATGGAGTTTAATAAGGTTAAAAAAATGTTATTCTAAAATAAAATAAAAGAAGTATAGTTCTATATGGATTTTACTTTTATTTTATTTTACCACTGCATTTTATTTAAATAAGGATTCAGGTCACTTAATTCTAACAATCCCCTCCTTGACATGAATTCTCAATGAACAAGTTCTTCATCGCAAACTCTCAACGAACAAGTTCTCCACCTCTTCCTTAAAACCCCTTAAGGGTTTAACTTCAACAATGAACACTAACCAAGTCTAAGCAATGCTTAAACTTGGTTATAAGAAGTAACTTTGTCATCATATCTGCAGGATTTTCATGAGTACTAATTTTGCTCACAACAATATCACTACGAGCAATAATATCACGAACAAAATAATACCGAACATGTAACACCCTGAATTTTGAGCCTAGACGTATTAGATCTTGAGAATGGGAACAGTTAGGAGGCTACATATAAATATTTAGTTGTGCAAGAAAGTGACACAATTGTATGTCTTCTTCAGTGGTTAAGTGTCCTGGGAAGAGTCTGAGAAGTCTTGGGTTCAAGCCTTGGCTTATGCAAAAGTTTTGTTTTTATGTGAATAAACCCTATCTCTAGTCAGTAGGCTTTTAAATAAATTTGGGTAAAACATGACAGAATGGGTCTGCTAGTCTAGGGGATAAGTGGCGTGTTGCTAGTGCTTGAGATTTGAAGTTCGAGTCCTACTATGTGCGAGGGAGTGTTTTATTTTGCTGTTGGTCATGGGAGTGTTTTGCATTAACCGAAACTCTAAGGAGTTTGAAAGGGATTCAAATTGGATGGTTGAGAGATTGAAGGAGAGATTTGAGGAGGGAATCAAGGGATTGGTGGACGGTTTGAGGGGTTTGGATGATAATTCGAGTTTTGGAGAGGATTGTGTGAGTTGTGTCATTTCTGAACTTCTGCTTCCCAAGAATTCGGCTAGGCATTGATTTTCTCTCCATTTTCAGTTTTGTGATCGCTTTTGGTTCTTTTCTGCACTTCTTGATTGCCGAATTCTGCTAGGGGATGATTTGGGTACTTTTCATTTTGCCTATTTCGGTTTTGCTCTTTATTTCAGTACCCTACTGACCGGTTTTGCTCTTTTCCCTCTACTCCTTTAGTAACCATTTTCCCTTGTTGCTATTGAGCCGAATTTGTCTTTGGATTTACTGCTTCTCCATCTTTCATTTTTCTCTCTTTTTGGGACTGATATTTTCTTAGAGACCATTCGAGTATTCCTCGTTTTGTTGTTTCAACTTTATTTTTCCATACAGCCTTAATCTGCTTCGATTTTCTTTCTTCCTCTACTCCTCTAGCTGACATTCTTTCCCTTTTCTCTTTGGCCGAATGTTTTATTCTCCCTCTCTCTCAATTCTTTTAGTTTAACATATCCACTCTTTTCATCTTGTTGTGATAGCCGAATACTCCTTTCTCCCTCTCTCTGTTTTTATTTCGGTTTGGCAATTGTTCTTTGAGCAATCAGTGGGTGCACATGGTTTCTTCTATTCTATCTCTATCATAGTGATCTTTCTTCTAATATTTCTCCTTTGTTGCCATGTTGTGCTAGGGGTATGGTTGTGCTAGCCTTGCTTCTGTCAAATCATGTGCTTTCGGCTTTTGTTCGGGGTGTGGGCTGATTGTTTCTTCTCCTATTCTGGGTTTGGTGTTTTTGGTAAGTGTTATGCTGTTAGTACAATCTTTTGGTATGATTAATATATAGTTTAGATTGTTAAGTCTTGGTTGGATTGTAGGATACTTCTGAAAGGGGTTGAACCAGTCTTTTGCAACGGATTAAGGGAGTGATCCTCAGTCGATCGACCAAGGCAAGTGATAAGATACTATTTTAATTAGTGTTGTGGAAAAGGATTGTTTAATCCTGTTGATAAATGGACTAATGAAGTATTGTGTTTGGATCTAGGGATCGAGCGCTTGTGGTCTATTTGCAAACTCTCGCATCAGGTGTGTAACCACACTGCCATAATCGTAAATCGGCAAAAGCTGAAATAGGTGACCATCGACGCTACACGAGTGTGCGCTCGCTCATGTGGTAACCTGAACATGACTAAACATGGGTACATGATCAACGAGGCCAGCCATGAGCGATTTCATGGGCAGGACCGTATTGGGCCATATTGAGCAGAATTGGACTATATAGGCCCCACCGGCTTGTGGGCCCCACACAAGCAAACCGCACGGGCATGTGGAAATTATTGGGTCAAGCCGTGTGATCCACACGGCCAAGACCATTTTGAGCCATGTAGGCCACACGGGCGTGTGGGCCCACATGGGCTTGCAATATGGGCCATGGGCCAATTTTCACTGTTTGACTGTTAAGGTTGCATAGGTCGCCTAGGATGACTGTAGACCTACTGTTGGGTCGGTAAGTATACCTAGACCCCCAAATTGATAAAAATGACTATTATACCCTTAAGAGGTAAAATGACTGTTATACCCCTTTGAGTTAAAACAACTGTATGCCCTTTTGTTATGAATGACTATTTTTGAGCATGCCATGATTTGTATTTATATATACTGCATCCATGCATGATATTATGACACGATGTATGACATGTTGCATGGGGATGTGATTACTATATTTGGAGGAAGTGTATTATACTGGTAAGGTTGCACAAGTCGCCCGAGATGACTGTGGACCTACTGATGGCTTTATATCGATCATATTACTGGCAGCTTTGTTGTGATACTGTTTAGTGCCGCAACCGATGCTAACATTAGAGTGTAGGGATGGGTGGGTCAATTTTATCCCCACATGAAGTGTAGGGCTGGACGGGGTAGAGTGTAAAGGCTAGATGGGTAGGAGTTGTATACTGTTTTAAATTGTTACTGCACTGATTACTGTTACTGCACTGTTTACTGCTACTGCAATGAGCCAAGGCCCAAACACATGACTGTTTCTGTATTGAGATGGGCTAAAGTCCAAACTAATATTGTCACTATTACTGATATGGGCTTAGGCCCAGACTGTATTTGCTCACTGTATGTTTGACTATCTGTATTTAAGGGATTACACACTGAGTTTTTGTAAACTCACCCTTTTGCTTATCTGCGCAGGTAATCCTTTTCGATAGTGACGCTAGTTTTAAAATCATCTTTTAGATCACATAAATAGGCTAAATAAATATTGGGCCTATCAAACGAAATTATTTTTTTCAGAAAACACTTTAATGTAACATCACCAGATTCGGCCATAACGTCCAGGCCGGGTTTAATGTGTTATAGAACATCAATGTGTTTTGTTCTCTCATTAAACATTTGATCTTTTGTAAGGAAGATGGCACCCTGACTGTCCTATATTGATTTGAAGGTCTTCTTTGAGTTCACTAAAGAGTCCCTTCAACCAAATGGCTTCTTTACAGGCCTCGGTAATTGCCATTTACTCAACTTCAATGGTAGACAAAGCAACTATAGTTTGCAAAGTGGCTTTCCAACTGATTGCACAACCTCTAATTGTAAAGACATAACCTGTAAGAGATCTTCTTTTATCAATGTCTCCAGTAAAATCAGCATCAACATACCCAATGGCTCCATCTCTAGTTCTTCCAAACTGTAGGCAAACATCAGTAGTACCTTGTAAGTATCTTAAAATCCACTGAACTACTTTCCAATGTTCTTTACTGAGATTCACCATGTATCTGCTAACTACATTGACTGCATATGATAAATCTGGACGTGAACAAAACATAGCATACATGAGAGATCCCACTGCACTAGAGTATGGAACATGTGACATGTACTTAATCTCGTTATCTGATTGTGGAAACAACACCGATGAAAGTCCAAAATGGGCTGCTAAAGGAGTACTAACAGGCTTAGCACTCTGCATATTGAACCTGCAAAGAACTTTCTCAATATACCCCTTTTGACTTAAGTACAATTTATTTGTTTTTCTATCTTTGAGAATTTCCATACCAAGTATCTTCTTTACTGGTCCCAAATCTTTCATCTCAAATGGACTTTGACCTTTCTTATCTCTCCTTTACCTTTTGCTGCTATCAACATGTTATCAACATAAAGGAGTATATACACAAAAGAACCATCACTGTTTTTCTTAAAGTAAACACAACTGTCAAAGTTACTTCTTTTGAAATCATGAGAAGTCATAAAGGAATCAAACCTTTTGAACCACTATCTTGGTGATTGTTTCAAACCGTAAAGGGAGTTTTTCAATAAACAAACATAGTCCTTTTTTTCTGAGACTATAAAACCCTCTAGTTGTTGCATGTAAATATCCTCTTTAAGTTCTCCATGAAAAAAATGTAGTTTTTTTTACATCTAATTGCTCAAGCTCCAAATCATGCATGGCCATAATACCAAGCAAAGCTCGAAGCAAACTATGCTTTACAACTGGGGAGAACACATCTGTAAAGTCCACTCCTAGAATTTGACTATAACCCTTTGCAACAAGCCTTGCGTTATATCTGGATTCTTCAACTCCTAAAGTCTCTTTTTTTCTTTTTAAACACCCATTTACAATGAACAAACCTTTTTACCTGTAGGAAGTTTCACAAGATCCCATGTTCTATTTTTGTGGAGTGATTCCATCTCCTATTGCATAGCAAACATCCACTTTTCTAAGTCTTCATAGCTAACCACCTCAGAATAATTAGATGGCTCTTAGGTTGCATCTATATCTTCAGCCACATTTAAAGCATAAGCAACTAGATCAGGCTCAGCATACTTCTCTAGAGGTTTAATTTCTCTTCTAGTTCTATTTTTGGCGATAGAGTATTGTAGTGAAGAAGCAACTCTATTTTAAATTTTTGTACTGGCTTGAGGAGTCGGCTCTATTGTAGATTCTGGATTAATCTGATGCTCAACCTACTTTTGATTTTCTCTATTGGAAGAGTCTTTAAGAGATAAGTTAGGTAGCTAGTAGTTTCATAAAAAACATCTCTACTAATAACAACTTTTCCATTTTTAGGACACCATAACTTATACCTTGTTACACCAGCTTTATAACCAAGAAAAACACATTTAATGGATCTTAGTTCCAATTTTTCATTATCAACATGAGCATACGCAGGACACCCAAAGATCTTTCAATTAGAATAGTTAGCAGGATTACCAGAACATACCTTTTGTAGAGTCTTTTTCTCAATGGCAACAGATGGAGATCGATTGATCAAAAAACATACAGTAGAGGCTGGATACGACTTTGGTAAGTTGGCATTTGACAACATACATTGAACCTTCTCCATGATCGTTCTGTTGATTCGTTCTGCAATGCTATTTTGCTATGAAGTATGATGAATTGTCAAGTGTCTCATGATTCCTTCTGACTTGTACAGTTTATTAAACTTGTCAGAACAAAACTCTAAGCCATTATTTGTGGTGGTATTTTATTTGTTTGCCTGTATATTTTTCAATCATAGTTTTCCAAAACTTGAATGCGGAAAACACATCACTTTTTTGCTTCAGGAAGAATGCCTAAACTTTTTTGGAAAAATCTTCAATAAAAGTTAGCATATAATTAGCTCCACCTCTTGAAGGCACTCTGGATGTCCCTCATATGTCAGAATGAATATACTCCAATGTTCCCTTCGTGTTATAGATTCCTTTGCTGAATCGAACTCTCTTTTGCTTCCAAAAAACGCAATGCTCACAGAACTTCAGTTTGCAAATTTCTTGCCTATCAAGAAGTCCTCTTTTGGTCAATTCTGCCATGCCATTCTCACTCATATGCCCTAGGTGCATATGCCAAAGTTTAGTAATATCATCATTTGAGAAGGAAGAGGATGCGACAGCTACATCACTAGTAACAGAAAACCCTACAAAACATATAACTTGGCAGACTTTCTCTATCCTTTCATCACAACGAGGGAACCTTTGAAAATCTTCAAAACCCCACTTTTAGATATGTATCTGTACCCTTTTGAATCAAGAGTACTCAATGAAATTAAATTTCTCTTTGATTCTAGAACATGTCATACATCACTAAGTGTTCTGATAACTCCATCAAACATCTTAACTTTAATTGTTCCAACACCTGCGATGTTACACGAAGCATTATTTCCCATCAAAACAACACCTTTAGACACTATTTCGTAAGTTGTAAACCAATCTCGATTGGGACTCATGTGGAAGGTGCAACCTGAATCAAGGATCCACTCTTCACTCACTTTAGAATTGTTGATAGAAGTGACTTGAAGTTCACTGTCACTGTAGTCTTTTACAACATCAGCTTCACCTAAATTTTCTGGTTGTTTTCCCTTTTGGTTCGCAGCCTCCCTTTTGATCTTGTTTTGTAGCTTATAACACTCAGATTTAATGTGTCCTTTCTTCTTGCAGAAGTTACAAGTTTTACTTCTGCTTGAAGACTTCGATCTACATTTAGATTTACCGTGAGGATTCTGTTCTTGTGTCCTTCCATGATCATCATCAGCATTCCTATCTTATCTCCCACGAACAATGAGACCCTTTCCTTGAGAGTTAGTTTTAACCACAAGATGCTTCATTTTATCATACGAGGTCAAAGAATCATAACCTCATCAACTGTAAGAGACTCGTAGCTATATAAAATTGTGTCCCTAAAGGTTGAATAAGATGGGGGCAATGAACAAAGTAGATTCAACCCTAGATCTTCCTTATCATACTGAACCTTCATGGCTTCCAAGTTTGAGAGAATTTTTTTTAAACACTATTAAGTGTTCATGCATAGACGCACCTTGCTCCAAACAATGAGCATAAAGATGCTGCTTCATATACAGCATGCTAGTTAGAGTTTTCGACATAAATATTTGTTCCAGCCTCTTTCATAATCTAATGGGGGTCTTCTCTTTCATCACATCCTGCAAAATTTCGTTAGACAAATGTAGATGTAACTGTGTTAATGCCTTTCGATCGTTGCACTTGTTCTCTTCCTCCGGTAATGTCGAAGGCATCTTATCTACCCCTAGCAGGTCTAAGTCCATCTGTATAAGAATTGTCTACATCTTTATCTGCCACAATACGAATCTGGTATTGCGATCCAACAACCGAATTTCATACTTCAAAGACACCATTACCGTGATTGAGATGAACAACCTAGAAGATTTGATACTAATTTGTAAAAAATAGAATGTCAGTAATAACAATATATATCGCAAAGAAAAGAGAAAGAAAAATTAAAGAACACACAGATTTTTACATCAAAACCCTTTCGGGGAAAAAACCATAGGCAGAGAAGAAGAAATTCAGTATGTCGAATCTGAATAATTACAAGAGGAGTAAACTATGTCAATTTATAGGCTTGCAAAACCATATTCTAATAGGAGTGTTGTAAGATTGAAACACCTTATTCTAATCAATATCAAATAGATGGAGTTTAATTAGGTTTAAAAAATCTTATTCTAAAATAAAATAAAAGAAGTGTAGTACTATACATATTTTACTTTTATTTCATTTTACCACTATATTTTATTTAAATAAGGATTCGAGTCACTTAATTTTAACATATATATATATCTCTTCTTTTTGTTTGAAATAAAATAACTTTTTTTTCATTACAAATGGAAAATTTATAAGTTCAAATTAAATATTTTAATTTAACTCAAATCAACATCAAATAATCTATGCTGAAGATGATTGAAATATGTTTTTAGTACTTTATGCCACTGAAGTTGTAATCTCCCCAAATTGGCCTAGACGGTAGGCCCGAGTTCAAGAGATTACATCGGCCACTGAGATGGTCTAGTGCAATCGAAGATTTTAAATAGTCACACTAAAACATTTGTTTATCTTTAGAAAGACTTAGTCTATTTTTAGAAAACAATCATGGATTGATGAAATACAATTAAACTAATATTTTTCTTGTAAAATGTGATAACTATTGAAACCTTAATTACATTCTAGTTATTAGACAAAATTTAATTATAACCTTGCAGCGAAAAAGTGGGTTTTTCTGAGTTTTACTAACATCTATATTTCATGCATAATTAATTGAAATCCATATTCTATCATCCTAAAAAAAATTATATGTCATGCTTGAAATATAAAACCAAAACCTAAATATGAATCCAATGCCAGAAAAGAAATAATATAATTCAGTTCTGGAATAATAGAAAATTTAAAAATAAGTATAATAATACATTCATAACATTAAAACTTTTTCGAGCCTTCCGTATGTCGTGTCTACGTCCTAACCTGATGGGTTATCTGTAAGGATGGGAATTAAAGGGGAGTGAGCTATGAAACTCAGTGTGAGTTCAGTCACAAGAAAACTAAAATAAAACAACAAACCAACAAGGCACATGAATTAGCAATCTTGAGATTAAAGACAACCATAAAACACCTCAGATTAATGGTTTTTCACATAAAACACTTCACTTCACTATATTGGTATTCACAGTTTTATATGCACATGCTTGTGAATGCATTAAAGTTTCAAATTAACAGAAAAGTCGTACCCAACTTCGCTTCAAACCTCACTTATGAATTCCCCAGAACTCATCTACCATATCACTCCGGATTGTAAACGAGCCACTACTGATTTGTAGATAAACTACCACTTTGGAAAGTGACTGCCTTCAGACCTACTAAAATCCAGAGTGTGAATATTGCTAAAATAGTATATATAGAATTGAGGCGGTGTCTGCAAGTATACGAGTCAACTTGTAATATAGTCTTACAACGAAGTAGGTGAGTACTCGAGGATCGTACCCAAAGGAGCCAAGTACTAAATTAATATTAGCCTAAACACAAATAGATCTAATTAGTAATTTAAATAAATTACAGAATGATGATCATAAAGTGAAAAACAATTGTTTTTATAAGAAAAGAAATAAACTTGCATAAAATAATAAAACTGGAGAACTAATATGTGATTTAGTAAAATCTAAGCATGAGTGATTAGCTCGCTTCAATGGTCATAACTAAATTCTATTTTAGGTTCTACTCAATCAATTAGCCGCTAACCTAGTAGGATCTCTCGATCTTCCACTAAACTAATGAGTTGGCAACAATTACTTATCTTTTGCCCTCACAGTCCAGAACAACTTAAGGTAAGAAGTTCATGGATAGGCAATACCAATTTTGGGTTAATTCCCGCCTAGATGACTTCCTAGGTTTGTCAGGCCTAGGGTTTAAGTTCTTCCTATCCCAAGCAGCTAATCTGCTAAGTAATAAAATTTAGAAGAAGATTAGTTTATTTTTTAAATTTCAAAACATCAAAATCATTTAAATAAATTATTTAAAATTCAAAATCATGAGTGGGATCAGTTGGTATCTTGGGCTCACTACAAGGCTAATAAAACTATTACTCCAGTTAAAATGTCAAAATTTGTTGCAAGAGATTGTGAATAAATGGAAACAAACAACCAAGGCTATCCACAGAGGAGTCTCAACTTCATGAAAGATGTTATCAAACCTAAAAAGAGAGGTTACAAAAAAGAAAAAAGTGATTGTTCGACTTTAAGTTCATAAAAGTACATCCAATTTGACTAATGAAATAAATAGAGGGAGCAATACATAAATATGGCCTCATTAACACAGCAGGTAACAATGTAGGACTTATAGTTAACACAGCAGGTAACAATGTAGGACTTATAGAAAATATGCACATTGCATCTCTCAAAATAAGAGTTACAAGATAGATACACTCTTGTCTAACCATGGCTAATAAAGCTCTTAAAAGTAATTAAGAAGGTGATGAGATATAATGTTGATAAGATTAATGGCACTGCATTCAATAGATCTAATAATAGTACTTAAGGCATTAAACACAAATTTCAAAATTCACACATTATCAGGGACTTATTTAAGCAAGGAAAACTCTAAAAGTAATTTAGAGAATGTAGAAGGATTGAACTTGACATATCATACTTTGTCATAATATTAATAATTTAGTCAACCAAATCATGGATTCTAACATTATTCATACTGTCAAGGACTTAATTGACTAAAGTAACACGCTAAAAATTATTTGGGGATTTATTAGGGACTAAATTGAATATCACAAAATTTTGGGAAAATTGTAAAATCTGAAAAATAAAAGCACATAGCTATGTGGCTAGGTCGTGTAAGATGTTTCAAGCTGTGTGGAAGGGTTACACAGCTGTATGGCCAGGCCGTGTAATGGACTAAGGTCATGTGGTTTACAAACTATGCTAGGGTTTCCAGAGCATGTGATTGTGTGGTAGGCCATATTGTCCACACGCCTGTGTGATAGACTATGTGGAAAGGTCATGCCTGCATGATAATTGAACTCTCCTAGGTTTTGAAAGGGGACATGGCCGTGTTGCTAGGCAGTGTGGTCTACAGGCCCTTGTGGCCCTATCTTAGGCATAGTTTAGCCCTGAGTCGTTGTAACAGAACACACACCTTTCACTGGAAGGCAGAGTGACATCCCTTTCGTTCAAATTTGATCCAAGTTACCTAAAATGGGTCCTTCAACTGACAATTACACAAGGATTAATGAATGATTGATTTCAAGAAAAAATAAGATCATCAAAAGTTTCAAAGAAAAATTGAGAATGGTCGTTTAGTCGATCGCAAGATTATCATTAATAGAAATTTTTTAAAGATTTCAATCTAAACATTAAGATTGAGGCACACTTACTGATTCTTGATTAGGATTTAGAATGTTTCTAACAACAATTTCAATTTTGATATAAAAACAAGTTAATGGAGATTGACTTTGATTCGAGAAAGGCATTAATATTTCAATAATGCATTAAAAATATGATGAAAAGAAAAGGAGAGCAAAGAAAAGATGAAGATATAGAGAAAATAGGGAGAAATTCTAATTTGGAATCGAAAAAAAATCCTAATTTGGAATCGAAAAAAATCCTAATGTAATTAGGGAAATGGGACTAAATAGTTAGGTTGTTGAACTATTAAGGGGTTGCAAGATTATTTGCCCTTGTTGTCGAAATTAAAAGGAAAACTAGGGAATTTTGGCGTGGCTTCAACTTAAAATGGAAGGAAGGAGTAGCTACTTAATCATTTGGGCTACTACCCTTTCTTGTCATGTGTTTACCCCATTAAATATTTATTTTATGAGTGTTTTATAACCTAGTTTGCTGAAATGAAAATGAAAAGAAATGAGAGTGCAATGAATAAAAATTAAGATTTCTAAATAATGCACTAACTACTTATCCATCAAGACTAAGTCACTTCTTAGTCATTCTTTACAATTAATCTCCTATATTTTTGGTTGTTACAGATATTGGCCGCCCTTCAACTATCACTTTTAGAGTATTATGTTACAAGTGGCTTAGATAATAGTAATTAAGAAAATAACCAAAAGAAAGACAATGTCTCAAAACTAGAGTTTTGAGTAGTTGGCTGTAAAAGCCCTAACCTGTAACCGTTGCCGGACTAGGGTTAAGAGGCATTACCGAATAATTCACATCAATATACAAACATTTAATATACATTGATCATATAGCATCATATCACATTCATTCATCAACAGAATGTCCCTTTAGAAGGCCTAGGAGACCTTAAACATGCTTTAATAAAG
Source organism: Gossypium stocksii (assembly GCA_020496765.1). NCBI lineage: Eukaryota > Viridiplantae > Streptophyta > Magnoliopsida > Malvales > Malvaceae > Gossypium > Gossypium stocksii. The sequence continues at coordinate 95,422,926 of CM035627.1, read as the reverse complement.
GTTGAGACTAAACCGATCACATATAAAAATTTTTAAAACTTGTAAAATTTTTCTAACTTTTAAACGTCACACGCCCATGTGAACATGCCGTGTGAGGCTCCCGTATCACAGACCGTGTGGAAACAGGGCATACATACTGACTTGGTCACGTAGCCAATCGCACACCCGTGTGCCTAACCATGTTAAAACCAGAGGGTATACTAACTTAGGTCACACGGCTAGTCACATGCCAGTGTGTCCAGCCCTTGCACCTATTCAAAATGGCCTTACACGCCCGTGTCCAGGCCGTGTGCTCGGCCGTGCTAAACCTGTAGGGTATACTATCTTGTGCCATACGGCCAGTCACACGCCTGTCTGTGAGGCCGTGTGGATCATACTACCTTGATTGCAATGGCCACACTAAGGGACACACGGCCATGTACCATGACCGTGTGTCGCATAAGGCTGAGACACACGCCCGTGTCTCTGCTCGTGTGGACTAAAATATGCCATTTGCAAGGCAAATTTGCCACCCATTAGGTTCAACCCTACAAGCTCAAATTAAGGCACCAATTCATACATAATTGACATCCAAATCCATACCAAAATGTGCCTATTTCATACCTCAATTCCATCAACCTATTCAATACTTATTTGCTATACCAAAACATATTAAAAACCACATGTCTTAATCATCAATTTAGCATATCATTAATCATACAATTCCTTATAAATCCAACTACCGAATCAATATCAAAACATATCAATAATATGTCATTTCTCATCCATAATGTACCAACATTACACCACCATGAATTTATCCATTTGCCTAACAAATCATCCATACCAAAATGACCAATTTCACAAGGCATGACATATTCATCACTTAGCATATATAAACACATACCATAAGTTAAATACACTTCCAACAACTACATCATTCTCAAGCCAAATCACATGGCTAAATCCACAATACAAAATGTATCATATTGACACTAGCCTATACATGCCATACACCATATTTACAAGCTTCAAAAGTACCAAATTAACAATCGATAGTGTGACGACAATTCTTGACGATCCTTGAGTCTGAGCTAGCTTCGACAGTTTATAAAATAATGAAAAAACACACCAAGTAAGCTTTAAAAGCTTAGTAAGCCATATAAAAATAAAGTCATCATATGAACATTAGCAATATCAATGCATATAACCTAAGTACAACTAATCACATAGATAATTACAATCCTTACTCATGAAAATTCACATAACCACATCTAATATCATCACTTACCTTTTCTTTCAATATTCATATGAACTTCATACGTACCTAAGTCGTTTAACTTGTTTACACATTCTTTCTCATATTAACTTTGCCCATTGAACCATTTGAAATCGATAAGGATACTCAGAAGGTTCGTATATTGATAAACGCTAATTTATACATATTTTTACCTCATGCTTAGCCTATATTTTAGATGAATTATTATCAATTTAGTGAGAATTGGTGCTCTTAATCCTTCTTTTTCATATCTTATACTTAGGAGAGCATAGGGAAGAGAAAAGAATAGGAAATGGAATGAAAATGAGGAAAATGGGCCAAAAATGACATAACACACGGCCCAAGGAATCACCACATGGCCGTGCCACACGGCCGTGCCACATGACGATCACACGGTCCAGCTCTCGATAAGCACGGGCAGGCCACACGGCCGTGCCAAATCACACGGCCTTTGTCGAAGTCACACGGGCGTGGCACACGAGCGCGTTCTAGTCGTGAGGAAGAGGAATTTCACTCGAATTGGGATACTTGGAGGCTAAGAAAGGCTCCCCAAAGCTCTATATAAAGACCCTAGGAGGCAACTCTAAGGGTGTGCTTATTTCCCCACAAAGGGAAGTATTCTTTGCTGCCAACACAGAGAGTAGAAGTAGGGATTACTCGCAGGGAAGCTGATTGATTCATCCTAGAAGCCGGAATTCTGCAGCAATATAGAGGATCTCCCTAAATTCCTTCAGGGGTTTTCGGGTTCTTTTATGTTTTGTTATTTTATATCTTCTGAGATGTTTTCTTTCTTTATTATGAACTAAACCCCTCAAATACTTGAGGGGGATGAAACCTAAGATGAATCTTGCTATTATTTATTCTTGAGTTATATGATAAATACTTGAGTTGTTCTTAATTATGTGTGCTTAATTCTTGTGTTAATAAACCTAGGTATTAATTCAAGAAATAGATGTGCTTAGAGCAGAGGAGCAAAAGTCCCTGTGATAAGAGTAGATCTACCATAATTAAGCGGAGTTGCATGCAACCCTAGACATAGGGCGACATAAATTTGCCGGATTAGGGTCAAACCTAATATGGGGAACCATAGATTGAATTAATGCAACCTAAGGAGTTAATTAATAAAGGAACTTTAATTAACAACTTAGGCCTAGTTGCTCTACGCCTCGACGGAGGGTTTAGCATAGATTAGGGATCTCTACGGATCAAGTCAAGTGAATAAATCGTCTAGCTCAAGAACCAATAACAAGTGAAGTCTAGGTGGATCCCCCCTTAAGTATTGTCCTTATCAATTAGCTTTTCCCTAAAAAGTCTTCCCAATTTACTCTTTTTGCTTCTCTTAGTTTAGTTTTAGAATTAGTTAAACAAAACTCCTCTTTAATTTTTAGG